>CM039678.1:447381860-448585610 GCA_022496015.1 Hordeum marinum | reverse complement strand
AACCGGGCAACTGGACAAACCCCGGGAAGTTTTGCCTGATAAGGACACCAAGGACGCTGTTGGACCTGCGAGCATCCTAGGGTTGATGCCAACTCCTGCAGTATGAAAAAGCCAACACA
This sequence comes from Hordeum marinum, assembly GCA_022496015.1. Lineage (NCBI taxonomy): Eukaryota > Viridiplantae > Streptophyta > Magnoliopsida > Poales > Poaceae > Hordeum > Hordeum marinum. The sequence continues at coordinate 448,585,491 of CM039678.1, read as the reverse complement.
TTAGATATTTGAAAAAACGTGAAGGAAAAAGGTTAAAAAAGAGTACATGCACTTACCTCTCCCCATCAGGCCTAATTGACCACCTCAGCTCGCGGGTCGCCGGCACGGGCGGGAGCCGTGTACTACCACACTGGTAGACGGTGGCCCCATCAGCCACCTCCTCATCGCTATCAAAAAAGATCCCCGCCACCATCAGCATGGCTGATGACCCACAAGTATAGGGGATCTATCATAGTCCTTTCGATAAGTAAGAGTGTCGAACCCAACGAGGAGGAGAAGGAAATGACAAGCGGTTTTCAGTAAGGTATTCTCTACAAGCACTGAAATTATCGGTAAAAGATAGTTTTGTGATAAGGTAATTTGCAACGGGTAACAAGTAACAAGTGTAGTAAAGGTGCAGCAAGGTATCCCAATACTTTTGTAGCAAAGGACAGGCCTGGACAAACTCTTATAAAGTGAAGCGCTCCCGAGGACACATGGGAATTTCTATCAAGCTAGTTTTCATCATGCTCACTTGATTTGTGTTTGTTACTTTGATAATTTGATATGTGGGTCGACCGGTGCTTGGGTGATGCCCTTACTTGGACAAACCTCCCACTTATGATTAACCTCTCTCTCAAGCATCCGCAACTACGAAATAACAATTAAGATAAATCTAACCATAGCATGAAACATATGGATCCAAATCAGTCCCTTACGAAGCAACGCATAAAGTAGGGTTTAAGCTTATGTCACTCTAGCAACCCATCATCTACTTATTACTTCCCAATGCCTTCCCCTAGGCCCAAATAATGGTGAAGTGTTATGTATTCGACTTTCACATAACACCACTAGAGGAGAGACAACATACATCTCATCAAAATATCGAATGAATACCAAATTCACATGATTACTTATAACAAGACTTATCCCATGTCCTCGGGAACAAACGTAACTACTCACAAAACATGTTCATGTTCATAATCATAGGATTATTAATTATCATAAAGGATCTGAAAATATGATCTTCCACCAAGTAAACCAACTGGCATCAACTACAAGGAGTAATCAACACTACTAGCAACCCACAGGTACCAATCTGAGGTTTGAGAAAAAGATCGGATACAAGAGATGAACTAGGGTTTGGAGAGGAGATGGTGCTGGTGAAGATGTTGATGGAGATTGTCCCCCTCTCGATGAGAGGATCGTTGGTCATGATGATGGCTTGGATTTCCCCCTCTCGGAGGGAAGTTTCCCCGACAGAACAGCTCCGCTGGAGCTCTAGATTGGTTCTGCCCAAGTTCCGCCTCGAGACGGCGGTGCTTCGTCCGGAAAGCTCTCCTTGATTTTTTTTCCAGGTCAAAACCCTTCATATAGCACAAGATGGGCACCGGAGACCTGCCAGGGGGCCCTCAAGCCACCTAGGCACGGCCAGGGGGGTAGGTCGTGCCTAGCAGGCTTGTGACCTCCTAGTGGGTCCCCTCTGGTATTTGTTTCGACCCATATTTTTTTATATTCCAAAATAATTCTCCATAGCTTTTCAGTACTTTTGGAGTTGTACACAATAGATCTCCCATATTTGCTCCTTTTCCAGTCCAGAATTCTAGCTGCCGGCATTATCCCTCTTCAAGTAAACCTTGTAAAATAAGAGAGAAAAGGCATAAGTATTGTACCATAACATGTAATAACAGTCCATAATGCAATAAATATCTATATAAAAGCATGATGCAAAATGGACGTATCAACTCCCCCAAGCTTACACCTCGCTTGTCCTCAAGCGAAAGCCGAGATCGATAAATATGTCCACAAGTTTAGAGATGGAGGTGTCGATAAAATGAAATACGGACATGAGGGCATCATGATCATCTTTGGACAGCAATACTTATTGATATATAATTTCTTATACTAGAGTAACAATTCATTCACAGGATAAAGAATGAACCAAGAACTCTATTGAGAACCAACAAACTATGCTCTCAGTCATTGAAGCAATTTGCAATTTATCATAACATCGGAAAGAGTCAATATAAGAGCTTGTAAAGCAAATCCACATACTCAAGCATCTTTTAGTATTTCATAATTGCTAACACTCAGGTTGTATTCATGAGGTCAAAGCTTCAATTGGACACAGAGAAAGATAGGGGCTTATAGTTTTGCCTCCCAACTATTTACCTCCAAGGTAATGTCAACAGAAATAACTCATGATCACCCACATCCGAGTGGATATATGTATCTAGATCATTCCCCAACACATAATGCTTTCCAAGCAAAAAAAGGCAAAATATAGGAAGTGGTGAAGATCACCATGACTCTTGCATAAAGGTAAGTACTTAAGAAGTAAAAGTAACAGATAGGCCCTTCGCAGAGGGAAGTAAAGGTTGTCATGCACTTTTTGTTTTTGGATGTGTGAACCCTTAATGCGAATGAACGCCACGTTGTATTTCCCTTTGTGATAGCAACCTTTATTATGTAGTCTGTCTCTTTTATTTCTTTACTATCACAAGTTCGTACAACGCTTATTTTCCCTTACAATAAAAGATCATACATATTTAGGAGCAATTCTTATTGCTTTTTGCACCGATGACAACTTACTTGAAGGATCTTACTCAACCCATAGGTAGGTATGGTGGACTCTCATGGCAAAACTGGGTTGAGGGTGTTTGGATGCACAAGTAGTATCTCTACTTGGTATCTCTACTATGGTAATCACCGGAAAGAATCCCAGTTATTGTCACCCTCAGCATATGTCATTGATAAGAGTAAATGTGAGACCTAAATGTTATTGTGAACGTGGTTAGTCCATGATCTTTGCTGAAAATCTGAACATTAGTTAGACATAATTACAACAACAAGATCAAACAGAGTTTGTAAAAGTTTTTCTTTATCACTTTGAGTTTATCAACTGAATTGCTTGAGGACAAGCAATGGGTTAAGCTTGGGGGAGTTGATATGTCTCCATCGTATCCACTTTTCCAAACTCTTTTGCCCTTGTTTTGGACTCTAATTTGCATGATTTGAATGGAACTAACCCGGACTGACGTTGTTTTTAGCAGAATTGCCTTGGTGTTATTTTTGTGTAGAAATAAAAGTTCTTGGATTGTCCTGAAAATTTATGGAGAATATTTTTGGATTTAATAAAAAATACTGGCGCAAGAATCAACCAGAGGAGGGCCACCTGTAGGCCACAAGCCTGTTAGGCACGGCCACCCCCTGGTTGCGCCTAGCAGGCTTGTGGGGCCCCTGTGGCTCCTCCAACCCCATCTCCAACTCCATATAACCCTATTCGCGGAGAAAAAAATCAGAGAGAAGAGTTCATCGCGTTTCATGATACGGAGCCACCGCCACCTCATGTTCTTCCTCGGGAGACCAGATCTGGAGTCCGCTTTGGGCTCCGAAGAGGGGAAATCAACGCCATCGTCATCACCAACCATCCTTCATCACCAATTCCATGATGCTCTCTGCCATTCGTGAGTAATCCCATCGTAGGCTTGCTACACGGTGATGGGTTGGATGATATTTATCATGTAATCGAGTTAGTTTTGTTAGGGTTTGATCCCTAGTATCCACTATGTTCTGAGATTGATGTTGCTATGACTTTGCTATGCTTAATGCTTGTTACCAGGGCCCGAGTGCCATGATTTCAGATCTGAACCTATTATGTTTTCATGAATATATATGTATTCTTGATCCTATCTTGCAAGTTGTAGACACCTACTACGAGTTATGATCCGCATCCCCCAGGGTGACAATAACTGGGATTCTTTCCGGTGATTACCGTAGTTTGACGAGTTCATGTATTCACTAAGTGCTAATGCTTTGATCCGGTTCTCTATTAAAAGGAGGCCTTAATATCCCTTAGTTTCCATTAGAACCCCGCTGCCACGGGAGGGTAGGACAAAAGATGTCATGCAAGTTCTTTTCCATAAGCACGCATGACTATATATGGAATACATGCCTACATTACATTGATGAATTGGAGCTAGTTCTGTGTCACCCTATGTTATAACTGTTGCATGATGAATTCTATCCAACATAATTATCCATCAACGATCCTTTGCCTACGAGTTTTCCACATATTGATCCTTGCTAAGTTACTTCTCCGCTGCTGCTGTTACAATCACTATAAAACTGCTACTGTTACTTTTGCTACCGTTATCATTATTTCCATACTACTTTGCTACTAAATACTTTACTACAGATATTAAGTCTTTCAGGTGTGGTTGAATTGACAACTCAGCTGCGAATACTCGAGAATATTCTTTGGCTCCCTTGTGTCGAATCAATAAATTTGGCTTGAATACTCTACCCTCGAAAACAGTTGCGATTCCCTATACTTGTGGGTTATCATCTAGCAATATTGCCAATTCTTTGACATTCATCACAAGACAAGACAAACTTACGAGTATCCTTGAAGAGAGTAGGCCAATAAAAACCAGATTGTAATACCTTATGTGTAGTTCTATCTCCAGTGTGGTGTCCTCCGTAGGCCTCGGAATGACACTTGTGTAGGATCTGTTCCTTTTCATGATTAGGTACACAATGTCTAATAACACCATCTACTCCTTCTTTATAAAGGTGTGGATCATCCCAAAAGTAATATCTTAAATCATAGAAGAATTGTTTCTTTTGTTGGTATGTGAAACTAGGCGGTATAAATTTAGAAACAATGTAATTATCATAATCAGCATAGCATGGAGCATTACACGAAGCATGTATGACAGCTAATTGTTCATCAGGAAAGCTATCATCAATAGGTAGTGGGTCACCAAGAACATTTTCTAACCTAGGCAAGTTATCCGCTACGGGGTTATCAGCACCCTTTCTATCAATAATATGCAAATCAACATCTTGTAGCAGAAGAACCCATCTAATAAGTCTAGGTTTAGCATCTTTATTTTCCATAAGATATTTAATAGAAGCACGATCAGTGTGAATAGTTACTTTGGAATCAATAATCTAAGGTCTGAACTTATCACAAGCAAACACAACTGCTAAAAATTCCTTTTCAGTGGTAGCATAGTTTCTTTGAGCGTTGTCTAGAGTTTTACTAGCATAATGGATAACATTTAATTTCTTATCAACTCTTTTTCCTAGAACAGCACCAACGGCATAATCACTAGCATCACATATAATTTCAAACAGTAGGTTCCAGTCAGGTGGTTGAACAACAGGTGTAGAAATCAAGGCATTCTTAAGAATTTCAAATGCTTCTACACAATCATCATCAAAAATGAATGGAACATTTTGTTGAAAAATATTAGTGAGAGGCCTATAAATATTAGATAAGTCTTTAATAAACCTACTATAGAAACCAACATGACCAAGGAAACTTCTTATACCTCTCATATCCGTAGGACACAACATTTTTTCAATAGCATAAACTTTAGCTTTATCAACTTCAATACCTCTTTCAGAGATTTTGTGTCCCAAGACAATACCTTCATTCACCATAAAGTGGCACTTCTCCCAATTCAAGACAATATTAGTTTCTTCGCATCTCTGCAAAACTCGATCAAGGTTGCTCAAACAATCATCAAAAGAAGTTCTGTAAATGGAAAAAACATCCATGAAAACCTCAACAATCCTTTCACAAAAATCAGAGAATATAACAGTCATACATATTTGAAAGGTAGTAGGTGCATTGCATAAACCAAAAGGCATACATCTATAAGGAAAGGTACCGAAAGGGCAAGTAAAAGTGGTCTTCTCTTGGTCCTCTTTTGACACAGGTATTTGAGAGAAGCCGGAATAACCATCTAGAAAGCAAAAATGTGTGTGTATGGATAGTCTTTCTAGCATTTGATCAATAAAAATGTAGAGGGTGATGATCTTTCCTAGTATCTTTGTTTAATTTCCTAAAATCAATTACCATTCTATAGCCTGTAACAATTCTTTGCGGGATCAATTCATTTTTACCATTAGAAACTACGGTAATACTGCCTTTCTTGGGGACACAATGAATGGGACTAACCCATCTACTATCAGCAATAGGATAAATTATACCTGCCTCGAGAAGCTTTAATATTTCATTTCTTACCACTTCTTTCATTTTAGGATTTAACCATCATTGGTGATCAACAACTGGTTTAGCATCGGGCTCCATATTGATTTTATGCTGACATAGAGTGAGACTAATGACCTTAAAATCATCAAGAGTATATCCAATAGTAGCTGGTGCTTCCTTGGAGGTTTCAATAATCTCTTTTCTTCATGCTCTGGAAGGTTAGCACTAATAATAACATGATGTATCTTCTTTTCATCAAGATAAGCATATTTCAGAGTATTCGGTAATTGTTTAAGCTCAAACACGGGATCACCCTTGGGTGGAGGAGGATCCCCAAGTATTTCAATAGGCAAGTTGTGTTTCAAAATAGGATGTCGATCAAATAAAATCCTATCTATTTCATTCCTTTCATTCATATGCATATCGTTTTCATGGTCTAGAAATATTGTTCTAAGGGATCACTAAGAGGCACAGCAATAGAAGCAAGACCAATAATTTCATCCTTACTAGGCAATTCTTTATCATGGGGTTGTCTACGAAATTTAGAGAAATTAAACTCATGAGACGCATCCCCAAAACTTACAGTAACAGTTTCTTTCTCACAATATATCCTGGCATTAACAATATTCAAGAAAGGTCTACCAAATATAATGGGACAAAAATCATCTTGTGGGGAACCAAGGACAATAAAATCAGTAGGATGTTTTATTTTCCCACACAAGACTTCAACATCTCTAACAATCCCAATTGGTGCTATAGTATCTCTATTAGCAAGCTTAATGGTACCATCAATTTCCTCTGACTCAGCTGGCGTAATATCATTCATAATTTCTTCATATAAGGTAAAGGGAATTGCACTCACACTAGCACCCACATCACATAATCCATGATAACAATGATCTCCTATTTTAAATGAAACAACAGGCATGCTAACAATAGGTCTATGTTTATCTTTAGCATCAGGTCTAGCAATTCTAGCAGCTTCATCACAGAAATGAATAACATGCTCATCAATATTATCAACCAAGAGATCTTTAACCATAGCAATACTAGGTTCAACTTTAATTTGTTTAGGAGCTGTAGGTGTTCTAACATAGCTCTTACGAACCACAGTTGAAGCTTTAGCATGTTCCTTTATTCTAACAGGGAAAGGTGGTTTCTCAATATAAGCAGCAGGAATAACAAGATCAACATTATAAGTAATAGTTTGTTCTTCAACTTTAATAGGTTCAACAACTTTCACTTCAACGGGAGAATGATATTTAAACCACTTCTCCTTAGGGAGATCAACAAGAGCATCAAAATATTCACAAAAGAAGCTACTATCTCAGAGTGAAGTCCATATTTAGTGCTAAATTCACGAAAAGCATCGGTGTCTACAAAGGATTTAACACAATCAAACTTAAGGTTTATACCTGACTCCTTACCTTCGTCGAGTTCCTAATCTTCAGAGTTGTGTTCAATTCTTTCCAATAAATCCCATTTAAAGTCAATATCTTTCTACATATAGGAACCAGTACAAGAAGTATCGAGCATGGATTGATCATTATAAGAAAGCCGAGCATAAAAATTCTGAATAATAATTTCTCTCGAGAGCTCATGATTGGGGCATGAATATAACATTGAATTATGCCTCCCCCAAGCTTGAGAGATTCTTTCTCCTTCATGAGGCCAAAAAATATAGATATAATTCCGATCACGATGAACTAGATGCATAGGATAAAACTTCTGATGAAATTCAATTTTCAATCGGTTGTAGCTCCATGATCCAATATCATCACATAGCCTATACTGGATCAGTCAGAGAAAGAGTTCTTGCCTGATTTGTAAGGTATAAAGTTGAGTAAGACTCAATGCCCAGTGATTGCAGAAGATAGAGAAAAGATGAGTGTCATCCCCTATGCTTCAGCCATAGGCTCTATCATGTATGCAATGCTATGCATAAAGACCCGATGTTAGCCTTGCTATAAGTTTAGCCGGAAAGTTTCAAAGTGATCCTGGAATGGAGCATTGGACAGCGGTCAAGATTATCCTTAGTAACTAAAAGACTAAGGAGATGTTTCTCGATTATGGAGGTGATAAAGAGTTCGTCGTAAAGAGTCACGTCGATGCAAGCTTTAACACCAATCCAGATGACTCATAGTAGCAATCTGGATACGTATAGTGGAGCAGCCATTTGGAACAGTACCAAGTGGAGTGTGGTAGCAATGTTTACGGTTTGACATAGAAATTTGCAAAGTACACACAGATCTGAATGTCGCAGACCCGTTGACTATAAGACCTTCTCTCACATGCAAAGCATGATCGAGCCCCAGAACTCATTGGGTGTTAGATTCATAACAATGCAAATCACATGGTGATGTGAACTAGATTATTGACTCTAGTGCAAGTGGGAGACTGTTGGAAATATGCCCTAGAGGCAATAATAAATTAGTAATTATCATATTTCCTTGTTCATGATAATCGTTTATTATCCATGCTATAATTGTATTGATCGGAGACTTAGATGCATGTGTGGATACATAGACAAAACCATGTCCCTAGTATGCCTCTAATAGACTAGCTCGTTGATCAAAGATGGTTAAGGTTGCCTAGCCATTAACATGTGATGTCATTTGATAACGGGATCACATCATTAGGAGAATGATGTGATGGACAAGACCCAAAATACAAACGTAGCTTATGATCGTGTCAGTTTATTGCTACTGTTTTTTTGCATGGCAAGTATATGTTCCTATGACCATGAGATCACGCAACTCACTGACATCGGAGGAGTACCTTGTGTGTATCAAATGTCACAACGTAACTGGGTGACTATAAAGGTGCTCTACAGGTATCTCCGAGGGTGTCTGTTGAGTTAGCATGGATCAAGACTGGGATTTGTTACTCCGTGTGACGGAGAGGTATCTCAGGGCCCACTCGGTAATACAACATCACAATAAGCCTTGCAAGCAATGTGACTAAGTGTTAGTCACGGGATCTTGTATTACGGAACGAGTAAAGAGACTTGCCGGTAACGAGGTTGAACTAGGTATGGAGATACCAACGATCGAATCTCGGGCAAGTAACATACCGAAGAACAAAGGGAACATCATACGGGATTAACTGAATCCTTGACATAGAGGTTCGACCGATAAAGATCTTTGTAGAATATGTAGGAACCAATGTGGACATCTAGATCCCGCCATTGGTTATTGACCGTAGAGGTGTCTCGGTCATGTCTACATAGTTCTCGAACCCGCAGGGTCTGCACACTTAAGGTTTGGTGATGTTTCAGTAGTATAGAGTTATGTATGGTGGTGACCGAAGGTTGTTAGGAGTCCCGTATGAGATCCCGGACATCACGAGGAGCTCCGGAATGGTCCGGAGGTAAAGATTGATATATAGGAAGGTGGTGTTTGGACTCTGGAAAGTTTCGGGCATTTTCGGTAGTGTACCGGGAGTGATGAATGGGTCCCGGGGGCCCACCAGTGGGGCCAACCCACCCCATGGGCCTATGTGGAAACCCACCAGCCCATAGTGGGCCAGTTGGGTTGGCCAAGGAGGCCTATGCGCAGGAGGAAAGAGAGGCAAACCGAATTGGAGTGGAAACCTCCCCAAACTCCACCTCTCTTGTGGGAGGAGGAGTCCTACTAGAAGGAGGACTCCTCCCCACTAGGTTCGGCCGAACCAAAGGAGAGCCCTCCTTTTGGGCGGAGCCTCCTGTCCCCTCCTCCTATATATATGAGTGGTTTTAGGGTTTTTTGGGCAAGAATTTTCAGCCACGTCTAAACCCTACTTCTAGATCAAGTTCCTCTAGAATAGACTAGTTCCGCAGTGCTTAGGCGAAGCCCTGCCGGAATTGCTCCACCACCATCACTGGGCGCCGTCACGCTGCCGGTGAACTCTTCTCCCTCTCCACTTCCTCTTGCTGGATCAAGATGGTGGAGATCGTCATCAAGCTGCACGTGTGCTGAACGCGGAGGTGTCGTCCGTTCGGCGCTAGATCGGAAGGACCATGAACAAGATCGCGAGACCGTTCGTGATGAGTTCACGGGACGGATCGTGATGAGTTCGCGGGACGGATCGTGATGAGATCGTGGGACGGATCGTGATGAGTTCGCGGGACGGATCGTGATTGGAACGCGGGACGGATCGTGATGTGATCGCGGGACGGATCGTGATGTGATCGCGGGACGCTCGGCGATTTGGATCGCGAAGATATTCGACTACACCAACTGCGTTTCTTAACGCTTCCCGCTTAGCGATCTACAAGGGTATGTAGATCTACTCTCCCTCTCATAGATACTCATCACCATGGATAGATCTTGCGTGTGCGTAGGAAAATTTTTGTTTCCCATGCAACGTTCCCCAACAGTGGCATCATGAGCTAGGTCTATGTGTAGATGAGATCTCGAGTAGAACACAAAGAGTTTGTGGGCGTTGATGCTTAGATTGCTTCCTCCCTTGGTCGGATTTTGGTTTAGCGGTACTGTGAGATGAAGCGGCCCGGACCAACATTACTCGTATGTTTACGAGAGACCGGTTCCCTCGACCGCAACTTGTTGCATAGATGGCTTGCGGGTGCTAGTTTCTCTCACTTTAGTTGGATCGGATTCGACAATGGCGGTCCTTGAGAAGGTTGAAAAGCAACTAGTGTATCACCGTTGTGGTTTTTGCGTAGATGAGAATTGTTCTTGCTAGATACCCGTAGCAGCCACGTAAAACATGCAACAACAATTAGAGGACGTCTAACTTGTTTTTGCAGGGTATGTTGTGATGTGATATGGCCAATTACATGATGTGTTATATGTGATGTATGAGATGATCATGTGATGTATAGAATTTCATGACTTGCATGTCGATGAGTACGGCAACCGGCAGGAGCCATAGGGTTGTCTTTAATTATTGTATGACCTGCGTGTCAATCATTGAGCGCTATGTAATGCTTTACTTTATCGCTAAACAGTAGCAATAGTAGTAGAAGCATGCAGGGCGTGACAACCCCGATGGCGACACGTTGATGGAGATCATGGTGTCGTGCCGGTGACGATGGAGATCATGGTGTCGTGCCAGTGACGATGGAGATCATGCCGGTGCTTTCAAGATGGAGATCTAAAGCACAAGTTCATGGCCATATCATGTCACTTATGAATTGCATGTGATGTTAATCCTTTTATGCACCTTGTTTTGCTTAGTACGACGGTAGCATTATAAGGTGATCCCTCACTTAAATTTCAAGATAAAATTGTGTTCTCCCCGAGTGTGCACCGTTGCGAAAGTTCGTCGTGTTGAGACACCACGTGATGATCGGGTGTGATAGACTCTACGTTCACATACAACGGGTGCACACCAGTGTTGCACATGCAGAACACTCGGGTTAAAACTTGACGAGCCTAGCATGTACAGACATGGCCTCGGAACACAAGAGACCGAAAGGTCGAACATGAGTCATATAGTAGATATGATCAACATGATGATGTTCACCATTGTAACCACCTCAACTCACGTGATGATCGGACTTGAGTTGGTGAATTTGGATCATGTATCACTCGGATGACCGGAGGGATGTCAATTTGAGTGGGAGTTCTTAAGAAATACGATTAATTGAACTCATTATCATGAACATAGTCAGTAGTGTCTTTGCAAAATTATGTTGTAGATTACTAGCTCACACTGTAGCTCCCTTGAATTTATATGTTCCTAGAGAAATAGAGTTGAAAGATGATGGTAGCAATATTGCGGACTGGCTCCGTGATCTGAGGATTGTCCTCATTGCTGCACAGAAGGCTTATGTCCTTAATGCACTGCTCAGTGCACCAACCACTCCAGCGTTGTTTGTAGATGTTGTGAACATATGACAGGCACGTTTTGATAACTACTTGTTAGTTTAGTGTGTTATGCATTACAGCTTAGAATTGAGGCTCCAAAACGTTTTGAACGGCATGGAACATATGAGATGTTCTAAGAGCTGAAATTAGGATCTCAGGCTCGTGCCCGTGTTGCGAGATATGAGATCTCCAACAAGATTCTTTGCTTGAAAGATGAAAGAGAATAGCTCAATCGTTGAGCATGTACTCAGATTGTCTGGGTGCTACAATCGCTTGAATCGAGTGGGAGTTGATCTTCCAGATAAGATAGTGATTGATATAGTTCTCCAAGTCACTGTCACTAAAGATACTAGAACTTGGTGATGAACTATAAAACGCCAGGGATAGAAATAATGATCCCTGAGCTATTCGCGATGTTTGACACCGCAAAGGTAGAAATCGAGAAGGAGCATCAAAGTGTTGATGGTTAGTTAAAACCACTAGTTTCGACAAGAGCAAGGAGGGAAACTTCATGGATAGCAAGTCAGTCGCTGCTCCAGTGAAGCAACCCAAAGTTGAACTCAAACGCGAGACTAAGTGCTTCGATTATGAGGAGAGCGGTCGCTGAAGCGGAACAACCCTAGATACTTGGTAGATAAGAAGGCTGGCAACGTCAACAGAAGTATATTTGATATACGTGTTATTGATGTGTACCTTGCTAGTACTCCTAGTAGCACCTGGGTATTGGATACCGGTTTGGTTGCTAAATGTTAGTAACTCGAAATAAAAGCTACGAAATAAACGGAGAACTAACTAAGTGTGAGGTGACGATGTGTGTTGGAAATGTTTCCAAGGTTGATGTGATCAACATCGCACGCTCTCTCTACCTTTGAGATTAGTGATGAACCTAAATAAATGTTATTTGGTGTTTTTGCGTTGAGCATGAACGTGATTAGATCATGTTCATTGCAACACGGTTGTTCATTTAAGTTAGAGAATAATAGTTATTCTGTTTACATGAATAATACCTTCAATGGTCATGCACACAGTGAGAATGGTTTGTTGAATTTTGATCGTAGTAATACACATGTTCATAACATTGATGCCAAAAGATGCAAAGTTAATAATGATAGTACCACATACTTGTGGCACTGCCGCTAAATGTCATATTGGTATAAAACGCATGAAGAAACTCCATGCTGATGGATCTTTGGACTCTTTCGATTTCGAATCGGTTGAGACATGCGAACCATGCCTCTTGGTCAAAGATGACTAAGGACCCCATTTTCTGGTTTGACGGAGCGGGCAAGTGATTTATTAGAAATGATACATGTTGATGTATGCAATCCAATGAGTCTTGTAGCGTGCGGTGGATATCCTTATTTTCTTACCTTCACTAATGATTTGGGTAGATATAGTGTATGTTTACTTAATGAAACACAAGTCTTAATCGTTTGAAAAGTTCAAGCAAATTCAGAGTGAAGTTTAAGATCATCATGACAAGAAGATAAAAGTATCTGCGATATGATCGTGGAGGTAAATATCTGAGTTACGAGTTTGGCATACAACTTTAGACAATGTGAAAGTTGTTTCACAACACACGCCACCTGGAACACCATAGTGTGATGGTATGTCCGAACGTCATGGTCATGCTCTATTGGATATGGTGCATGTTCTGATGTCTCTTATCGTTTTGCTACTATAATTTTGGGGTTGTGCATAAGAGACAACTACATTCACTTTAAATAGGGCATCATCTAAATCCGTTGAGATGACACCATGTGAACTATGGTTTGATAGAAACTTAAGCTGTCATTTCTTAATGTTTGGGGATGCGACGCTTGTGTGGAAAAAGTTTTCGCCTAATGAGCTCGAACCCAAAGCGGACAAATGCATCTTCATAGAATACCCTAAGAACAGTTGGGTGAACCTTCTATCTTAGATCCAAGCATAAAATGTTTATTGCTAAAACAGTGTCCTTTCTTGAGAAAAGGTTTCTCTTGAAAGAATTGAGTGGGAGGAGGATAGAACTTGATGAGGTTATTGAACCTCTACTTCAACCAGAAAGTAGCGCAGCACGGAAAGATGTTTCTGTGAAGCCTACGTCAGTTGAAGAGGAAGTTAATGATGATGATCATGAAGCTTCGGATCAAGTTACTATCGACCTACTAGGAAATAGAACTTGATGAGGTTATTGAACCTTTACTTCAACCAGAAAGTGGCGCAGCACAGAAAGATGTTTCTGTGAAGCCTACGTCAGTTGAAGAGGAAGTTAATGATGATGATCATGAAGCTTCGGATCAAGTTACTATCGAACTTCGTAGGTCGACAAGGACGTGTACTGCTACTGAGCGGTACGACAACCCTGTCTTGGAGGTCATGGACAACGATGAACCTACGAACTATGGAGAAGCGATGATGGGCCCGGAAACCAACAAATGGTTAGAGGCCTTGAAATCCGAGAAAGGATCCATGTATGAAAATCAAGTATAGACTTTGGTGGACTTGCTCTATGTACGGCTGGTCGTTAAAGTACAAATGGATCTTTAAAATGAAGATAGACGCTGATGGTAAATGTTACCATTTGTAAAGCTCGACTTGTTGCAAAGTAGTTTACGACAAGTTCAAAGAGTTGACTGCGATGAGACTTTCTCACTCGTAGCGATGCTAAAGTCTGTTGGAATTATGTTAGCAGTTGCTGCATTTTTCAATTATGAAATCTGGCAGATGGATGCCAAAACATTGTTTCCTTCCTTAAGGAAAGGTTGTATGAGATACAACCAGAAGGTTTTGTCAGTCCTAAGGATGCTAAAAGGTGTGCAAGCTTCAGTGAACCTTCTATGAACTGAAGCAAGCATCTCGGAGTTGGAATATACACTTTGATGAGGTGATCAAATTTTTTGAGTCTATACAAAGTTTATGAGAAACTTGTTTTTACAATAAAGTGAGTGGGAGCACTATAGAGTTTCTGGTAAGCATATGTGGTTGACATATTGTTGATCGGAAATGATGTAGAATTTCTGGAAAGCATAAAAGGTAGTTTAAAAAGATTTTTTCAAAGGAAGACCTGGATAAAGCTACCTGATTGTTGAGCATCAAAATCTATAAAGATAGATCAAGATGTTTGATAAGACTTTCAATGAGTACATACCTTGACAAGATTTTGAAAGAGTTCAAAATGGATCAGTCAGAGAAAGAGTTCTCGCCTGATTTGTAAGGTATAAAGTTGAGTAAGACTCAATGCCCAGTGACTGCAGAAGATAGAGAAAAGACGAGTGTCATCCCCTATGCTTCAGCCATAGGCTCTATCATGTATGCAATGTTGTGCATAAAGACCCGATGTCAGCCTTGCTATAAGTATGGCCGGAAAGTTTCAAAGTGATCCTGGAATGGAGCACTGGACAGCGGTCAAGATTATCCTTAGTAACTAAAAGACTAAGGAGATGTTTCTCGATTATGGAGGTGATAAAGAGTTCGTCGTAAAGAGTCACGTCGATGCAAGCTTTAACACCAATCCAGATGACTCGTAGTAGCAATCTGGATACGTATAGTGGAGCAGCCATTTGGAATAGTACCAAGTGGAGTGTGGTAGCAATGTTTACGGTTTGACATAGAAATTTGCAAAGTACACACGGATCTGAATGTCGCAGGCCCGTTGACTATAAGACCTCTCTCACATGCAAAGCATGATCGAGCCCCAGAACTCATTGGGTGTTAGATTCATAACAATGCAAATCACATGGTGATGTGAACTAGATTATTGACTCTAGTGCAAGTGGGAGACTGTTGGAAATATGCCCTAGAGGCAATAATAAATTAGTAATTATCATATTTCCTTGTTCATGATAATCATTTATTATCCATGCTATAATTGTATTGATCGGAGACTTAGATGCATGTGTGGATACATAGACAAAACCATGTCCCTAGTATGCCTCTAATAGCCTAGCTCGTTGCTCAAAGATGGTTAAGGTTGCCTAGCCATTGACATGTGATGTCATTTGATAACGGGATCACATCATTAGGAGAATGATGTGATGGACAAGACCCAAACTACAAACGTAGCTTATGATCGTGTCAGTTTATTGCTACTGTTTTTTTGCATGTCAAGTATATGTTCCTATGACCATGAGATCATGCAACTCACTGACATCGGAGGAGCACCTTGTGTGTATCAAACGTCGCAACGTAACTGGGTGACTATAAAGGTGCTCTACAGGTATCTCCGAGGGTGTCTGTTGAGTTGGCATGGATCAAGACTAGGATTTGTTACTCCGTGTGACGGAGAGGTATCTCAGGGCCCACTCGGTAATACAACATCACAATAAGCCTTGAAAGCAATGTGACTAAGTGTTAGTCACGGGATCTTGTATTACGGAACGAGTAAAGAGACTTGCCGGTAACGAGGTTGAACTAGGTATGGAGATACCGACGATCGAATCTCGGGCAAGTAACATACCGAAGAACAAAGGGAACATCATACGGGATTAACTGAATCCTTGACATAGAGGTTCGACCGATAAAAATCTTCATAGAATATGTAGGAACCAATGTGGACATCCAGGTCCTGCCATTGGTTATTGACCGTAGAGGTGTCTCGGTCATGTCTACATAGTTCTCGAACCCGCAGGGTTTGCACACTTAAGGTTTGGTGACGTTTCGATAGTATAGAGTTATGTATGGTGGTGACCGAAGGTTGTTCGGAGTCCCGGATGAGATCCCGGACGTCACGAGGAGCTCCGGAATGGCCCGGAGGTAAAGATTGATATATAGTAAGGTGGTGTCTGGACTCTGGAAAGTTTCGGGCATTTTCAGTAGTGTACCGGGAGTGACGAATGGGTCCCGGGAGCCCACCAGTGGGGCCAACCCACCCCATGGGCCTATGTGGCAACCCACCAGCCCATAGTGGGCCAGTTGGGTCGGCCAAGGAGGCCTATGCGCAGGAGGAAAGAGAGGCAAACCGAATTGGGGTGGAAACCTCCCCAAACTCCACCTCTCTTGTGGGAGGAGGAGTCCTACTAGAAGGAGGACTCCTCCCCACTAGGTTCGGCCGAACCAAAGGAGAGCCCTCCTTTTGGGCGCAGCCTCCTCTCCCCTCCTCCTATATATATGAGTGGTTTTAGGGTTTTTTGGACTAGGATTTTCAGCCACATCTAAACCCTACTTCTAGATCAAGTTCCTCTAGACTAGACTAGTTCCGCGGTGCTTAGGCGAAGCCCTGCCGGAATTGCTCCACCACCATCACCGGAGCACCGTCACGTTGTCGGTGAACTCTTCTCCCTCTCCACTTCCTCTTGCTGGATCAAGATGGTGGAGATCGTCATCAAGCTGCACGTGTGCTGAATGCGGAGGTGTCGTCCGTTCGGCGCTAGATCGGAAGGACCGTGAACAAGATCGTGAGACCGTTCATGATGAGTTCACGGGACGGATCGTGATGAGATCGCGGGACGGATCGTGATGAGATCGCGGGACGGATCGTGATGAGTTCGCGGGATGGATCATGATTGGATCGCGGGACGGATCGTGATGTGATCACGGGACGAATCGTGATGTGATCGCGGGACGCTTGGCGATTTGGATCGCGAAGATGTTCGACTACACCAATCGCGTTTCTTAATGCTTCCTGCTTAGCGATCTACAAGGGTATGTAGATCTACTCTTCCTATCGTAGATACTCATCACCATGGATAGATCTTGCGTATGCGTAGGAAAAATTTTGTTTCCCATGCAACATTCCCCAACACCAACGAGGAGCAGAAGGAAATGACAAGCGGTTTTCAGTAAGGTATTCTCTGCGAGCATTGAAATTATCGGTAACAGATAGTTTTGTGATAAGGTAATTTCCAACGGGTAACAAGTAACAAGTGTAGTAAAGGTGCAGCAAGGTAGCCCAATTATTTTTGTAGCGAAGTACGGGCCTGGACAAACTCTTATATAAAGTGAAGCGCTCCCGAGGACACACAAGAATTTCAGTCAAGCTAGTTTTCATCATGCTCACTTGATTCGCGTTCTTTACTTTGATAATTTGATATGTGGGTGGACCGGTGCTTGGGTGCTGCCCTTACTTGGACAAACCTCCCACTTATGATTAACCTTTCTCGAAACACCCGCAAATAAGAAATAAGAATTAAGGTAAATCTAACCATAGCATGAAACATATGGATCCAAATCAGTCCCTTACGAAGCAACACATAAACCAGGGTTTAAGCTTCTGTCACTCTAGCAACCCATCATCTACTTATTACCTCCCAATGCCTTCCCCTAGGCCCAAATAATGGTGAAGTGTTATGTAGTCGACGTTCACATAACACCACTAGAGGAGAGACAACATACATCTCATCAAAATATCAAACTAATACCAAATTCACATGATTACTTATAACAATACTTATCCCATGTCCTCAGGAACAGATGTAACTACTCACAAAACAAGTTCATGTTCATAATCAGAGGAGTATTAATTATGATAAAGGATCTGAACATATGATCTTCCATAAAGTAAACCAACTAGCACCAACTACAAGGAGTAATCAACACTACTAGCAACCCACAGGTACCAATCTGAGGTTTGAGACAAAGATCAGATTCAAGAGATGAACTAGGGTTTGGAGAGGAGATGGTGTTGGTGAAGATGTTGATGGATATTGACACCCTCTCGATGAGAGGATCGTTGGTGATGACGATGGCTTCGATTTCCCCCTCCGGGAGGGAAGTTTCCCCGGCAGAACAGCTCCGCTGGAGCTCTAGATTGGTTCTGCCCAAGTTCCGCCTCGAGAGGCGGCGCTTCATCTCGAAAGCTCTCTCTTGATTTTTTTTTCCAGGTCAAAACCCTTCATATAGCAGAAGATGGGCACCGGAGACCTGCCAGGGGGCCCACAAGCCACCTAGGCGCGGCCAGGGGGTAGGTCACACCTCGCAAGCTTGTGACCTTCTGGTGCGCCCCCTCTAGTATTTGTTTCTCCCAATATTTTTTGATATATTCCAAAATAATTCTTCGTAACTTTTCAGGACTTTTGGAGTTGTGTAGAATAGATCTCTCATATTTGCTCCTTTTCCAATCCAGAATTCCAGCTCTCGGCATTATCCCTCTTCAAGTAGACCTTGTAAAATAGGAGAGAAAAGGCATAAGTATTGTATCATAACGTGTAATAACAGCCCCTAATGCAATAAATATCAATATAAAAGCATGATGCAAAATGGATGTATCAATGGCCACTAGACTCCTCCGGCCAGGCATCCCATTGGGTCTGCTAGGACGTGCCCTCATCCCTACTCTACTCCGTACTCTCGTGGAATGAAGCCTCTAGGACAGGAGTCTTGTAGGTCGAAGGTTTGTCGACCTGAGGCTGGTGGACCGGAGTCCGCATAGCCTCGTCCTCAGACGGGTCCACCCTAGCAGTCCTGTGCTCAGAAGAATCAGCTGGGGGTGGCGACGAGGAAGGCGTAGAAGCCACCCCACCTCTCCCGTGGCCTCCTCTCCCACGTGTACCTCTCTTCTTCCCCCGATCTCCTCTCATGGGGGTCAACGAAGAAGCGACCATCGGTGTATGCAGACTAGAATACAACGCTCTCTGGAAAGAGTCGGCAGGAAGGGAAGTACCCATCCCATCACCCACCGACGAAGGAGCTGTAGAGTGCTCTCGACCCTTTCCCACCATCTTTCAACAACTGCCATGCCAAATAGTAAATGAAATTAGTACAACATAAAATTGAATACCGACATGAATAATAAAATGTATATAATTTAAGTGTATCATCATATACCTAACATGAACTAAAAGTTGATTACCTGACATGAATTAATAATAATCTTGATCGTTTATATATTCTCTGGGATCAATAAATGCATCATCATCGAGCTAACAAAGCTCAGTGTGCTCGTGGAGATGACGTTTTGAAGACTCCAACATTTCATAGAATGCCTTTGCGGATTCCTCCGTCTCATTGTCCAAATCCCGAGCATTATCAAAGTCTTGACCATGTCTTCGATCCCGGTACCATGCTCTTCGATGCGACGACGAACCCCCTCAGCTCTGGCACGTTGGTCAGACTCACAATGAAAATTCTACACCATATAATTAGGCTTAAACCCCCACTTCTTCAGGTGTTTAACCATTTCAACCTCTCTCTGCTTTTTAAAGTTGTTGCACCGGGGACAGGGGCACCATGTTTTTTCCTGGCCATTTGCAAAAGCGACTCTCACAAACCCCTTGGTATTTGTAAACCATTCTTTGGTCATGTCTTTCTGACTGGTGTGACCGGTGTACATCCACGTACGATCACTCATCTTGCCTAGCTACTGGACACACAAGAAATGTATACATAATTCAGCATATATATTCATCGGTTAATCAAGTTTGTCAGTTTTATTACGTTCATGCAACCATATGCTAATAGGTTAAGATAGGTCCTAATCCCACCCGAGTATGTGTAGATTGGGTTCGTTTTCCCATGCTTTGCTTTGGATCCGACGCGGAATTTCGACAACACCTCCCCATTGTTCTCTTGATACACGTCTCGGAAATAAGCAGAGAGGATGTGTACCCGGAGAACAACAGGGAGGCACTGACGAAATTCTACGTCAGATACGAAGCAGAGCATATACCGAAAAACGAACCCAATCTACACATACTCGGGTTGTTCATGGATAACGTTGGACAATTCGAAAAGACAGCGGATATAAATATGCAAAGACATGCATATTTATAGATGTCGTCCTTTTGAACGAAAGACACATACTGGTCACGCATACTGATGATTTAATACACCTATAGCTAGCAAGTTTCATCAGCACGAAGACCGGAACAGAGCAAATTAAGGGGGGGGGAAGTCATTTGTGCTCACCCACGAACGCAGGCGCGGAGCTTGTCCAATGCACGGGGAGGTCGTCGAACAACACACCCTCGTAGCGACGAAACAACTACACAATGAAATCCACCCGATCAACACAAATATGATGTTTTTCATAACAAAATCGAAAAATATATGATCTAACACATGATTTACAAAACTTTGACCCCGTCGCCCTTTGAAATCCACCTCTTCTTCTTCTTCTTCTCTTCTTCTTCTTCTTCTTATCTTCTTTTATTATTATTAGGAGGATTAGATAGAGAGAGATTAGGAGGAGAGGAGCCCGGGTCCGCTTCGGGGGCGCTTTCTCTTCGGCGTCGTCTTCGTCTTCTTCTCTTAGGATCATTTTTCCTTCTTCTTTCTCCTCCTCTCTTTTTCTTATTCTTTTCCTTTTTCCTCTTATCCTTCTCCTCTTTCTTCTTCTTCTTCTTCTTCTCTTCTCTTTTTTTTTCTTTTCCTTTTCCTCTTCTCCTTCTACTCCTATCCTCTAATAAACTAATTATCTAATAAACTAACTAAAAAACTAACTATCTAATTGCCTAATAAACTAACTATCTAATTTAATAAAAAAACAGAAGAAATGTGAGGGGGACGGCCTGCCGCGGGTGCGAGGGTGGTCGGCGGCGAGGCGAGAGGGGCGATGGGGGTGGATCGGGGCGAGAGAGAGTGAGAGGAGATGGGGTGGCGGCGGGTGTGGGGGCGGCCATTACTAGCCGCCAGCTTTGCCGTCTGGAAGCGGACGGCAAAGAATCCCCAGGCAGACGGCAAAGATCGAGCATACGTCTCACCACCCCCATGGGGCTAGTGGGGCCCAGGTGGGGTCTTTGTCGTTTGCCTTCAAGCTCTTTTGCCATCAGCTGGCTGACGGCAAAGCCCTGGTAGATGGCAAATGGTTTCTGTGATGTCGGCCATTGCTTTGCCGTCCGTCCCTGCTCAGTTGATGGCAAAGGCTCTCTTAGCCATCTGCGAGCAGACGACAAAGAGCTGGCAGACAGCAAATTGCTGAATTCCAGTAGTGCGCGAGCAAAAGATGACTTTTGGTGTAGTAGCCACTTAGGCCTAGGGAAAACGTAGACAAACTTTTTCTCCAACTATTTTTCCTATTTCATCTCGGCGATTATGACAAACTCTCCCCTCCAGACTTCGCGGGGGAGCCCGAGGATTCTCCTCCCCTTTGCCTATTGCTCCGGTGGCCGGTTGTGGGGAGGGAAATCTCGATGCCTTCGCTCCGGCTAGTAGTTTAGGTTAGGGTGTTTTAGTCTTATTAGGTGTGCCACTAGAGGATAGAGGCACTTCTTCTTCAAGTTTGACTTCCAAGCTTCGATCTTCCTCGATTTCGTCCATCTGGACATAGTCTACGGAGCATCGATATACATTCTTGTCATCTCGTTGGGGCGGCGAGGTTACAATTTTGCATTCGACGATAAGATTTGGTTTCATTCGCTTCAGATCTATTTAAAGGTTTAACGACGTTCGTGGCTCCTGAATATTGGTCCTTACGGGCACATACACAAAGACTTCCTGGTAGTCATCGACAAAGTCAAGGTGGCTCTGATAGGGGAGCGGCAACAACAGCGTGTTGGTGGTAGTGATCATTTGGTAGTCTAGAGACCACGATTTATTTTTAATCATGTTTGAGATGCTTTGTGCTTTAGAAGAACTTTTATATAAAATGTGGATCTTCTTGCAAAGAAACATTTCTTAGTATGTTCTGCTTGCAGGATTATCCATTGTACAATTGCATCAATTTTCACTAGATCTGTTGCAACACATGCTCTAGAGAGGACATGTCCCAAATAATCAACTTGAGGTTGTGCAAAGGTATATCTAGATATTTTTGCTGAGAGGTTGTTGTCCCTTAGTGTTTGAAAATTTGCTACAAGTGTTTAATGTGTTCAACCATATCATAACAGTAATGAGTATGCCATCAACTAGATCAAACTTTTAAGAAATAGAACTAGGACAGTGTTCATGGGCTGCTGGAATGTACGGGGAGCATTGGTAAGGCCAAAATGCATGACCAAGTACTCATCGTGCTAAAAGCAATCTTTTTAGTGTTCTTTTTAATCCATTCTGATCACATGATATCAACTGGTCTGGTCTATTTTACTGTAATTGTTGCTCTTTTCAATTTACCCAACAAATCCTCTGTAACCGGGAATTTGTTCATGTTAGTTTGTGAATTAAGCTTTATGTAATCAATACACAATATCCAAGTAACATACTTTCTCTTGACTAAAATAGCTCTAAAGGAGAAGAGATTGGAACTGCTTCTTATAATGCAAGCAGTAATTAAGTCTTTTACTAGGGTTCGATAGCATTTTTCTAGTGGAATGGTAATGTGTAAGGCCTCGATTTAATGATTTTTAAAGCCAGTATGTAGATCGATGGAGTGATCACAATTCCCCTTTAGGGGGAGGCCCACTAGTGTAGCAAAGATATCAGAAAAAATTGTACTGCGTTTCTGAATTTCAGTGTGTAGCTACTTTAAATCAAAATGTTCATCGGACGAGGGTTTGATGTACAGAATTGCCCCATAGACAATGTGGGGGAAATAGTTGATGTAATTCCTCCAACTGAACAGTAAATTTCTTAGATGGCAAGCTCTCATCCACAAATGTTTGTCTCTGGCCATAGTTGTGGTTGATCTCATAATCATCAATGAGAAATCCAGTTCTATTGGGTTGTGGTGGTACATCCAATCAGCTCCCAAAATGATGGCATGTCCCTTTAAGAAATCAAAGAAAAATGGGACACCTTGTATGGTATAAGGACATGATCGGCATTGGCATCCAGTCCACGGTGTATTCCCATTTGCAAGAAGTAGTTTGACATTTTCGCGGCGCAGGGGACTAATTTACATTTTGTAGGAGAAGTTGTTTGTGGTGTCATGAATGTAGCAGTACTTCCTGAATCGGTCAAGGTAGTCACAGCAGTATATCTAATGAAAATTGTAATAGTGAAGGAAGATTTCCGAGCTTGTGTGCTCATTAGCGCATGCGTTGAAATTTTTAGTTGTTGGTTATGTTCCTCCATTAACTGTAATAGATATAAATTGTCTATTCATTAGTAGCTTTTGTTAGTAAAGCATGTATCTGTGATTTTTGGGACATTCTGCAAACATGCATCTGTTCACGAACCCAAGGTTCTCATCTGCAACATATTGTTTTTGTCTAGCTTATTGGATTATTTTAGCATGAGTGCTTGTTGTAGTAGCATGTTTATAGCTTTGAAATGTAACTTGCCCTATAGCAGAGGGGCGGTAAGGATTTGGAGATGGAGCAGGGGTTGGAGGGAGGCCAGCTTGCTCAATCCTCCTTTAGTACCACATAGATTGGTGCATGTAGGGATTGAGGCCATAAGTTTGTGGCACTATGGCTAGCTTTGAATGTACGGATTCAGGCCATAATAAAATTGTTCATTAAGTAATTGCCTGGTAGTGTTGGGCCATCTCTTCTAACCAAGTTCATAGACTACTTGGATCTGGTAAGATAGGAGGAAAGTGTGGATGTTTGAGTGAGAGAATGGAAAGATTTGACAATTTCACACACTGAAGCCACTGGAAAACTTTAGTTGCATGGACTTAAGTGTGAGATGGACAATTCAGTCATGTGTTCCAACAATGATTTGGAAGAATCGAAATATTGTTGTTCCATGTTCTGAATATAGGAGTTAGCATCATCTCCATCAAATTCAGAGATATTCAGCTTGGCAGGTTTAACCTATAATGGGTTTCTTCTCTCATGGGTGGATGTGGTCTGTTTCTAGTTTGACCCTTCCTAGTTTCCTTATTTTCCTCCTACTAAATGTGCTCATCATGTTGTTGCTTGTATGCTGAAAGTTTCCCTTGTTTTCAGGCATGGTAGTAGAGAAGTTAGGGCATCTTTAGGGGGTCTTCTTTTTGCTATCTAGGTTAACTTCTCTGTCATTAAGATCTCTAGCAGGAGCAAAGCTCACAGTCACAGCTTGCTGCCTTTTCTAGTTTTAGAAGAATTTAATTTTTGGTTCTTCCTACAGGAGTGGTAATTTGAGTGTTTGGAGATGGTGTAACACTCGGAGTAATGCCTTGAGCAGAGTGATCACCCATGCCTTCCTCTTCTTCACTTTCCTCTGGTTCTGGCAGCATCCGTTTGAAATTGTTCTGGATCTTTTTTAAGTTCTTTTGGATGGAGCAAAGTTCTTGCTAACTGTAGCAGTGAAGTCTAGAAATTCCTCCTGGTCCTCTTTTGTGATAGCGTGGCTTATTAGGAATGATAGACTACTCATATCAATAAGGAATTTCTTCTTTTCCGGGAGCCCATTCGACAAGAACTCCTAGGTTGATTGGCTTGGAGTAGTTCTAGGATGGGTGACCAACCAGGAAGTTGGTCCTGGGTGCATATGAGTGAGGACAAAATGCGCAGAAAAGACTAGTATTGATCTGTGGGGCCAGTCTAGATCCTGCCAGGAGTAACGACCACCGACGGGTGTGTCTGGAGCGTTACAAGTTGGTGTCAGAGCCGACTCGCGCGGTTACACGGATGTTTGCGGACATGTGCACAATCATGTTGTTCATGAAGTTTGTGACCCGTCGTGGCACACGGCATGGCACATGTACTAGACTCGATGCATAGACGTTTGTGCCAAGAGGGAACGTTCCTATGACCCGACGAGGACGCTGGTTTCTCTGAGTGGGGGTGTATGTGATAGCCTTACTTATTAGGGATGACAGACTACTCATATCAATAAGGAATTCATTTTTTTCTGGGAGACCATTCGAACAGAACTTCCAGGTTAAGCGTGCTTGACTTGGAGTAGTGATCGACCGGAAAGTTGGTATCGGGTGCGCATGAGTGAGGACAAAGTGCGCAGGAAAGACTAGTATTGATTTGTGGGGCCAGCTAGATCTTGCCAGGAGTAACGACCAGCGGCGGATGTGTCTGGGACGTTACATTTTCCTAGTATTGTTGCAAGGTCTTGTTGAAGGGACTCGAGTTCGAGATCCACGTTTCACCAGATTCCACAACCTTCGCCATGTTGACCAAGGTTTAAGAGCCATGAGAGCAACTCACCTAGTTCAGAAGATAAACTTGTGTGGGAAAAGGTGGGATTTTAATTTTTACTCACGCGAACAGGCAACCGAACATCACTTTCCAAGTTCGGCCGCCACCTATGTCGTCACCAACTTCACCTGTCACTGATGATGCCCATCTAGCTTCAGGGACTGGATTTACTGTAGGGGAAGTGATCCGCTGCAATTGATGTGAAACTAGACGGCACCTGAAATCTTCTCACTCTGAGCCGTGGCCAATGCCCACACACCGCTATCGGGATTTGGAACGAAGGGGGGGGGGGTTCAAACCCCACATCGCTCTCAGTTCCAAAACTCGATTAAGGAACTTAGAACTCATGATACCAATTCCGAGGTTCTTGAACCGAACTCACATAACTCGTAAACGAATAGAAATGGCGATTTTGACTGAAAAGTAGCTAATTCTACACGAGATTTTCTAGAATTCAGTCACACTCGAATACGCATAATAGGGGTCAGCCAAAACATGGCGGCTAGGGTTTTACCCGATACAAGAGTTGGCAGATGGCGGCTAGGGTTTTACCCGATACAAGAGTTGGCAGTTTGCAACCCAAAACCCCTCGCTTTTATAGCCATCACAGAAGAAGAAAAATAACTATAAAATCATAAAGAAAACTGCTCATTGTTGTCCGCAAAAAAGAAAAAGAAAATTGCTCGTTGTCAGATTTCAAACAGCAACCAGCGGGAGGATACGACCGTCCGATCTGGAATCAACGTCAAACACGCCATGGCCTTGGCGCCAAGCGGTACGATGCAGTGGCCGCAGCTTAACTGAAGATTTTAGACACTTGCAGGGACCAAAGATTCAGAAGTCTTGACAGCTACTCGAGTCCATGGCCTACGGAAATCACAGCTTCTGGATTTCTGCTCGGTCCTTTCAATCCGCAGTACAGCTTCCCTGGCCCTCTCAGCCTCTCTAATGGCGCCCGTCTTTGTGCTACTACTTACAGGTTGAAGAAGGAAGAGGCACAAGAAAAACCAAGGCTACATTACATGTACACCCAAAAAACTCATGCATGTCCAGATCTAGCATATACAGCTGAGAATTCGTCTCGTTTCCCATCTTCTTCTAGCTTTATCTTCTCCCTATACCCTTCGGGGTTCATCAGCTCAGATCAGACATAGTATATCATGCCGACCTCCAGGGTGGAGGCGTGCGGGACGGTGACGGCGTAGCTGGGGCCCCGGCTGTTCCGCCGCAGGAAGTCGTAGCCGAAGTTGATCACCAGCCGCCGGAGGAAGCTGGACCCGGTCTTGGCCTTCACGTAGCAGTGGCCCAGGATGAAGGCCATGCCGGCCTCCCGCGCGTCGGTCAGCTCACGCAGCTCCTCCTCCACGCCGGCGTTCGGCCGCGGGCTCGACGCCGGCAGCACGAACCTCACCCTCTTCCGGACGCCCATCGCCGGCGTTGGCGTTGGCGTTGGCGTCGGCGTCAGCGTTGGCGACGGCGACCGTATCTCCCTCTCCACCCTGGCGGCGCGCGAGGGCCCGACGGTGTTCCCCGACGCTGACGCTCCGCCGAGGCCCTCCTCCTCCAGCATGCGCATCCTGCCGGAGGCCACGACCGTCATCCGCTCATCGTCCCTGACGGCAACGTCCGGCGTCAAGCCGTTGGCCTTGGAGGCGCCGCCCCCTGACCGGATGAACTCGGCGACGCTGCACACGAGGTCCTTCTCGAACTCCTGGTCGTCCATCTGCACGTCGTGGTACCCGTACCGGACAATGCACCGGTAGATCCTGTAC
This sequence comes from Hordeum marinum, assembly GCA_022496015.1. Classification (NCBI taxonomy): domain Eukaryota; kingdom Viridiplantae; phylum Streptophyta; class Magnoliopsida; order Poales; family Poaceae; genus Hordeum; species Hordeum marinum. The sequence continues at coordinate 448,558,055 of CM039678.1, read as the reverse complement.
TCCTTCGGCCCGATCCTTCCCACCAGGAACCGCTCGTTCGGCGAGACGTGCGGGATCGGAACGTTCTTGATGCACATGAAGATGAGCACCTGCTCATCGCCAACGTCAGGAAATGATGGATGTGTCAACACACTTCTGAATGTCTGAACAACGTAAGCTGACCAAGCTTCAGAACAGGAGAAAATTCAAATACCTGATGGAATGCAGGCAGATTGGTGACAAAATGGGAGAAGATCGCAGGGATGCCGCTGTCGAGCTCGGTGTGTATGAGGCCGATGCCGCGGACACGGACGATTCCGAGGTTTGGGCTGAGGCCAAGGAGCCAGTTGATGGAGACCTTGTTCTGAAGATCGAACTCGTACTTCTTGATGGTGCCATAGTGCCAGATGCACATTACCATCATGAAGACGAAGGCGAGGACGATGGGGACCCAGGCTCCTTCCTTGAACTTGATGAGCGCCGCCGAGAAGTACAGCGCCTCGATGGTGCCGAAGAACACGATGAAACCGATTGCGAGGAATATGCTCTTGTGCCAGCACAAGACTATCACCAGCGACATCAGACATGTGGTGACCAGCATGACGGTTATAACAGCCAGCCCTGTTTACAGAAACAACGGCACATATCAGTCATGTGTATAGGGTCAATTTAGCAGGGGATAAAGGTGGCTCGAGGTTTATCAACATTGTATACCTGATGCATTGCCCAAGTGTTTCGTGTCTCTGAAACCAATGGTTACAGCTAAGCACAGTATCATCAGGATCCAGTTGATCTCTGGAATGTATATCTGCCCGTGTACTTGGGCGGAGGTGTGCACGATCTTCACCCGGGGAAAGCAGCCTAGGGAAGTGCACTGCTTGATCATCGAAAATGTGCCGGTGATAACAGCTTGGCTGCCCACAACCGCCGCGAGAATGGCGATTGCCAGAACTGGCCATCTAATTATCTCTGAAAATGACAAAGTTGCAGACATTTTAAAACACAGGTACAAGGCGAACAATTTAATATTATTCTCTCCTCTGGCAATTGATTTGAGGAACATGACTTGCCTGGCACAGACACGTAGAATCCGACCCTGTAGTCACCTTCCAGGATATGATGCTTAGACAGATAAGCAGCTTGGCCCATGTATGCAAGGATCAATGATGGGTAAACCATGCAAGTAAAAGCAATCTGCATCCAGGAAATTGTTATCAGAGACAAATTATTCGCCAGTAATATGAGCATGCAGCAGCCATTTCTTCACCTGTATCGACAACTGGTTGAAATGCCCCAGATCTGCGAACATCGCTTCAGATCCTGAAAGAGAAAAACAATTGGCATTAGATGCCATGATCTACAGATCAAGGCACTGAAGAATGGATAAAGAGAATAGTACCTGTAACACAAAGCAATATCCCCCCCAGGGACATCCAGCCTCCTCTCTGTGTTTTCTTCAAGAACTTGTACATGTAATACGGAGATAACGCTTGGTACACATGAGGCTCCCATTTCACAATATTGTAAACACCAATCATGCTTATGCATAGAAGCCATGCGATCACGATCGGGGCGAAAATGAATCCCACCCGGTGGGTGCCATAGTGTTGCAGCGCAAACAGGCATACCAGTATGAAGCAAGCAAGAGGCAACTCCACATCTGCAGAATCACAATGACAAGCTACTATTAGAAATCAGTTTAAAATATAGCAGAACAAATCTACAACAACAACAACAAAAGGAATCAGCATAAAGGACAGTGCACATGTGAAGGCATAAATCAAGTCTACAAAGTCTAAATTATTGGTATGGAGAAGAAAAAAGCTCCTATGTTCTGAATTCCAGAATTCTCTTCAGCATATGTTCCGCTTTTCAAGATACCATATTTGTGTCGTCATTCTTTTCTTCCTCGGCACATTGAACTAAACAAGCATAGCATTGTAGATGATGGTCACCTCCAACTCCAACTACATTTCCAACACCATTAGCACATGAAAAGTACCGTTAGTTGGAGTCATGAGTGGTGAGGAAATTAGTCCATTTTCCTGCTCATAACAACTGTTAGGCATGCCATGACTAGTTACAGTACCGCCTTATTTGGTACCCACACATCCCTGTCTGTGATCATGCTCTGTCAAGTAGTTTGCCGAAACTGAACTGAAGTACTGCACACACACTGCTACATCTTGGCACGCAACTGATCATCTGAGTTGGCTAAGCCAATTCGTTCATGTCCTTGCAGTTAACTTTCACCATCCACTGTTTCATCGGCCGGTGTCTAAGCCAATTGGTTCATGTCCTTGCAGTTAACTTTCGCCACCCACTGTTTCATTTGGCCGGTTTTACCGCCGACAACCCGGATCGCCGCATTATCTACGAACATTGCTAGGTAAAAAGCAGTGGTTGGCATAAAATTAATGACCTAACAGTGAGGCAATTTCACAACTGGATCTGCACAATTGGGAGTGGACCTGAGTCATCTAGTTCAGACCTTGACTCAAGAAAGAAGAAACAGTGTGTGATGGGGCGGGGAAGACAAATCTGCCTTGTTCTGAATCCAAAGCAGTAGAAAGTAAAGAGGGCCATGGCCATGGCCATGATTGGATCCTTACATTTGTGATGCCCCTTCTCCATGGACAGCTCCAGCCCGGACACCGCGGAGAAAACTGCAGAAACAACAGAGCCACGATCTCCAAATCAGCAATCCACATCGTAACAAACCATCCAAAAATAGTACTAGTACCCCACTGTTGGATCCGAATTAAGAGCATCTTGTGTGGCGAGTTGCAAGAAGACGCACCGGAGATGGCCGGCGTGAGGACGCCGTCGCCGATGACCATGCAGGTGCCGACGAGCGCGAGCACGAGCAGGACCCGCTGCAGCACCTTGTGGCGCTCCAGCACCCGCCTGACTCTGGCGGCGGCGCCCCCGTCACGCCCGCCCAGCGCGTCGGCATTGCCGTACTCAAGGTACTTCTTGGCGGCGGCGCCGGCGGCGTCGGAGAACTGGTCCTCGTCCCCGGGCTCGGCGCCGCGGCCCGGCGGGAGGAGCGCGGCGCGGGCGTGGCGGCAGAGGAGGGAGTAGAGCGCGAAGGTGCCGCCCTCGCCGTTGTCGTCGGCGCGGAGGACGACGCAGACGTACTTGAGGAGCGGCACGAGGGTGAGCGTCCAGAAGACGAAGGAGAGCACGCCGAGGATCTCCTCGTTGGTCTCCGAGTGCTGGATGTCGTCCGCGAACGCCGCCTTGTAGACGTAGAGCGGCGACGTGCTCAGGTCGCCGTACACCACCCCGAGGCTCTGGTACGCCAGGCTCAGCGTCATCCGCCACGGCAGCCGCTCCCTCCCCTCCCCGCGCCTCCCCTGCCACAGAGCCAGAACGCGCGACAAACACCATCAGAAAAAAGAAAAGAAAAGCGCATTCAGCCAAGACGACGGCCGGCAAGGCTCGCCCGGCCCTCGATCGAGGTTTCCAAGAACCACCAGAAACGCAACTCCGGCGGCCATACCGTGCTCTCCGGAGGGGTGCCCGGGGCAGCCGCGGCCTCAGGGTCCATGGCAGGGGAGCTCTTCATCCGACCCCCTCTCCCACCGCTCGATCGGCCCTGTTTGTCCGCGCTCCGGAGTGCACTGCCTTGTGGCTTGCGGGGAGTTGGGAGTTGGCGCTGCCGGGACGTTCTTGAATTCTCGGACTGTGCAGAAACCGGCAGGGGACGCAGGGGGAGCGGGGTGGGAGGATTAGGTGGGATTTATCTGGAGCGCTCGAGGCTTTTTTACGGGGGGTCAAAGGAGCAGCGCGGGGGGCAGGTTCGACTACCGGAGGCGGCACAGCATTGGCGTGAGCCGCCCGCGGAGGCCGAGGCGGCAGCAGGGCGAGGCGGGGCACGCACGGGGGGAGGGCGGAACTGTGGAAGGAAGGAGACGAGAAGCAGGGGACGGACGGACGGGGGGATTGGAATATGGGGGTAGTGGGGCTGGAGGAGCAAAACCGCAAAAATGAAAAGGCTTCCATGGCGAAAGCTGCGGTTTTTCCTTGCTTTTGGTAAGTGGAACTTTGCTTGTGCCTAGTTGTTGTTTTCGACGTGGCCGGCTTCCCTCTCATCCTCTGCGGATGCTCCGTGTGGCCTCGTAGCACCGAGGATTCTTCAACATTTAATGAGAAAATGTCAAACATTTTAACGTTAATGTCAAGAGACGAGTTCAACATTAATATGGAGTGCAGGTCAGGCTGTAAATTTGGCAGGGATTAAAAAAATGCCCATAAGTACGTATTTATTGGGATGTGTCGGTTTCTAAATGCGGATGTTATTACATGCAAGAGGTAGTTCCGCATGCTTCTATGCACCACTACACTTGGCTACTTAGAATTTTAGCCGTTTTTGGTGATAACGGTAGTTCGCTCACATGCTACACCAGATGAGAGATTGGGAGGTGTTATATGTCTGGTTTTGTTTATGGCTGGAAGCATGTACTGGTCATGTGAGGTTGATGTTCCATTTGTAGATTAGTATTTTGAGGTACACGGACAGTCAATCATGCTGCAATTAGTGCGCTAAACTAAGATTCAAATTATTGCTAGTTTATGCTACTCGAGATGTTGGCAGGAAACAGCTTGCATGCCCTGTTTTGGGAGTGTTGAAAGGGAAGCATTCCGGCGGTTACTGAGGGGAAAAAAAGGTAGAAACATTGCCATCTCGGCTAATCATACTCTAGAAATAGTCATGCCTACAAACTCAAATTATCAAAACTCATCCGTTGTTATAATCTTATTAGAGGATTTATGGTTGGGTTTGGCAAATTTGACATCTTAAATGTTCACGGATGTGCCGCGTATGTTCGCGGACAGTGACCGATCACCTTTTAATTTTTTACTTTTACAGCCATGTCTTTCACTTTACTCATATATACGTCCGGTCATATGCATGCAGTTGATGAAGATAAAGTAAGAAAAATAAACAGAAAGAAAATATGAATACAATTATATGTAGTGAACGCAAGACCACTGACCGAACACGCACGTCCAGACACTTCTCATACTCATCTCATATATGAGATGAATATGAAAGGTAATGATCAGTCCGGACGTTTGAGGCTTGTTTAAGACACTCGTCTGGGTCACTTGTCCATGACTAAACGGTTTGCTCGGGCGTTTAAGACGAGTATAAGGCGTCCAGTTGTAGGTGATCTTAGGCGGTTTGTACTGGTGTATATCAACTAAATTATCGTTAGGGTCATACAAAAACAACCAGTTAAATTGATTTGATTGTTAAGATGCTGATTAAAACCACACTAAATTCTTCAAAACCATTTTGTGTGTCGTATATGTGCACATTTATTGTAAATAAAATTGCAACACCCCCGGTGAAGACGTACATCTATATGTCAAACAAAATTTTGTGACATTAATAGTTTTATAATTTATAAGGCTTTAGGATTGTGGTCGTAATAAAGTTTATTTAATGCCCTGTAGTACTCCCTCTATCCATATATAGGACCTAATGTGTTTTTCGAGGCTAACTTTGACCACATGTTAGAGTAAAAAATATGACATGCAAGTTACACAAAACATACCGTCCACTTCATATGTGAAAGGAGCTTCCAATGATATAAATCTCACACTATATATTTTAAAAATAAAATCTTATCAATAGTCAAAGGCAATCTCGAAAATCGTATTAGGCTCTATATATATGGATCGAGGGAGTACAAATAAATCCTTTGAAATTCTTGTATATGACTTATCCTATGTATCAAACAATTTACTCCTCCGTTCACTATCATAAGATGTTTTAGATATTTTAGTATATACAGTACTACATACAAACTGAAATGAGTGACCAACACTGCAACACACTAAAATTTATCTATATACATCTCATTCATAAAAATAGTTTGAACATCTCTTATTTTCGTAAAGGTATCAATCCTCCCAACAGTTGGGAAAAAAATCTTAGAAAAAAGGAATATCAAACATTTTACCAGTTGTTATAAAAGAAATAGTAGAAAAATAATGGTGTAGAAAATTTCTGTTCCCTTCATAGATACTACCTCTGTCCATAAATATTAAGTCTCTAAAATGTCTTATATTTATGAACGGAGGGAGTAGGACTTACCCGAGAACAATCCCTGGTCAAGCCAGTGTCGCAACATTCCACACGCCACGGAGGATCCGCCCTCAGACCAAGCGAGGGACCCGCGCCCACACTTCTGCCACGCCCCACGTAGCCTACCCTCCCGAAGCAACCAAACGATCTCACGCCGACCCCACACGAAGCCCCAGCCAGCACGAGAGATGGGCTAGCCACGCACGGCGTGCGGCCTGCCGGCTGACGTGCCGCCGGCGAGGAGGGTGATATGCGAGTGCGCTTCTCACTTGGCACTTGACAATGCGCCCGGTGGCGGGCTCCAGTTGTCGCGGCCCAGGACGAGGCCCACCTGGTGGCGACATAGACGGTGACGCGCCCCGCACTATGCGAGAGTGGACGCGCGCGCGCACGCGTGGGGACCCGGCCGCACCGCACCGCACGCCCTTTGTTTTCGTTAGGAATAGAATTAGAGTATTTGTTAATTTACTAATTAACAAATGCTAATTAAGGAACCGACATAGTAACCGACCTGTATTCTCTAACTGCTATGAGCAGTTGTACTTCCTCTCTCATATTAACAACTGCTATGTGCAGTTGCTGTTTTGTCTCACGCATTGGCAACCGCATGTTACGGTTAGAAATGCTTTCCCAGAATTGTAACTGCTCCCTGTATATATATAGTCCCAATCAATGAGAATCATTGATGACTTGCAATCATTTTTCACTTTTCACTTTTACACGTTATCACTTTTAACTAAGAGATAAGGAAATATTATGACCATTGGCGGTCGCGATGCGTCAATTATTGGTTCAGGACGAGCCACACTCGTTCTGCCTATGGGTACTACCATAATAATTGAGGATGCATTCTTGTATCCTAAATCTACACGTACCCTTCTAAGTTTCAAAGACATTCGATCAAATAATTTCCATTTGGAAACTATCTCTGAAAATAATACTGAACATTTGCTTTTAACAAAGAGCAATGGGTCCGAGAAACAAATTATTGAGAAATTCCCCTCACTTTCATCTGGATTATATTACAGTTATATAAAACCCGTACCACATGTTGCGTACAAAATAAGTTTTCAAGACCTTGATAAATTCAAGACTTGGCATGATCGCCTAGGTCATCCTGGCATAGGGATGATGAGAAAAATTATTGACAATTCTATTGGTCATAGCCTTCCAACTAAAAGATTCCCCAAATCATCAGATTTTGTATGCACCGCATGTGCAAATGGAAAATTAATTATAAAACCATCTTATCTTAAAGTTAAAAATGAGTCATTAAATTTTCTTGAACGCATTCAAGGAGATATATGTGGTCCAATTCAACCACTATCAGGACCCTTTAGGTATTTCATGGTACTCATAGATGCATCTACTAGATTGTCACATGTGTGTCTTTTATCCACACGTAATCATGCCTTTGCCAAGTTAATTGCTCAGATTATCAAATTAAGAGCAAACCATCCCGAAAATAAGATAAAAACAATTCGAATGGATAATGCCGCTGAATTTTCTTCACGTGCATTCAATGACTATTGCATGGCTATGGGCATTAATTTAGAACATTTTGTACCTTATGTTCATACTCAAAATGGATTGGCTGAATCTCTCATCAAAAGAGTAAAATTAATTGCTCGACCATTATTACAGAATTGTAATTTGCCAACATCTTGTTGGGCACATGTGGTATTACACGCCGCAGATCTGATACAAATCAGACCAACTGCATATCACACAACCTCCCCGCTACAACTAGTTCGTGGCACTCAGCCAAGTATTTCTCATCTGCGAAAATTCGGTTGCGCAGTATACGTACCGATATCACCATCCCAGCGTACATCCATGGGCCCCCACAGAAAACTTGGGATCTATGTGGGTTATAATTCTCTGTCGATTATAAAATATCTTGAACCTCTTACAGGGGACCTGTTTACCGCTCGATACGCTGATTCTATTTTTGATGAGGACCATTTCCCGGCATTAGGGGGAGAATCAAACCACAAAGAATGCCAGAAAATAGATTGGAATGTAATAGGCATCCAGTCCTTAGATCCACGTACTAAAGAATCTGAAACTGAAGTTCAGAGGATTATAGATTTGCAACACATTGCAAATAACCTGCCAGATGCATTTACTGACCATAAAGGTATCACTAAATCACATATTCCCGCTGTTAATGCACCAGAACGAGTGGAGGTACCAACTAAAACCACTCAAACCCCAAATGAGAGTAAGAGAGGGAGAAATCTGGTTAGTCGGAATATAACTTCTCAAAAGCCTTCGCGGAAACAGAGGAAATCAAATCCTCTATCAGTAAATGCAATTCAACCTCAAGTTGAAGGACACCAATCAGATGCTCAACATCTAGAACCCAGCATAAATGCGCATACAAATATAATAGCTGGGACATCGGAACACCATGACTCTATTGTTATGGGAAATCACATAGAGTCTGAAGGTATAAAAGAAATTTCCATAAACTATATTGAATCAGGAGAATCATATAACAGAAAGACTACAATTTTCGACATATATTTTGCCTCTAAAATTGCTGAAACCTTTCAACTGGATCCAGAACCAAAGACCGTCAAGGAGTGCCTCAAGCGCCCTGATTGGCCTAAATGGAAGGAAGCAATTGAGGCAGAACTGCGCTCGCTCAACAAAAGAGAAGTATTTTCCTCAGTAATACCTACTCCTCAAAATATCTTCCCTGTGGGAGCAAAATGGGGTTTTGTTCGAAAAAGGAATGAAAACAATGAGGTGGTGAGATACAAAGCGAGGCTTGTAGCACAAGGGTTTACGCAGAGACCCGGCATCGATTACGATGATACATACTCTCCTATCATGAGTGGAACAACGTTTCGATACTTAATATCTATGGCAGTACAACTGAATTTATCTATGCAGTTAATGGACGTAGTGACAGCATACTTATATGGGTCACTCAAATCGGACATATATATGAAAGTCCCTGAAGGACTTAAAATGCCGAATCCAAAAGCAAATCGCAACACATATTGTGTAAAACTACAAAAGTCACTCTATGGCTTAAGACAGTCGGGTAGAATGTGGTATAACCGATTGAGTGAGTTCCTTATTCAAAAAGGTTACTCAAATAATGATGATTGCCCTTGTGTGTTTATAAAGAAGTCCTTAAATGGATTTTGCATCATCTCAGTGTACGTTGATGATCTCAATATCATTGGAAGTACATTTGATATAGAAGAAGCACACAATCATTTAATGATGGAATTTGAGATGAAAGATTTGGGAAAGACCAAATTTTGCTTAGGCATACAGCTTGAGAATCTTCCATTAGGAATTTTAGTCTACCAACCTGCTTATATTCAAAAGGTTTTGGAAAAATTCAACATGGATAAATCATATCCAACCAAAACACCCATGTTCGTCAGATCCCTTGATATGAATAAAGATCCTTTTAGACCTCGGGATGATGACGAAGAGGTATTAGGACGTGAGTTACCGTATCTCAGTGCCATTGGTGCGCTAATGTACCTTGCAAATTGCATCAGGCCTGATATTGCATTTGCGGTAAATTTACTAGCTAGACATAGCGCTGCTCCAACAAAACGTCATTGGACGGGAGTAAAGAATATCTTTAGATATTTACATGGCACAAAAGATCTTGGCTTATTCTATCAGAAGAACCAAGATATGACTGTGGTAGGATATACTGACGCTGGCTATCTATCTGATCCTCACAATGCCAGGTCACAGACAGGTTTCGTATTCTTATATGGTGGAACTGCTTTTTCATGGAAGTCACAAAAACAGACTCTCGTGGCAACTTCCACTAATCATTCTGAAATAATTGCATTATTTGAAGCATCAAAGGAAGTTGTATGGCTTCGCAGGATGATTAACCACATTCAAACTTCATGTGGTGTTGGTCCATTAGGATCACCAACTATTATCTATGAAGATAATGCAGCTTGCATTGCTCAAATGCAAATGGGTTATATAAAAAGTAATATCACAAAACACATTTCTCCTAAGTTGTTCTTTCCTCATTCATTACAGGAAGGTGGAGAAATTGATATTTTGCAAACCAAATCATGTGATAATCGAGCAGATTTGTTCACAAAGTCTTTACCAAATTCAACATTCCAGAAATGTATTTATGGGATTGGTATGAGACGTTTTCGGGATTGCAAATTTCAGTGGAAGAAAACTCCTAGAATTACGACCCGTTAGTTATCATTAGATAATAATTATTGTACTCTTTTCCTTATGAGTTTTTACATCAGTTTTCTCATAAAAGGTTTTTAATGAGGCAATATAAATTATACCATATCGTTTTCTCCTTATATTTTTCCCACAGGGTTTTAAAAGGAGTTTTCAATGGTGTATCTATTACTCCTCATATTTTTCCCACAGGGTTTTTGGGGGAGGTTCTTAAATTGCACAAATGATTCTCAAGCTGGATGATGAATATACAAGAAGCACCAGATGATGAAATATACACGAGGCACTAGATGATGGATTCTTCTAGAAGATGCGTGATCCAGGGGTGTGTGTTAGGAATAGAATTAGAGTATTTGTTAATTTATTAATTAACAAATGCTAATTAAGAAACCGACATGTATTCTCTAACTGCTATGAGCAGTTATACTTCCTCTCTCATATTAACAACTGCTATGTGCAGTTGTTGTTTTGTCTCACGCATTGACAACAGCATGTTGCGGTTAGAAATGCTCTCACAGAATTGTAACTGTTCTCTGTATATATAGTTCCAATCAATGAGAATCATTGATAACTTGCAATCACTTTTCACTTTTACAGTTTTGTTCGGTTTCCCTCGGCACGACGGGACGTGACGAGCCGGGCGACGGGACGGCCCGCCCCTCGCCCAGCGCTGGAGCTCTCTCTTTTCTTTTCATTTTTTTTACTTTCACTGTTTCACCGCGCGTTGCCACGCGTCGGGCTGTGCGTGTGTTGACGCCGGCGTCTTGCTTGCCGAGCCTCGCGTCGCGTCCTCGCCCACGCTCCGAGGACCGGCGGACGGCGACGTACGTACGTACGTGCTGTGGTGACCTGTACTGGACGGCACCGGCTCGGTGGTTTGCTCCATGGCGGCAGGTGGACCACGTCTTGCTTGGTTTGAAAATATTGAGGTCAATGTAACTGACGTCCTGGTAGGGTATATGCGGAAGGCGTTCACGTGTATGAGCGACTTTAACGAGGTACCCAGACAAATCAAGGTCAAAATTCGAAGCAGCAAAACAAAACAAAAACAGTCAAATCCAAATTCTTTTGATTGATATTGCTATTTCTATACAAACAAGATTAGTAGTTTGGAGCACTCCACTACATAAGAATTAAGAACATATCATTCTGTCACACAATTGACACACGACCTGTCCCTGAAACGCCAGAAGAATAAGTATCATATATTGGTTAGTGCATCGACGTCTTCACGTAGCATCCACTCCTACTTCGACGAGACCGAGTTGTGGCTACCCTTTCCGAGCAATCATACACTACACTTTTTATTTTCATTTCATCTCTCCCGGCCGAAACGACATCGCGCTCAATTTCTCTCCTACCATCGACGTAAGCAGAGAAAAGAAAGAAATGTGGTGTCACTGAACCTTTCGCGATATAAATATAATCAAACTTTTTTTGTATGTCCCGACAGGCCCGGTCCGGCCCTACAAATAACGAGTGAGTCGTAGAAATACCAAGGCGGCACCTGCCGCCATGGACAACGACTCCATCGGAGTGGCATGACATGCGTCCTTTTTTATCATGGCTGACCTAATTAAATTTGGTCCTGGCTCCACCATCGGTTTGTCCTCTTGCGCTTTGGCCTGGTTGGATGACTAGATGAGGATGGATGACCATCCTAATCTTGGTCCATATCGTATCGTATGCTACATCTTACTTACGTGTGCATATATAGCTTTTGAAACGTGAAAAAGTATATTACAACATCTGGATTGATTTATTCTCGAGTTTTATCATGCTTGGCTGGCTGGAGGATACAGGACCGTCTACAGCCACCGTAGGCAGATTTGGTCCCTCAAATATCTGTGTACGCGCTCGTTGGTATTGACCCCACACATTTTTTATATTCACTTTCACTATCGTATCGTTCATATTCGAAACCCGAAACTCATGTAACACATGCAATGCTATCTAAATAAACTAGATCATAGCTCACAACAACGCAAAATGACCATCGTTCATTGACGAACAGTGCAAATTCATACTATAAAATACCTAAAACACTAAAACATAGATAAAACGAGAAAGGGTGAAGGAATTCACCATTTTCCTCGCGGGCCCCTTCCAATTAAGGTCGCCGGTGCCGATGTGCCCTTCCTTACTGTATGTGTCGGTGTGTGGTGGTACGTTATCATCGGAGCTAGTGTTGGAGTTATCCACCATGTCGGAGTCCTCGGAGCACGTTTGGCCCATAAGCCTCTGGAGCAGGCGCTCCTACTCCTTGGCATGTTGGCCTGCCTTCGCCACCGCTTCCATGTTATCCTCGTGCTCCGTCAGCTCGATGGCGAGCCGAAGCGCCTTGGCATTTTTGTGGCAGAGGCGACGCGCATCCGTCTTCGTCGTCGTGGGAGAGCAATGGATGATTGGCACTAGAAGCGCAGCCTCAGGATCCACCGGCATGCTCGCCCCGCTGGACGCGTGGCCAGAGCCTCCCCTGCCATCACCCGCTCCCTCGCCCGCTACCTCTTGCGACTGGCTGTCCATGCCTCCGATTCAGGCGTCCTCGTGCGCGTCGGCACGAGGACCCAACGGTGGCCGGGTACCACCCCAGACGAGATTCAATCCATAGAGGTGGGGTGGACGGCGTACCTGCACGACCCCAGGCGTGGAGTGGCCAGAGCTGAGCGACAGACGTGATAGACCGATGACGTCGCCGACGCTGCGGAGCAGGAGCTGCCGTTGCCGCCTTTTTCAAGATACGAACGCCTCAACGTGATGTAGAGGGCGACCTTGTCCACAACATCGGGCTCTGTGTCACGCTGTGGGCTCAGCCAGTTGTGGGAGCTGCCGGATTTGCCAACGGAGCCAGCGCTGCTGCTGTCGCCGCCCCTGGATTCGGATCGGAGGGGATCACAAATGGAGTGGAGAAAGAAAAGAGTGGAATGGACTAACGGATTGACTGTGGTCTAGGCCTCTAGGCTCTAGGGTTCTCCGGATTCAAATATTCGTGGGACAATGGTGGTCAGGATGGACCAGGCTGACGTGGCAGACTGTTTGAGATGTCCGGCTATAGATGCTCTAATATCAAACTTCAAAATGAATATTAATGCAACATTAACTAGTGAATTATTGCATGGTTTTTCTCTTGTCTAGACCATGTCCTTGTCTATGTGTAGTTTATTGGCCATGGTAATCTCGTTTTCGTGAACGCACTTGCCGTCTTTGTGCTGCCTTGATCATCGCATCATGCATCACGTACGCAATCCCATATAAATACGTTTGTTGATGTTGATGAGCACCACTTTTGGACGATCATGATGAAGGTTACATCGATCCACCCTCACTTGCACCGATCTGGGGTACGGTAGGAAAAGGTAGAGCACCCATCGTAGAATAGTAAAACATCAAAATAATATGGACCGTGGACAAAGGTGCAGAGCCCCCCAACCTAGAAGCATGGCCCCAAAAGGTCCCCGTGTGTCTGTGAACACGGCTGAAGCCAAATGCAAAACACATGCCCTAAATGGTCTCTATGATTAACGCTCATGCTAGAGGCGTGTGTAGAAGTGCTTAGTTCATCGCAGGGACGGAGCCAGGAAATAAGGATAGGGGGCAAGAACTAGAAGCGCCAAAACCATAGTACGATATGGTCATATGCCGAAGTAAATAATGAAAGATTAAAGTAGTAAATATATGTCTGTTATTCTATAATTATAAGAGATACATATATCAATTAATTTGAGTTGGTGTTGCATTTTGTTTGCATTAGCATCATGTTGACATGGTTTTAAGCTTGAACCGATTGGCTTGAAAAAAATATAAATTGATTCAGCCCTTTTACTCTTCGTGTCTACACAAATACAATTCAGGAATTATCCCTTTAGCAGGGCAGAATTTGTGTCATCTGATTTTGGCTAGAGGCGATGTGCATGTGTGATTACGAACACATATTGCCAGCACAACATTGACAAAAACATCATGCATGCGCCCTAGTAGATTCCTCAGCCAATTAGACTAATTAGAATTTTACTAGTTAGTTGTAAATGTTTGTAGAATTGTAGTTCTACAATTCCACTTTTACAATTTGAAGGCATAAACTAATCTAATGCTGAAAGTAAACTAACCCATTTTTCTTCTGGTTTGGTCGTTCTGTGTGTCCAGCCGACCAGCAGTGCGCTCGTGGATCGGCGTGACGGTGGTTGCCTGTCCCCTCCGTTCCTCAACTAAAGATTCGATCGACGATAGCAAGCGGCCGGCGGTAGGCTCGATCTCAGGCGCAGGAGTTGTATTTTCACGGGATCTCAGGCGGCAGGAGTAGTGGGGAGGTTGGAAACAAAGGGATTAGATTTTTTCAAGGCTAACGAGGTGATCAGATGAGACCTGAACCATGTGTACGTGGGTACTGTTTCTAGCCTGACCCTTTCTCATTTCCTAAAAGATTTGGGCCTTTTATTAGTATACATGGGCCCTCGCCGCGGGAGGGACAGCCGCACAGGGGGGGGGGGGGCGAAACATGTCACGGACTCTGTGCGTACGCTGAAAAATAGCTGGTAACTGATCGATATCAAGGGACGGCGCGATCGTTGGGGGGGGGGTCTACCCCCCCCCTCCCCTCGTCCCCCCTTGAATCCGTTCCTGGTTCATCGTCACGTGTAAGCATCCATACTCCTTTCGTATCAATTCACAAGTCTTTTTAGATTATGCATCGTGATCAAGATAAAAAAAACAAATGAACTTGATGTTTAATTGCTAACTAATACCATTGCAGGCAGAGAATTGACCACCGATATGAAGGGAGTACAAGTACACCTATCTTTGTTTTAACACGCACTTCTAAGTGTCAGCACCGGGGATATAATCCTGGCGCGGCATGCAGCTTCACTGTCTTCAACAAGTGGCTTTCACTATCTTTTTCTTTTTGATAAATAGGGTTAAATCCTGATTTTTCATCACTGATATTACAGCTGTCCTTCGCAAAGTGAAACCAAAACAAAATTGGCTAGCAGCCATCTACAAGTCTACCATGGAATTAAGAGAGATCGCCACACAAATACTCAAGAATAGTCTGCCATGGTCCAATATTTTCTTGAGTTTCATATAATAGTCGATCGAGACATGTTGGAGCCATGCATCGTTGAGCCCCTCAGGTGGCTTTCATGTTCGGTTATGGCCTTACATCATCTACGATCATGATAGACAAATTTGGGTCCCTATACGTAACCGAAAGAGTCTTAAATTTTGCCATTTATAACCACAAACTCCATATTAAAAAATATATCAAATACATGCAAACAAATGCACACAGATCATTTTAGATGTATCAGTCCGGGTTTGGTCGATGAGGTTGTTTAAACACCAAAAAAATTGTTCGTACTTCAGATTTTCAAGTGGAGAAACATCCATGTTGCGCCGCCATGGTTACAGTTTTTTAGTCCCATCTCGCTATCAGAGGAGCGACGCAACCAACTTAAATAGTTGCGTCATGCAAGTAAGCTTCTCTTAGTATGGCTATCAATGCTCATTTTGTGAGGGTATGCGTTAATACCCTTCACAAGGCGAGCATTGATAGCCCTATTAACTGTGAGAGTTTCTAAGTATGAAAACTGTTTTTTGAATTACTTCATCAAGCTTCGACGGTCCAAACTTCTCGTGTGACGAATCATCGAAATCCATACTCGAACAATGTGTTAGTCTAAAAAGCAATCATCAAAAAACTAGTCGGACAATGTGTCAAACACATAGAGGGCAAGGTGAAGTCCGATGCAAGTGAATCAGGCAGGTCGAATGGCGATTTGGTGTAATTTTTATTGTCATCGGACTGTCAAATCCGACATGACGGACACGCCTGATCATGCCTGGGCAGTACCATATTCGTTTCAGATTTCATTTTTTTTATCAGTCACTGATCGGGATATCCATCCAGTCGTTTGAGTGGGGTTTAAGGCCCCCGCTATAGATGCCTTCATTGAATTCTTTATAGAGCTTCACAAGGGCAAGACCGTTAGTAATAGTTTTTCAGGAGCGTAGAAAGCAACCCCTGCAAGCTAAGATCCACTTGGGAAGCATCACCCCTTCGGATTATACGGTACTTATGATTTGAAGTGCTCATGTCCTTTGCTAATGGAATCAAGGGTCCTGCCAACACTGATTTTCGTCTCTTTGTTCTGGAAAGAATTAAGTAGTGACCTAATGGTAGCCTTCTAGAATTTCAAGCCAAGTGATCTATTTTTCTGGAGACATGCAGGCAGAATGCGAGCTAATTTT
This sequence comes from Hordeum marinum, assembly GCA_022496015.1. Classification (NCBI taxonomy): domain Eukaryota; kingdom Viridiplantae; phylum Streptophyta; class Magnoliopsida; order Poales; family Poaceae; genus Hordeum; species Hordeum marinum. The sequence continues at coordinate 448,541,530 of CM039678.1, read as the reverse complement.
CTATAGAAGCCGGTTGGAATCCTTCTAGAAGCCCAAACCTGCCAGTTCAATATTTTGTTTTTGATATGTTGCAATAAGACACCGTACTTGTCATGACACTTTATGTAACGTTGAGAAGAACTAATTTAAAACATTTGAAAAAGAGCTATTTTTTATGCTTACAGATTTATGTTCTTAACATCTATATACTTTTATTTAGTGGCGGAGCTACACCCCATGCCTAGGGAGCCTGAGCCCGGGTCATGGCATCAAAATCCTTTGTTGACTGTAGCAATTTTATTACTCCCTCCATTTCACAATATAATGCGCCCGTGCTTCCTTAAATCTAAGTTTGACCATAAATTTAACCAACAAAACCGATTGCGACGGGAGTAAAAATTATATCATTGAATTCGTATGCGAATTAAGTTTTCGATGATACAATTTTTACTCCCGTCGCAATCGGTCTTGTTGGTTAAATTCATGGTCAAACTTAAAGCTCGAAAAATGAGGACGCACTATATTATGAAATGGAGGGAGTACTATTTGACATTGTAGTTTGTTGTAGCTCTGAAGACGGCCCGGGGCCAACTGTTTGCCTGACTCCGCCTATACTTGGCCAAAACTTGAGACGGGACGGGCCTCGGACCGAGCCCAAAAAAACCCGTGGTATAAAACTCAGGTCCGAGCCCGGCCCGACCCGACCATCGGGCCTAATTTTTGGGCCCAAGCCCGGCCCGATCCCAAAAAAGCTCGGCCCGACGTAGGCATAAAAATGGATTTATGCAGGCCTGAGCCCGGCCCGGACCGACCTTCGGGCTTGATTTCCAGGCCCGGGCCCGACCCGACCCGGGCCAGGAATTTCGGGTCGGGTCGGGTCGGGTTGGGCCGACCGGGTCGGGCTGCCCATGGCCAGCTATAGCTCCGCCCCTGCTTTTATTCATACCATAAAAACACTTAAAACATAAAAATAGGAAACCACTTCAAATGAACACAACTAACAAAGAGGCAGGCAGAAATGAAAGTTACATAAAATCTTCTAAATCATATTTCCAGCTCTAGCTTTTGCACTATTCCCCCAAACCTCCAAAGAGAAACTACAAAATCTAGAATAACCTCAAAGGTGAGAACCTTGGTACCACTAACTACATTATGGTTATTGTAAAAAAAAGTACATTATGGTTGTGGACACATCCATATATATCGAATAAATTGTCAAGTCACCAGTTCACCACATTACCCATGGGGAAAAGGACCAATATCACAAAGGGATTAACCAAGAGAACCAAACGTTCAGAACAAATTTGAGCACCACACCATGATAGGTTGAGGCGCCAAGCAACAATCTGTCGGGCCAAGCACTACGGAATTCCAACGCAAACACCATATCTGATAGATGCCAACCGATGTGTCCGCACTAAAGCGGAGATGGAGCCGGGAGCTTGTGATTTTTTTACTTATAAAACTTATCAATAACAAACAAATATAACATAGAGTATCGTAAATTCACAAGGGCACGCGATGCGGGGGCACTCACGTGCCAAGTCCGTGCCAAGTCCTGCTGCGTGCTTGTTTTGCCTCGCGATAAAAAGAAAATCCCTCAATAAGTTTCAATTATCAATGATGAAACTTATGGTTTTTGCATCTAAGGGCCTGTTTGTTTCCAGGGACTTTTTGGTGTAGGGACTAAAAAAAGTCCCTCTTATAGACTTTTTTACCAAACGGGAGGGACTTTTATGGACTAAACTAGACTTTTGGGACTAGAAAAAAGAAGACCCTAGTAGAGAGTCTTTTTAGGACTTTTCCTGGCCTGCCCTCTCCCCACCCTCGCATCGCATCGCTGACGCAGCCGGCCCGCCCCGCCCTCGACTGCAGCCGCCGCGCCGCCCCTTCAGCCGCCGCCACCCCGCCCCGCCTCCAGCCGCCGCCGCCGCCCCGCCCCGCCTCCAGCCGCCGCCGCCCCGCACCTTCAGCCGCCGCCGCCCCGCCCCGCCTCCAGCCCCCGCCCCGCCTCCAGCTGCCGCTCCGCCTCCAGCCGCCGCTACCCCGCGACTCCGGCCGCCGCCCCGCCCCACCTCCAGCCGCCACTGCTCCTCGCGCCTCCGGCCGCCGCCGCTCCTCGCGCCACCGGCCGCCGCCGCTCCCCGCGACTCCGACCGACGCCGCTCCCCGCGACTCCGACCGACGCCCGCCCCATCCCGCGACTCCGGCCGCCGCCGCTCCCTGCGACTCCGGCCGCCGCCCACTCCTCTACTCCCGCATTGCCCCGGCCCGTGCCCCGGCTGCAGTGCCCGGAGCCACCACCGCCATGGACGGCGATGAAGACGAGGGTCACCATTTTTTCTCTCAGTTCCCGTCGAATCAGCAAGCGTCGCAGGGCTCATCCGCCGTGGGAAATACGGGGAGGGGATTGGGATTCTTCGATCTAAACAGCAACATTGACGACTTCCCGGACTTGGGTTCGTACCAGCAGCTCCTCCGTGGCGAGTCTGCCGGTCATGGTCTTCCTCCCGTTGGACATGTTCGTGGGAGGGCCGTGTCCCACGGCGGAGGAGGCCGCGCACGTTCACTGAACATGGGAGGCGGATCCAACTCTCACCTGCGTCTGTTCGTCGCCCCGGGCGCTGCTGCCGGTGACGGAGGCGTCAGAGGGCGTGGTAGGTTCGTCGCCCCAGGTGCTGCTGCCGGTGGACGCGGTCTAGGTCCAGCCCGTGGGGTCTCATCGGCCAGCAGCATAGACGTGGCAGGAAGGGGACGTGCTTCGTCATCTGGTGTGGCCGGATTTGAAGATGTCGAGGACAGTGAAGGATTTGAAGATGGAGACGACAACTGTGTAATTGGAGAGGTAAAATTCTACTTGCTATGAAAATTCAGTTTTCTGTCAACAAGAAAATTATTTTTGCAAATTCATCTTATTTTTGTTCAAGCTAAGTGGGTGTAGAAGAATTTAGGAATTGGTGTCAGAATTCATAGCAGTTTTCTGTGATAATAATTTTGTAAACACAAATAGTGAAATTTGTATATGGAATTCACCACTCAATTTGTTTGAATTGTGTATTTGTTTAGAAAAACATTGCCAAGGCTGATTGGACAGACGAGAATATTACTATCTTTTGTAACATCGCCTGTGAGGAAGCTAGGGATGGGCATTGTGTGAATGGTGCTTGGACATCTAGAGCCTACAATAATATGAAGACAAAATTTTATCAACGGGCTGGCCTCCTCCACACTACCAAGCAATTCAAAAATTGTTTAACTAAACTCAAGAGCTTCTATAGCGCTTGGGTGTGGTTGGGGCAACAAACTGGTTGTGGCCGAACTGGAGACGGGGCTATAACCGCATCAAGTGAGTGGTGGAGAAAGAAAATTAAGGTACATTATTCAGCACATTACAGTTGAATTGCTCACACTTGATTACATTATTTAGCCTTGTCCTAATTACATAATTAATGGTGCAGGAGAGACCAGATATCAGAAAATTCAAGGCTGGCAACCCTGAGTATTTGGATATGCTTATAGAGCTATTCCAAGGTGTGGCAGTTGATGGATCATCAGCTTATGTGCCCATAGATGAAGAGGAAGAAGAATATGATGTTGCCGATGATGGTCATGAGCAGAGTCCAATGAGCACCACAAGTAGGAAGAGGGGAAGCAGCGGCGCTGAACAGTCAGTATCTAGCCCAGGCAAGAAACACAAGAGCCCAATGGTGAAACTTATGACAGGGTTGATCAACAGTATCAATAGTGAGAACACTTCTGACATGATTACTGAATATGCAATCAAAAGGCAGGAAGCAAAGGACAAGGCAAAAGAGAAGAAATCAAAGAGCACTAAAGAATCCATTACTCATTGTCAACTATTGGCGGTTCAATGTGGTGCAGAAGAAACAAGTGTGGAGTACTTCATGGCAACTCAGCTGTTTGCAGAAGAGGCAAACAAAGTCATATTTGAGAACATTACAAGTAATGAGGCTAGACTGACTTGGTTGAAGAGGTGGTGCACGATGAAGAAGTTGTACTAGTGTTCTTTTGCTACTAGTGTTCTTTTGCTACTGGTGTTCTTTTTCCAATATAACTATGTAATGGACTTGTAGTGTGTGAACTTGTTAAATGATCATTGCATGTTTGTGTGTTTCATAATGTTTGGGTGTACAAATGTGCGCTAGTTGAAGAGGTGGTACATGATGAAAAACTTGTACTAATGTTTGCATATTTCAGGATAATGGCAACAGTGCTGATGATGGCAGCAGTACTGATGATGGTAGCAGTACTGATGGGAGCAACAGTGATGATGAAGCACTGATGTTGTTCCTGCATCAAAAAAGGAAGAGAAGAATGCTGCAGATGGCTTGCATGGTTGGTATGTACCACTTCGACTCTTACTGTAACAAAGGACCTAGAAGAGTACCAATACAGACTGGGCATGATTGGGTTATGACAACACTAGGCAACAAAACTTCCTGTTACAACATGTTTAGAATGCACAGACCAGTGTTTGAGAAATTGCATAATGTGCTTGTTGATTCATATGGTTTGAAGTCCACCAAAAGAATGTCATCAGTTGAGTCTCTAGGCCTGTTTCTGTGGATAGTTGGTTCCCCACAATCTTTAAGGCAAGCAGAAAACAGATTTGTTAGGTCATTGGACACAATTGTAAGAAAGTTTGATAAGGTTTTGGCCTGCCTGATCAAGCTAGCAAAAGACATCATCAAGCCAACAGATCCTCAATTCAAAACTGTGCATTCAAAAGTAAGATCTAGAAAGTATGCACCATTTATGGACAATTGTATTGGAGCAATAGATGGGACACACATACAAGTAGTGGTACCAGTTGCCACTGTTGTCCAGCATAGGAATAGACATAAGGAGAAGAGTCAGAATGTGATGTGTGTGTGTGTGACTTTAATATGAGATTCACATTTGTCCTAGCCGGTTGGCCAGGATCAGTGCATGACATGAGGGTCTTTAATGATGCCCGATCCAGATTTGGTGACAAGTTTCCAAAACCACCACATGAAAAGTTCTATCTTGTGGACTCAGGATACCCAAATAGACCTGGTTATCTTGCACCATACAAGGGTTTAACCTATCATTTCCAGGAGTACCGTGATGGCACAATGCCTAGAGGGAAAAAGGAACACTTCAATTTCACCCATTCTTCACTTAGAAATGTCATTAAGAGGTGTTTTGGAGTCTTGAAGAACAAATGGAGGATTTTGTTTCACTTACCTAGTTACCCACAACAGAAACAAAGCAAAATCATTGTGGCTTGCATTGCACTGCACAATTTTATTAGAGAAAGTCAACTTGCTGATATAGATTTCGACAAGTGTGATCAAGATGAAAATTATGTACCATTGTCTGTGCCATTGACTACTCCAGCAAATGATTCAACTAATGAGATGGATAGTGCTACTATGAATCAATTCAGAAATTGGGTCGCTGATGGGTTGTGGAGCTTGAAACAGCAATGATACATTATGTCGGTTCTTATGAACAAGTGTTCTTCGCTTCTGTAATCTCTCTTATTTCGGTTGTTACGAACGAGTGTTGGCAAGAATAAGTGTTACTTTCGTTGTTATGAACAATTGTTATTCGTTTATGTAATCTCTCTTATTTCGGTTGTTACGAACAAGTGTTGGCACGAATACTTTTGTGTTATGAACAAGTGTTATGAACAAGTGTTTTTCCATTTGTTATCATTTATGTAATCTGTACTAGTTCATTATTAGGGGCTGCATGGTCTTTTAGCATGTCATTTATTATCTCTAGTCCCTATTTAGTCCCTGGAAACAAACAGGTGGGGACTAGAGACTTTTTACTTGGGACTAAAAAAAGTCCTAGGACTTTTTAAACAAACAGGGCCTAAAACTGCCAAGATTTTCAACGAGTTTAAGAGATATATTTTTAAGCAATTTATTCTGTCGATCGTAAGCACAAAATAATTGCTTTTTATCGCTTTATAGTACTAAGTTACAACATTGAAACTTAAAACTTAAAAAATCATCAAAATATATTCATAATGGATCTTATTTGAAAGCATTGGTCACGAGAAACATAATATGGAAAGATAACTTAATTTGGATTTTTCGGTTAGAATGTATTGAACTTTGAAAATCAGAAGCCAACATAAAAAGGCGACACCATGGACCTGAGTGCCTTTGCACTTACGTGCCCTAAATCCATAGAGTACCTAAACTGCACGTTGATTTGGATTCTACCTACCCATGAGCCTCATATTGGTCGTCAGTGGTGAGGGGAACCATTGAGAATGCATGCTAAAGATAAGGGAACCAACAATAATGACCCCTAGAAGTAGGTGAGCTTCCCATGCCATTCACAAAGGAGTTGAGGAATAGCTTACTGCTATGCAATGTCACCATCTTCGCCAAGTTTGAAACCAAAAATCATTTCTCTAACGTACTCCACAAGTTGCCTAAAAAATAAAACACTAATTCATTTAGGAACACTAGTAGAAAACGGGGCTTTCGTCACAGCTCGATCTACACATTAGTCCCGGTTGCATTACGAACCGAGACTAATGCGAGCATTAGTCCTGGTTCGAGCGGCTAGGGCGCCGGTCAGGCATTAGTCCCAGTTCAGATGGGACCTTTAGTCCCGGTTGGAGACACGAACCGGGACTAAAGGGGTTGGGGCTTTAGTCCCGGTTGGTGTCTCCAACCGGAACTAAAGGCTAGACCTTTAGTCCCGGTTGGAGATACAAACCGGTAGTAAAGGGTTTTGATTTTTTTTGTTTTTCTACTTGTTTTTTGTTTTTAGTTTCTGTTTTAAATTGCTTATATCTTTTAGGATATTTGATGTTTTTGAGTGATTCTTTTTGCATTAGATTCAAATTTTTGTCTAGTTTGTTTTTGTGAAATTAGTTTTCAAATTTGAATGATCTAAATTTGAACTTGTTCAAATTTTCTTCAAACCCTAAATTGTGAATAACTTGAGTTTAAAAATAGTTTTAAATTTAATTCTTTTTGCTCATAGGCACATGTTAGATGGTGCATGTTGAAGGCACAAAAATTCTGGAGTTGAAATAATTTTAAAAAATAAAATGCCTTTGTAACAAATGTTTTTTTCGTACAAAACCCTAATACTTGGAAAGGGATTGTTCAGTTGGTACACGAAGTGCATCTAGTTTTTACCGTAGCCCTCTCAACTTTTTATCACATGCTATGTGGGTGAAATAATGATACCATGCCAAGTTTCAACCTTTTCAGGGTTCATTTGTAGTGCTTTTCAATTTCAGGGTCATTTAGCTCAAACAAATTAATAAATGCATGAAAAATAACGAATGAAGTGGGAAATTGTTGAAAATTGATGATGTGGCTTTGAATGGTGCATGTTGAATGCACAAAAACTCTAGAGTTTAAATAAGTTTTAAAAAATGAAATGCCTTTGTAACAGATGAGTTTTTATCCAAAACTCTGATACTTCAAAAGGGATTGTCCAGTTTGTACACAAAGTGCATCTATTTTTAACTGTAACCCTCTCAACTTTTTAGCACATGCTATGTGGGTGAAATGATGATACCATGCCAAGTTTCAACCTTTTCAGAGTTCATTTGTAGTGCTTTCAATTTCAGGGTCATTTAGATAGAAAAATTAATAAATGCATGAAAAATAGAGAATGAAGTGAGAAAGGGTTGAAAATTGATGATGTGGCTTTAGATGGTGCATGTTGAACGCATAAAAAGTCTGGAGTTGAAACAAAATTAAAAAAAGTATTATGAAAAAGTAAAACGGCTATAACTTTTGTATACGATGTTGGAAAAAAAGTGTTATGAAAAATTATTATTTTTAAATAAATGATGTCATATTTGAATTCCTCATGTTTTTGTGATAATAATGGATATATTATTTGTCAAATTTCGATTTACAGATTTAAAGATATTAATTATGCCATATTAAATGAATAATTGCAAAAAAGAATAAAATAATATTATTACTTATTCTAATTTCATTTTAATTCAATATTATTATTACTTATTTTATTTTGAATTTTTTATTATTTTGGTTGAAAAAATTAAATCATGTTACATCAAGACCTAAGGGTTAATAGGATTGATAGCTTACTATTGTCAAGAAAACAACAAGTGCAAACTTGGAAACTAGGGGTGATAGAACTCAAAAGTTAAGCGTGCTGGGGTGGGAGCAGTGAGAGGATGGGTGGTCGACCGGGAAGTTAGACGATTTGGAGGCCTTTAGTCCCGACCCTTTAGTCCCGGTTCTAAAACCGGGACAAAAGGCTCGTTTTCTACTAGTGGAAGGGGTTTAATTCAGGGAGCGGAGCGAACTTATGGTGGTTGCCTTATCCCTTAAATTTTGCCGGTGAGATCGACTGACTTGTAGAGAGAATATCCTAGAATCTGGTTGCCCTCATCCCTCTCATTTTTTGAATCAAACACTCAACAACCACATAAAGCTTGGCTATCCCTGATCACTCAACCAAACACATCACATGTGTTAGAAACACCTAATTTCTTGGAGAGTAGAAAAAGGGTAAAAGGGAATGTTGTGACTTATATAGAATTGTTTTCAATATGTTAAGATAATCTTATTTTGTTGATCAACTAAAATATCCGAGGCCTCTTTGATGCATACCTTTTTGAACCATGTGAATAGGGTAGTATTGCATGTGCAACATAGAGGATTGTGAAAATATAGGAATTTGTAGAACTGGATATTTGCTTCACAAGAATAAGGAGAACAAGAATCTTAAAAAGTTTGTTAAATTTAAGCCTAAAGTATGTACAAAGGAAAGATGAAGTTAATATTATGATTCTTATGGTATTTGTCTTGTCCATTGTGCATAGGAATGTAAAAAGAGGTTTGAATGGAGGATAAGATTCCTTTGTTTCTCCATGAAACAAATTTTAATAACATTTGGTCCATTTTTTCTTTTGATTTTTTGCTATTTCCGTTGTTTTTCTCTACTTTTCCTACAAATAAAAGAGGGACTTATATCATATTTGGTTGGGGGATAGTTTAGGTTTTGGCTTGACCACCAAATATAGACGAGCTATGTATATGATTAAGGTAACCTGGCTGCTCGGAGTTGTTTGGGCATTGTAAACCTCAGAATCAAATACATGTGCTCACTCAACAAGTGGGTGTATAAGTTTCTTAGCGAGGGTGGTGTTTGGCAAGAATTGTTGCACAAGAAATACCTACATTCCAAACTGGTAAACCAAGTAGAAGCAAAGCTTACTGATTCATCGTTTTGGAAGGCCTTGATGAAGGTAAAGTCTTTTTTTAATAAAGGTTACTTTAAGTTGGGGGTGGCCAATCGACGAGTTTTTGGGAAGATATTTGGTCGAATGACACTCCATTAGCTCTACAATATCAGATCACATACAATATTGCATTCACAAAGGAGGCATTGGTGGCCTAAGTTCTTGGATCTAGCCCACTGAACATCCAGTTTCACAGGGCTTTACTTGGTGATAAATGAATAGTGTCTCCATTTAGTTCGTAGGTTCATGTCAATAAATATAACACATATGCCAGATGTGTTCCAATGGTGGTTGAATACCGATGGTCTTTTCACCGGAAAAGTGCATGTATGCAGACCTTACGAATTTTGGGCCCATTTTTCGCAGACAACAAATCTTTAGAAAAATAGGGCTTTGGTCTAGGCCTGAAATCCCGTTAATAGGGCTTTGGTCTAGGCCTGAAATCCCGTTAATCCTGGTTCACTCATGAATCGGGACCCATGGGGGCATCGGTCGTGGTTCGTGAGGCCAGGGCGCCGGCCGGGCCTCATGGGCCATTGGTCCCGGTTCGTCTGACCCCTTTGGTACCGATTCCAGACAAGAACCGAGACCAATGGGCCTCGCTCCTGGCCCACAACCATTGGTCCCGGTTTGTGGCTGGAACTGGGACCAACTGGTGTCCTTTAGTCCCGGTTCCAGCCACAAACCGGGACCAATGGTTGGCCTATATATACCCCCTGCCCGCGAGCAGAGTAGTGCACTGCTCTGTTTTTTTGGCCGGACGTGGGAGAGCTTTGTGGTGCTCTAGCTCACCTCCTATGCACATGAGGTGTTCGATGAAATGCCGGAGCCACACTTAATCTTTCTCCTCTCAAAGCTCCTTGTCCAAGCTCCATTTTCCTCAAGATTTGTCTAGGTTTGGCGGTCCGTCCTGTCCCGTCCCCATCATCACCGCCGTCGATCACCCATGCCCATCTCGGCGCCAACACCATCGTGGTTAGCCTCTTCTTCTTATCTTCTTTCTAAAAGAAAAAGTTCTTACTTGTATGATTTAGATAGATACTTGTGTAATTTTCTTACTTTTATTATTGTTTGTTATTATATAGTGCAATGGTTTTGGTATCCGCCTCCGTCGGCCCTCGTCCTGTCTATGATTCGGATGTGGTATATATTATCTTTTATAACTATTTGTTTTATTTAGTGTTTATGACAATTATGCCGACCAACGTGACATAGATTTTTTAATCTAGGACGTATGTGAACCGGAAATTCCAACCGACATAGAAATTCTTGTCGAGAAGTTAAATTCGGTTGAAAAAGAAAACAATTACTTGAAAGAAAAATTACAAAGAGTTGAAGAGGATAAGATGAAGTTGGAGTTGCATGTTGTCGATGTTGTCGACGATCACAAGATCAAGATGGATACAATGCGCTTGAAGATTAGAAAATATGCCATTCATACCGAAGCTTGGTATCATTATGCCGTTGGATCAATTGGTACCTTAGTTTCGGTTATGATCGCATTTGTTGTTGTATTTTTTTTACATAGTTTCAATATATGTTTTAATTAGATGCTCTAGAGAGCATCATGTTGTTCAATAATAAGAACTATGTATGAACGTTATGTATTTATTTTGGTCACTAATGTACTCTGGCTTTAATGTGATGATGAATTTCTATTAATTTTTTCACTTCTCTATCATGATATGCTGTAATGGTTTTTAATACATTTTATTATATAACGCACGCAGATGAACCGACAATGGATGTATGGTGACTGACGCACCTCCGAGTATATTAAGGGCCTACATAATTTTCTCGAAACGGCTGAGGCAAACAAGCAGAATGGTTTTATGCATTGTCAATGTAATGTCTGTGAGAATACGAAGGCTTTCTCCAACTCTAAAACCCTACACTTCCACCTGCTTGAGAAGGGTTTTATGCCACACTATAATTTTTGGACCAAGCGCGGAGAAAGAGGGGTTATGATGGAAGACAATGAAGAAGAAGAGGATGATGACAACTATGTGCCTCTTGAATACGTTGATGCTGCAACGGGGGAAGATGAAGATCAAGAGGAACAAGACGGTGTGCTCGATGATGATCTTCACCGGGTCATTGTTGATGCAAAGACACAATGCAAAAGTGAAAAGGAGAAGTTGAAGTTTGATCGCATGTTAGAGGATCACAAAAAAGGGTTGTAACCCAATTGCGAAGATGGCAACACAAAGCTCGGTACCATACTGAAATTGCTGCAGTGGAAGGCAGAGAATGGTGCACCTGATAAAGGATTTGAGAAGCTACTGAAAATATTGAAGAAGAAGCTTCCAAAGGATAATGAATTGCCCGACAGTACATACGCAACAAATAAGGTTGTATGCCCTCTAGGATTGGAGGTGCAGAAGATACATGCATGCCCTAATGACCGCATCCTCTACCGTGGTGCGTACGAGGATTTGAACGCATGCCCGGTATGCGGTGCATTGCGGTATAAGATCAGACGAGATGACCCTGGTGATGTTGACGGCAAGCGCCCCAGGAACAGGGTTCCTACCAAGGTGATGTAGTATGCTCCTATAATACCATGATTGAAATGTCTGTTCAGAAACAAAGAGCATGCCAAGTTGATGCGATGGCACAAAGTGGACCGTAAGAAAGACGGGAAGTTGAGAGCACCCGCTGACGGGTCGCAGTGGAGAAAGATCGAGAGAAAGTGGAGCGACTTTACAGGTGATCCAAGGAACGTATGGTTTGGTTTAAGTGCAGATGGCGTTAATCCTTTTGGGGAGCAGAACAGCAAGCATAGCACATGGCATGTGACTCTATGTATGTATAACCTTCCTCCTTGGTTGTGCATGAAGCGGAAGTTCATTATGATGCCAGTGCTCATCCAAGGCCCTAAGCAACCCGACAATCACATTGATGTGTACCTACGGCCATTAGTTGATGAACTTTTACAACTATGAAATTGAAGAGGTGTACGTGTGTGGGATGAGAAATAATAGGAGAAATTTGACCTACATGCATTGTTGTTTGTAACCATCAACGATTGGCCTGCTCTCAGTAACCTTTCAAGACAGAAAAACAAGGGATACAACGCATGCACACACTATTTACATGACACCGACAGTATATATTTAGAAAAAATACAAGAAGAATGTGTACCTGGGGCATCGTCGATTTCTTCCGACCAACCATCAATGTCGAAAGAAAGGAAAGCATTTCAAAGGTGAGGCAAATCACCGAAAGAAGCCCGCCCTCCATACTGGTGATCACATACTTGATACGGTCAATGATTTACAAGTAATCTTTGGAAAGGGTCCTGGCGGACTATCTGTTCCGACTGACGATGCGGGATGCGTACCCATGTGGAAGAAGAAATCTATATTTGGGACCTACCCTATCGGAAAGACCTAGAGGTCCGCTCCGCAATCGACGTGATGCACGTGACAAAGAATCTTTGCGTGAACCTGCTAGGCTTCTTGGGGGCTTATGGGAAGACAAAAGATACACCAGAGGCACGTGAGGAACAACAACGTGTGCATTAAAAAGACGACATGCATCCAAAGAAGTATGAAGGTCCTGCCAGCTACGCTCTTACCAGAGAAGAGAAGGAAATCTTCTTTGAACGCTTGCTCAGTATGAAGGTCCCGTTTGGCTTCTCGTCGAATATAAAGGGAATAATTAATATGGCAGAGAAAAAGTTCCAGAACCTAAAGTCTCATGATTGCCACGTGATTGTGACGCAACTGCTTCCGGTTGCATTGAGGGGGCTTCTACCGGAAAATGTTCGATTAGCCATTGTGAAGCTATGTGCATTCCTCAATGCAATCTCTCATAAGGTGATCAATCCAGAAATACCGCCAAGGTTAAGGAGTGGTTTGGTGTAATGTCTTGTTAGTTTTGAGATAGTGTTCCCACCATCCTTCTTCAATATCATGACGCACGTCCTAGTTCATCTAGTCAACGAGATTGTCGTTTTGGGCCCTGTATTTCTACACAATATGTTCCCCTTTGAGAGGTTCATGGGAGTCTTAAATAAATATGTTCGTAACCGCGCTAGGCCAGAAGGAAGCATCTCCATGGGACATCAAACAGAGGATGTCATTGGGTTTTGTGTTAACTTCATTCCTTACCTTAAGAAGATTGGTCTTCCTCAATCGCAGTATGAGGGGAGATTGACTGGAAAAGGCGTGCTAGGAGCAAACTCAATAATATGTAGGGACGAACATTCTTGGTCTCAAGAACACGACATAGTTCTATAGAATTCTACCTTGGTGACCCCGTATGTAGATGAACACAAGAATATTCTGTGCTTCAAACACCCGGAGCAGTGTGACGACTGGATTACATATGAACACATCAGAACTTTCGGCAGTTGGCTGCAAACACGTCTCATGGGTGACAACACTGTTTCTGATGAGCTGTACTCGTTGGCCAGGGGACCATCTTCGACTGTATTGACTTAAAAATGGTACGAGATAAATGGGAATACATTTTATACGATCGCCCAAGATCAAAAGAGCACCAACCAAGACAACGGTGTCCGCTTTGATGCAGCAACCAAGAGGGGAAAGGACACATATTATGGTTACATAGTGGACATATGGGAACTTGACTATGGACATGATTTGAAGGTCCCTTTGTTTCAGTGCAAATGGGTCAATCTCTCAGGAGGCGGGGTACAGGAAGACCCACAGTACGGAATGACAACAGTGGATCTGAACAATCTTGGGTACACAAACGAACCATTCGTCCTAGCCAATGATGTGGCGCAGGTTTTCTATGTGAAGGATATGTCTACCAAACCGAAAAAAGAAAAGATAAGAAAGCGAATACATCATACGATGAGCCAAAGCGCCACATAGTTCTTTCAGGAAAAAGAGACATCATGGGATTGGAGGGCAAGACAGACATGTCTGAAGATTATGAAAAGTTTCATGAAATTCCTCCCTTCAAAGGAGACCATGGTGACGGCTCCATTGACCGAACGGAGGAGGGAGCTGTTGCAAAGTCCGGCGAGGTATATATATATTAATTAAGCCTGTGCTGACTAGCTAATTGATGCATTAATTGTTTTGGTATGTACATATATTAACTCTTCTTTCTTCTTTTATAGCCCTCCAGATCGAGCCAAACTTCGGTAACGAGACGAGGCCCGAAGAGAAGGTTGCGCAAGGATGAAAGGTTCACGATCACAACACTCGCGGACGATGGCCTACCGATTGAACCAAAGCGGACGAAGGATGCGTTTGCTGCTCAATGTGGAGCTATTGTTAGGGACAACATCCCGATCAACATCAACCAATGGAATAAGCCTAAGGACGACGACCCTGAAGTTTCTTATGTCACCGATAGACAGAAAGATGATCTTTGGACCTTGCTGAAGGCAAATTTATCCATACAACCAGAGGAAGGTCCGAATAACCCAGTTATAGAGCCACTGGTCAAGGCGTGTGCTCTTAAGAAGATGGCAGATCTATTCAGGACATGTAAGAATGAGTTGAAATCAAAGTTTGTCGACAAAGGGAAGACTCCAGAATTCATCGGCCGATTTGAGAAGATAAGAGATTTCTGGCCCGCATTTGTGGCCTACAAGATATCGGACAAGAGTAAGAAAACATTAGAGACAAATAAGAACAATGCTGCAAAGAAGCAGTATCACCATCACACGAGGTCAGGTGTCTACATCAAAGCCCGGCCGTTGTGGGACAAAGCTGAGAATGACCTGATTGCTAAAGGGGTCGAACCACAGACATTGAACTGGCCAGACCGTTCAAGGACTTGGTTATTCTGGGTTGGGGGAACTTTGGACCCTAAAACAGGGAAGTGTCGTTGGACAAATGAGCAACTTGCAATACCTGTCAAGAAGCTTCAGAAGTATATCACCACATCGCAGGAAGGGACGTTCATTCCCGACAGAGAGAAGGACGAGCTGACTGAGGCCCTCGGGAATCCTAAGCACCCTGGAAGAACACAAGGCACACCAGGCTCCATTTTGTGGAAGGTTGGGTTTCCCGACGCAGGCGGTTACAGAAGCCGGCAGAGAAAGAGGAAAGCGGAGCTGTGCGACATGCAGAAGCTTAATGCAAGACTAGAAAAGCTAGAGGAACTTGAGAGCCAGCGAGCTGCCGGCCAACCATCTCAGCGGCATGAAGCTACCCCGCCATCTCAGCGAAGAAGCAGCATGGCTTCCACGGAGCTCGTTCAGCCTGACTTCATGGCTCCTAGCTACCCCGTGGATACTATCATGGAGGCTCAACATTGCGAGCTTACGATGAAATTCTGGAACCTCACTTTCAAGGCGGCTGTCGGCTCTATTCTACCTCCTCAACCCAACGGAACTTTTCACTGCCTTCCGATTCCACATGGCTATGTTGTTGTGATGGTGGATGAACTAATGGAGGGATTTGAGGAGCTCGAGCTTGACCACCCTACAGGTGAAGGGGAGAATCAGCTGGTTCATGCTCTGAGGAGTACATGTCTATGGCGGAAGGAATACATCAAGCTTCCAAACTGGATGCCTCCTCCTCCTCCTCCTCCTCCGGCGAGTCAGGGCACTCCGCCTCCTCCCCCTCCTCCTCTAGAGAGTGATCAGGGCACTCCGCCTGCTTCTACGGCTCCTCCGGTGAGTGATCAGGTCACTCTGCCTCCTCCTTCACCTACTCCGGCGCGTCGGAGCAGTCCACCTCCTCCGGCGCGTGCGACCACTCCGCCTCCTCCGCCGCGTCAGGCCACTCAGCCTCCTCCGGCGCGTCAGGCCACTCAGCCTCCTCCTCCTCCAGCACGTCAGGCCACTCCGCCTCCTCCGACGCATCAGCCATGACGGAAGAGAGGCGCCGCCGCCACTCCGTCGGCTAGCAGTACAATAGGCAGGAAGAAATTCCAATTTGGTCCAACCCTCAAGCCTCTTCCAAAGTTACCATACGAGAGGACTGACAAAGAAAACAATGACATCAGTAAAGCCGAAGTGAAGGCCCATTTTGCACGGAAACATCAACCTCTGAAGGAAACGGTAGATCCGGTGAAAGCGAAGCGCACTCTGGATGCCCTGAAGCGACCATCACCGCCTCCGCTGCCATCAAACTATGACCGCTGTATTATAAAGACATATAATGAAGTGCAGCGGTCGGGAAGTACTTCTAGTCCTGCAAGAGTCAAAGAATGAAGAAGTGGGAAAACAATTCCCCACCTCGGCGAATAGGAGAAGCAATCGTGCCCCCCGCTCAAGGTGTCTAGCGATATTGCTAATCATCCGGTGCTACTGCCCGGTACCAAACTTGGTGATTACTTGGGGGATGATATATTTTTTGAAACGGCCGAGGTAACAAAAGAAGAATATAAATACGTGCACGGGAAGCCTCTCGTCAAACCAGATCCTGCTCCTCGAACAACGATGATGTACAAATTGCGTGAGTGGTACATAAAACCTGCAGGGAGTCTGGGAGAGACACTATGTATTTTAGAGTGAAACCAGAGCACGAATTCATTGGACTCAGCGTGATGCCTATTGAATTTGTGGAGTTATTTCAATTATACAATCAACTGACCCTCGACAAACAACTCATGACTTCATACTGTCTGTAAGTATTACTTCTATAGTTAAGTCTCTAGCTCAGCTCGTTCATTGCATGTATATATAATTATCCTCACTATAGTATGCAGATCGAAGATCATCGAATGCAAAAAAGCAGGAAGCTTCGACGTTGGGTTCATTAGCCCAGATGTCGTAAATGAATGGACGGTATGAAATCAAATCAAAGAGACCGAGGAGAACTTTCTAAAGTCGGTCCTTACACATCAAAACAAAAGGAAAATATTATTTCCTTACAACTTCAAGTGAGTGTTGTTGTCTTCTCTGTATACTCGGTTTCGCTTACTCGAGGTTAAGTAATGTAATTGATGAGTTATATATGCGTGTACAGTTACCATTTTATTCTGCTATCCATTACGCTTGACGGAACATTACTAATTGTGTTAGACTCGAGACGTAAAGATCCCGAGAATTATGCGGACATGACTGCAATGATCAAGAAGTAAGTTCAGTCAATACCGGGACCATATCGGCATGCAACTTTCGTTAATTTCCTGATATCAAGTAATCATTTTCTTTGCCTGGCAGGGTTTGGAAGAAGTTCACCCGAAAGGTTCCCGGTCTAAACAAAGAGTTGCGATCTACACGCCCCAAAGTCACTAGTGCAGAACCGGCCTATAGTCGCGGTTCGTTAGGGCCTTTAGTGTCGGTTCTAGAACCGGCACTAAAGGGTGGGGACTAAAGCCTACCCCCCCCTTTAGTGCCGGTTCAACACGACCCGACACCAAAGGCCCTCCACGTGGCATCCGACGGCGCCGTGGTCTGGGGAACCTTTAGTCCCGGTTGGTAACACCAACCAGGACTAAAAGTATTGAGTTTTTAGTTTTGTTTTATTTTTCCTTTTAATTCTTTAGGGGTTTATGAATTAATTATGGTTATACATCGTTATACAAATTTTGATACGGTACCAATTAAGAAGTTGTTATATCATTATGTTCATGATGAATTATTATATCATTGTGAGGAAGAAACATGGATTTTATTCATCCAAATGAATAAAAAGTGATCAAAAGTTAAATTAGTAGGACGACGATCCTACTAATTCAACTTTTGGTCACTTTTGATCCATCCACATGAATCTAATCCTCTTTGCTTCCCCCAATGATATAACAAATCATCATCATAATCATGATCAACATCATCATCATATTAATATAAAAACTCTTGCATCATATCATCACCAACAACACTATAGCTAATAATCATCATAGTCATTACCACCAACTCCTCCTCCTCCTCCTCCTCATCAACTGTAACACATTGTAGCACATAATAACACATTGTACCTAGGACCTACTCCTCTCTCATAGGACCTACTCTACCCTCTCTTAGGTACAATATCATAAAACAAGATAGGCCCCGACTCTCCATTATGGAGAACAGAGATCATCTTGTCTCCAATTCTTGGCCTACGCACAATGTTGCTTCCTAGTAGCTCTTTATGATTGACCATACATTTTTTCCAATATTTGATTTTCACGTCTTCATCGGTTTTAGAAATCCGGTATGGACAGGAGTGATGCGTAGGCTGACCTGGCCGTGATGGCCCTAAGCTCATAACAACAACGCAACCTCTCAGAAACATCAGATGAGGCACATAATCCTTCAGGATTTTCTGTTGAAAAACATAGTAATAACTTTGTAGTTAGCAATGTAGTTTAGTTTTAGAAGAATTTATGCAAAAGATGCACGGATGTCGTAATAGTAGAAAATCTTACCATGCAATCTCCATGGATGTTACCGTAGTTCATCACGTGCACTAGTGGCACGTATTAACCATAATGTGGAGGAGTTTGATAATAGCTATTGTAATTCTCAAGATGATTAAGAAATGCGGTAAGATGATCTTTCTCCTTACAAGTTAATTCTGCTTCATCATTGTAGTAGTAGGTTCTGTCTACCATCTTCCGTACATTTTTTGAAGAATGAAAATAAGCTGTCAATGGAAATAAGTTGTCAACTATTTTTAAATAAACAATATAAATTACTTAATAAATATGGTTGAGAAACTCACATAGTGGTAGAACTGGAGGCGTCTGCACATCGACCCAGATGTCGATATTACCTTCAATTTCATCTTTCAGACGAATATCAAAGGTGATAAGAATATTAGGCTCAAATGCAAGCCTTGCATAGTGCTCTCTAACTTTTGCATTCAAAATAGCAGTAGGTGTCTGCATTGTATAATTTTACGGCAAAAGTATAACCATGCACGGTCCTCAAGTGAACTATCTTTACATCCATACTTTTTTTAGTATTGAAACCAATCTTATCCAAGACAAAAATTCTTGCAAGGCAGGGGATACGCTAGTACAATAGTAAAAAATAAAAATTATAAGTTGAAGCAAAAGAAGCAGAAGTCATGCTTAATTACGAAAAAAGACTTGTCGTTGTGACTTACTGTATCCACTTTGAAGGTCTCATCCAGCATGATACTGAAGCGCCTACCATCAACTAGGAAAGGCTTGTCACACAAGCCGCGCTTGTCTTCGCAGTATTCGCACATAGCGAATTCCCTTTCGTCCTCAGCCATTTCCTATGTTCATAGTTCAAACATTTAAAATTGTTCGAAGTAAACTACGAGAAAACTGATCAACACACAGATCACTATTACTCAATATGCAACAGGTTGACTTTAGGTCTGTCGAGTCTTTCCTTCCTAAACTCTCATCTCACGTATGTGGTGGGTACTCCTTCCGATATTGCGATTGTCGGTGATGGTGGCTCCTCCATTCGTCCTAGAGTGCATTACACCAAACTGTCTAGCACACTGAAATGAAGGAGAAGCGACCCCCACGACAACGGTCGGGATTCTTCCTCTCTCTCTCATATATATATATATATATATATATGGTGGACGCTCTCCCTCACTAAAAGACACATAAGGAGCCAAAACACACAACGGTCGGAAAGGTTGAAAATTGATGGCCTCCCTTCGAATGGTGCATATTGAACGCAAAAAAATTCTGGAGTTGAGATAAGTTAAAAAAGTGAAATGCCTTTGTAACAGGCGAGTTTTCGTCTGAAACCCTCATACTTCGGAAGAGATTGTCCATTTTGTACACGAAGTGCATCCAGTTTTTGCCGCAACCCTCTCAACTTTTTAGCACATGCTATGTGGGTGAAATGATGATACCATGCCAACTTTCAACCTTTTCAGAGTTCATTTGTAGTGCTTATCAATTTCAGGGTCATTTAGCTCAAAAAAAATCAGTAAATGCATGGAAAATAGCAAATGTAGTCGGAAAGGGTTGAAAATTGATGGCCTCCCTTCGAATGGTGCATATTGAATGCACAAAAAGTCTGGAGTTGAAATAAGTTAAAAAAATGAAATGCCTTTGTAATAGGTGAGTTTTCGTTTGAAACCCTGATACTTCGAAAGAGATTGTCCATTTTGTACACGAAGTGCATCCAGTTTTTGCTGTAACCCTCTCAACTTTTTAGCACATGCTATGTGGGTGAAATGATGATACCATGACAACTTTCAACCTTTTCAAAGTTCATTTGTAGTGCTTATCAATTTTAGGGTCATTTAGCTCAAAAAAATCAACAAATGCATGGAAAATAGCAAATGAAGTCGAAAAGGGTTGAAAATTGATGACCTTCATTCGAATGGTCCATACTGAATGCACAAAAAGTCTGGAGTTGAAATAAATTAAAAAAAATGAAATGCCTTTGTAACACGTGAGTTTTCGTGTGAAACCCTCATACTTCGAAAGAGATTGTCCATTTTGTATACGAAGTGCATCTAGTTTTTGCCGTAACCCTCTCAACTTTTTAGCACATGCTATGTGGGTGAAATGATGATACCATGCCAACTTTCAACCTTTCGAGAGTTCATTTGTAGTACTTATCAATTTTAGGGTCATTTAGCTAAAAAAATCAGTAAATGCATGGAAAATAGCAAATGAAGTCACAAAGGGTTGAAAATTGATGACCTCCATTCGAATGGTGCGTACTGAATGCACAAAAAGTCTGGAGTTGAAATAAGTTAAAAAAATGAAATGCCTTTGTAACAGACGAGTTTTCGTCTGAAACCCTCACACTTCGAAAGAGATTGTCCATTTTGTACACAAAGTGCATCCAGTTTTTGCCATAACCCTCTCAACTTTTTAGCACATGCTACGTGGGTGAAATGATGATACCATGCCAACTTTCAACCTTTTTAGAGTTCATTTGTAGTGCTTATCAATTCCAGGGTCATTTAGCTCAAAAAATCAGTAAATGCATGGAAAATAGCAAATGAAGTCGGAAAGGGTTGAAAATTGATGGCCTCCATTAGAATGGTGCATACTGAACGTAGAAAAAGTCTGGAGTTGAAATAAGTTAAAAAAATGAAATGCCTTTGTAACAGGCGAGTTTTCGTCTGAAACTCTGATACTTCGAAAGAGATTGTCCATTTTGTACACGAAGAGCATCCAATTTTTGTCGTAACCCTCTCAACTTTTTAGCACATGCTATGTGGGTGAAATGATGATACCATGCCAACTTTCAACCTTTTCAGAGTCATTTGTAGTGCTTATCAATTTCAAGGTCATTTAGCTAAAATAAATCAGTAAATGCATGGAAAATAGCAAATGAAGTCGGAAAGGGTTGAAAATTGATGGCCTCCATTAGAATGGTGCATACTGAACGTAGAAAAAGTCTGGAGTTGAAATAAGTTAAAAAAATGAAATGCCTTTGTAAGAGGCGAGTTTTCGTCTGAAACCCTCACACTTCAAAAGAGATTGTCCATTTTGTACACGAAGTGCATCCAGTTTTTGCCATAACCCTCTCAACTTTTTGGCACATGCTACGTGGGTGAAATGATGATACCATGCCAACTTTCAACCTTTTCACAGTTCATTTGTAGTGCTTATCAATTTCAGGGTCATTTAGCTCAAAAAAAAATCAGTAAATGCATGGAAAATAGAAAATGAAGTCGGAAAGGGTTGAAAATTGATGGCCTCCATTCGAATGGTGCATACTAAACGCACAAAAAGTCTGGAGTTGAAATAAGTTAAAAAAATGAAATGCCTTTGTAACAGGCGAGTTTTCGTCTAAAACCCTCATACTTCGAAAGAGATTGTTCATTTTGTACACGAAGTGCATCCAGTTTTTGCCATAACCCTCTCAACTTTGTAGCACATGATATGTGGGTGAAATGATGATACCATGCCAACTTTCAACCTTTTCAGAGTTCATTTGTAGTGCTTATCAATTTCAGGGTCATTTAGCTAAAAAATCAGTAAATGCATGGAACATAGGAAATGAAGTCGGAAAGGGTTGAAAATTGATGGCCTCCATTCGAATGGTGCATACTGAACGCACAAAACACATAAGTACACTACTATTACAAAGATTCCCTTCGGTTTGTCCGAAGTGGGACTTTGTAGATATATATATATATATATATATATATATATATATATATATATATATATAAGTCCGGAAACTAACTAGAGAAGCCGGTCACATCCCAGAGTGGGATCTTTGGGTGTAAAACTTTTTCTTCGCGTGTGTCCCTTTGCGTCGTAACCATGGGCAATCTTCATCATTTAACTTGATGCTCGGGTCAACATTCACTATGAAGGGAGCAATTTCATGAAACTTTTCATAATTTTCTGACATGTCTGTCTTGTCCTCCACTCCCACGATGTTTCTTTTCCCTGAAAGAACTATGTGGCGCTTTGGCTCATCGCATGATGTATTTGCTTCCTTATCTTTTCTTTTTTCCGTCTTGGTAGACATGTCCTTCACATAGAAAACCTGTGCCACATCATTGGCTAGGACGAATGGTTTGTCTGCGTACCCAAGATTGTTGAGATCCATTGTTGTCATTCCGTACCGCGGGTTTTCCTTTACCCTGCCTCCTGTCAGATTGACCCATTTGCACCTAAACAAAAGGGCCTTCAAATCAAGTTCATAATCAAGTTCCCATATCTCCTCTATGTAACCATAGTATGTGTCCTTTGGCCCATTGTTGTTTGGTGCATCAAAGCAGACACCACTGTTTTGGTTGGCGCTCTTTTTATCTTGGGCGATCGTGTAAAATGTATTCCCATTTATCTCGTACCCTTTAAAAGTCAATATAGTCAAAGATGGTAACTTGGACAGCAAGTACAATTCATCTTCAACAGTGTCGTCATGTACGAGATGTGTCTGCAACCAACCGGCAAAAGTCACCATTTGTTCATGTGTAATCTAGTCGCCAGACTTCTCTGGGTGTTTGGAGCGTAGACTATTCTTCTGTTGCTCGATATATGGAGCCACCGAGTTGGAACTTTGTAGAACTGTGTAGTGTGCTTGCGCCAAAGAATGCCTATCCCGGCATATTAGTGATTTCTTTCCTAGCATGCCTTTTCCACCCAGTCTGCCCTCATGCCACAATTCAAGAACACCTATCGGCTTAATGTCAGGAATAAAGTCAACACAAAACTCAATGACCTCCTCTGTTTCATGTTCCTTGGAGATGCTTCCTTCTGGCCTAGCATGATTATGAACATATTTCTTTAAGACTCCCATGAACCTCTCAAAGGGGAACATATTGTGTATAAATACAGAACCTAGAATGGCAATCTCCTCGACTAGGTGAACTAGGACATGCATCATGATATTGAAGAAGGATGGTGGGAACACCAACTCGAAACTGACAAGACATTGCACCAAATCATTCTCTAACCTTGGTAGGATTTCTGGATTGATTACCTTCTGAGAGATTGCATTCAGGAATGCACATAGCTTCACAATGGCTAATCGATCATTTTCCGCTAGAAGCCCCCTCAATGCAACTAGAAGCAGTTGCATCATAATCACGTGGCAGTCATGAGACTTTAGGTTCTGGAACTTTTTATCTGCCATATTTATCATTCCCTTTATATTCAACGAGAAGCCAGATGGGACCTTCATACTGAGAAGGCATTCGAAGAAGATTTCCTTCTCTTCTTTGGTAAGAGCGTAGCTGGCATGACCCTGAAACTGCTTTGGATCCATGCCTTCTTTTCCGTGCATACATTGCTGGTCCTCCCGTGCCTCCGGCGTATCTTTTGTCTTCCCATACACGCCCAAGAAGGCTAGCAGGTTCACGCAAAGATTCTTCGTCACGTGCATCACATCAATTGCAGAGCGGACCTCGAGGTCTTTCCAATACGGTAGGTCCCAAAATATAGATTTCTTCTTCCACATGTGTGTGCGTTTGTCAGTGTCATTCGAAACAGATTGTGCACGAGGACCCTTGCCAAAGATTACGTTTAAATCCTTGACCATATAAAATATTTCATCACCCGTACGGTGGCGAGGCTTCTTCTGGTGATCTGCCTCACCTTTGAAATGTTTGCCTTTCTTTCTTACGGGATGCCTGCTCTAAAGAAATCGACGATGCCCCAGATACACATTCTTCTTACATTTATCCAAATATATACTATCGGTATCATCTAAACAGTGCGTGCATGCGTGGTATCCCTTGTTTGTCTGTCCTGAAAGGTTATTGAGAGCAGGCCTATCATTGATGGTTACAAACAGCAACGCATGTAGGTCAAATTCCTCTTGATCTTTCGCATCCCATGCAGGTACACCTTTTCCATTCCACAGTTGTAAAATTTCTTCAACCAATGGCCTTAGGTACACATCAATGTCGTTGTCGGGTTGCTTGGGGCCTTGTATGAGCGCTAGCATCATAATGAACTTCCGCTTCATGCACAACCAAGGAGGAAGGTTATAGATACATAGAGTCACATGCCAAATGCTATGATTGCTGTTCTGCTCCCCCAAAGGATTAATGCCATCTGCACTTAAACCAAACCATACGTTCCTTGCATCCTTTGCAAAGTCCTTCCACTTTCTCTCGATTTTTCTCCACTGCAACCCGTCAGTGGGCACTCTCAACTTCCCGTCTTTCTTACGGTCTTCGTTGTGCCATCGCATCAACTTGGCATGCTCTTTGTTTTGTAACAAGCGTTTTAACCGTGGTATTATAGGAGCATACCACATCACCTTGGCAGGAATCTTCTTTCTGGGGTGCTCGCCCTCAACATCACCAGGGTCATCGTGGCCAATCTTATAGCGCAATGCACAGCATACCGGGCATGCATTCAAATCCTCGTACTCACCGCGATAGAGGATGCAGTCATTAGGGCATGCATGTATCTTCTTGACCTCTAATCCTAGAGGGCAGATAGCCTTCTTTGCTTCATACATACTCTCTGGCAATTCGTTGTCCTTTGGTAGCTTCTTCTTTAACATTATCAGCAACTTTTAAAATGCCTTGTCAGATACACCATTCTCTACCTTCCATTGCAGCAATTCCAGTGTGGTACCCAGCTTTTTATTGTCATCTTCACAATTTGGGTACAACCCTTTTTTTGTGATCCTCTAACATGCGCTGCAACTTTAGCTTCTCCTTTTCACTTGCGTAGTTTCTCTTTGCATTGGCAATGGCCCGACCAAGATCATCAGCGGGCTCATCTGATGCCTCTTATTTAGCTCCTTCCCACATTGTTGGCTCAGCTTCTTCCCCCATTGTTGTACCATCGTATTCATGGAACCCATGGCTAGGATAGCTATCGTCATCCTCTTCTTCTTCATTCTCTTCCATTAGGACCCCTCTTTCTCTGTGCTTGGTCCAACAGTTATAGCCGTACATGAAACCGGACTCAAACAGGTGGACGTGAATGGTTCTTGAGTTAGAGTAATTTTGATCATTCTTACAGCCAGCACATGGACAATACATAAAACCATCCGACCGCTTGTTTGCCTCAGCCGCAACCAGAAAAGTATGCACACCATTAATGAATTGGGGAGGGCATCGGTCCTCGTACATCCATTGCCGGCTCATCTTCATTACACAACATCGAAAAGACCAAATTAATACAAGTTCGTACATAAAGTTCATACACACTTGTTCTCATAAACAACATACAAACTCTCTAGCAAAGCATTTAAATGCAACAAAAAATGCGATCAACATCGCAACTAAGGTAACAATTGATCCAACAACATAGTGATACCAAGCCTCACTATCAATGGCATATCTTTTAAATTTTCTAATCTTCAAGCGCATTGCACCCATCTTGATCTTGTGATCATCGACGACATCGACAACATACAACTCCAGTTTCATCTTCTCTTCTTCAACTCTTTTCAGTTTTTCTTTCAAATACTCGTTTTCTTTTTCAACTAAATTTAACTTCTTGACCAGAATATCTATGTTGGTTGTAATCTCTGGTTCACATACCTCCTAGATAAAAATATCTATGTCAACTTGATTGGCATAATTGTCATAAACACGAAATGCAACAAAGAGTTATAAAAGAGAGTATATATATACCACATCCGCATCATAAACCGGACGAGGGCCTACGGGGACGGATTTCAAAACCATGCCACTATGTATAACAAACAACCATATAGGTAAGAAAACTATACAAGTAACTAACTAAATCTTACAAACATGTTTTTTTATAAAAAGGATAAGAACAAGAGGCTCACCAAGGTGGTGCCGACGACGGGACGGTGCGGGCGATCGACGGTTGTTAGGATGGGGACGGGAAGGCACTAAGTAAACCACACCTACAAATGCAAAGTAAGAATTTAATTTGAGCTCAAATTGCATAAATCAAATAAACTACCACATACAAACTAAAACCCAAATTTCTATACTTATAGAGCATTGCAAGAGATAATCTAGCAATGAGAGATGAAAGGACAAAGTTGCTAACCTTTGTGAACACTTAGATGGATGGGATGCCTCCAAACCTTGACAAAAATGGAGGATGAGCTCGAGGAAGAGAGGAAGAGAGGAAGAACATAGAGGAGAGAAAAGGGGAAGAACAGAGGACTCTGCTCGGGCTGACGCCGAAGGGTTTCAATATAGGAGGACCTTTAGTCCCAGTTGGTGGCTCTAACCGCGACTAAAGGTTAGCCTATAGTCGCGGTTGGTGGCTCCAACCGGGACTATAGGCTCCCGTGGGGCCCCAATCTGACGCCGGCCTGCCACCACACCTTTAGTGCCAGTTCGTGGCACGAACTAGGACTAAAGGTCCGTAACGAACCGGCACCAATGATCCCCTGAACCGGCACTAATGATCACATTAGTGCCGGTTCAAAAGCCAACCGCGACTAATGAGGTGGACGAAAGGTCTGTTTTCTACTAGTGAGTAAGTAGTACTAGCTAGTTCCGTGCATCTCTAATTGATTCAAATTTTCATCAATATATCATTACCATGCTTGCTTATCAGTTTGATTGAACTCTATTCTCGTAAAGTGCTTGTACCAAAAAGAAGGGACTGTTTTATGTGTATACTACGTATGCGAGGTCATTCGCCACTCGACCTCTAAGCGGGGCTTCTCTGACAAACAATTTGAAGTACGTAAATAATATTCACAATTTTATTTTATATATTACCATCAATTATGTTGAGTTTTATTCATATATATGCATGTATTGACCCCCTTCTTTAAATTAGATCTGGCAGATGCGGGATAAACTCCTACCACATGATCGCATACGAGCAATTCAAGAGGAATTGGCGGGATTCTTTCTTGACCACGTCATACCTAAAGACAAATAATACTATGTGGATTTGTGATTGGATCTTAGGGATTGTAAGAGATCTTATATTGTATATATGTAGCTAGTAGCGACGGATAGATATACGAAAAATTGTTGTTCGACCAATCTCTCGGAGAAAGAGAGGTCGATCACTTCTCTCTGTATATGTTCATGACGATCTTGTGTACTTAATGATTCCTTCATTTGCTTACTAGCTAGCGTGTCGAGTTCTCTCTATAGTAGGTAGCGTCGACCAAGCACGGAGAAAGAGAGGACACTTCTCTCTATTAGCTAGCTAACACAATATGAAACTCCTAAATTAACCCTCCAAAACCTCTAACCACCCCTTTCAAAAAAACCAACTCTTGCCAGATGCTGACGTGTGGATGCCTTTTAATCCCAGTTGGTGTTATCAACTGGGACTAAAGGTCCTCCTGTCTGGACTCCCCGCAACGGTTACGTGGAGCCCCTTCTGGCCCGGTTCGTAAGCGAACCGGGACCAAAGGTTTTGGGCTTTAGTCCCGACCCTTTAGTTTCGGTTTCAAAACCGGGGCTAATGAGCTTTTGAAACCGGAACAAATGAGTCATTTTTTTACTAGTGTATGATTCAAATTGTATGTGATCACCACTGCAAATTGTGGACCGCGAGAGCTTGTGGACTTTGTGTGCAACCAGCTAGAGATGGTTGGGCTAGGTTTGTTCAACCAATATGATTGGTTGCGGTCTTGTTTTATTTATTTATTGCTTTTATTGTAAGCAGTCACTCGAACTTGAATTACATTTAATAAAATGGATGTGCACATCTATATGATGCAGAGGTAGGGTTTTTCTTTTCCAGAAAAAAAAACCCATGGCTGATAAAAGAAGA
Source organism: Hordeum marinum (assembly GCA_022496015.1). NCBI lineage: Eukaryota > Viridiplantae > Streptophyta > Magnoliopsida > Poales > Poaceae > Hordeum > Hordeum marinum. The sequence goes on along the minus strand of CM039678.1, from coordinate 448,513,338 downwards.
CATGCTCAATCTTCTTTTCAGTGCGTGCGTGTGCACTCTGGACGTATTTCTTGTAACCTTTGCAGTATATTTATTTATCTGTATGTTTTAGTAGTATGAATGTTTTTAGGGGATTCAAAACTACTCATGCACGCGTTACCCGTAACCAAAACCTGAATGAACAGGGGATGTAGATGAGTCAGCACGGATTATCCCCACGAACTCATATCCGAAGGAGGGAGGAGCACATTTTCTCTTGCAGCAGCTGGCAATGTGGGGGCAAAAGTTTGTGAGCATGTGCACGCGTGCTTGCATATACCCTGACATCCACCACCAAATGAGAGATTAACAAATGGACCCGTGACGATCATACCTAACGCATCTCCAGCTTTTATACAACGGCGGCATGCAGAATTCGTCCATTGTTTTAGTCTTCGTAGACATTAAATTACGCAACAGTGCGTAGACAACATTTCAGCTCAGCTAACAATCAAACGACAGGTTTAATCAGGTCGGCAGATTACTAGCTAGGTTGGGGCATCTCCAGACCCACAAATTACCTCTCACATCAATCCACGTACAGGGACCAACCAATGAGTAAGTGGAATTTGTTTGAGAATTGATTGTGCGGATATCATCAAAAGTCGAAGGCCACATCCGTGTGGGAGTTTGATCCTTTCTTTCGACAACATACAAGGACCAGTCTACGGACACGAATGAGACAACCGGCGGCTCTTATAAAGTTTAAACAAAATTTTAAAATAACTAGACGAATTACATGCAAACCGGCTAATTTTCATTCAAACCGGGTGAAAATATTTATATTTCGAACATATTTTAGCTAAACTACACTGGACTAGGCTAAACCTAGTCTAATGCTGGCCGCGGCGGATCACAACACCAACGACATGTCTTCCTCATGTCTGCCAGCCCGCTCAGCGAAATGCCAGGAGCCCTGGAGGTATATGCTTCAACGTGAGGGGAAGAATAGGCTCTGTCTTCCCTTTGTTCGCCAGCCCCGCTCATCGGAGTGTTACCGTAGGGATATGCTTCAGCTCGAGGGGAAGGTTGAGCAGAACTGTTCCGCGAAGCCAAATTCCTTCTCCGCCGACAGGGTGCGACTCCGAGAATATTGACGGGACGCACTGGAGGAGCAGGCCTCGTCCATGGCAGCCACTATGCTCCTGTCGCTGTGCTCCCCACATGCAGAACTGGAGCAACTCGCCACTCCTGTGCGAGTTGGCTTGGAGCGACGAGTTGCTGAACCACGCGCCGGGGTGGAGCGGCCACTTACTCCTCTCGGAGCGTTGGGGGAGGTGGAGGAGCGAGGTGCTTGGCTCGTATCCAAGGGGCTCAATGGGTCACCCGGACAGACGTGTGGTCAGAGTAGGTTTCTCGGCACACACATGTTTAATGGAGGTAGGCGGGTAGCACTAGTAGAAAAGGCCCATTTGTCCCGGTTCCGGAACCGGGACTAAAGTGTTGAGACTAAAGCCCAAAATATTTAGTCCCGGTTCTCTTACAAACCGGGACAGAAGGGGCTCCACGTGGCCTCTGCGGGGAGCCTAGTCAGGAGGACCTTTATTCCCGGTTGGTAACACCAACCGGGACCAACAGGCATCCACGCGTCAGCATCTGGAAGTTGCTTGTTTTTTTGAAAGGGAGGGGGGTTTAGGGGTTTTTAGAGAGTTAATTTAGGGGTTTTATATTGTTATAGCTAGCTAATTGATAGAGAGAAGTGTCCTCTCTTTCTCCGTGCTTGGTCGATGCTAGCTACTATAGAGAGAACTCGACACGCTAGCTAGTAAGCAAATGAAGGAACCATTAAGTATAGAAGATCATCATGAACATATAGAGATAGAAATGATCGACCTCTCTTTCTCCGAGAGATTGGTCGTATAACAACTTTTCGTATATATATACGACGCTACTAGCTACATATATAAAATATAAGATCTCTTACAATCCCTAACATTTAATGTCCAATTGCAGATGGTATTCTCTGGCTTTATTGATGATGTGGTCAAGAAAAAATCCCGCCAATTCTTCTTGAATTGCTCGTATGCGATCATGTGGTAGGAGTTCATCCCGCATCTTCCACATCTAATTTGAAGAAGGGGTCAATACATATATATGGTAATAAAATAAAAGTGTGAATATTATTGCTTACGCACTTGAAATTGTTTTTCAGAGTAGCCCCGCTTAGGCGTCGTCGTGTTGTAGATGAACTCGCAAGCGTAGTATCCACATAAATTAGTCTCGTCTTCCTGCCACAAGCACTTTACGATAAATAGAGTTCAATCCAACTGATAATCAAGCATGATAAATGGTATTGATGAAACTAGAATCATTGGGAGATGCGCGGAACTAGCTAGTAGTACTTACTTTCGGGTGTGTAAATCGCAGCTCCCTCGGCAGTGCCGGAACAATTGTTGTGAACTCTTTCCAAACCCTGCTAGACAAAGAAAATAATTACGTGATATCAGGAAATGAACAAATTAAAGTTGCCGATATGATGCGATAATGATCGATTAAACTTACTTCTGGAGAATTTTAGTCATGTCCGCATAATTCTGGGGATCTTTTCGTTTCGAGTCTAAGACGATTACTAGTCCCCGCTCAACCTGAATCTCTAGCAGAATAAAGTGGAAACTGCGCACGGATGCATAACTCATCAATTACATTACTATAAACCTCGAGTAATAAGGGAAACCGAATATGCACAAGACAGTAACACTCACTTGAAGTTGTAAGGAAAGAGTATTGTCCCTTTGTTTTGATTTTTAAGCAACGATTCTAGCAAGTTCTCCTCGGTTTGTGTGGGATAATGTTTTAAATTATGCTTAGGTATGACATCTGGGTTAATGAACCCAATATCATACATTTGTGCTTTTCTGCATTCGACGATCTTCAATCTGCATAATATAGTAGTGAGGATAATTATATATACATGCAATGAAAGAGTTGAGCTATATACATAGAGAGACTTAATTACAGAAGTAATACTTACAGACAGTAGCAAGTCACGATTGTTTTGTCGATGGCCTTTTGATTGTATAACTGCCATATCTCCTCAAATTCAATATTCAACATTTCAGTTCCAACGAGGTCGTGCTGATCTTTAACTGACAGTACCAAAGAATCCTTCTCAGACTTGCGGCAACTTTGCATGTACCATTCATGGAATCTTCGCATCATCGTTGTTAGAGGAGGATGATCGGGTTTGACGAGAGGATGCCCGTACCGGTATTTGAATTCGTTCACCTCCAACTGCTCAAACAGTACATCATCGCTCAGGTAATCACCAGGTCTGGTACCGGGGACCATCCTTGGATGATTAGCGACGATATCGCTAGAAACCTTAAGCGGGGGCACGATTGGCTGCCTGTTTGCCGAGCTAGGGAATTTTTCCCACTTCTTTGTTCTGCTAACTTTGCATCACTGGAAGTACTTCCCGACCGCCGCGCATCTTGATATGTCTTTTTAAGAGTGCGAACATAGTTGGAATCTAGCGGAGGCGGTGGTGGTCGCTTCAGGGCATCGATAGTGCGCATCGCTTTCACCGGATCTATCTTCTCCTTCGGAGCTGAGTTTTCTTTTCAAAATGGTCCCTCACTTCGGCCTGACTTATCCCCTTGTTTTCAGACTCGGTCCTCTCATATGGTAACTTTTCCAGAGGCTTGAGAGATGGACCGTATCTGTATCCCTTGCTGCCTATGCTTGTACTGCTAGCTGCCGGAGCGGCGGCAACTCCCTTCCGACGTTGCTTACTAGGCACCGGAGGAGCCGCAACGGCGGCGTCTGTCTTCCGCCGTTGCCGACGAGGCTGAGGAGGAGGCGTACTGCTCCGACGTGCCGGAGTAGGCGAAGGAGGAGGCGGAGTGCCCCCACACACCGGAGGAGCCGGAGAAGGAGGCGGTGTGCCCTGATCACTCGTCAGAGGAGGAGGAGCCGGAGTGCCCTGATTCGCCCGAGGAGAAGGAGGAGACAGAGGCGTCCAGTTTGGAAGCTTGATGTACTCCTTCTGCCATAGACATGTACTCCTCAGGGCACGAACCATCTTATTCTCTCCTTCACCTGTACAGTGGTCAAGCTCGAGCTCCTAAAATTCTGGCATTACTTCATCCACCATCACAACAGCATAGCCATGTGGAATCGGACGGTAGTGAAAAGTTCCGCTGGGTTGAGAAGGTGCAACAGAGCCGACAGCCGCCTTGAAAGTGAGATTCCAGCATTTTGTCATAAGTTCGCAATGTTGAGCCTTCGTGATAGTATCCACGGGGTAGATAGGAGACGTGAAGTCGGGATGAACGGGCTCCGTGGAAGCGACGCTGCTTCTCCGCTAAGATGGCAGGGTAGTAGCTTCTGGGGTAGCTTTGTGTCGCTAAGATGGTTGGCCGGCAGCTCGTTGGCTCTCAGCTTCCTCTAGCTTTTGTAGTCTTGCATTGAGCTTCTGAATTTCACTCAGCTCCGCTTTCCTCTTTCTCTCTTGGCTTCTATAACCGCCTGCGTCGGGAAAGCCAACCTTTCACGGAACGGAGCCTGGTGTGCCTTGTGTTCGTCCAGGGTGCTCAGCATTCCCTAGGGCCTCAGTCAACTCGTCCTTCTCTCTGTCGGGAATGAACGTCCCTTCCTGCGCTGCGGTGATATAGTTCTAAAGGTTGTTCACGGGTATTGCAAGTTTCTCGTCCGTCCAACAACACTTCCCTGTTTCAGGGTCCAAAGTTCCCCCAACCCCGAAGAACCAAGTCCTTGAACGGTCTGGCCAGTTATATGTCTATGGTTGGACCGCTTTAGCAAGCAGGTCATTCTCAGCTTTGTCCCACAACGGCCGGGCTTTAAGGTAGCCACCTGACCCCGTGTGATGGTGAAACTGCTTCTTTGCAGCATTGTTCTTGTTTGTCTCTGACATTTTCTTACTCTTCTTCAATGTCTTGTAGGCCACAAATGGGGCCAATTTCTCATATCGGCCGACGAATGCTGGAGTCTTCCCTTTGTCGACAAACTTTGATTTCAACTCATTCTTCCACCTCCTGAATAGATCTGCCATCTTCTTAAGAGCACACGCCTTGACCCGTGGCTCTATAACTGGCTTTTCGGATCCTCCTCTGGCGGTAGGGTGAATTTTGCCTTCAGCGCGGTCCAAAGATCTTCTTTCTGTCTATCGGTCACATAATCACCATCAGGGGCGCCGTCCTTAGTCTTATTCCATTGCTGGATGCTGATCGGGATGTTGTCCCTAACAATAGCTCCGCACTGAGTAGAAAATGCATTCTTGGTCCGCTTGGGTTCAATCGGATGGCCATCGTCCGCGAGTGCTGTGATCGTGAACTTTTCATCTTTGCGCAACCTCTTCTTCGGGCCTCGTCTCGTTACCAAAGTTTGGCTCGATCTGGAGGGCTATAATAGAAGAAAGAAGAGTTAATTAATATATGTACATACCAAAACAATTAATGCATCAATTATCTAGAGTCAGCAAAGGCTTAATTAATATATATACCTCGTCGGACTTTGCAACAACTCCCTCCTCCGATCGGCCACCGGAGCCATCATCATGGTCTCCTTCTTCCTCCGACATTCGGTCACCGGAGCCATCATGATCATGTCCTTCCTCCTCCATTGTTCGATCACCGGAGCCGTCATAATCCACTCCTTCCAGACCATCGGTGAAGTTGAGATACGACAAGATATCACGTCCGCCGTGGATTATGTCCCCCAACAACTGTTCTTGTTCTTCGTCTCTTGGATCCATAGTTTCTGCAAATATTACAACATGGAAATTAATATACAAACATGAATGTCCGACGTCCGGACCGCCTCTCTCATGAATGTCCGACAACTCTTCTAGGGTTTGGGGTGGCCTCGACAATGCTCTTTTAACTCATTTAACTTGGTAAATTTGGTTAGCCTCGACAACGCTTCTAGGGTTTGGGGTGGCCTCGACAACACTTCTAGGGTTTGCGGACTCCTCCCCCCTCATTTTCCCGAGGGAGTCAGGGGATACTCCTCCCCCTCATTTCCCCCGATTTACGCTCTTTCTTAATATGAACAAAAAAATCATGAATGTTTAGTGAAGTTTCCCCTTCCCGATTTAGGCAAAGTAAAACCCCTTCGTGAAGGAACTTCTTTTTAGCCAACTTATTTTCTGCCAACAAAATACATATATCATATATACAAAAACATGGGATACCTTAATTAGTTCAATTTTTTGCCTTGACAAATCATTGAACCTTTTGACACAAACCTCCCATAAACTCTTTCATAATTTTCTTTAGCATACATCCATGAAAAAAAAACAGGAAGCTACGATATTTTTTATATCATATGATAATTTTCTATATATATACATCCATCCATCCATCCATCCATCCATCCATATACACACACATATATACATGGACCAAAAATGCTATAAAAAATTATATGAACAAAAAAAGCATACATCATCTATCATCAACATCATCAGCTATCATTAACATCATCATCTAACTATCATATATCATCTATATATCATCAAAATTAATCAGCAAAATCAACAGGGACAGGGAGGGGGGAGGAAAGGGGGCCGGCCGGACTGAATGGGGAGGAGGGGCGGCGGCGGCGGGGCAGGGCTGTGGCACAGGGCGGCGTCGGGGCAGGGCGCGCATCGGGGAGCGGCGCCGGCGTCGGGGCACGGGGTGGCGCGTTGGGGCAGAGGCAGGCGTCGGGGCAGGGCGGCGCGTCGGGACAGAGGCACGCGTCAGGGCAGGGAACGCATTAGGGAGCGGCACCAGCGTCAGGGCAGGGCGCGCGTCGGGGCAAAGGGCGTCGACGGTGAGCTTGGGCAGCCTGGCGGCGTCGATGTGCTCGGCGTCGTCGGGGCAAGTACTAGATGAAATCTGAAAAAATCGAAATTGTCGCTTATATACATAGAGCATTGGTCCCGGTTGGTTGCACCAACCGGGACCAATGCATCCCTTTAGTCCCGGTTGGTGCCACCAACCGGGACCAATGGTCTCTTTTCGGCAGCCCAAAGGGCGGGAAGCAAAGACCATTGGTCCCGGTTGGTGGCACCAACCGGGACTAAAGGGATGCATTGGTCCCAGTTGGTGCCACCAACTGGGACTAAAGGGGGTCATTGGTCCCGGTTGGTGCCACCAATCGGGACCAAAAGGTGGTGTTGCCCGAGGACAAATGTTTAGTCCCACCTCGCTAGCCGAGAGGGCTCGAGAGTGGTTTATAAGCGCTGCTGCACCAACCCTCTTGAGCTCCTCTCAACTGCAGGCTTACGAGCCTAATTGCACTCTCCTCTGCCTGTGGGCCTACTGGTCCTTCTACGGGCCTGACTCTTGGCCCAACTAGCTGTTGGGTTTCTAGTCGTATTCAGGCCGTGGTGGCCCAGTAGGCGGCATTTTTTTTAAAAACTGTTTTTTGTTTTGTTTTTTTCTTTATTTATTGTTTTATTTTTTTCCAGTATTTTTCTTCTGTTATTTTAGTTCATTCTTTTTAACAAATAAATACTTTGATAATTTTAGTTGCATAATTTCCATTATTTTTTTGTTTCTTACTTTATTTATTTTTTGCTTTATTTATTTCCAGTGTGTTTTATCATTATATTATTTTTGCTATTAATGTTTTGAACAAAAAAAACTTTGATAATTTTAGTTGCATAATTTTTATATAATTATTGTTTCAAAAATACTAGAGGTTTATAAAAGCTTTTTAGCTGATTCTTTTTTGAACTCCACTCCTACGATGTTTTGAAAGAAATTAAAAAGCACTTGAAACGAACTCTGAAAAGGTTGAAAGTTGGCATGGTATCATCATTTCACCCACATAGCATGTGCTACAAACTTTAGTGGCTTACGACAAAAACTGGATGCACTTCGTGTACAAAATGGACAATCTATTTCGGAGTATCACGGTTTCGAACGAAAACTCATCTGTTACAAAGGGATTTCATTTTTTGAACTCATTTGAACTCTAGACTTTTTGTGTGTTCAAAATGCACCATTCAAAGCCATATCATCAATTTTCAACCCTTTCCGACTTCATTTGGTATTTTTCATGCACTTACTCAGTTTTTGAGCTAAATGGCCCTGAAATTGAAAAGCACTTCAAATGAACTCTGAAAAGGTTGAAAGTTGGCATGGTATCATCATTTCACCCACATAGCATATGCTAAAAAGTTGAGTGGGTTACGACATTGGATGCACTTCATGTACAAAATGGATAATCTATTTCGAAGTATCACGGTTTCGGAGGAAAACTCATCTGTTACGAAGGGATTTCATTTTCTTGAACTCATTTGAACTCCAGAATTTTTGTGTGTTCAAAATGCACCATTCAAAGCCACATCATCATTTTTCAACCCTTTTTGACTTCATTTGGTATTTTTCATGCACTTACTGATTTTTTTGAGCTAAATGACCCTGAAATTGAAAAGCACTTCAAATGAACTCTGAAAAGGTTGAAAGTTGGCATGGTATCATCATTTCACTCACATAGGATGTCATAAAAAGTTGAGAGGTTTACGACAAAAATGGATGCACTTCGTGTACAAAACGGAGAATCTCTTTCGAAGTATTAGGGTTTCAGATGAAAACTCATGTGTTACAAAAGGCATTTCATTTCTTCACATGTCACTGCAATGATATAGTTGTGGAGAGAAAGTCTTGACTTCTTCTTCGCGTGTGTCCTTTGCTTATTGCATAACCATGGATAATTTTCATCGTTTAACAGGGTGCTTGGGTCAGCCTTGACTTTGAAGGGAGGAATTTCATGAAACTTTTCATAATCTTCAAACATGTGTGTCTTGCCCTCCAATCCCATGATGTCTCTTTTTCCTGAAAGAACTATGTGGCGTTTTGGCTATCGTATGATGTATTCGCTTCCTTATCTTTTCTTTTTCTCGCTATGGTAGACATGTCCTTCACATAGAAAATCTGTGCCACATCATTGGCTAGGACGAATGGTTCGTGTGTGTACCCACGATTGTTCAGATCCACTGTTATCATTCCGTACTGTGGGTCTTCCTGTACCCCGCCTCTTGACAGATTGACCCATTTGCACTGAAAGAAAGGGACCTTGAAATCATGTCCATAGTCAAGTTCCCATATGTCCACTATGTAACCATAATATGTGTCCTTTCCCCTCTTGGTTGCTGCATCAAAGCGGACACCGCTGTTTTGGTTGGTGCTCTTTTCATCTTGGACGATCGTGTAAAGTGTATTCCCATTTATCTCGTACCCATTGTAAGTCAATACAATCGAAGATGGTCCCCTAGCCAACGAGTACAGCTCATCAAAAACAGTGTTGTCACCCATGAGACTTGTTTGCAACCAACTGCCGAAAGTCATGGTGTGTTCATATGTAATCCAGTTGTCACACTACTCCAGGTGTTTGGAGCGCAGAATATTCTTGTGTTCATCGACATACGGGGTCACCAAGGTGGAATTCTGTAGAACTGTGTAGTGTGCTTGAGACCAAGAATGCCCATCCCTACATATTATTGAGTCCGCTCCTAGCATGCCTTTTCTAGTCAGTCTCCCCTCATACCGCGATTGAGGAAGACCAATCTTCTTAAGGTCAGGAATGAAGTCAACACAAAACCCAATGACATCCTTTGTTTTATGGCCCATGGAGATTCTTGCTTCTAGCCTAGCGCGGTTACGGACATATTTATTTAAGACTCCCATGAACCTCTCAAAGGGGAACATATTGTGTAGAAATACAGGGTCCAGAACGGCAATCTCGTCGACTAGATGAACTAGGACGTGCGTCATGATATTGAAGAAGGACGGTGGGAACACCAGCTCGAAACTAACAAGACATTGCACCAAATGACTTCTTAACCCTTGCAGGATTTTTGGATCGATCACCTTCTGAGAGATTGCATTGAGGAATGCACATAGCTTCACAATGGCTAATCGAAAGTTTTCTGGTAGAAGCCCGCTCAATGCAACCGACAGTAGTTGCGTCATAATCTCGTGGCAGTCATGAGACTTTAGGTTCTGGAACTTTTTCTCTGCCATATTTATTATTCCCTTTATATTCGACGAGAAACCAGACGGGACCTTCATACTGAGCAGGCATTCAAAGAAGATTTCCTTCTCTTATTTGGTAAGAGCGTAGCTGGCAGGACCTTCATACTGCTTTTGATGCATGCTGTCTTTTTCATGCACACGTTGCCGTTCCTCCCGTGCCTCCGGTGTATCTTTTGTCTTCCCATACACTCCCAAGAAGCCTAGCAGGTTCACGCAAAGGTCCTTCGTCACGTGCATCACGTCGATTGCAGAGCGGACCTCTAGGTCTTTCCAATAGGGTAGGTCCAAAAATATAGATTTCTTCTTCCACATGGGTGCGCGTTTGTCAGCGTCATTTGGAACAGATAGTCCGCCAGGACCCTTTCCAAATATTACTTGTAAATCATTGACCATATCAAGTATGTGATCACCAGTATGAAGGGCGGGCTTCTTCCGGTAATCTGCCTCACCTTTGAAATGCTTTCCTTTCTTTCGACATTGATGGTTGGTCGGAAGAAATCGACGATGCCCCAGGTACACATTCTTCCTGCATTTGTCCAAATATATACTGTCGGTGTCATCTAAACAGTGTGTGCATGCGTGGTATCCCTTGTTTGTCTGTCCTGAAAGGTTACTGAGAGCAGGCCAAACGTTGATGGTTACAAACAACAACGCATGTAGGTCAAAATCCTCCTGTTCGTTCTCATCCCACACACGTACACCTCTTCCATTCCATAGCCATAAAAGTTCATCAACTAATGGCCTTAGGTACACATCAATGTCATTGCCGGGTTGCTTAGGGACTTGGATGAGCACTGGCATCATAATGAACTTCCGCTTCATGCACAACCAAGGAGGAAGGTTATACATACATAGAGTCACAGGCCATGTGCTATGCTGGCTGCTCTGCTCCCCAAAAGGATTAACGCCATCTGCACTTAAACCAAACCATACGTTCCTCGGGTCACCTGTAAAGTCGCTCCACTTTCTCTCGATCTTTCTCCACTACGACCTGTCAGTGGGTGCTCTCAACTTCCCGTCTTTCTTACGGTCTTTTTTGTGCCATTGCATCAACTCGACATGCTTTTTGTTTCTGAACAGTCGTTTCAACCGTGGTATTATAGGAGCATACCACATCACCTTGGCAGGAACCCTCTTCCCGGTGCGCTGGCCCTCAACATCACTAGGGTCATCTCTTTTGATCTTATACCACAATGCACCGCATACCGGGCATGCGTTCCGTTCCTCGTACTCACTGCGGTAGAGGATGCAGTCATTAGGGCATGCATGTATCTTCTGCACCTCCAATCCTAGAGGGCATAGAACCTTATTTGCTGCGTACGTACTGTCGGGCAATTCGTTATCCTTTGGAAGCTTCTTCTTCATTATTTTCAGTAGCGAACTAAATCCCTTGTCAGATACACCATTGTCTGCCTTCCATTGCAGCAATTCCAGTGTGGTACCGAGCTTTTTGTTGTCATCTTCGCAATTTGGCTACAACCCTTTTTTGTGATCCTCTAACATGCGATCGAACTTCAACTTCTCCCTTTCACTTTCGCATTCTCTCTGTGCATCAACAATGACCTGGCGAAGATCATCATTGGGCACATCGTCTGATTCCTCTTGATCTTCAGCTTCTCCCATTGCAGCATCACCGTATTCAGGGGGAGGGTAGTTGTCGTCATCCTCTTCTTCTTCGTTGTCTTCCATCACAACCCCTCTTTCTCCGTGCTTGGTCCAAACATTATAGTGTGGCATAAAACCCTTCTGAAGCAGGTGGAAGTGAAGGGTTTTAGAGTTGGAGAAAGACTTCGTATTCTCACAGACAGTACATGGACAAGGCATAAAATCATTCTGTTTGTTTGCCTCAGCCGCTTCGAGAAAATTATGCAGGCCCTTAATATACTCGGAGGTGCGTCGGTCACCGTACATCCATTGCCGGTTCATCTGCATGTGTTATATAATAAAGTATATTAAAAACCATTACAACACATCATGAATATAGAAGTGACCAAATTATTAGAAATCCATCATCACATTAAAGCCAAAGTACAATAATGATCAAAATAAATACGTACAGTTCATACATAGCTGTCATTATTGAACAACATATAGGTCTCTAGAGCATTTAATTAAAACATACACCGAAACTATGTAAAAAATTTAAATGCAACAACAAATGCAATCATAACCGCTACTAAGGTACCAATTGATCCAATGTCATAATGATACCAAGCCTCAGTACGAATGACATATTTTCTAATCTTTCTAAGCTTCAAGCACATCGCATCCATCTTGGTCTTGTGATCGTCGACGATATCGGCAACATGCAACTCAAATCCCATCTTGTCATCTTCAGTTCTTTTCAATTTTTCTTTCAAATGATCGATTTGTTTTTCAGCTTTAGTTAACTTGTCGAGCAGAATTGCATAGTCGGTTGGAATTTCTGGTTCAACTACTTCCTATAGATAAAAACATCTCCATCAAGTTAGTAGCATAATTAATTGTCATAGACATTAGATGTGTGAAATAGTTATATAAAAGATAATATACCACATCTGAATCATAGACTGGACGAGGACCGACGTGGGCGGATACCATAACCATGGCACTATATAATAACAAACAATAATAAAAGTAAGAAAATCATATGAGTAAGTATATTTTCTTTTAGCAAGAAGATAAGATCAAGAGGCTCACCATGCGCGGGCGATTGACGGCGGTTTCAGGACGGGGACGGGACCTGACAGACCGCCAAACCTAGACAAATCTTGACGAAAATGGAGTTTGGACAAGGAGCTTCGAGAGGAGAAAGCTTAAGTTTGGCTTGGGCATTTCATCAAACACCTCATGTGCATAGGAGGTGAGCTAGAGCACCACAAAGGTCTTCCCTCGTCGGCAAAAAAACAGAGCAGTGTGTGAAGTGCTCTGCTCGCCGGCGAGGGGGTATATATAGGCATCTCATTGGTCCCGGTTCGTGGCTGGAACCGGGACTAAAGGACCACCTTTGGTACCGGTTCCAGACACGAACTGCGACCAATGGGTGTGGGCCAGGAGCGAGGCTCATTCGACCCGATTCGTGTCTGGAACCGGGACCAAAGGGGTCCGACGAACCGGAACCAATGCCTCATGTGGCCCGCCCGGCCCCCTGGCCTCACGAACCGGGACAGTTGCCCCCATTGGTCCCGGTTCGTGACTGAACCGAGACTAATGGGCTGGCCCGGCCCGAACCAATGCCTTGTTTTCTACTAGTGTAGTGTAACCGTTTGAATGTGGCAAGGAGGCGTGTTCCGCCAGGCATGCAGCGGGTGACGCTCTCTTGATCGACGCGCCTCTTGAATGCCGACATCAAGAGGTCGTGTTCACTTTGGACGGGAGTCAATGCGGAAAGGCCGCTCTACAACATCATGAATGTGAAAAGCTGATGTCGGGCGGAAATGCGCTGCTGCGGATGTTTTTTTTATGGGTCAGAGTTGTAAAGAACGGATGTGACAATGATCTAAACGTCTGCAACCCTTCGTCTTCGGTTTGCAAAGAAAAATGCGGTCAACAAAACATGTTTAAACCTCACGGTTCGAATGTTTGCAAGAGGTTTTAGGTTTTGCGTTGAAGATACTCTTTATCGTTGTATGGACACAACAAATTCCAGACTAACTCGAATAAGCGATCGATACCTCTGTGCATCGATCTAGGACTATTCAGTGCCCATGCGCTGTCAGACAATTTTTCCGCTGAAACAAAATCTTGGCCAGTAAGCATCTATCTACAAAGTCACATTCTGTGCATGCCTTGTCAGGGAAAAAAAGTCAGTAGTGCGGTAGTGTCCTGTCAGACAAATAGATTACTCGTAACATAGTGTAGAGACAAGAGAGAAGGTGATTTGATCTGAGCTTGGAAGAAGAAGACAGAAGATGGACGGCAGCATCTGGTGGCCGGCTTGTGCGTCATGGTGAGTCATAGCAAATCATGGGCGGTCACCGGATCTCCTATATTAACGAATAGTAAAAGATAAAGTTGAGGGATTGCCGACACTGACAGTTGTATTTGGACTTCTCGCGGTTAAAAAAAGAGCAGAGCTCACATCGATGGGATTGATCCTCCTCGACTAATAAGTGACCATCGAATCGCTTTAGTATTGTATTTGCTGCTACTAGTAACATTTGTATCCTGGAATACATGGTCATGCATTACTTAATCATGTGGCTCTTACCTCTTAGCCTTTTATCCATAGTTTAAAATAACCCGTTATATCTTTGCTATAGCCTTTTCAACAGGGCGTCGCTAAATGGTCTCATGTATAAAATGTCCGCTATAACCTGTTATACCTCGCTATAGCTCTGCTATAGCCTTGTTGAAGACCCGCTGTTATTTGTCATAGCCCGTTATTTAAAACATTGCTCTTACCACGTCCTCCAGCTAGCTGCAAACCTAATCCACGCGCAGTTAGAAAACACACACACTTGGATGATTGGATGAGCCGGGGTTGATCCTCCTTCACTAATAAAGCATATTTTATGTAGATCATGCAACTTTGAACACTGGATGCAAATACTCTACTCTACCTACACGGCGTAAGCCAGCTCCAAACCCAACCCACCGAGATCACAGCCAATGGCTGGCTTGCGCACTTCTCTCTGAAGTTCAAACTAAGGCCCGATCGACAGCAACATGAGCTCATCTACCAACTTCTGTTGCTACCAGTGTGATATGTGGATGACGCTCACTGGTCGACGTACGTGGAATTATTTTTCTAGCAGATCCACAGAATTAACTAATGGCATTATTGGAGAGGAGAACTTCTCCCCTGAAGCATTTCTCTATCCACTGAGCCATTTTTATTCCATCCCCATTTTCGCTGGGTATAATACTCCGGACAGATGTGCAATTTTGTATCCGCCATTTGGCCTACTTGAATTAGAAGGTCTACACCGTCAGAAGATTTCCTGGCTACGGACGACGACTACCCAGAACAAACTAGCACTAGCACCATCTAGCTTAACAGAAACAAAAGGGTCTCATCAGGCATACTCGCGATGCAACGCATCCCATCCCCATCGAGACCAAACCGAGATGCTCGCCGTCGCCGTCGTCGTCGGTGTCTAGCTCCTTCCCGTATGCAAGTGGATGGAGCCACACCTTCGGGCCACGTTGAAAGCGCAGCGCACTGCCGTTTTCGGGAAAATGGCCGGGGAAAACGACGGCACCGCCGAAACAGCCAGGCCACGGAAAGCGAAGACGAGCCCCTCCGGCGTCGACCGACCGATCGCCGGAGCTTGCGTGTGCGGTCTCGCAAACGGAGATGCCTCTCGACCGGCGGTCAAAAGTTGTCTTGGAGGGACGTGCGAGTGCGAGGTGCACATCTTCTTCTACCTTCCGTGCGGAAGTCTCGGATTGCCTAATGGCCGTACAAGTCCTTATTGGGATCAGCACGGCGATGCTTTCGGGCTTTGGAGGTGTGTCCCTGCGACCGGTTTCGCGTAGTCGAGGTCGTTTTCGGGGCTGTCAGTCAGACTAGGCGCTGCCAGACAGTAAGTTACAGACTACTTTCTGATCGGAAATCGGTGGCATCGTCGCCACAAATTTACACGAATCCCACTTGGCACTTCATCCATTGATCTCTTCTCTCGCTGTTTTAACGAAGACGTGGTGAACGATGAGCAACTGTTTGTGAGGTGAGGAGACAGAAAATCTTGTGTAATTTGGCACCGTCCCATCCCAAATACCCTCTGATTTTATTATTACGTTGCGTCACTAGCTTCGGATAATCGAGATATCTTGTGGAGACATAGACACAAGTTGGGGTTCCAAGTTGGCTACGGAACTGGAATAGACATCTCAATTATTGGAGAATATATATATCCCCGGGCTCTTGGAATCAATCCCAAATCAACACTAGCTAGCTACTTTATGTTGTATCTGCATGGTCGCATGCGTTTCCTGTTCATCGCATCGCACCTAACTTATCTCCGGGACAAGAGGCTTGCATGTCTCCACTGGTACAAGCACTGCAAGGTATCAAGTCAACACAGCAGAGCTTGCATGTCTCCCCTCGGACGAACACTGTAATTAAGATAGATTCTCTCTCAAGACAAGATTACATTAGAACGAGAGCGCCCTCCATCCGCACAACCACTCGTGCGTGCGAAATCATGCATGCTGGCTACGTTACTGGCCACACGATATTACTGGGGCTGGCTAGTGGCCAGGCGACTGAATTTACAAGTTCGGTCAGTCAATTTTGGATCTGGCATTCATTCAATGTAACGGGCAGCAGGGAAACATTCATCTACACAAAACTGACTGGCCTAAATTTTCTGTAAGTCGATTTTATACAGCAGCCAAACTCAGGGCTATGCTGACAAAAAATATGCTAGCGAGTGATCATGATGTACCGTAGTCTTCACTGTAACATACACGTATTTTTCTCAGCATCGAGTGAAATTTACCCATGATATTTAGCACAAATTTTGATCTAAGTACGTACAAGAACAACTATGCATGCATAGTGAAGGCGTTTTTTTTTAAAAAAAGGGCTAAGGCCAAGAAATAACCGCTAACCCGACAGTGGTTGAGCATAGGAATTGAAGAAAACAATGAGTGGCCAATTATCTTGTAAAAGACAATACATGAATCATAGAAATTGAACCACAAAATCATAGAGATAGGTGGTGGATGTAGACAGAAGATTTCTAGAGAAGAAAAAAAAAATTGAGGCAAGCTGATGGAGAGAAGGTTTAATAGAGAAGAAAGAATTTTAGGCGGCCTACTACCTTCCTGGAAAAAGAGAGAAAACAAACATATGAAAAATAAAATGCTTTGAGGCGGCCTATTACCCTCCCTGAAGAAAGAAACAAAACAAAGTAACTGATATACAGAAGCACTCGACCCTTTGCCACCACAAAACATAAGTCCACATATTTTATAGTACTTTGAGTGTATATTTACAAACATAAAAAACCAAATATAGCATTTTCTAAGGAACAATGAATTAGTGTCATTGGAATTACACTTCACGTAGAAAGAAAAGAAAAAAACATATAATGACATAATTTGTACACAATTTACACTTAAATTGTGCTTTTTATAATATGTAAGAATAAGCATGTAATGTGCAAGAATAAACAAAATCACAATGATGAACTTTTCTAAGAAACAATGAGTTCGTGGCATAGGTATTATCCTTGATGAATAATAAATAAATAAACATAATGGAAAAAATTGCACATATTTTATATAATAGTGAAAATTCACAAAAAAGAAGTGCCCTACGAATGAATTAGTGTCATTGGTATTACTCTTAAACAAGAAAGAAAATGAAATAAAACTAATACAAAATTAAATAATGAAGTTTTCCAAGAAAAAACATTTAGTGGCAATGTATTACTCCCTCCGTTCCTAAATATAAGACCTTTTAGAGATTTAACTATAGACTACATACGAAGTAAAATGAGTGAATCTACATTCTAAAATATGTCTATATATATCCGTGTGTAGTTCTTAGAGGAATCTCTAGAAGGTCTTATATTTAGGAACGGAAGGAATAGTCTTTAAGAAGAAAGAAAATGAAATAAAATCCTAAAACAAAATCAATACTAAACTGAAAAAAGAACTTAATAAAGTCTTCTAAGAAAGAATGAATTGATGCATTCCTATTGCACTGAAAGAAGAAAGAAAACGAAAATTATACTTAATAAGGCGAAACTTGCACACAATTTGTACAAAAATTTACACATTTTCATAGTATGCAAGAACATGCATATATATAATAGTGGACTTTTCTCAAAAAATGAAGTTTCTAAGAAAATATGAATTAGTGACATTGGTACTACCCTGAAAGAAGTAGAAAATTAAAGCAAATGATTAAAAAAATTGCACATAACTTATACAAAAATGCACTTTTTTATAAGTGTAAGAATAATATATAATTGTGTAAATTGCACACTCCTATATAATTTACATGCATATTGTATTATATATATGTGTATATACTAACACACACCTAACATTTACACGTAAACATGAAAAAACCGAATCAAGAAAAAAGAAAGAACAAAAATACACAACACACACATAAATAGAAAAAAAAAGCATGTACCAAAATTTTCAGATGACTGCCAAATAGCAAAAGAATCATAAAATGTGCCTTTGAATTTAAACTAACACGACCTTGTGTCCGTGATCCTCGAGTGATTAATACTCACGCCAGTTACCCAAGCTTGCGTGCATCGACGCTTGCATGCTTCTACTTCACGGAAAATGGACTGTCACGTGCAAGAAGCACTTGGAAAAGGAAAATGGACTGACCCTAAATGTGTTTTCAGGCGACTGAAATATAGCTAAAGCGTTGCTTACTATGCCTGATCAGTGATCACTTCGATCAACCTGACGGCCATGACATAGCACACCATATATTAATTCATGGCAACTTCACATCAGAAGATATAGTGTTAAAATATCTAGCATTGATCTCTTCTCACTGTCGACCCGGGACGGGGTTGGTCTTCCATGATTTGCCCAACGACCAACCATAGAAAGAAGGAAGATCGAACGTCACTTTTCACTGTGCGCTTCGATGCCGATCGCAGCAAGTCGACCGTGGAGGCGATCCTGGCCGGGGCCGGCCGGCCGGTCTGCTTATCCCGGCGACGACGACAACCTGTCAAGCTCACGATCGCGTGAGTCATCGCCCACCCACACATCGGCGCCGTCTATTCATTGGTGGAGTTCCGGGTGATCGATTGATAAACCTTAGTGATGAGCCCTAAAGGCGATAAAAAGGATAACCAGCTGCGGCCCCGAGCATATGCTTTGCTTATCTCGGTGGAGCAGTCGATTTCCTCCTTGGTTTTCGATCGATATCGAGAGGATTCCGTCCGTCTTTTTTCTTTCCTGCCGTCGGCTGGTTGGACGATCGATCGGTATTACAGTAGGTATGTGTTGGTGGAGACGATCGGATTAAAGAAGACGAAGGCACTGGCATTTCAGGTGTGCTTAGTGGGTGATGAAATTGATTAGGCGCTGATTGGACTCCGGTGTTTTGTAAGAGCATCTGCGACGTGTGGGTGCTGTGTTGTGTGGTTGCGCATGCGCTAATGGGAATCCCTGCACGCAGGCTCAGTCGTTTATACACCCCGATGCGGATTTTATCCCTGTTGTGTGGTTGCGGACAAGGGTCATGACCGTCATGCCGATGTTAACGATGGTGATGCTAATAGAAAAGCAAAGAATGGAAGCTCAAAGGTTTATATCTCCTTCTCCAAACTCAAGTTCCGACGCTCCGGTCCCTACACAGATTACATCCTTCATCACGCCCTTGTCCGAGCTGCCGCATTTTACGCGGTCTTTAAACTGTCATGGCGAGCTTGCTACAGGGTACTCTTCGAAGTCATCGTCGCCGCCGCCGCCTCTGTCAAGCCCAGCTGCCACCCCGGCTGATCGTGCACTGCTGCATCAGCCTACGCGCCTGCTGCCTGTGCTCTTTCGGCGCGAACCGGACGTGCAAGTATGCATGGGCGTTTGCTCGGGTGGAGCAGCAGGCTCATGCCCACCGGCGGCCGTGCATTCTACTTCCTCCGTTTTTAAATATGAATATTTTCAGAGATCTTAATATAAACTGCAAAATAAATAAGCCTGCGTTCTAAAATACGTGTATATATATTTACACGTAGTTCACCTTGAGATCTTTAAAAGAGTTTCACATTCTAAAAAAAATGAAAGAGTATATTTAGAAACAAAGGGTTTACATCTTACATGCATGCGTGCACGGGTGCAGCAGCTCATGCATGCTCAACACAGGCTGTAGTGTTGAAATATGGGATGGGATTTAGACCCATCAAACAACTTAAAAATCTCTAAGGGATCATGTATGTGTCATATCAAAAGAAAGGAAAGTTTAGTATCACCCCGAATTTCAAAAAAGAGTTGGATCTTTTTATAAAAGATTTTCTTCCACACGCTATTGAAGCTTGCTGTACTCCTCCGTCGCCGCTTGCGGCGCGTCACTCGTGCGTCGTGAATGAGCCGAGCCGAGCTCATCCTTATGTCATTCGTGCACTTGTGCTTCATTTTTGCCGGTCAGAAACGAAGTTTTTTTAGAAAAGGAGGATGCACCCCCGGCCTCTGCATCTCGATGATGCATGCAACCACTTTATTGATTATTCACAAAAAACCTTACAAGGAAGTACATCAGTAAGCCTGAAGCCACCCTCTAGGCAACTCCTGTCGCTACTCCTATCCCTAGTGGTACCTAATGTCCGAGCCTAATACCAAACTGACATCGCACCAAATCCTAACATCTAGTGCTGGATGCCCCATCCTGGCCACATACCTGGACTGGGTCAGAAACAAAGTTGTTACCGACTCGGACATGGGTCCCACGTCTCTCCACCCTACCGTGTCTATATAGTTGAGGCGTTGCCAACCGTAGCCGTCACGAAGAACATATCGCATCTGCTCTGCCTCCACGCGCACCACACAGTGTCGCTCCCTTTTGCTATTGCTGCCTCCGCGATATCATCCCATCCACCGCATGCACGCTTGATGGGGGAGCAAACCTCTGAAACACTTTTTCTTGAGATTGTATGCGAGAGAGGGATGATTAGATTTTTGGGGAGTGTCTCCTACACGATTGCTTGCTGCCGTTCGTCTACGTCCATTACATTGTCTACGTCTGCGTCGCCTTTGTCACCGCCATGGCCACCGAAACTGACTCACTTGCTACAAAGAAGGCCGCTACTGACAAGAAGGCAGTCGAGGATGTCACTGCCGCCACCGCCGTCGTGGCTTTTTCATGGCCTACTCGAGGGTAGAACTCGCTTATCCCACTCTTATTTATTTCGGTGTTAGAAGTACTACCATTACATGTAGATGTGTCTATTGTTTTCGTAGTACGAGTTTATGTGTTCGAAATATCAATATATGTTCAGTACTGTCAATGCCATGCTCATGATTATTTCCTGGATTAAATTTCTTGAAAAATTGCTAAAATACTCAACAGTCCAAAAACCTAATTCGTATAGGCAATTTTCGATACAAGGCTTGGCTATTGAGGAAACCGACCCCATTTACGGAAACGTACTTTAAGTGCTGGTAGACCAAAATCAAGTACGTTATGGTTGACAACGATGAATGTGTTTTGGGTAGCTAGTGTTACTGCCACGGGAATTATTGTTCCTGAACAAGAGAAGGCGTTTAGGGAGGCCATCTTCGTCTTCCTTAGAGCAGCTCTAAGTGTGATTGAAGATAAGTTGGTTAATGCATATTTACATATGTCGGTTGCCAAGGACTTGCGGGAGACGCTCATATCTTAATTCGACACAACCGATGCTAGTAACGAGATATATGCCAAACCGATCTGTATTCGAAAAAGGCACATGAGATATAGTGCATCGTTAAGGAGCTCTAACTATTTAAACGTGTTTTACCAGGAAAATTTGTAACAGGACCCATAATTGCTAAACTCCCTGCTTCGTGGAGGAACATTGCTATACTCTTACTCTGAAACACTAGAGACGAGAATTCTCAGGCTTCCTAGAGGAACATTGCTGGAGGAACATTGCTATACTCTACTCTGAAACTCTACTCTGAAACTCCCTGCTTCCTGGAGGAACATTGCTATACTGCTATACTCTACTCTAAAACTCTGAAACACTAGAAATGTGTTTCAGATTAAAGTATAGAGACTAAAGGGTCTAAGCCTTTAGTCCCAGTTGGCTACGAACCGGGACTAAACCCTGGCCACGTGGGCGGCAGAGCGCGCCAGGGCATGGGGACCTTTGGTCCCGGTTGGTAACACCAACCGGGACTAAAGGTTAAGGCTTCATTGTTTATTTTTTCTTTTCATTTATTTTTTTCCCTCTAATTCAACATCACTAGTAGAAAACAGGGCTTTGGTTGAGGCTATGATAAGGGCATTAATACTGGCTCACTTACGAACCGGGACCAAAGGTTGCATCAGTCCCGGTTCATGAGGCCAGGGCGCCGGCCGGGCCTCGGAGGTCATTGGTCCCGGTTCATCTGACACTTTTGGTCCCGATTACAGATACGAACCGGGACCAATGGGCCTCGCTCCTCGACCAACACCTTTAGTACCGAGTGGTAGCTGGAACCGGGACCAAAAGTGCGTCCTCTGTCCCGGTTCTGGCCACCAACCGCGCCTAAAGATATAAGCCTATATATACCCCCGCCCCGCCCCTGTCCACTCACTCTGTTTTTTGGACGCCGGCGTGTGGGTGTGTGTTGCTCTAGCTCTCAGCTCCTATGCATATGAGGTGTTCGATGAAATGCCCGTGTGAAAGGACATGGATGTCGCCTAGAGGGGGCAGGGTGAATAGGCGCTTCAAAATAATTACGGTTTAGGCTTGAACAAATATAGAATAAAACTATCGTTTAATTAGTCAAGCACAAAACCTAAAACAACTAGGCTCACCTATGTGCACCAACAACTTATGCTAAGCAATATATACAACTAAGTGATAGCAAGATATATAATAAGAAACAATATGGCTATCACAAAGTAAAGTGCATAAGAAAAGGGGCTCGGGTAAGAGATAACCGAGGCACACGGAGACGACGATGTATCCCGAAGTTCACACCCTTGCGGATGCTAATCTCCCTTCGAAGCAGTGTGGAGGCACAATGCTCCCCAAGATGCCACTAAGGCTACCGTAATCTCCTCAGGCCCTCGCACAATGCAAGATGCCATGATTCCACTAAGGGACCCTTGAGGGCGGTCATCGAACCCATACAAACTAGGTTGTGGCAATCTCCACAACTTAATTGGAGGCTCCCAACGACACCACGAAGCTTCACCACAACGGACTTTGGCTCCGAGGTGACCTCAAATGCTTGGGGAAATCTCCACAACCTAACTAGAGACCCCTATGTTTGCCCGGGGCTTTGCACCACAATGATTGAGCTCCAAGACAACACAAGACGTCTAGGTCGCCAAGGCACCCAAGAGGAACAAGCTCTAGGGTGCACAAACACCCAAGAGTAAAAAGCTTCTCAAACTTAACTTCCACGTATCACCGTGGAGAACTCAAACCTATACACCAAATGCAATGGCAAGGGCACACGGAGTGCCCAAGTCCTTCTCTCTCAAATCCCACCACAACAACTAATGCTATGGAGGAAAGTGAGAGGAAGAACAAAGAAGAACACGAAGAACTCTAAGATCTAGATCCAAGGGGTTCCCCTCACATAGAGGAGAAAGTGATTGGTGGAAATGTGGATCTAGATCTTCTCTCTCTTTTCCCTCAAAAGGGGGCAAGAATCATTGAAGGGATTGAGAGATAGCTAGCTCGAAGAAGGTCAACAATGGGGGACAAACTCGAGCTCAAAGGATAAGGTTCAATGGGGAAGAAGACCCCCTTTATAGGTGGGGAAAAATCCAACCGTTATGCTCACAGCCCGCACAGAGCGGTACTACCGCTCCAAGGAGCGGTACTACCGCAAAGGGTAGCGGTACTACTGCTTGCGAGCGGTACTAAAAAAATACATCCGTGCCTTCCACCGGTGGACAAAACATGAGATTTTGTTCCGGAGTGGTAGTACCGCTCTTGGAGCCACGATAGTACTACTCTGGAGCGGTAGTAAAAGATTACATCCGCTCTAGCCGCGGTAGTACCGCTACAGCCTTTTAAGAACACCAAAACTGTCACAACTTTTGCAAACTGACTCCGAATTCAACGAAACAAAGTTTGTTGGAAAACTAACGACCTGGGCTAACACAATCTTGATTGAAATATCAATAATAAGTAAATGAGAAAAGGCCCATAATAAAATGGTGAGAACCCTTCCTCGAATAAGACCGGTAAAACCTCCAACATCGAAAACGCAGTAGACGAAGCATATGAAATCCGTTTTCGATGTGCTAGAGCTTTTCACGAAGATAACCACAAGATCAAGAACCCACATAGAGAAAAGCCAACCAAGAACCAAGAAATATGATGATGCCAGGAATGCAACGGTTTGAGCTCTCAACGAATGATGCAATCAAGCTACTCACTTGAGAGCCCCCATTGATAGTACGATACTCGATCCTATAACCCGATCTCTCAACTACCACCATGATACCGGTAAAATAGAAAACCCTATCATGGTCAAACCTTAGCTTTGTGCATAGTCCACTTGAGCTAGGTGATGACGATCTTGACTTCCTCAAGATGGACCACCTTTCTTGATTGCGTTGGCTTGATGAAGACTAGATGATTGCCCCCCATACTCCACTATGGGTGAGACACTCTTCGGCACATCTTCACAAGTCCATTGTCACCACAATGAACTGCGAGCCTCAAGCATGATCTCTCCATGAATCTTCACTTGAACTTGCACACTGCAACCTTGATGACGATCACCACTCAATGTCATCCTCCATGGTTTGTATGGTATCTTCTTATTGATGCTCGCCCATGGAAACATACCTAACTCCACAAGGAACACTCACATGGAACATGGGTTAGTACACAAAGCGTAATGGACAATGCTTACCATACCATGGGATCACTTGATCCCTCTCGGTACATCTTGTACGCTTTGTGTGTTGATCAACTTGATTCACTTTTTTACTTAGTCTTGATCAACCTTGTATCTTATCTTCTCTCTTCATAAAGATGATGTCTTGAAGGTAAACATGAATGCTTACACAATCTTCTTCTTCAAGACATGCTTGCAATAAGATCAACTCCCACATGACCAATCTTTGGATAAACCTTGAGTACCACCTTGGTCACCATATAAACTCCTTGAAACCAACAGATGGACTTCAAGAAGTACCTATGGACAAATCCTTCGAATATAATTCAAGGCAACCATTAGTCCATGGGGATTGTCATCAATTACCCAAAACCACACATGGATAAATGTTCTCTTACAATTTCCCCCATTTTGGTAATTGATGACAACCACTTTCAAGAGAGTTTATATAAGGAAATAAGCACAACCAAGCACACACAAATGCAAAGCAATGCATGGATGTGAGATGCAAATGCTTAAGCAATAAAAGCAAAACTCTCTAAGCTTTCCAAACTAAACTCTCTAGACTTCTCCCCCATTGGCATCGATTGCTAAAATGGGCGAAAGGCTTAGAAAGCCAATATAATAGGTGTTCCTCCAAAAGGTTTGTATTTCTGAAAATACATGTGCAAAGAAATACACAAATCCAATGATAAGTAGTTGGAGGAATACAAACTATATTGAGAACCCAAAGATTGCAAAAAGGATCGTATGGCACAAAGACATACACCAGAGTGAAGCAAGCAATCAAAGGATACTAATTGGAACAAACAATCACATGGACCTATGAGCCACATGAATAAAATATATTATGATATGGTGAAAAGAGTGTTTATAAAGAAACTAGAGGAGCTCCCCATGATTTGTGCACAATTAAGAATTTTTGTATTTGAATGTAAGTGCACAAAATAGGATCATGACTTCCCCAAAATAAATATAAACACACAACAAGTGCAAGCAAGTAGACAAGAAAATGAGCATAGTACTTGCACTAAACATATGGTTGAGTAACATGTAAAAGAGGCAATCTTAAGAATAAGCTCAACCAAAATGATGTGTGTGAGTAATGACCAAGCACTTGATAAGACTAGTATAAGTTTGAACATAAAACATCAACATAGTCTTGAAGAAATGAGACACAAAGTGCAAACAATATCTTTCCCACACACAAACCACTAGCAAAAGGGTTCACAAGCTTACTAATAGGAAAATTAAAAAACAAAGCTTGTGACAAACCCTAGTGAAGATAGGAAATGATAGCCATGTCAAGAGGAGGGATACCAATCGAAATGGCAAAACCCTCGTGAAGACAAGCAAGAGGAAAATAGTCTTCACCACCAAAGAGTGCATCAAGATGCTAGGATATAAGATCAGCACCCAAGACAAATTCTTTTACGAAACCACCATGGAAATAAAATGAGAATGCAACGGTGGACGTGAAAGAAAAGAGGACATCAACTAGAGATGTAACTTCTCTCATGTGTATAAGATTCTAGGTAGAGGACAATTATGATGATATATCCACAAAGAATGATGTACATACGAAATAGTTACAAGAAGGAAGGAACAAGATTTCCAAAAGGAATTCGTAAACATGCCAATAAGATATTTGCTTGAAAGCATAGCACATGGCCTAATATTTTATTATTGTACATAAATGAAGTTCCACCACGCGAACATCAAAGACATCACAACTATCAACAAGAGATCATCGTTGTGATGCTTTGAGAGAGGAAACAAGTACCACAAGAATGAATCAAGAAATTCATGACATGATGCAACCCATACAAGGTTGAATGCGAGAAATGTGTGCATGAATAAGATACTTGTTACCGAGATAGCATTGGATTGATGTAGTAGACAGTGGTTCTTCGATCATCCTAGCATGGCTCCAATAAGCACATGGTGTCAACACCTTCCTTGTAAGTGAGCCGAGTGTCCAATGTATCTCCAGTTGTTCCTAGAACAACACCACAAACAAACTGGTACCCAAACTTATTGGGACCAAAAAGTTAGTGGACCAACAATATATAGGACAAAACTCCACATAAATATGTGCATACAGATATGAAATTGAATTTCATGCACACTTTAGCCAATTTATGTCATAGTGGAGTTTCCCCTATATACTGGATCAAGGAAAAAGAACATGCCAATGAAAGTACATGTAGTAAATATGCATTCTCAAGGCTTTCAAGAATCAAATCAACACACGATTGATAAGAAACCGAGAGAAAAGGAATCAGGTGAAAATAAGATACCAAACAAAAAAATATCACTTGACGGATACCAACTAAAACATATAACAAGGAATGCGATATCCATTGACACATGCCAGATAGAAGGAAACAAGATACCAATTGAAGGAAAACAAGAGGTATCAAGTTCCCAAAAGAGAGCTAGGTTCCAAACAAACCAAACCCTCCACAAATTTTCATGATGGCACAAAGCACCATAGAGAGAAGGCTTGCCTCCCACCAACACACACTTGATGAAGATCAAAAGATTTTATGATGAACACATAAAGAGAGTGTTCTACAGAAAATATGATAGCTCCCCCAAGAGATGTGCATTATATAGAATTTGCATTTGAATACAAAATGCAGACGATGGGATCATCACTTTACCTATATCTATAGAAACACTAGACACACTCAGAAAGATCCACAAGAGGCAAGGAAGACAAACGATAAACAAAATACAATGCAAAGATGATTAGAAATTTCTAGCACATAAAACGATACCAATTGTCAAAGGACAAGAAGTAATTTGAAATATTTCCTATTGGTAGATTGCAAAGATATCCAACATCGTCTTCACACGTAAATCATAAGAAAATGACACTTGTAGAGCTAACATGCCACTTAGGAACAAGATAAATAATAATATCAACTCTAACTGGCAATATCTCTAATGTACACATTCTCTGGGCTTGTAATATGCACATAGTATATTACTCTCCCATAATGTGGTAACCCAACGTTATTAACAAGTGGCAAATGAAATCCAACAAGAGATGATTAATGGACCATTTAGAATTTGAATTTCTGCTGAGAAGACATACCAAATATAATCTAGATAATCTTGTAATATCAATACTAAGTGGTATTCCTCATGAACACACATTTTTAGGGTCATGAAGTGCATAAAGCACAACACTCCCCCAAAATGGGATAATCCATTAATCTCTCACAAAGAGCCAACTAAGATACAAACATAATGCAAAAAGGATCTACACAAGACTCACACATACATGATGTGCAACCCATCATACATACTTGATTTCTCAAGATAAGCAAATAGGAAGCACAACATATACAAACACATGCAAGGTACAAAACCACAACATGCAAAGGGGAAATTAACTATCAATGTAAACAATTTAAGTACAAGTTAACGTAAGGAGGCGCATTGGATATAAGATAGAAACTTGATAATCCAAATGACTTGGCTTGAGATAATATGAATGATGAAGATCCCTTAATTCTTCATTATGTAGCCAAGTCACCAATGCCCTCCGACAACACCTATTGATCAAGTTTGAGCTTGTTGGTCCCCAACCAAGTTGGGTCCTAAGAGGTTAGTCACAATAGGCTTGATACCACTTTGAAACCTCTTAGGACCTAACTTGGTCCCCAACCAAGTTGGGTCCTAAGAGGTTAGTCACAATAGGCTTGGCTACCCAAATGGTTCTTTTCTTGACACCACTTTGAGTACCAACACATTTGGCAAACACATTACCAAACTTATCCTTCCCAAGAGAATAGATATCATAAACAATGATTTGGTTGGATAAGATACCTTTTCTGCAAGAAGAAGGGAAGTGACCCTTCTCACGACATAAGTAGCAACATCTACCCTTTACTTTCTTCTCAATTGATTTATCAACTTGAGGAGCAATGACTTGGGTCTTCTTGGGAAGAGGCCTTTCTTCAACTTGTGGTTGAGCATGCGATTGAACTTGTGGCCGCTTCCCTTGTTGCTTGTTACTTTGAGGCTTCTACTTCAATGGGAAAGATATTACATGGTGCCCTTGTATTTTGCACTTGAAGCAAATAATCTTGGCCGAATTGTTAACTTGTTCTTGGCCATTCTTCTTGTACTTCGTGGACATCTTCTTCTTCTTGGAGTTGAATCCAAGTACACCTTTGTCATTTGGGATTTTTTGCACACTCAAGATATTGTTGAGTGTGGACTTCCCTTCATGACTCTTTTCCAAGTCTTTCTTAAAACAAGTGACTTGGGCCTTGAGCTCAATGATTTCCTCTACATGGTTAGAATCAACACAAGTGCTAGAGGAAGTATAAGCTTCATCGTTAGAGCAACAAGGCAAGGAAAGTAATTCATCACAAGATGTACCAACATTATGAGTAGATGAACTACGAGGACTAGCACATGGTAATAAAGCATTTCTACTAGATGTAGTGCTAATGTCCACATGAGGCTCACTAGATGTTACCTTAGTGGTACTAGCCTCATGAGCTATCTTTAGCACATTATGCGATACTAGAAGATCGCCATGAGAGCTAGAAAGCTTTTCATGACTTTCTTCCATTTTCCCATAATTGCTAGATAACAACTCAAGTTGATCCCTTAGCTCAACATTCTCCTTTAATATGGATGCTTCAAAAGAAATAGAGTTAGTAGCACAAGCATCATGATTAACAACAAGAGGAGAAGGCAACTTGGCAAGCACTTTAGCACATGAAGCTTTAAGTTGAGCATGAGACTCGATGAGTTCAATGAGCAAACTCTTAATGACCCTTGAGCCATTTTCGAGGTGCTCAACGTCCTCAAGGAGTTTAGCATGTGCAACTTCAAGCGTATCATTTTTAGTTCTAAAATCATTAGCCACCTTGAGAGCTCTTTCATGTGATTCCTTTAATCTAGATAATTCTAGAGAAAAGGTCTCCTTAAGAGATTCCTTGGTGGTTTGTTCATTTTCAAGAGCTTGGATAGCTCCGCAATATCATTGGCGTAATCACGTTCATGACCTTCCATTTTGTCAATGGTGGTCTCATGCTCCTCGAGGTGAGCTTCCAACTCCTCAATATATTTCTTGCCCTCAATGGCAATAGACATGATTTACATGAAGTTGGAACGAGCAATTTTATTCTTATGAAGAGCTTTAAAAACCATTTCTCCCTTAATTTTTGAGGAAGCAATATTATCACTCTCTTCATCATTATCATAAACATCATCATCATGAGATATATTGGGATTCAAAGTAGGAGATACCTTTGAAGCCTTAGCCATAAGGCAAAAGTGAGAAACAATAGATGATGATGTATGATCCCTTGAAGCACCATTCAAGACCACATCTTGTTCCATGGAGTCTTGGGTTTCCTCTAAATTGTTAGCACACCAACTCAAGGAAATAGATACATTTTTATCGTGGCAACAAGATATAGCAAGAATATCATCATGAGATTTAGTCAAGAAACTTGTACATGATATACAAGGACTATAAACACAAGCATGTGAAAAAATTAAAGTGCTTGAGGTGTTAAAGTCCAGAGATGAAGCATTGCAATAAGATAGTGAAGAAGAATTATCAACAATAAGCCCACTATCATCATTACAATGATCATCACTACTCACCGTATAATTACCTTGTGGCAATCCACATGTAGGTGAAGTAGATGAAGTTGAGAAGAAAACACGACCGTTGGTGGAGGGAGAACAATCATCCCTACAAATCTTGGACTCACCAAATTTATCTTGAAGCTTTGTCCACAACTCATGAGCATCCCGGAACGACATGAGTTCAAATATAACTACATTGCTCAAAGCATCAAAAAGCACATTAGAAGCTTGAGCATTGAGATAAGAGTTTTTCTCATCCTCTAAATATAGGTGTTTAGAATCCTCTGGAGGAGAAAAACCCATATCTACAATTCGCTCTAAAGACGGTCCATGAACCTAAAGAGATTAAGCATGCGAATTACCCAAACATCAAAATTTGTGCCATTGAAACAAAGAGTGTCAGAGAATCCTAATCCCCTAGTCGACATCCTTACTCTCTAGGTTGTTAAACCTAATAATGAGAGACCTCGCTCTGATACCAATTGAAAGGACGTGGATGTCGCCTTAGGGGGTGGTGAATAGGAGCTTCGAAATAATTATGATTTAGGCTTGAACAAATGCGGAATAAAACAATCGTTTAATTAGTCAAGCACAAAACCTAGAACAACTAGGACCACCTATGTGCACCAACAACTTATGCTAAGCAAGATATACAACTAAGTGATAGCAAGATATATAACAAGAAACAATATGGATATCTAAAAGTACAGTGCATAAGAAAAGGGGCTCGGGTAAGAGATAACTGAGGCACGCAGGGACGACAATGTATCCCGAAGTTCACACCCTTGCGGATGCTAATCTCCGTTCGAAGCGGTGTGGAGGCACAATGCTTCCCAAGATGCCACTAAGGCTATCGTAATCTCCTCACGCCCTCGCACAATGCAATATGCCGTGATTCCACTAAGGGACCCTTGAGGGCGGTCACCGAACCCGTACAAACTAGGTTGGGGTAATCTCCACAACTTAATTGGAGGCTCCCAACGACACCACGAAGCTTCACCACAACGGACTGTGGCTCCGAGGTGACCTCAAATGCTCGAGGCAATCTCAATAACCTAATTGGAGACCCCGACGCTTGCCCGGAGCTTTGCACCACAATGATTGAGCTCCGAGACAACACAAGCCATCTAGGGCGCCAAGGCACCCAAGAGGAACAAGCTCTAGGGTGCATGACACCCAAGAGTAATAAGCTTCTCAAACTTAACTTCCACGTATCACCATGGAGAACTCAAACCTATGCACCAAATGCAAGGGCAAGGGCACATGGAGTTCCCAAGTCCTTCTCTCCCAAATCCCACCACAACAACTAATGCTATGGAGGAAAGTGAGAGGAAGAACAACGGGGAAGAAGACCCCCTTTTATAGGTGGGAAAAAATCCAACCGTTATGCTCACAACCCGTAGAGAGCGGCACTACCGCTCCAAGGAGTGGTACTACCGCAAAGGGTAGTGGTACTACTGCCTGCGAGCGGTAGTAAAAAAATACATACGTGCCTACCACCGGTGAACAAACCACGAGATTTTGGTCCGGAGCAATAGTACCACTCTTGGAGCCGCGGTAGTAAAAAATTACATCCGCTCTAGCCGCGGTAGTACCGCTGCAGCCTTTTAAGAACACCAAAACTGCCACAACTTTTTCAAACGGACCTCAAATTCAACAAAACAAAGTTTGTTGTAAAGCTAACGACATGGGCTAACATAATCTTGATTTAAATATCAATAAGAAGGAAATGAGAAAAGGCCCATAAGAAAATGGTGAGAACCCTTCCTCGAATAAGACCGGTAAAACCTCCAAGATCGAAAATGCAATAGACGAAGCATATGAAATCCGTTTTTGATGTACTAGAGCTTGTCAAGAAGATAACCATAAGCCAAGAACCCACATAGAGAAAAGCCAACCAAGAACCAAGAAAGATGATGATGCCAAGAATGCAACGGTTTGAGCTCTCAACGAACGATACGATCAAGCTACTCACTTGAGATCCCCCCTTGATAGTACGACAATCGATCCTATAACCCGGTCTCTCAACTACCACCATGAGACCGGTAAAATAGAAAACCCTATCAAGGTTAAACCTTAGCCTTGCGCATATGCCACTTGAGCTAGATGATGACGATCTTGACTTCCTCAAGATGGACCACCTTTCTTGATTGCGTTGGCTTGATGAAGACTAGATGATTGCCCCCCCATACTCCACTATGGGTGAGCCACTCTTCGGTACACATTCACAAGTCCATTGTCACTAGAATGAACTGCAAGTCTCAAGCATGATCTCTCCGTGATCCTTCACTTGAACTTGCACATCGCAACCTTGATGACAATCACCACTCGATGTCATCCTCCATGGCTTGTATGGGATCTTCTTATTGATGCTAGCCCATGGGAACATACCTAACCCCACAAGGAACACTCACATGGAACATGGACTAGTACACAAAGCGCAATGGACAGTGCTTACCATACCATGGGATCACTTGATCCCTCTCGGTACATCTTGTATGCTTTGTGTGTTGATCAACTTGATTCACTTTTTGACTTAGTCTTGATCAACCTTGTATCTTATCTTCTCTCTTCATAAATATGATGCCTTGAAGGTAAACATGAATGCTTACACAATCTCCTTCTTCAAGACATGCTTGCAATAAGCTCAACTCCCACATGACCAATCTTTGGATAAAACTTTAGTACCACCTTGGTGACCATATAAACTCCTTGAAACCAACAAATGGTCTTCAAGAAGTACCTACGGACAAATCCTTCGAATATAACTCAAGGCAACCATTAGTCAATAGGGATTGTCATAAATTACCCAAAACCACACATGGAGAAATGTTCTCTTACACCAAGCCACACTTAAGCTTTCTCTTCTCCAAGCTCGACCTCCATGCTCCATTTTCCTCAAGATTTGTCTAGGTTTGGCAGTCCGT
The DNA here is from genome assembly GCA_022496015.1 of Hordeum marinum. Lineage (NCBI taxonomy): Eukaryota > Viridiplantae > Streptophyta > Magnoliopsida > Poales > Poaceae > Hordeum > Hordeum marinum. The sequence continues at coordinate 448,480,328 of CM039678.1, read as the reverse complement.
CTTGTCCCGTCCCCGTCCTCACCTTTGTCGATCGCCCGTGCCGATCTTGTCACCGGCACCACCGTGGTGAGCCTCTTGTTCTTATTTTCTTTGTAAAAGAATTTTTTTTCTTACTTGTATGATTTAAATAGATGCTTGTACAATTTTCTTACTTTTATTATTGTTTGTTATTATATAGTGCCATGGTTTTGGTATCCTCCCCCATCGGCCCTCGTCATGTCTATGATTCGGATGTGGTATATTATCTTTTACAACTATTTTTTTCATTTAGTTTTTTTGAAAATTATGCCGACCAACGTGACATAGATGTTTTTATCTAGGAGTTCTGTGAACCAGAAATTCCAACCGACATAGAAATTCTTGTCGAGAAGTTAAATTTGGTTGAAAAATAAAACAATTACTTGAAATAAAAATGAAAAAGAGTTGAAGAGGAGAAGATGAAATTGGAGTTGCATGTTGCCGATGTCGTTGACGATCACAAGATCAAGATGGATGCAATGCGCTTGAAGATTACAAAAATTAGAAAATATGCCATTCATACCGAGTCTTGGTATCATTATGCCGTTGGATCAATTGGTACCTTAGTTGCGGTTATGAACGCGTTTGTTGTTGCATTTAATTTTTTTACATAGTTTCAATGTATGTTTTAATTAGATGCTCTAGAGAGCTATATGTTGTTCAATGAGAACTATGTATAAACTTTATGTATTTATTTTGGTCACTACTGTACTTTGGCTTTAATGTGATGATGAATTTCTATTAATTTGGTCACTTCTCTATTCATGATGTTCTGTAATGGTTTTTGATACACTTAATTATATAACGCATGCAGATGAACCAGCAATGGATGTATGATGACCGACGCACCTCCGAGTATATTAAGGGCCTACATAATTTTCTCGAAGCGGCTGAGGCAAACAAGCAGAATGGTTTTATGCATTTTCCATGTATTTTCTGTGAGAATACAAAGACTTTCTTGAACTCTAAAACTCTTCACTTCCACCTGCTTGAGAAGGGTATTATGCCCCACTATAATGTTTGGACCAAGCACGGAGAAAGAGGGGTTATGATGGAAGACAACAAAAAAGAAGAGGATGATGGCAGCTACCTGCCCCCTAAATATGGTGATGCTGCAATGGGGGAAGCTGAAGATCAAGGGGAACCAGAAGATGTGCCCGATGATGATCTTTGTCGGGTCATTGTTGATGCACATAGAGAATGCAAAAGTAAAGGGAGAAGTTGAAGTTCGATTGCATGTTAGAGGATAAAAAAAGGGTTGTACCCAAATTGTGAAGATGACAACACAAAGCTTGGTACCACATTGGAATTGTTGTAATGGAAGGCAGACATTGGTGTATCTGACAAGGGATTTGGTTCGCTACTGAAAATAATGAATAAGAAGCTTCCAAAGGATAACAAATTGCCCGGCAGTACGTACGAAGCAAAGAAGTTTCTATGCCCTCTAGGATTGGAGGTGCAGAAGATACGTGCATGCCCTAATGACTACATCCTCTACCGCGATGCTTACAAGGATTTGAACGCGTGCCCGATATGCGGTGGTACAGAGAAATGAGTACATCAAGCTTCCAAATTAGAAGCCTCAGCAGATTCATCCTCCTCCGGAGCGTCAGGGCACTCCGCCTCCTCCTCCTCCTCCTCCTCATCCTTTGCCTCCTTTGGCGCGTGAGGCCACTCCGCCTCCTCCTCCGCCTCCTGCTTCACCTCCTCCGGCGCGTGAGGCCACTCCGCCTCCTCTTCCGCCTCATCCGGCGTGTGAGGCCACGCTGCCTCCTCTGACGTGTCAGGCCACTCAGCCTCCTCCGGCACATCAGGCCACTCCGCCTCCTCTGACGTGTCAGCCACGACGGAAGAAAGACACCGCCGCTGCTCCGGCGGCTAGCAGTACAAAAGGCGGGAAGAAATTCAAATTTGGTCCAAGCCTCAAGCCTCTTCCAAAGTTACCATACGAGAGGACTGACAAAGAAATCGATGACATCAGTAAAGCCGATGTGAAGGCACATTTTGCACGGAAACATCTACCTCCGAACGAAACAGTAGATCCGGTGAAAGCGAAGTGCACTGTGGATGCCCTGAAGCGACCATCACTGCCTCCGCTGCCATCAAACTATGACCGCTATATTATAAAGACATATAATGAAGCGCAGCGGTCGGGAAGTACTTCCAGTGCTGCAAGAGTCAAAGAATGAAGAAGTGGGAAAACAATTCCGCAGCTCGACGAACAGGAGAAGCAATCGTGCCCCCCGCTCAAGGTGTCTAGTGATATCGCTAATCATCCGATGCTACTGCTTGGTACCAAACCTGGCGATTACTTGGGGGATGATGTACATTTTGAAATGACTGAGGTAACAGTACAAGAATTTAGATACGTGCACGAGAAGCCTCTTGTAAAACCTGATCCTCCTCCTCTAGCGACGATGATGTACAAATTGCATGAGTGATACATGGAAACCTGCAGGGAGTCTGGGAAACACACTATGTATGTCAGAGTTAAAAAAGAGCACAAATTCATTGGACTCAATGTGATGCCTATCGAATTTGTGGAGTTATTTCAGTTATACAATCAATAGGCGCTCGACAAACAACTCATGACTTGATACTGTCTGTAAGTATTACTTCTATAGTTAAGTCTCTCGCTCAGCTTGTTCATTGCATGTATATATAATTATCCTCACTATATTATGAAGATTGAAGACCGTCAAATGCAAAAAGCAGGAATCTTCGACGTCGGGTTCATTAGCCCAGATGTCGTAAATGAATGATCGGTACGAAACACTATCAAAGAGACAGAGGAGAACTTGCTAAAGTCGTTCCTTATACGTCTTACAACTTCAAGTGAGTGTTTCTTTATTCTGCATATTCGGTTTCACTTAATCGAGGTTAAGTAATGTAATTGACGAGTTATATATGCGTGCGTAGTTACCACTTTATTCTGCTATCCATTAAGCTTGATGGGGCATTAGTAACTGTCTTAGACTCGAGACGTAAAGATCCTGAGGCTTATGCGGACATGACTGCAATGCTCAAGAAGTAAGTTCAATCAATACTGGGACCATATCGGCAACTTTCATTAATTTCCTGATATCAAGTAATCATTTTCTTTGCTTGGCAGGGTTTGGAAAAAGTTTACCCGAAAGGTTCCCGGTGTAAACAAACAGTTGCGATTTACACACCCCAAAGTAAGTAGTACTAGCTAGTTTCGTGCATCTCTAATTGATTGAAATTTTCATCAATATATCATTACCATGCTTGCTTATCAGGTTGATTGAACTCTATTCTCGTAAAGTGGTTGTACCAGGAATCTGGGACTGTTTTGTGTGGATACTATGTATGCGACTTCATTCGCCACTCGACCTCTGAGCGGGTCTTCTCTGATAAACAATTTGAAGTACGTAAATAATATTCACAATTTTATTTTATATATTACCATCAATTGTGTTGAGTTTCATTCATATATATGCATGTATTGCCCCCTTCTTTAAATTAGATCTGGCAGATGCGGGATGAACTCCTACCACATGATCCTATACGAGCAATTCAAGAGCAATTGGCGGGATTCTTTCTTGACCACGTCATACCTGAAGACGGAGAATACTATGTGGATTTGCGATTGGATCTTAGGTAGATGATGTTAGGGATTGTAAAAGATGTTATATTGTATATATGTAGTAGCGTCGGATAGATATACGAAAACTTGTTGTTCGACCAAGCATGGAGAAAGAGATGTCACTTCTCTCTATATATGTTCAACATTATGATCTTGTGTTATTAATGGTTTCCTTCATTTGTTTATTAGCTAGCATCGAGTTCTCTCTATATGTATAGTAGCTAGCGTTGACCAAGCATGGAGAAAGAGAGGTCACTTCTCTCTATTAGCTAGCTAACACAATATGAAACCTCTAAATTAACCCTCCAAAACCCCCTTCCAAAAAAACCAGCCCCTGACACGTGACGACCTTTTGGTCCCGATTGGTGTTACCAACCAAGACTAAACGTACTCCTGCCTGGGCGCCTCGCAGCGGCCACGTGGAGCCCCTTTGGTCCCGGTTCATAAGCGAACCGGGACTAAAGGTTTTGGGTATTAGTCCCACTTGTTTTGTCCCGGTTCTAGAAGTGGGACTAAAGGCCCTCTGGAACTGGGACTAGTCCCATGTTTTCTACTAGTGCATGATCACTTGCATCCATCCACTTTAATCAAATATATGTCATATAACTTATCATCATCTTACTCATCTAACAACTCATCATCATCATCTTAATCATACAAAGTTAAAATCTCAAAAACCAAAAAAAGATAAAATGACATAGTCCTCCCTTATGGGACCTAGTCCTCCCTCCTAGGTAAAATGACAAATTCCTATGAGAACGTTTTCTTATCGTTTAATCACTAATTTTTTCATAAAACCCAATTTTTTTCATCATTAACATACTAATCTAACATAATCATTCATCATAAACATACTAATCTAACATAAACATTCATCATAAACATACTAATCTAACATACACATACTCGGGCTGTCCATGGATAACGTTGGGGAGGTCGTCGAACACCAGACCCTCACAGCGATGAAAGAACTGCACATTTAAATCCACCTGATCAACATAAATATGACGTTCTGTATAACAAAATCAAAAAATAGATGACCTAACTCATAATTCACAAATATATGACCCGTCGGCCTCTGGAAGGCCGAAGAGCAGCTTTTTCGGGATCGGGGTGTCGGGGGTGTCGGTTCGGGGTCGGGGTGTCGGGGGTGTCGTGTCAGGGTAGGGGTGCTGTGTCGGGGTCTGGGGTGGCGTGTCGGGGTGTCAAGGTGTCGTGTCGGGGGTCGGGGTGTCGTGTCGGGGTAGGGGTGCTGTGTCGGGGTCGGGGTGCCGTGTCGGGGTGTTGGGGTGTCGTGTCGGGGGTCGGGGTGTCGGTGGTGTCGTGTCGGCGATCCTCGACCCGGTTACGTCGGCGTCGACGCACCCCATCGCCGATCCTCGACCCGGTTACGTCGGCGCCGACGCACCCCGTTGTCGATCCTCGACCCAGTTTTCCTTTTTTCCTTTTCTTCTTCTCCTCTTCTCCTCCTTTTCTTCTTCTTCTCCTTCTCCTCCTCCTCCTCCTCCTCCTCTTCTTCTTATTCTCCTACTTCGTTTTCTTGTTTTCTTCTTCTCCTCCTCCTCCTACTCCTCCTTTTCTTCTTCTTTTTCTTCTTCTCCTTCCTCTCCTTCTTCTTCTTCGTCTCCTTCTTCTCCCCTTTTTCTTCTCTCTTCTTCTTCTTGTTCATTTCCTCTCCTCCTCCTAACTAACTAACTAACTAACTAACTAACTTACTAACTTAACAGAAAAACTAACTAACTAACTTATTTTTTCTAACCTAATAAACTAAACTAAACTAATTAAACCTAAATCTAAAAAAAAACAGAAAAATCTAAAAAACAGAAAAAGCAGAAAAAAACTAGACCTAATTAAACTCACCGGTGGGGGTCGGGGCGACGGCAGGGTGCGGCGGCGGGGTGCGGCTAGCGGCGGTGCCTTGGTGTCAGCAGGCGGGGCGGCCTAGTCAAGGCCGATGGAGGGGGCCGGTTGAGGGGGCAGGGGAGGGGCGGCGTCGCCGTAGGGGAGGGGGCGGGGCGGGGCCGATGGAGGATGTCGGGGCAGGGGAGGGGTGGGGTGGGGGCCGGTGGAGGAGGTCGGGGTAGGGGAGTGTGCAGGGCGGGGCCGGTGGAGGAGGCCGCCGGGCAGGGGAGGGGGCAGGGCGATGACGGTGGGGTTCGAGGTGGCGGCGGGAGGGGGGGAGCAGCGGGGCGTCGATGGCAGCGGGTGGCGGGCTAGAGCGGCATGGGGTCAGGGCAGCGACGGGGTGCGGTCGGGGAGAGAGAGACAGAGAGAGAGAGAGAGAGAAGAGAGGAGGGGGGGGGCTAACGGGCCGTTATATAGGAAGTTCTTTGCCGTCCGCTAGCGGACGACAAAGACTCTTTGCCGTCAGCTAGCAGACGGCAAAAAGGTGGGGTGGGCCATTGACCTAAGCTAGCCTCCACTGGGCCCCCACCCCACCTCTTTGCCGTCTACTAGCCGACGACAAAGAATCTTTGCCACCAGCTGGCAGATGGCAAAGAACTTGCTGATGGCAAAGCCACCCTTTGTCGTCTGCTATCTCTTTGCCGTCTGTTTTTTGCTAGCTGATGGCAAAGCCACTCTTTGCCGCCCGCTAGAAGACGGCAAAGATGTGGCAGACGACAAATCTTTTGATTCCAGTAGTGTATGTCTCCATGATGAAGCAAAGAGATCCAACAGTCTCCATCTTGTGGCTTGTGATCCTTCTTTATTTGTCCCCATGCTTCAATTTGGAGCCGTCTTCGTGGTTTGCGCTCAGTCGAGTATGCAAAAGAGAACTTGGGATGGAAGGAGCTTTTAATTGTCATATCACCTTCGGGTTGCATCAACAGTGGCACAACTTCATATGGCAGTTTCTGTTAAAAACATAATAGTAGCCTAGTTAGCAACGTAATCAATATCATTTACGCAACAATACTAGTGTACTTAATTAGCAACTCTTACCAAGATATTTCGGCGAATGTCATCCGCCCTGAACCTATGTACTAGTGTCCTGTATAATGTATAATTTGGGCCAGTTCCCAAACTATACGAGAAGATCTCCCTACCAACTAGGACACCAATAGCAAAGTTGATAAGATCATCCTTCTCCTCCCAAATTAGATGTGATCCATAAATGTAGTGTGTCACATTGATTATGTTCTGTGTTTCAGTCGAAGAAATGAAATAAGATGTAAATTATAAATTAACAAATCTAGTATGGATGAACACCAAATATTTTTAAATATAGAATGCAAATTACTTGACAAATATGCATGGTTGACTAACTCACATGGAGGTAAAACAGGAAGCATATCGACATCCACCCAAATGTCGATGTTTCCTTCAATATGATCTTCACGACGAAGATCGAAGGTTATTTCCATATCCTCTTGAAATCCATATGCCTTTCAAAGAGCTTCCCAATTTGAGCACCCTAATTCTATGTTATTAGGTGCATTCATTACTTTCACCAAAAATGTGTGACCATGTTTAGTCCTCAGGTTGGCTGTCCTCGTCTCGAAACTCTCGTGCTCTTCAAAACCGAGCCTCTCCAAGAAATACCGTCTTGCATGATAGGGGATGAACTAGTCGAATTGTATAAAACAGAAATTACACATTGATGGAAAGAAAACAAAAGTCATGCTTAATTATGAAAAACAGTTGTCATCGTTGCGTACCATAGAAATATCAAAGTCCTTGTAAAGCTTCATGGTGAAGAACCTGCCATCTCGCAGCCCAGGCTGGTCGCAAAGACCCTTATCTTCACCACAAAATTCACACGCTTGGATTCTATCGTTGTCTGATGATGACGACATTTCCTGTGTTCATGATTCAAGAGTTACGACATGCTTGGATCCCAATGTGTGTGTGACTTTCGGTCTGTCAAGGCTTTCCTTAAATAACTCTCATATCTCATGGTGTGTTGGTGCGCACTCTCTCACATTGATATGGTGGTGTATATATGTTGGTGGACACTCTCTCACAGTAATAGTTCGACCGTCGGTGATGGACGCCCCCTCTTCTCTTCTTGCGCATTATACCGACGAATATCTCGCAAAGAAGAGAAGAAGAGGAGGCGCCCCCATGACAACAGTCGGGATTCCTCCATCAAGAACACACATGAAAGTCACACAAGGAGCAGCAATAGACCAAAAGTCACACACGCATTATACCGATAAAATATCAGTAAAACATTTATAATGAACTCGAATATAATATCACTAATACATCACCTTGAATAATCCAGTTATTAATGCATCATCAAATATTAACTAATACATCTCAAATATTATCATATAAGATCACTAATACAGATCGAATACTATCAAATAATCTAAGTCACTAGCGGTTCCTGAGTCACGAGTGGTGGACACCCAAAGATAAGGAACCATGATGGGATCATAGCTCGGATGAGATCCCTACAGAATCTGCTAGGTATTGTTGAACCCGGCGTCCAACGCCGCCATGTAGTGACGAACGTGCTCGTCCTCCTCCCTGACACGTCGACGTACCACCTCCGCGGGGTCCCGCTCCCTCTACACCAAAAGTGGCCCATGTGACTGCCACCAAAGAAGCTCCGGGTCGACGACGAGACCCGGATTCCTCACCAAGCTCCGAGCCCCGGAAGGTAGCACCTCACAGTGCCAGCTCGGCGGAGCCTAGTCCCGGACATGGCGCCTATCAAGCAGGCTCTCGCGAACCACTCGACGACGAGGATGCGGCATGGGCATCATTGATGTCGAGACAAATTCCTATGAGAATACATTTTCTTATTGTTTAATCACTAATTTTTCCAAAACCCAAGAATATTTCTCTAATCTAACATACACATATGGATTTTTCCTAGGACTCCTAATTAACTAAAAACAGAAAACAACTAAAACATAAAAAGCTTCATCAACAAAATCATCTAACAATATTAATCTACTTATCCATCTACGTACTACAATATTCTTGACACATTGTTTAATGAAAAAATGTTGCATACCAACCACAAACTTTTGCACGTTTTTAAAAAAAAATGTGTGTGTGTGTGTGTGTGTGTGTGTGTGTTTGCGGCACCGTAGGATATGGACGGGCCGGACGGCGGGGCTCCTACACTGGAGATGGATGGGGTGGCAGCTCTCGGGCATCTCCGGTGGTGGCTCTAGGTGGGGCCAGGATGGGCTTCGGGAGGGGCGACCATGCATGGCGGCAATGGCGGACGGGGAGGGGCGGCCATGCATGGCCGACGACAATGACAGACAGGAAGGGCGGCCATGGCGGACGGGGAGGGGGGCTTCAGGTTGAGATGGAGGAGAGGGAGGAGAGTGTCTCACAGCGGGCTCAGCAATGAGGTCGAAGCGATGTCAAGGTCGAGGCAACGACGAGGTCGGCCGGAGCGAGCAGGTCAGGGACGGCGAGCATTGGCAACCTATCGGCGTCAGGGCAGTGTCGGGGTAGGGGCGGTGTCGGGTAGAATGGGAGAGGTTGGGAAAGAAATGACAATGTCCTGGATATATAGATGAACTCTTTAGTCCCGGGTCGTGGCACCAGCCGGGACTAAAGACCTTTAGTCCCGGTTGATATCCCAAACCGGGACTAAAGGTCCACCCAGATTCCGCGCGGGAAGGTGTTTTTCGGCCGCCCAAATTCCTCATGGGAAGGGACCTTTAGTCCCGGTTGGTAGCACCAACCAGGACTACAACTGTATTTTCTCTTTTTTGTTTGTTTTGTTTTTATATTTGGAGTAACTGCTAGAATATTTATAGTTTTTAATGAATCTTTTTTTCTTTAGGTCAAAACAATTACAATTTTTTTATTAGTGCTGGTAGTTTTCAAATTGAAATAGTTTAAGTTTGAATTCATTTGAAGTTTGTGTGAAACAGTAATTTGTCAATAACTTTAGTTTAAAATAGGTATTTGAGTGATTGTTTTTCCTGCTGTTTAATGTTACTATGGTTTATCATTATGATAAAGTTGGGAATTTTTAGGATAATTTAAATAGGTTAGTTAATCAAAATCAGATTCGGTTTAACTCTTTTAGTTTTATACCTTCATTTGTTTTAATCAATATCACCCAACTGAATTCTGAAAAGGTTGAAACTTTGCATGGTATCTTCATTTCACCCACATAGCATGTGCTAAAAAGTTGAGAGCGTTACGACAAAAACTGGATGCACTTCGTGTACAAAATGGACAATCTCGTTCGAAGTATTGGGGTTTGGACGAAAACTCGTCTGTTACAAAAGGATTTCAATTTTTTTAAACTGATTTCAACTCCATACTTTTTTAATTTAATATGAACCATTAGAAGCCACATACTAAAACTTCAACCCTATCTAACTTCATTTGCTATTTTCATGCATTTAATGATTTGTTTTGAGCTAAATGACCCTGAAATTAAAAAGCACCACAAATGAACTCTGAAAAGGTTGAGACTTCGCATGGTACCATCATTTCACCCACATAGAAAATGGTAAAAAGTTGAGATGGTTACGGCAAAAACTGGATGCACTTCGTGTACAAAATGGAGAATCTCCTTCGAAGTATCGGGGTTTCGGACGAAAACTCGTCTGTTACAAAAGGATTTCAACATTTTTAACTTATTTCAACTCCAGATTTTTTTTTCATTCAATATGAACCATTATAAGCCACATACTAAATTTCAACCATATCTAACTTCATTTGCTATTTTTCATGCATTTAATGATATTTTTTGAGCTAAATGACCCTAAAATTAAAAAGCACCACAAATGAACTCTCAAAAGGTTGAAACTTTGCTTGTTACCATCATTTCACCCACATAGAAAATGGTATAAAGTTGAGAGGGTTACGGCAAAAACAGGATGCACTTTGTGTACAAAATGGACAATCTCTTTCGAAGTATCGGGGTTTCGGACGAATACTCGTCTGTTAGAAAAGGATTTGAACTTTTTTAATTTATCTCAACTCCAGACTTTTTGTGCCTTCAATATGAACCATTAGAAGCCACATACTAAAATTTTGACCCTATCTAACTTCATTTGCTATTTTCATGCATTTAATGATTTGTTTTGAGCTAAATGACCCTGAAATTAAAAAGCACCACAAATGAACTCGGAAAAGGTTGAAACTTGGCATGGTATAATCATTTCACCCACATAGCATGTGCTAATAAGTTGAGAGCGTTATGGCAAAAACTAAATGCACTTCATGTACAAAATGGATAATCTATTTTGAAGTATCGGGGTTTCGGACGAAAACTCGTCTGTTACAAAAGGATTTCAACTTTTTTTAACTTATTTCAACTCCAGACTTTTTTTGTATTCAATATGAACCATTAGAAGCCACATACTAAAATTTCAACCCTATCTAACTTCATTTGCTATTTTTCATGCATTTAATGATTTGTTTTGAGTTAAATGACCCTGAAATTTAAAAGCACCACAAATGAAGTGTGAAAAGGTTGAAAATTTGCATGGTACCATCATTTCACACACATAACAAGTGGTAAAAAGTTGAGAGGGTTACAGCAAAAACTGGATGCACTTCGTGTACAAATGGAACCACCCCGACTACTCACTAGAGAAGAAAAGCGATGACGGTGCAGCTAGTTACATCCCAGAGTGGGATCTTGGGGTATAATTTTTTTCTTTGCATGTGTCCCTTGATTTTTGCGTAGTAATCATGGACATTCTTCATCATTTAACATGATGCTTGGGTCAGTCTTCACTGCGAAGGGAGGAATTTCATCAAACTTTTCATAATCTCTTGACATGTCTGTCTTGTCCTCCACTCCCACGATGTTTCTTTTCCCAAAAAGAACTATGTGGCGCTTTGGCTCATCGTATTGTGTATCCTATTTCTTATCTTTCATTTTTCTCGGTTTGGTAGACATGTCCTTCACATAGAAAACTTGCACCACATCATTGGCTAGAACGAATGGTTCGTCTGTGTGCCCAAGATTGTTGAGATCCACTATTCTTATTCCATACTGCGAGTCTACCATTACCCCTCCTCTAGTAAGATTGGCCCATTTGCTCCGGAACAAAGGGACCTTCAAACCACCTCCATAGTCAAGTTCCCATATCTCCTCTATGTAACCATAATATGTGTCCTTTTCCTTGGTGTTTGCCGCATCGTCAAAGCGAACACCACTATTTTGGTTGGTGCTCTTTTTATCTTGGGCAATCGTGTAAAATGTATTTCCATTTATCTCGTACCCTTGGAAAGTCAATATAGTCGATGATTTTTCTTGCCCAACAAGTACAAGTCATCTTCAACATTGTTGTCATTCATGAGATGTGTTTGCAACCAACCGCCGAAAGCCTCAATGTGTTTACCTTGAATCCAGGGGGCGAGACTTCTCCGGGTTCTTTGAGCATATAATATTCATGTGTTCCTCGATATATGGGGTGACCAAGGTAGAATTCTGTAGAACTGTGTAGTGTGCTTGCGCCCAAGAATGCTTATCCATACATATTATTGATTTTGGTCCAAGCGTGCCTTTTCCATGCAGTCTCCCCTCATGGCGCGATTGAGGAACACCAATCAGCTTAATGTCAGGAATAAAGTCAACACAAAACTCAAAAACCTCCTCTGTTTCATGGCCCTTGGAAATGCTTCCTTCTGGCATAGCACGGTTATGAACATATTTCTTTAAGACTCCCACGAACCTCTCAAAGGGGAACATATTGTGTAGAAATACAGGACCTAGAATGACAATCTCTTTGACTAGGTGAACTAGGACGTGCGTCATAATATTAAAAAAGGATGGTAGGAACACCAACTCGAACTGACAAGACATTGGACCAAATCATTCTGTAAGCTTAGGATTTACGGATCGATTACCTTCTGAGAAATTGCATTTAGGAATGAACATAGCTTCACAATGGCTAATTGAACATTTTCTGGTAGAAGCCCCATGAATGCAACCGGAAGCAATTGCGTCATGATCACATGGCAGTCATGAGACTTTAGGTTCTGGAATTTTTCTCTGCCATATTTATTATTCCCTTTATATTCGACGAGAAGCCATATGGGATCTTCATACTGAGCAGGCATTCAAACAAGATTTGCTTCTCTGCTTTGGTAAGAGCATAACTGGCAGGACCTTTATACTGCTCATGCATGCCGTCGTTTTCATGCACATGTTGCTGGTCCTCCCGTGCCTCCGGTGTATATTTTGTCTTCCCATACATGCCAAGGAATCCTAGCAGGTTCACGCAAAGATTCTTCGTCACGTGCATCACATCAATTGCAGAGTGGACTTCTAGGACTTCCACATGGGTGCGCGTCCCGCAGCGTCAATCGGAACAAATTGTCCGCCAGGACCCTTTCCAAATATTACTTGTAAATCCTTGACCATATCAAGTATGTCATCACCAGTACGGAGGACGGGCTTCTTCCAGTGATCTGCCTCACCTTTCAAATGCTTGCCTTTCTTTCTTAAGGCATGCTTGGCTGGAAGAAATCAACGATGTCCCAAGCACACATTCGTCTTGCATTTGTCCAAATATATACTTTGGGTATCATCTAAACAGTGCGTGGATGCATGGTATCCCTTGTTTGTCTGTCTTGAAAGGTTACTAAGAGCAGACTAATCATTGATGGTTACAAAGAGCAATGCTCGCAGGTCAAATTCCCGCTATTTGTGCTCATCGCACACACGTACACCTTTTTTATTCCACAACTGTAAAAGTTCTTCAACTAATGGCCTTAGGTACACATCAATGTCGTTGCCGGGTTGCTTAGGGCCTTGGATGAGCACTGCATCATAATGAACTTCCGCTTCATGCACAACCAAGGAGGAAGGTTATAGATACATAGAGTCACATGCCATGTGCTATGCTTGCTGCTTTGCTCCCCGCATGGATTAATGCCATATGCACTTAAACCAAACCATACATTCCTTGGGTCATCTGCAATGTCCGGCCACTCTCTCTTGATTATTCTCCACTGCGACCCATCAGCGGGTACTCTCAACTTCCCGTCTTTCTTATGGTCTTCATTGTGCCATCACAACGACTTGGCATGGTCTTTGTTTTGAAACAAACGTTTCAACCGTGGTATTATAGGAGCATACCACATCACCTTGGCATGAATCCTCTTCCCAGGGCGCTCGCCCTGAACATCATCAACAGGGTCATCGTGACTGATCTTATATCGCAATGCATTGCATACCAGGCATGCATCCAAATTCTCGTACTCACCGCGGTAGAGGATGCAGTCATTAGGGCATGCATGTATCTTCTGCACCTCCAATCCTAGAGGGCAGACAATCTTCTTTGCTTCGTATGTACTATCGGGCAATTCGTTGTCCTTTGTAAGCTTATTCTTCATTATTTTCAGCAACTTTTCAAATGCCTTGTCAGCTACACCATTCTCTGCCTTCCATTGCAACAATTCGAGTGTGGTACCAAGCTTTGTGTTTTCATCTTCGCAATTTGGGCACAACGCTTTTTTGTGATCCTTTAACTTGCGCTACAACTTCAACTTCTCCTTTTTATTTTTGCAGTTTCTCTTTGCATCAAAAATGGCCCGACCAAGATCATCAGCGGGCTCATCTGATGCCTTAGCTTCTTCTTCTTCATTCTCTCCCCCATTGTGCTACCATTATATTCAGGACACCCAGGATAGTTGTCGTCATCCTCCTCTTCTTCATTCTCTTCCATTAGAACCCCTCTTTATCCGTGCTTGGTCCAACAATTATAGCCGGACATGAAACCGGACGTAAAAAGGTGGACGTGAATATGTTTTGAGCTAGAGTAAGTCGTCTCATTCTTATAGACACCACATGGACAACACATAAAACCATACCGCTTGTTTGCCTCAACCGCACGCAAAAAAGTCTGCACGCCATTAATGAACTGTGGAGAGCGTTGGTCAACGTACATCCATTGCTGGTTCATCTTCAGTACACAACACCAAGAAGACCAAATTAATACAAGTTCATACATAAAGTTCATACACACTTATTCTCATAAAACAACATAAAACTATCTAGCTAAAACATTTTAAATGCAACAACAAATCCGAGCAAAATCGCAACTAAGGTAAAAATTGATCCAACAACATAATGATACCGAGCCTCTTTATTAATGGCATATTTCCTAATCTTTCAAAACTTCAGGAGCATTGCATCCATCTTGATTTTGTGATCATCGACGCCATCGGCAACGTACAACTCCAATTTCATCTTCTCTTCTTCAACTCTTTTCAATTTTTCTTTCAAATCCTCGTTTTCTTTTGCAACTAAATTTAACTTCTCGACAAGATGGGTCGGTTGGCATTTCCTGTTATAGTACCTACTAGATAAAAATTTCTATGTCAACTTGATGGGAATAATTTCCATTAACATGAAATGTAATAAGTAGTTATAAAAGAGAATATACCACATCTGAATCATAAATCGGACAAGGGTCGACGGGCACAAATATCATAACCATGGCACTATATATAGCAACAATCATACAAGTAAGAAAACTATGCAAGTAACTATCTAAATCATACAAATACGATTTTATTTATAAAAATGACAAGAACACAAGAAGAGGCTCACCAAGGTGGTGCCGGCGACAGGACGGTGCGGTCGATTGACAGTGGTTAGGACGAGGACGGGAAGGCACACTAAGTAAACCACACCTACACATATGCAAACTAAGGAGTTACTTTGAGATCAAATTGCCTATAAATCAGAAAATGTAACATCCCAAAATTTCATTTTGGAATGTTATGAAATATAGCTATGCATCATCATCACATTGTTTGAATGAAATGAATTGTTGAAGTTCATCTTTTGGATTTCTAAAAGGCCCCTTTCTTTTTCTCCATTTACTTGTGTCATTTGTTTGAAAATATCTAGAATTATTCAAAAACAGAGAGGAGTAACATGACACTCCACACCAGGAGCTTCTTGGTGAATTATTTGAACAATAAAAACCAGAGGTTTATTTGAAAGTTTATCTCAAAAGAATTTAAAATCAATTTATCATTTTCTGAAAAATAATTTTTTAATTATTCATTTTGACACAGGAAAAATGTTCATTAAATAGCATTTATTCCCCTGATCATTTTGATATATATATTTCCTAGGTTTGGAAATGATTTGAAAGCATTGAAGGATTTTAAACATTCTCGAAAATAGAAAAGGAAACGTATTTAAACGATTTAATTAGCAAATCGGCCGGCCCACATCCTTCAAGTCCCGAGATTCCTCCAGATCGGCCACCGACATGCAAACATCGCCCTCTCTCTCACTGACCCGCGGGACCCACCGTCTGATAGCTTCATCAGCGTGCTCATCCCCTTCCCCTCGCCCCCGACCTCGCCGGCGATCCCTCCCCCATGGATCTCTCTCCTCTCTCCCTCTCCTGAACCCGCACCTGGCCTATAAGTATCCACTGCTTCTCCACTCTCTGTTCCACCCTGAGCCCCCCTCTACCCTCGCCAGAACGCCACCACACCACCTCACCGGAGTTCGGACTCCAACCGAACCCCCAGAGCTCCTAGCCGTCGCCTCCATCGTCCCCAGCCCCGTCTGACGCCATCATTCAATGCCGGATCTTCGTCGCTGTCGTCTGAGCTCTTTGGACGCCGCCCCCGACCACCGCACGACCACCTCCGACTACCTCCGACGTCCGGCCGCCATCGACCTCGCCGGAAACCTCGACATCCCGTGTGTAAGCCACCGCACACCCCCTGGACCGTTCGATTCATATCCGACGCGTTAGATTAGATCACTTAAAACCCCGAAACGGTATCCTCTAATGTTCGGTCGTTCGCCGCAAACACCCGCACGCGTGCTCTTTCGACCAATAGGAAGTCGCCACGTAGCCTCTGTCTGTTAGCTAATTTTTCTCTTTTTCTGTTTCTGTTTAGAAAATAGAATGTGTTCCGATTTTATTTTTGTTATATCTTTTAAACTAATTAGTGTTTTACATTGATTCTTTTTGCATTAGGTCAAAAATTTAATATAGTTTCATCCCATGGTCTTAGATTTCAAATTTGAACTTTAAAATTTGAATCTAACCAAATTTGCTTAAATTACTAAAATCTGTATAACTAGAGTTTACAAAATTATTTTTGAGTGAATCTTTTTGCCACTGTTTTGTATTAGTTAGACCTATCATCCTACATAGTTTGAGATTGTTTTTTGGATGAATTTGGTTAGGGTTTTTAACAAAAACAGAATCTGTCTAGTTCTTAATAGTGTTTAGTTAGTTTGATTTTAGTTTTAGTTTGAATCTGAATTAGTTTAACTTTTGTTTTTTAGATTTCATTAGGTTCTGTTGTTTCAAACTTAGGTGTATTATTTTCTGTTAATAAAAATATATTTTTTAAGTTTTTTTGTGCTCTAGTTTGAATAGGTAAATCTTATTTTCACCTTTAGTATTGTTTAGAAAAAAGTTTTGTTGTAACTCTTTTTGCATTTTTTTATAATGAAATATTTTCTGTTTTCTAATAAAATTTTGTATTTAATTTTTTGTTTCTAAATGCCTAGTTGTTCAAAACAAATTTTTGACTTGTTATGTCTTAGTGGAGATTTGACACCAAAAATTTTAGAGTGTTATACTTTGACTGATTCTTCCTTTTGATTGTGCTATATATTTCTTGAAGTATTTGTTACCTTGCTGTTGTACGAGTTGTATTGTGGTTATGCTTATTATGTGCATTGATTGATTCGTTAGATCATCCGGAGTGCGAAGCTTGTTATCTAGAATCACTTGAGTACGAGGATCGTCAGCAAGGCAAGTCACTTTGACCATGTATACCTATGTTTTTATTGCATTAGTTCTACCATCTCCCCAATTGCATGCAAAGTAGGTAATTTGGAAACTTGGTTACTTGATGTAGTATCATGTGGTAGGCACCCCTCAACCCCAAAACGTTGATTTAATTTTGCTATGCTATTAGTAGGCGGGGTTGGTTGTGTGATTCATGAGAGTTGTGAGATAATAATTTCAAGACCTACAAGACGATCAAGACTTCAAGACTCCGAGTTTTCAACATACCTCTGGGTGGATGATGGTTTAACGGTGCCCTGGAGAAACCAATGGTTAGCCTAGATGTTGCTGGAGAAGTGCCAGTATTCATGCGGAAAGGTCCACCCAGTCACAAAGAGATGGATGGATGCTTCAAGACCTAAGGCTTACCTGCACAGCCACAAGCCATTATGGGCTCTGGCTTGGTTGGACATCGTGGTGACCCTGGACAGGCGGTACTACGAGATGTAGAAGAATGGTAGGAAAGGATGGGCAACGACAGAGTCTCGGGGAAACCCTTTAGAAGACCATGTTTTGGTCATCCGTTTCTCAAACACCCTGAAGTGCGAGAAATCCAACGGAGGCGATCAAATCTTGTGGGGAACGTGTACAAAACTCGGCAGAGTACCCAAACCTAATCGATTAGCCGTGTCCACGGTCATGGACAGTTTGAGCCAAAGGAATTGAAACTATCAGGAATTCTCATTGATGTGGGTATTAATGACAACTTGGGTATGAGAATTGGTTGGTGGAACCATATCATTAATCAACCAACATTGTAGTAATAATGATTTTGCCCTCTCTTGTTGTAGGAAAAAAATGGCTTTATGCAAAACTTACTACCCCACCTGCCATATATGCATATAGAATAGATGATTACTTTACACCCCCCTCTTTTGTAACATTGCCGGCATATTCAATATGCTGACCTATACGGCTGCAATGTATCATGTTGCAGAGTACTTTTCCGACCAGGGGTGAGGGTACGCTCTACGCTCGGTGAGATGCCCTTGGAGTCAGATGGACTCAACTACCTTTGAAGCTTCCGCAAGATTAATTATTCTCATGAGTTGGCCTTTAGCCACTTTATTGTAATTTTTATTGTAATAAAGAACTCGATATGAGATTTTCGATTAATAAAGCTGTGTGATTTCACTTTGATATATACATTGATGTACCGTGTGTGTACCAGCATGATCTTGGGATGGTACAGAAACACCGGAGATTCAACCTTTCAGGTCGGGTCGCTACAGAAATGGTATCAGAGCACACGCTGACCGTAGGACGTAACCTCTAGGATTGGAAAAGCCTTAGGATTTATTTCTTTTTTGTCTTTAAAATTCTTATACTCTCATCTGCTCGTTTCTGACTTCCCTTCGATTTATTTCAAAATTTATAGATGGCCACCTTCATCCTAGTTGTGATCACGGAGTTTTGTCAGCCTGACGCGACGATGCCCTTTGGCAAGGAGCTGGTGAAGATCGTCAGGGACGTAAGGATCGCTTTGCCAAGCATCACCGGGACTCCTATCATGTCTTTTCCACAAGACGGTCGCTACATGATCGAGGTGCACATCCCCGGAAAGACCTTTGGAAATCGTAAGGAACCCATCGACTTCAAGTTTGTGGCACCCAGCTGGATTCTTGGGAGGGACATTGCAATTCACCGTGCCCTTGGACGTATTCAGGAGGAATACAGGGGTGGTCCCATTTCACCAGGACTCAGCGTGGTTTGTCGCAGGGATGCCAATGGAAATATCATAAACACTCCCACTGAAGACTCCACCAGTTCCTATATCCAGACTTTGGAGACGCACATCAGGACCTTGGAGCTTCGGGTACGTGCTGACATGAAGACGATCAAGAGGCTGATGAACCGCGAGATTGACCTCGAAGCTAACCTATGGGAAGCCAAGTACGAGCATGAGCATGAAGTGAAGGATTTCTTAGAGAGGATCGATAAGCTGAACACTCGCATTGCAACTCTAGGGGAATAGTTAGACATGGGGGAAAATCTTCACCCAGAAGGAGACATGGCTCCCTTGATCAGCAACGATGATGACTATGAGGAGAGCGTCACCGGAGGAGGCCACTTCACCATGTACTTTTGAGGAGAACTTTAGTTATACCCCCATGTATCTTTATTTTCGTCGTTAAAGCGTAGGTCGATGCTGAGTTTGATTTGGAGACTTGTATCTCGATGTTTGAACCTTGAGTTGAATAAATGAATGAGTGTTTGGTGTGATATGTTTGTTGCATTGCATATGGGTAGTGAAATTTTCTTTTAGGTCATTGTTATATTCTAATTCTCACCCCTCTGAAAACAGCAAGGTGCCTCCGCGACGTGAGCCCGACTTCACCTTCCTGCCGGAACTCACACAACTTCTCCTGCAGCAGAATGCCCTGATGCAGCTGTTGATCCAAAACCAGACCAACAACCACAACAACCACCCTCCACCTCAAGGCGACAACCTCACCCG
The DNA here is from genome assembly GCA_022496015.1 of Hordeum marinum. NCBI lineage: Eukaryota > Viridiplantae > Streptophyta > Magnoliopsida > Poales > Poaceae > Hordeum > Hordeum marinum. The sequence continues at coordinate 448,460,518 of CM039678.1, read as the reverse complement.
TTTTCTGAGGCTGAATCCACCAACTTTCTCCAGCAGAGCCCATTGTGGTAGATGATTGGCTCCGTAAGATGGAGAGGGAACTCACCACCGCTGGATGCACTGAGGATGAAAAGGTTCGTTTCGCCGCCCATCAACTGGAGGGACCAGCAGCTTCATGGTGGGAGAACTACACCACCACGTACCCCATTGCTGGTGTGACTTGGGAGCAGTTCAAACTAGCTTTCCTCACTGCTCATGTCTCAGCTGGAGCCATGAGTCTGAAGAAGCGTGAGTTTCGCAACTTACGCCAAGGGAACCGCTCCGTGGCCCAGTATGTGGATGAATTCAACATGTTGGCTCGATATGTACCAGGAGATGTGGCCGATGATGCAGCCAAATAGGAGAAGTTCCTGGAAGGACTCAACGATGAGTTGAGCGTGCAGCTGATGGTGGCTACTTTCAACAGCCACCAGGAGCTGGTAGAGAAGGCCCTCATCTTGGAGGGGAAGCAGCAGCAAATCGAAAACCGCAAGAGGAAGTATGGACAGGGGAAGTCTCACTCTGGAGCTCAACAGAAGCCCCGCTACTCCCCGTACTCAGGGAATACCGGATCAGGAACCGGTAAGTATGGAGGACACACTCATCACGTGCACAATCATGGAGGCCACAACCATGGAGGAAATGGGAATAATCGTCCCAACAATGGCAACTTCAAGAATGGCAATGGAAGTGGGAATGGCAACCAACACCGTCCCGCTCTAGCTCAGAAGGATCTGAACCATATCACCTGTTTCAAGTGCCAGAAGACAGGGCACTATGCCACTGAATGTCCTCAGAACAAGCAAGGAAATGGAAACGGCAACAACAATGGCAACTCCGCAACTAAGAAGCCAACTCCTTTTCCTCGTGCTCAGGTGAACCACATTGATGTGGAAGAAGTCTATGATCAGCCCGAGACTATGGTTGGTAAGTTTTTATTGCATTCACATCCAGTTATGGTACTTTTTGATTCTAGTGCAACTCACTCATTCATATCAAGGGTAGTTGTGGAAAAGTATGGTTTACCCACCAGAACCCTTAGTTAGCCCATTAAGGTCAATTCCCCAGGTGGGATGATGATGGCAGGGATAGGATGCCACGCATTGAAACTCCATATAGGAAATCATGTTTTTCCCACCGACCTCATCGTCTTAGAATCCCAGGGATTGGATGTAATCCTAGGCATGGATTGGATGACCAAGTATGAAGGAAACCTTGATTGCCCCAGCAAGTCTATTTTGCTCACCACCCCGGAGAACAAGAGGATTAAATATGTATCCCGACGCACACAGATGAGTGCTTGGTTAAATTCCCTCCTAGGAGTTGTTCAGGAGGAAGTGCCGGTTGTACAAGACTTTCTAGATGTATTCCCGAAGGAATTACCAGGCATGCCACCAGATAGAGAGATTGAGTTTCTGATACAGCTACTACCAGGAACAGCCCCAATTTCCAAGAGACCCTATCGGATGCCCGCAAATGATTTAGTAGAAATCAAGAAGTAGATTAAGGAGCTATTGGATAAGGGATATATTCGCCCAAGTTCTTCACCTTGGGGAGCCCCAGTACTTTTGGTGGAGAAGAAAGATAAAACCTTGAGGATGGTGGTCGATTATCGTGCATTGAACAAGGTAACTATCAAGAATAAGTACCCTCTGCCGATGATTAATGACCTGTTTGATCAGCTAGTAGGAGCCACAGTATTCTCCAAGATCGATCTTCGATCAGGGTATCACCAACTGAAAATTCGTGAACAGGATATACCCAAAACAACCTTCACCACAAGGTACGGCTTATATGAGTATACAATCATGTCTTTTGGTTTGACAAATGCTCTTGCCTACTTCATGAATATGATGAACAAAGTGTTTATGGAATATTTGGACAAGTTTGTCGTGGTGTTTATCGATGACATTTTGATATTTTCCAAGAGCGAGGAAGAACACAAGGAACACTTGTGTTTAGTTCTAGAGAAGCTTAGAGAGCATCGGTTATATGCCAAGTTCAGTAAATGTGAATTCTGGCTGACGGAAGTCGGATTCCTTGGACATGTTATTTCCGGAGAAGGAATAGCAGTAGACCCCGCTAAGGTTGAAGCAATCACTTAGTGGAAGTCACCCACCTCAGTTAAGGAGATCCGCAGTTTTCTCGGACTTACCGGATATTACCGGAGGTTCATTGAGAATTTCTCAAAGATTGCCAAGCCCATGACAGAGTTGTTGAAGAAAGAGTCTAAGTATATCTGGACTGAGGAATGTGAGACCAGTTTCCAGGAGTTGAAGAAATATTTGGTCACAACCCCAGTGTTGATACTGCCAAACATTCGGAAGGACTTCCAGGTTTATTGTGACGCATCACGTCAAGGACTTGGAGGAGTACTCATGCAGGAGGGAAAAGTTGTAGCCTATGCATCCAGACAGTTACGACCCCATGAGTTGAATTATGCCACCCATGATTTGGAACTAGCAGCCGTAGTGCACGCACTCAAGACCTGGAGACATTTCCTTATTGGAAATAGTTGTGATGTTTACACTCATCATAAAAGCCTAAAGTATATCTTCACACAGAATGAGTTGAACCTCAGACAGAGGAGATGGCTAGAGTTAATCAAGGACTATGACATGAGACTGCATTACCATCCAGGAAAGGCAGATGTTGTAGCAGATGCTTTGAGTCGGAAGAGTTATGTGAACACACTCATAGCAGGAGGATTACCCCAGGTATTAACCGATGATCTTAGAGAGCTCCGGCTAGAGATAGTTTGAAAAGGATATGTTGCCACACTAGAGATCCAGTCCACCTTGACCGAAAGAATTCGTGCAGCCCAGAAATCGGACAAGGAGATAGCTGAGATAAAGCAGAGAATGAAGGATGAAAAAGCTAAAGACTTTCATGAAGATGAACAAGGTACTCTATGGTTCGAGAATCGAATCTATGTGCCCAATGACCCAGAGCTGAGGAAGTTGATACTTCAAGAAGCCCATGATTCACCCTACTCGATACACCTAGGCAACACCAAGATGTAACTTGATTTGAAGGAAAGTTACTGGTGGATAGGTATGAAGAAGGATATTGCCGAACATGTTGCAGTATGTGATGTTTGTCAGCGAGTAAAGGCGGAACATCAGAAACCAGCAGGGTTACTCCAACCTTTGCCGATACCCGAGTGGAAATGGGATAAGCTTGGTATGGACTTCATCATAGGATTACACAGGACCCGTTCAGGTTATGATTCCATCTGGGTAGTGGTCGATCGCTTGACCAAGGTGGCTCATTTCATTCCAGTGAAGACCACCTATACCAGTGCTAAGTTAGCCAAGATATATATGAGCAGGATCGTATGTCTGCATGGAGTTCTGAGGAGTATCGTGTCAGATAGAGGAACACAATTTACCTCAAAGTTTTGGCATCAGTTACATGAAACTTTGGGTACAAGGCTAGAATTCAGTACAACTTTCCATCCGCAGACCGATGGACAGACCGAGAGAGTCAACCAGATCTTGGAGCTTGTACGCTAGACTATGGGTCCAGTTGGGATGACAACTTACCTTACACAGAGTTCTCGTACAACAACAGTTATCGGACTAGTCTGAAGATGGCCCCTTTTGAAGCTTTATACAGAAGGAGGTGCAGAACACCATTGATGTGGGATGGTGTTGGAGACCGAAAACTCTTTGGTCCCGATCTTATCCGAGATTCTGAAGAAAAGGTCAAACTGATTCGAGACCGACTCAAGATAGCTCAATCCAGGAAGAAGAGCTATGCTGATAACAAACGCAAGGAGGTGACATATGAAGTGGGACATCGAGCATACCTTCGTGTGTCCCCACTTCAAGGAATCAAGAGGTTTGGTGTTAAAGGAAAGTTAGCACCCAGATTCATAGGCCCCTACAAAATTCTTGAACGGAGAGGCGAAGTTGCATACAAGCTGGAATTGCCGGAAGGATTGTCCGGAGTTCATGATGTTTTCCATGTTCCCAGCTGAAGAAATGCCATGCTGAGATGGCTGATATTCCTTTGAGAGACACAGTGCCCCTAGAGGCCATACAACTTGACAGTGACCTGACATACGAGGAGAAGCCTAGCAGAATCCTCGAGACTACCAACAGAGTTACCCATAGCAAGACCATCAAGTGTTGTAAAGTTCTGTGGAGTCACCACACCGAGGAAGAGGCCACCTGGGAATGCGAAGAAGATCTTCGTAGAGACCACCCGCACCTATTTTCTAGCCAACCCGAATCTCGAGGGCGAGATTCATCTTAAGGTGGGTAGGTTTGTAACATCCCAAAATTTCATTTTGGAATGTTATGAAATATAGCTATGAATCATCATCACATTGTTTCAATGAAATGAATTGTTAAAGTTCTTCTTTTGGATTTCTAAAAGGCCCCTTTCTTTTTCTCCATTTACTTCTTTCATTTGTTTGAAAATCTCTGGAATTATTCAAAAACAAAGAGGAGTAACATGACACTCCACACCAGGAGCATTTTCATGAATTATTTGAACGATAAAAACCAGAGGTTTATTTGAAAGTTTATCTCAAAAGAATTTGAAATCAATTAGGAATTTTCTGAAAAAATGATTTTTTAAGTATTCATTTTGAGAGAGAAAAAATGTTCATTAAATAGAATTTATGCCCTGATCATTTTGATATATATATTTCCCAGGTTTGGAAATGATTTGAATGCACTAAAGGATTTTAAACGTTTTGGAAAATAGAAAAGGAAACGTATTTAAACTTTATCTAGCAAACCGGCCGGGCCATAGCCTTCAAGTCCCGAGATTCCTCCGGATCGGCCACCGATGCGCAAACATCGCCCTCTCTCTCACTGACCCACCGGACCCACCGTCCGACAGGTTCATCAATGCGCTCATCCCCTTCCCCTCGCCACGACCTCGCCGACGATCCCTCCCCCGCGGGTCTCTCTTCTCTCTCCCTCTCCCGACCCCGCACCTAGCCTATAAGTAGCCACTGCTTCTCCGCTCTCCGTTCCACCCCGAGCCCCCCTCTACCCTCGCCACAATGCCACCGCACCACCTCGCCGGAGTTCGGACTCCAAACGAACCCCCTAGAGCTCCTAGCCGTCGCCTCCGTCGTCCCCAGCCCTGTCTAACGCCGTCATTCGACGCCGGATCTTTGTCACCGTCATCTAAGCTCTTCGGCCGCCGCCCCGACCACCACACGACCACCTCCGACCACCTCCGACATCCGGCTGCCGTCGACCTCGCCGTCGACCTCAACATCCCCTTTGTAAGCCACCGCACACCCCCTTGACCGTTCGATTCATATCCGATGCGTTAGATTAGATCACTTAAAACCCTGAAACGGTATCCTCTAATGTTTGGTCATTCGCCACAAACACCCGCACGCGCGTGCTTTCGACCAATAGGAAGTCGCCACGTAGCCTCTTTCCGTTAGCTAATTTTTTCTTTTTCTGTTTCTGTTTTAGAAAACAGAATGTGTTTTGATTTTATTTTTGTTATATCTTTTAAACTAATTAGTGTTTTACATTGGTTCTTTTTGCATTAGGTCACAAATTTCATGTAGTTTCATCCTGTAGTCTTAGATTTCAAATTTGAACTTTAAAATTTGAATCTGACCAAATTTGCTTAAATTACTAAAATCTATATAACTAGAGTTTAAAAGATTAATTTTGAGTGAATCTTTTTGCCACTGTTTTGTATTAGTTAGACCTATCATCCTACATAGTTTGAGAATTTGTTTTGGATGAATTTGGTTAGGGTTTTTAACAAAAACAGAATCTGTCTAGTTCTTAATAGAGTTTAGTTAGTTTGATTTTAGTTTTAGTTTGAATCTGAAGTAGTTTAACTTTTGTTTTTTAGATTTCATTAGGTTCTGTTATTTCAACAATAGGTGTATTATTTTCTGTTAATAAAAATATTTTTTTAATTTGTTTTGTGCTCTAGTTTGAATAGGTAAATCTTATTTTCACCTTTAGTATTGTTTAGAAAAAAGTTTTGTAGTAACTCTTTTTGCAATTTTTTTTATAATGAAATACTTTCTGTTTTCTAATAAAATTTTGTATTTACTTTTCTTTTATGTAAATGCCTAGTTGTTCAAAACAAATTTTTGACTTGTTATGTCTTAGTAGAGATTTGACACCAAAAATTTTAGAGTCTTATACTTTGAGTGATTCTTCCTCTTGATTGTGCTATTTATTTGTTGAAGTATTTGTTACCTTGTTGTTGTAGGAGTTGTATTGTGGTTATGCTTATTGTGTGCTTTGATTGATTCGTTAGATCATCCGGAGTGCGAAGCTTGTTATCTAGAGTCACTTGAGTACGAGGATCGTCAGCAAGGCAAGTCACTTTGACCATGTATACCTATGTTTTTATTGCATTAGTTCTACCATCTCCCAAATTGCATGCAAAGTAGGTAATTTGGAAACTTGGTTACTTGATGTAGTATCATGTGGTAGGCACTCCTCAACCCTTTGACACATTGGCCCCGAGAAACGTTGATTTAATTTTGCTATGCTATTAGTAGACGTGGTTGGTTGTGTGATTCATGAGAGTTGTGAGATAATAATTTCAAGACCTACAAGATGATCAAGACTTCAAGACTCCGAGTTTTCAACATACCTCTGGGTGGATGATGGTTGAACGGTGCCCTGGAGAAACCAGTGGTTAGCCTAGATGTTGCTAGAGAAGTGCCAGTATTCATGCGGAAAGGTCCACCCAGGCACAAAGAGATGGATGGATGCTTCCAGACCCAAGGGTTACCTGCACAGCCACAAGCCATTATGGGATCTGGCTTGGTTGGATATTGTGTGGTGACCCTGGACAGGCGGTGCTACGAGATGTAGAAGAACGGTAGGAAAGGATGGGCACTGACAGAGTCTCGGGGAAACCATTTAGAAGACCATGTTTTGGTCATCCGTTTCTCAAACACCCTGAAGTGCGAGAAATCCATCGAAGGCGATCAAATCTTGTGGGGAACATGTGCAAAACTCTGTAGAGTACCCAAACCTAATCGATTAGCCGTTTCCACGGTCATGGACAATTTGAGCCAAAGGAACTGAAACTATCTAGAATTCTCAACACAAATAATTACATTGATGTGGGTATTAGTGAGAACTTGGGTATGAGAATTGGTTGGTGGAACCATCTCATTAGTCAACCAACATTGTAGTAATAATGCTTTTGCCCTCTCTTGTTGTAGGAAAAAAATTGGCTTTATGCAAAACTTACTACCCCACCTGCCATATATGCATATAGAATAGATGATTACTTTACACCCCCCCTCTTTTGTGACATTGCTGGCATATTCAATATGCTGACCTACACGGCTGCAACGTATCATGTTGCAGAGTACTTTTCCGACCAGGGGTGAGGATACGCTCTACGCTCGGTGAGATGCCCTTGGAGTGAGATGGACTCAACTACCTTTGAAGCTTCCGCAAGATTAGTTATTCTCATGAGTTGGCCTTCAGCCACTTTATTGTAATAAAGAACTCGATATGAGATTTTCGATTAATAAAGCTGTGTGATTTCACTTTGATATATACATTGATGTACCGTGTGTGTACCAGCATGATCTTGGGATGGTACAGAAACACCGGAGATTCGACCTTTCAGGTCGGGTCGCTACAAAAAAACTACCACATAATCATACCCAAACTAAAACCCAAAAATCACTATACTTATAAAGAATATGACGAGCTGATCTAGCAATAAGAGATGAAAGGACAAAGTTGCTAACCTTTGTGTACACTTGCATGGATTGGGGTGCCTCAAATCTTGACAAATCTTGGCAAAAATAGAGGGTGGAGCTCGAGCTAGGGGAAGAACACAGAGGACAATTCGAATGGAGAAAATAGAGAAATGGAGTTAGGCTGGACGAAAGGTTTATTTAGGGAAAGTTGTAGTCCCAGTTGGTTATACAAACCGGGACTAAAGGTCCATCTATAGTCCCGGTTTGTATAACAAACCAGGACTAAAAGGGTTCGTGGGGGCCTCAGACTGACCCCAGCCTGCCACCACTTCTTTGTCCCAGTTTGTGATGCAAACCGAGACTATATGTCCCAAATGAACCTGGACTAATGGGTCCCGTAACCCCTGATAGCTCGTAGCTGTTGGAACCGGGACTAATGGACACATTAGTTCCGGTCCAAAACAAAACCAGGACTAAAGGTTGAAACGGAAGGCCTGTTTTCTACTAGTGGACCCACATGACTCTAGTGGAGTGATTTCATACATGCCATAACTGGCCGTACGTGCATGGGCCGTAAGTGGGCTATATACAAACATGTCGTTAACAAGTCGTTCGAGGCGTCTGGTTGTAGATGTTCTTATGACCTTTATTGTGACCAAATTCAAAAGGTCAACAGTTGGCCGTCAAGAACGAACAAAGATGACCTTTCTAAAATTTTGGTCATAGATCTCTATTGACCAAAAATTTGGTTTGGTCATTACCCATTTGTCAAAGCAACGTAGGATGTGATGTGGCTGAGCTGACGTATCATTGCCAGTGACCAAATGGAATCATCATAAATTTCACAGCCCAATCCACCAATCTAGCCTACATGGGCCTGGCCCAATGCCTATTTTATTGTAAAATATCTGATTTGTTTGGGCTGATGCATTATTTTGCCAGAAGCATGCATATCTCAGGATAGGCCCGTTACAAAACAAGTACCATAGAATAAAAAGATTGCAGATAAATTGTTTATTTCATTTTAGCACTTCACATGAAATACAATACATCATCGATCGACTCCTCTTCACATCAAGATTCAAGGCCCAACAAGTGCACATAAAAATAATTTTACAAGTGCACAACAAAATAGTTCTACAAGTGCAAGTGCACAACAAAAGGACCCAACAACTATATAATTGCACATAACAATTGTTCTACAAAGATTGGATGAGAAGCACAAGTTTTAGATGATCACACATAACATCAATGAGAAACAAAGCTTCTTTTGCCCTCCGCTTCTTCTGGATACTTAAGATCATCCTAGTAATCTGAATAATCAAACATAAGAAAGCATGCAAAATATGAGAAAACAAAAGGCAAATAGTGATTTTACATTCAACAATGAGACTTAAAAGTTCACATGAATGAATACAAACACAAGACATTAAGATATGATCCCATAGAAATTTCAGGACTTGTAAGATTATTCTTGTGCAAAAAAGCTCACATCAATACTTGCCAAGATAAAAATGTGAATCATGTATCTTTAACACGGTACAATAAAAAACTCAACCATGAGCAGCACAACATAACACAACTCTTAAACAACCAAACTAAACTGATTGCAAACTATAAGTTGACCTCAACACAAAGAACACGCGCACACAAACTATACATGGCAGAAACACAACCTCATATGTAAAACTTAACATAATTCATCAGTTTGATTCTAAGGAGTAACAATCAAAACCATTTCATGGAGTGCTCTCAACCTTTATTGTTGCATAGGAAAAGGCTAATAGCTAGTTACAAAAGTAATTTAATGAAATAATCTTTTGGAAAGAGTCCCAGCAATTTGCATTAATTATTAACATGGTTGCAAAACTTCAGTAGTAAATAGGGTAGCATGTCTGTTTAGTCTTTACTTGATTGGAATTACAACATGAAGCACATGAAGAAATCATATGAACAAGCAACCCCACAAACTCTCACTTGAATCTTGTTTATAGTTTTCTTGTAGAACAAAGTGTGGGGGAAGAACATTACCTTGATGGGATCTCAATAGAAGCATAGAACATGGATAGTGTAGACTAAATCTGGAGATAAAATATTACTTGTCCAGAAGAGTGAGATTGACCTATACATTGCCAAAAAAACCTTGCAGTCACTTGGTTCAGATCTACCCTACGAGATGATGAGCATTCCACTTTAGCAAACCAATAGAAATAAAAATCAAAATACAACCACTTTGATGGAGACTACTATAAGGCAAGTTTAGCTAATAGGACTTCTATAGCATGCAAGATGTTTCTTAGATCAAAAAAACAACACAAGCCATGACGGGGAACCCTTGAGCAACATATAATGAGCAGAGTATTCAAAGAAGGTCATATCTTCCACGCAAGATTGACCGGAACAAGAAATATTAGAGTCTATTATTTATTACTGAATCACATAGCATCACAGGAGAAAACAATGATTCAAGTCTAACTAATACATAAATATAGGCTAAGGAATAGTATGTCACGACCAAAAGCATTTTGACATCCATTTATTTGCACACACAAAATCATCAGGTGCTCATAGTTCAGATCAAGTAAGGTAATTTTGTAGGTCACCACTGTTGCTCACCTGACTAGACTCGTCCTCCAACATAACAACATATTTGAGATCTTCATTATACATGAATAAATGAGAGGATAGTGCATAAGTCCCATCATATTATACAAGCAAGCTCAATCAAGTGTTTATGGTCGGTGGCGTATATACATGCACATAGAGGAGACCGAAGTTGTGGAAGTTAAACATACTTGCCATCTTGGTAGAGTGAGGTTCCATCTAGCAGGTACTGGAAGGCCGCCCAAGCCTTCTTTCTTCTCATCCTTTTCCTCTACCCAGTATGGCACTCCCGCCATCGCGGCTTGCAAGAAAAATCGATGGTAAGGCTAAAAAAGCATACCAAGGAAACTAACATGATAGAGCATATAATACTAATGCATAGATAAGCCTGAATAAAACAAGCAATATATAATAAAAAAGGGCAACGGATAATAATCGATTATAGGTTCATGCACATGTACCACAAAAAATCAACTTATATTATTTATATCAAGAATTCCATGTAGATGTTAGACATGCTTGACAACAAACCTTACTTCAAGGGGGAAATAAATGTAAAATCTTAGGAAAATCAAGAAAATCTTGGTATAACAAGAATCTGGCCACGAGCAACAGATAAGGTAACATACATATACAATAATTAACAATTGTAATTTTAGTTCATAACCAGTTCTAAAAATTCTAGTTGACCAGTTGCTGCTAAAAATGGAGAAATTCTGAATAATCTGTAGTAAGTTTACCCATAGAGGCAAAAGTGAGGTTCAAGGGTGGTGTACAGCTTGCCATGGACTTGGAAGGCCCTCTAGAAGTCAATGGTTACTGTTTGGAGCTGCACCTCAAGCCTGCAGGGCGAGGGGAGCAAGCCTAAAGGTGGAAAAATTGAGATCTAAGGCGAGGAGGCGCGCTATTGAGGTCCTTGGACTAGCTTGACTTGTCGACATGGCCAGAATCTTGGGTGGATTCTTCATTTGGTGAGCAGGGAGGCTATGTTGACAAACACTAGTAATTAAATTTGTGTCATGTTGGAGGTTCCTAATATACACGACATATTTATGTCAGATGGTTCATTATTCAAAGAAGTTAAACTAAGTGCAGGTTACCCAAAACTGAATTTCTTTCAATCCAAATGATACAAAAAGCAGGGAGATATTTGAATAGATACAAATCCATGTGATGGCTGGAAAATATACCAATCTAGACCTCATCTACTCTTTCTGTTTGGTACTAACTAATTAATAAACAAATGGACTTATTCATACTAATACCTCTTCAATTCTTGAAAAAAACAAGATTTGCATCAAATATTCCTTAAACTAGCATAATGAGTGAGCAAAAGAGGATGGGGAGGCAAATGCTACATGTTGTCATGGGTCGTCATGGCGTGCTTGAGCTTGGGCATGGTGTCTTGGTCGCAGTACGAGGAGACGCTACTACCTGTAAACTGCATTGGGATTTTCCCCGAAGAGGAGAGGAGATGCAACATAGTAGAGATAACTATTTCCCGGAGTGAGAACAATGGTTATGGAACCAAGAGGACAACCACACAAACTCCCATCTTCAGCACCTGCACACAAAAGAGCAAACATTTGCACCCAACACGAGCAAGAGGGTTGTCAAGCCCCTTGAACTCATTACTTGCAAGCGATAAGTAATAATAGATAGATAATATAAATATAAAATAAAATAGAAGTAATATATGTCAACAATATTTTTGGAGTTTTGGTAATATATTTTGTGAAGACCCGGGGGTCATAGTTTTCGCTAGAGGCTTCTCTCTCGAAGAAAGCATACGGTTGGTAAACAAATTACTATTGGGCAGTTGATAGAAAAGCGCATAGTTATGAAATATTTATTCATGACAATGATCATGTATATAGGCATCACATCCATAAACAAGTAGACCGACTCCTGACTGCATCTACTACTATCACTTCACCCATCGACCGCTATCCAACAAGCATCTAGAGTATGAAGTAAAACTAGCGTAATGCTTGGAGCAAGATGACATGATGTAGAGAAAGTAAATCCAATCAATATTAATAAAACACATCCTTTTCCCCTTACTGGCAGTATTACAATATGTGTCTTGACCCCTGCTGCCACGAGGATAGAGCACCACAAGATTAAACCCATCAAAAAGGCACCACTCTCGCTGAAGATAAATCAATCTAGTTGGGCAAACCAAACCAATAGATTAGAGAGAAATACGAAGCTATAAAAATCATGCATATAAGAACTCAGTAAAGACTCAATATATTTTCATGAATAATCTGAACATAAGCCCACAATTCATCGGATTCTAACAAACACACCGCAAACAACATTACATCAAAAATATCACCACAAAAATGCGTTGAACTTTTTATTGAAGATCATAGAGAGAGATAGGTAGTAGCTATAGACCCGTAGGTCTATGGTGAACTACTCACACATCATCATGGGAGCACTATGGTTAATGTAGAGTCCCTCCATGATCGAGCCCCCTTCGGCACAACACTAGAACATGGTTCTAGATGGGCACACAACGGAATAGAGACTTGTAGCGGTGGAAAAAGTATTTTGGGTGGATCTCTGGTGTTGTTCCAATTTTAGGGAATATATAGAGGCGGAGTTAGGTCAGGAGGCTGCGGGATGTGGTCCCAAACCATCAGGGCATAACCACCCCCTGGGCACTGCTACCTCTTGAGCATACATTGGTTTTCCCTTGAAGAGGAAAGGGTGATGCAGCGAAGTAGGTAAGTATCTCCCTCAGTAGTTGAGAACCATGGTATCAATCCATTAGGATGAACAATCAAGTCACCAATGGATGCACCTACACAAATAATCAAACTCTTGCACCCAACGCTATAAAGGGGTTGTCAATCCCTTCACGGTTATTTGCAAGGATTAGATCCGATAGAGATAGATGTAACGAGTGCAGAAAGTAAAAGGTGAATAAATTGCAGCAAGTATAGATATGAAAATATATGATGGAAAATAGAACCGGGGGCCATAGGTTTCACTAGAGGCTTCTCTCTTGAAGGAAAATATCATGGTGGGTAAACAAATTACGGTCAAGCAATTGATAGAAAAGCGAATAATCATGTAGTTATCCAAGGCAATGATCATGCATATAGGCATCACGTCCGTATCAAGTAGACCGAAATGATTGTGCATCTACCACTATTACTCCACACATCGACGGACTCCTGCCGGCATCTAGAGTATTAAGTTCATGAAGAACAGAGTAACACATTAAGAAAGATGACGTGATGTAGAGGGATAAACTCAAGTGATATGATGAAAAACCCATCTTGTTACCCTTGATGGCAACAATACAATACGTGCCTCGCTACCCCTACTTTGTCACTAGGTGAGTACACCGCAAGATTCAACCCAAAACCAAGAACTTCTCCCATTGCAGGAATTACCAATCTAGTTGGCCAAACCAAACCAATAACTCGAAGAGACTTGCAAGGATATGAAATCATGCATATAAGAAATCAGAGGAGATTCAAATAAGATTCATGGATAAGCTAAACATAAAATCACAATTCATCGGATCTTGACAAACACACCACAAAAAAGGATTACATCGGATAGATCTCCATGGAGATCATGGAGAACATGGTATTGAAGATCAAAGAGAGAGAAGAAGCCATCTAGATACCAGATATGGTCCCGTAGGTCAATGGTGGACTACTCACGCATCATCGGAGGGGCAATGGAGTTCATGTAGATGCCCTCTGTGATTGAAACCCCCTCCGTAAGATTACCGAAAAAGGCTCCAAGATTGTATCTCTCAGGAACGGAGGCTTCCGGCAGCGGAAAAGTATTTCCGTGCCTCTTTTTGATGTTGGAGTAATATTTGGGTATTTATAGGCCAGGAATTAGGATTAGGAGACCTGGCAGGAGGCGACAAGCCTGCTAGGCGCGACTAGGGGGTGCGCCTGACAGGCTTGTGGCGCCCTAGCACCTCCCCTGACGTGCAGTCCAAGCTTGGATGACTTGTTTGCTTCCAGAAAAATTCCTTCTGAAGGTTTTATTCCGTTTGGACTCCGTTTAATATTCCATATCTGCAAAATTCAAAAAGAAGGAAAAAAAAGAAACTAGCACTTGTCTCTACATTAATAGGTTAATCCCCAAAATAATATAAAATAGAATATTAATGCATATAAAACATCCAAAACAAATAATATAATAGCATGCCATCATAAAAAATTATAGATACGTTGGAGACGTATCAGCATCCCCAAGCTTAATTCCTGCTCATCCTCGAGTAGGTAAATGATAAAAATAGAATTTTTGATGTGGAGTGCTACCTAACATATTTATCTAAGTAATATTCTTTATTGTGGCATGAATATTCAGATCCATAAGACTCAAAACAAAAGCTTAATATTGATATAGAAGAAATAACATTTCAAGCATACTAGCAAAGTAATTGTATCTCTTCAAAATATAATGGCAAAAGAAAGTTATCCCTACAATATCATATGGTCTAGCTATGCTCCATCTTCCCCACACAAAGTATTTATATCATGCACAACCCTGATGACAAGTCAACTAATTGTTTTCACACCTTTATTTTCTCAAACTTTTTCAACTCTCACGCAATACATGAGAGCGAGCCATGGATATAGCACTATAGGTGAATAGAATATGGTGGAGGTTGTCAAGGAAAGGGAGAAGATAGTATCACATAACTAGGCGTATCAACGGGCTATGGAGATGCCCATCAATAGATATCAATGTGAGTGAGTAGGGATTTCCATGCAATGGATGCACTAGAGATATAAGTGTATGAAAGCTCAAAAGGAAACTAAGTGGACGTGCATCATGAAGAAAAATTCCACTAGCGATATGAAAGTGACAAAATAGGAGACTCTCTATCATGAAGATCATGGTGCTACTTTGAAGCACAAGTGTGGAAAAACGTAGTAGAAATGTCCCTTCTCTCTTTTCTCTCATTTTTTTGGTGGGCATTTAAGGCCTCTTTTATTAATGTTTTTATTTGGGCTTCGCTGGCCTCATTTATTTTTCATAAAGTCCGGAATCTCACCCCACTTGTGAGGGAATCATAGCTTCCATCATCCTTTCCTCACATGGGACATGCTATATAATGAAAATCATCAGACTTTTATTTACTTACAACTCAAAAAAATATATTATAACTCGATACCTATGACAAAATATGACTCTATACGCAATATGGAAGTGATGGTGCATCTCATAAACGGAAACGGTGGAAGTTGCATGGCAATATATCTCGGAATGGCTATGTAAATGCCATAATAGGTAGGTATGGTGGCTGTTTGAAGGAAATATATATGGTGGCTGTTTTGAGGAAGGTATATGGTGGCTGTTTTGAGGAAAGTGTTTGTTGCACCGGCGAAAGTTGCGCGTTACTAGAAAGGCTAGCAAAATGGAAGGGTGAGAGTGCGTATAATCCATGGACTCAACATTAGTCATAAATAAATCACATACTTATTGAAAAAGTCTATTAGTCATTGAAGCAAAGTTTTAAACGCATGCTCCTATGGGGGATGTTGGTAGGAGTTAACCATCGCCCACCCCCGAACCTCACGCAAAGGTCGACAATCTATAAACAAGTCATGCTCCAACTTCCTTACATAGCCGTTCATGATACGTGCATGCTATGGGAATCATAAACCTTTACAAAAATATTTTTACCAAATCATAAGTTACTTGCCAATATGTCTCTTAACATTACCATCTTTATATCTCAAAACTTTATGCAAGGAATTAAACTTCTCATAAATAGTCAATGCACTTAATATGGAAGTTTTTATTATATCCCTTTTGGATGCCTATCATATTAGAACTAAATTCATAACCTAGACCAATTAACATGCAGTTTTAGAAACTCTCAAAATAATATAAGTGAGTTACGAGAGTTCAAGTATTTCTATAAAACGCAAACACCACCGTGCTTTAAAAGATATAAGTGAAGCATATAGAGCAAAATTGCCCAACTCAAAAGATATAAGTGAAGCATAAAGAGTATTCTAATAAATTCATGATTCAGCATGTCTCTATCAAAATATGTGTGCAGCAAGGATGATTGTGGCACCAAGAAGCAAAGACTCATATCATACAAGACGCTCCAAGCAAAACACATATCATGTGGTGAATACAAATATAGCCTCAAGTAAATTTACCGATGGATTGAAGACGAAAGAGGGGATGCCTTTCGGGGCATCTCCAAGCTTAGGCTCTTTGGAATCCTTGAATATGACTTGATGTGCCTTGGGCATCCCCAAGCTTATGCTCTTGCCACTCCTTATTCCATAGCCCATCCAATCTTTACCCAAAACTTGAAAACTTCACAACACAAAACTTAACAGAAAACTCATGAGATCCATTAGTATAAGAAAATAAATCACCACTTTAGGTACTATTGTGAACTCATTCTTTATTTATATTGGTGTTATAACTACTTTAATCTAACTTCTCCATGGCTCATACCACATGATACAATCCATAGATTCATCAAAATAGGGAAACAACTCAAAGAAAATAGAATATATCAATAACAGAACAGTCTGTAGAAATCTGGAAACTTCGTATACTTATGGAACTCAAAATATTCTGAAAACTTAGGAAAACCTGGAAATTTATATACCATTATTGTGTAAATTTTTTAGATCAATTAGACGCTATGAAAAAATTAGAAAATTCTTTGACTGAGCACAAAAGTTTCTGTTTTTCAGCAAGATCAATTCAACAACTACCATAGATCACCCCAAAGGTTTTACTTGGCTCAAACACTAAGTAAAACACCAAAACACAATGACGACAGAAGTAATAATGTGGGAAAGACTCAGAAACAGAAGCAAAAACATAACACAAATATAAAATTGGGTTGCCTCCCAACAAGCGCTATTGTTTAACGCCCCTAGCTAGGCATAATGATTTCAATGATGCTCACATAAAAAGTAGTAATTGAAACATGCAAGAGAGCATCATGAATCTTATGACAATCACATTTAAGTCTAACCCACATCCTATGCATAGGGGTTTTGTTAGCAAAAAATTTATGGGATCAAGAATCAACTAGCATAGGAAGGAAAAACAAGCATAACTTCAAAACTTTGAACACATAGAGAGGAAACTTGATATCGTTGAAATTCCTACAAGCATATGTTCATCCCTCATAAAAATTATCAGCAGCATCATGAAGTAATTTAACAATATAACTATCAAACAAAGCATTCTTTTTATGATCAATTATAACATACGTGTCATCACCAAAACTTGGGGAACAAAAAATATCATCTTCATCAAGCATAGTATCCCCAAGGTTGTAGTTATGCAAATCATTAGCATTATGGATATTCAGAGAATTCATACTAACAATATGGCAATCATGCTTTTCATTCAAGGAGATATCATGAATCACCTTATAATTTTCTTCTTTCAACACTTCATCAAAATTTTCATGATTTTCAAGCAAAACTTCATAGAGATAATCAAGTGCACTCAACTCACTAGAAATTGGTTCATCATAATTTGGTTTTCCCTTGAAGAGGAAAGGGTGATGCAGTGAAGTAGGTAAGTATTTCCCTTAGTTGTTGAGAACCAAGGTATCAATCCAGTAGGAGGAACAAGCAAGTCACCAATGGATGCACCAAAAAAAATAATCAAACTCTTGCACCCAACGCTATAAAGGGGTTGTCAATCTCTTCACGGTTATTTGCAAGGATTAGATCCGATAGACATAGATGTAAGGAGTCCGGAAAGTAAAAGGTAAATAAATTGCAGCAATTATAGATCTGGAAATATATGATGGAAAATAAACCCGAGGGCCATAGGTTTCACTAGAGGCTTCTCTCTTGAAGGAAAATATCATGGTGGGTAAACAAATCACTGTCAAGCAATGTAACATCCCAAAATTTGGAATGTTATAATTAATACTAGAATGATTGTTTGTTTGCTTGTGTGATTGAAATTTAGTGAAAATTTGAAACTTTTTGAAACTTTTGAAAGTTTAATGAGAGGGAATGAAATGACTTTCCCAAAACTTTCACTCCGCATTTTGATCACTAGGAATTCAAATTCATTTCATCACAAAACCCCAGAGTGAAGATGACATGACTTCTTCCATTTTGAGGAATGAAAAGGGAATTGAAAAATGATTTGAATTCCATTTGAAAGTATTTCAAATTCAGAAACTTTATGCAACTCAATGATTTTCATGAGAGAGGATAATATGACTTCTTCAAATTGTATGAAACAGGAGTTGGAAGTTTGAAAAACTATTTGAAAGTTTCCCATATGGAGTTTCACTTTTATATTTGGAATTCCCTATTTGAATTTGTAAGCATTCAAACCCCTTGAAAAGATTTTGAGAGGAGTAATATGACACTCCAAAACCAGGGGGTATTATGTGAAGTTTTTGAAATCATAAAACCCAAGGGGTTATATGAAAAGTTATTTGCAAAAGTAAATAAAGCCAATTAGGCATTTTTTGAAAATAAATATTTTTAAGGTATTTAATTTGGCCAGGGAAAAATGTCCATTAAATGGCATTAAATCCCCTGATAATTTTGGTATAAAACTGTTTATTTTTAGGCAAGTATTTATGGACATTAACTGGTTTTTGATTCGCTGGTAAAATAAAATAGGAAAACCTTTAAAGGCTTTTAAGATCCGCCGGCCCAGCCCCCTAACCCCGCCCGAAATCGCTCTTGACCGGTCGCCCGATGACCGTGCCCCTTTCTCTCTCTCGCTGACGTGTGGGGCCTGCCGTCCAACCCTGAGAGCCCCCGGTCACCTCCTTCCTCCTCGCGCCGTCGCCGTTGCCGGGATCTCTCTCGCCGTGATATTCTCCCCTCCTTCCTTTCGGACGCCCCCGACCCCTCCTATATAAGCCCGAGACTCTCTCCCTCCATTCCCCCTCTTTCCCCCCTCTGCCGTGCCCTCCCCTCGCCAAAATTCCTCGCCGGAGCACACGAGCCGCCGCCGCACCATTTTCGCACCACCACTCCACCCCGACCACCTCGAGCACCGCCGAGCCCACCACTCCGTTCGCCTCACCCGCCCGCACCTCCACATGCACTAGCTCGTGCCCCAAACCCACGGGAGCGCCCTTCCCCATCGACACCCGAAGACCCCCTCCGCCTCCAAGCTCGCCGTCGACGACACCGTCGCCCCCAAGCCGTCTCATCACCACCATCGTCATCGCCGTGCTCCCCCGCGTCGACCAGTGCCAAAGCCATCGCCGGAGACCCCCTGGAGCCGTCGCCCGCTTCGTTCCCGAGCTGTCGCCGTCGCCGTAGCCCTCGCCGGACTTCATCTCCGCCGCGGTGAGCCTCTCTCTCTCTCCCCACCGTCCGATCTTGATCAACGGTTTAGATTAACAGGGTTATAACGCCGAACCGTTTTCCTTTACATTTCGGCCGTCCGCTCGATTTTGCTCTAGCACACACACCCGTAGCCAATCTGGAAACGACATGTCACCCCCCTGTCCGTTAGTTATAGGATTTTATTTTCTGTTCTGTTTTAAAAACAGAGTCAGTCCTGATTTTATTTTTAGCATATCTTTTATGTTTTTAAGTGTTTTAACTTGATTCTTTTCGCATTGTATCAAAATTTTTATCTAATTTCTGTATATGCCAAGTTTGACCATATTTGACTATATAATTTTTAATTTAAACAGATTTGATTTAAATTTTGTTTTCTGAATATCTTGAGTTCAAAAATGTATTTTGAGTTGATTCTTTTTGCTACTTGTCACTAGTGACCTTAGTTAAAAGTAGGTAGAGTTTGGGAATTTTTAGAATAGTAGAAAATAGTATTTTCAACCAAAACAGATTCTGTTTAGTTCTTTTAGGTTTATTTCTAATTCCTTTTGTTTTAAATTGTGTTAAAATTATTTTCTTTTATATTAGTTGATAAATTTTATAAAGTTTTCTGTTAGAAGATAGTATTCCTTCAAAACAAATATTATTTTATTAATTGATTGCATGGAATCAATTCTAGTTCAATTATAACTTGCAATTGAATTTCCATTTCTAGTTTGATTTGCTATTTGAAAATACTTTTAATAAATTTTGTTTTATAAAATATACTTTGCGTTAACTTAGTTAATATATATTTTGTTTTCTGTTAGTTATCAGTAGTACTTCAACTAAACTTATTTTATGTTATTATTTTGATAGCATGAAATCAACTCTAGTTTCATAATAACTTGCAAATTGATTTCATTGCTAGTTGGAACTCTTATTTGAAAATATTTTCATAACTTATTTTATAAGTTTTATTTTCTATTAACTTAATTGTTTTGTACTTTGTTTTCCCCTTATTTTAATATTGCATTGTTTTACTTGTTGTTAAGCTTAGTGGGCAAACACTTATGTTGTTTAGGATGTTGTTTTCATAGTTTTACTTGTTCTTCAAAAGTAATTCTTTTTGCTAAGTAAAATATTTACTAAAATACTTTTGTTATAATTTACTTTGTTTTTATTTGTTACTATTGAAAATAGTTGTTTGTAGGGGAAAAACCCACCTTAGTTGTGTTCGTGAAAACTTTGTTGATTTTTGATATTTGTCTTAAGTATTTCCTTCATCAACCTTGTTACTTTTGGTTCTTGTGTTACCTTTTGATTGTTTGTATTGATTGCTAGAAATGTTTGCTTATGAATGCAATGTTTGTTATTATAGATTTCACCGGAGAGTGACGTATAGTTCTATCAAGTATTTTCTGAGAGCGATACTTATCTTCATCAACAGTACAGGCAAGTTCACTTTGACCATTTTGTTCATACCTATGTTTTATTGCATGTAGTGAAATCATTCAACAAATTCCTCCCGTAGTGTTTTTGAAATTCTTGTAGTTGAGTAGAATGCATGAGGTAGGAACCCACCACTTGACTAAAGCCCCGGGAACGCTAGTTAGTGCAATGCTATGCTAAAGTAGACAGGGTCTGGTATGAGTGTTCGTGAGTGGTGTGAGAAGGAGGACTTCATGTCAAAATGACGACTTCATGAAGGCTTCTGCAAGACCTGCATATTCAAGACCTCAAGACTTCAAGACTCGAGAAACACATTTTTCAATACACACTACTCGGTGAGGGATGGTTGAAACGGTACCCTAGAGAAGCCAGTGGATTTGCCTAGGTGTTGCTGGAGATGGCCAGTATTCATGCGGAAAGCCTCACCCAGACTCAAAGGGAAGGATGAATACTTCATGCCCGGAAGCTTACCTGTGTAGCCACAAGTCATTATGGGCTCTGGCTTGGTTGATCTTTGTTGTGACTCTGGCTGGGCAGTGCTACGAGATGTAGTCGACGTTAGGAATGGATGGGCACTGACAGTAGTCAGGGAAACACTCTGAAAGACCATGTTTCGTTCATCCTATTCTCAAACACCATGCAGTGCGAGGGCTTACCAGGAGGGAACGAATCTTGTGGGTAAAGTACACAACACTCTGCAGAGTTAAACCTAATCGATTAGCCGTGTCCCCGGTTACGGACAATTTGAGCTTCTAGACTTGGATCTATCTCTGAACTCTCAACACTGGACTGATAACTAATTGTGGGCAACTTAATGATTCTTATGGGCATTGAGACATTGGTTGGTGGAACCATGTCATGATAGGTAACTCCATAGTGAAATTCCTGATATTCCTTTGTTGTAGGGAAAATAAAATCAGCTTTTACACAAAAACCCAGACACAGAGCCACAAAGCCTTTGCATATAGAATAGCCTTTATTCTTCTGTTCTTCTATGGTGATCTTGCTAGTACATTCAATGTACTGACCTACATGGCTGCAACGTCTTATGTTGCAGATACTCTTGTACGACGGGTAAGAGTACGATTCAGGGTTACGGTCTACACTCAACCTGCCGTTGGTGTTATTGGGACTCCACTCCCGTTGACTGTATTCCGCTGCTATTTTAAGGTATATATATCAGTTTTACGTTATTTACATGTGATTGCACTTTGATATATACATGGATGTACTATGTGTGCCAGCATACTGATCCAGGGATGGCCAGAACACACAGAGGCTTGACTCGTTTTGAGTCGGGTCGCTACAAGCAATTGATAGAAAAGCAAATAATCATGTAGTTATCCAAGGAAATGATCATGCATATAGGCGTCACGTCCATATCAAGTAGATCGAAATGATTCTGCATCTACTACTATTACTCCACACATCGACCGACTCCTGCCTGCATCTAGAGTATTAAGTTCCTGAAGAACAGAGTAACACATTAAGAAAGATGACATGATGTAGAGGGATAAACTCAAGCAATATGATGAAAACCCCATCTTGTTACCCTTGATGGCAACAATACAACACGTGCCTCGCTACCCCTACTTTGTCTCTGGGTGAGGACACCGCAAGATTGAACCCAAAACCAAGCACTTCTCCCATTGCAAGAATTACCAATCTAGTTGGCCAAACCAAACCAATAACTCGAAGAGACTTGCAAGGATATGAAATCATGCATATAATAAATCAGAGGAGATTCAAATAAGATTCATGGATAATCTGAACATAAACTCACAATTCATCAGATCTTGACAAATACACCACAATAGAGGATTGCATCGGGTAGATTTCCATGAAGATCATGAAGAACATGGTATTGAAGATCGAAGAGAGAGAAGAAGCCATCTAGATACTAGCTATGGACCCATAGGTTTGTGGCAGATTACCGGAAAAGGATCCAAGATTTGATCTCTTGGGAATGGAGGCTTCCGGTGGTGGAAAAGTATTTTCATGGCTCTTTTTGATGTTGGGGTAATATTTGGGTATTTATAGGCAAATAATTAGGGTTAGGAGACCTGCCAGGAGGTGACAAGCCTGCTAGGCGTGGCCAGGGGGGCACGCCTAGCTGTCTTGTGGCGCCCTGGAACCTTCCCTGACTTGCACTCCAAGTTTGGATGACTTGTTTCCTTCTTGAAAAATTCCTTCTGAAGGTTTTATTCCGTTTGGACTCCATTTAATATTCCATATCTGCAAAACTCAAAAACAAGGAAAAATAGAAACCGACACTAGGCTCTAGATTAATAGTTTAGTCCCAAAAATAATATAAAATAGCATATTAATGCATATGAAACATCCAAAACAGATAATATAATAGCATGCCAGCATAAAAAATTATAGATATGTTGGAGACGTATCAGGCACCGCCTGTTGGCTTGGCACCACCTTGTGTAGCCTCCGGTCTCCCTCCAAAGCTTCTAGGTTTTATATTTGTCCATAAAAAATCATCAAAAAGTTTCATGGCATTTGGACTTCGTTTGGTACAGTATTCCTAAAACGCCAAAAACAAGTAGAAACCAACAACAGGATATGGACACTAGGTTAATAGGTTAGTTTAGAAAAATGATATAAAACAACAAATACATGCATATAAAGTATCCAAGAATGATAATATAGTAGCATGGAACAATAAAAAATTATAGATACGTTGGAGACGTATCAGACGCCTCTTGCCCCTCCTCCTCGAGCGGAGCAGGGCCGGCAGCTAGGTGCGTGCTGATACGTCTCCATCGTATGTATAATTTTTGATTGTTTCATGCCAATATTATTTAACTTTCATATACTTTTGGAAACTTTTTATACCATTTTTGGGACTAACATCTTGATCTAGTACCCAGTGCCAGTTCCTGTTTGCTGCATGTTTTTTGTTTTGCAGAATATCCATACCAAACGAAGTCCAAACGCGATAAAAACTTACGGAGATTTTTTTGGAATCTATGTGATTTTTAGGAAAAAGAATCAATGCGAGATGATGCCCGAGGTGACCAGAAGCCAGGGGGCATGGCCTACCCCCTAGCCACGCCCTGGGCCCTTGTGGTCACCCCTTAAGGTGGTTGGAGCTCTCCATTTTCCACAAGGAAGATATTTTTATAATAAAAATCCCTCCAAAATTTCAAACCGATCGGAGTTACGGATCTCCGGATATTTAAGAAACGGTGAAAGGCCAGAATCTAGGAGCACAGAAACAGAAGGACATAGAGAGAGATATCCAATCTCGGAGGGTCTCTCACCCCTCTGCCGCCATGGAGACGAAGGACTAGAGGGTAAACCCTCCTCCCATCTAGGGGGAGGTTAAGGAAGAAGAATAAGGAGGGGGGGCTCTCTCCCCCTCTCTCCCGGTGGCAACGAAACGCCACCGGGGCCATCATCGTGACGACGATCTACTCCAACAACTCCGTCATCTTCACCAACACCTCCATCACCTTCCCCCATCTATCTACAATGGTAGAGTCTCTCGCAAACCACTTTACCCTCTACTTGAACATGGTGTTTTATGCTTCATATTATTATCCAATGATGTGTGGCCATCCTATGATGTCTGAGTAGATTTTTGTTCTCCTATGGATTGATTGATGATCATGATTGGTTTGAGTTGCATGTTTTATTATTGGTGCTGTCCTATGGTACACTCCGTGTCGCACAAGCATGATGGATCCTCACTGTAGGGTGTTGTAATGTGTTCATGATTCGCGTATGGTGGGTTTCTTGAGTGACAGAAGCATAAACCCGAGTAGGTGGGTTGTTGCATATGGGAGTAAAGAGGACTTGATACCTTATAATGCTATGGTTGGGTTTTACCTTAATGATATTTAGTAGTTGCGGATGCTTTCTAGAGTTCCAATCATAAGTGCATATGATCCACGTAGATAAAGTATGTTAGCTTATGCCTCTCCCTCATATAAAATTGCAATAATGATTACCGGTCTAGTTATCGATTGCCTAGGGACAATTCCACAACTCCTACCACCACTTTTCCACACTCGTTAAACTAAATTAATTGTTACTTTATGTAAACATCCCCTAGATTTTATTTATGTGTTCTCTATTATCTTGCAAACCTATCTCGTCACACCTACAAAGTAGTTCTAGTTTCATACTTGTTCTAGGTAAAACGAATGTTAAGCGTGCGTAGAGTTGTATCGGTGGTCGATAGAACTTGAGGGAATATTTGTTCTAACTTTAGATCCTCATTGGGTTCGACACTCTTACTTATCAAGAAAGGCTACAATTGATCCCCTACACTTGTGGGTTATCATGTCCCTCGAGCTCCTCCTCAAGCAGAGCAAGGTCGGCACCCTCCTATCATAGTCACCGTCTCCACGCCATGGTGATCTGCAACAAAGGGGAACATAGGAGGAGAAGGTGAGGTGAGGAGGAGAGGGTCGATCCGTGTGAGTAAGGATGGGAAGGGCGTACCTGGGCAATGCCGGTGACGGATCCCGTGAACTCCGGCCTCGCCATCACCGGTTGCGGTGGGATTCGGCCAAAAACCTAGTCGCGGGCGTTGAGGCACGAATCTTAACGTATGGGAGGGAGAGGTGGATCTTGGGGAGATCGGGGACATGTTGCGCGTAGCCGGAGCTCCCCGAAACTGGCCAACATGGATGATGGCGGCAGTGACGCGATCATAGGTTGGTAAGGAGAGGTTCACGCGAGGGGGGAGGGGGAAGGAGAGGAAGAGAGATATAGTGAGAGATGGATGCGGTGGGCCTCTCCTTTTTTCTCCCTGTTTACATGGATGGATGGATGGGTGGACGATGGGATTGCTGGGAATGGATGGTAGGATGTTTGCCATATCATCAATTTGTGGCGCAAATGATTCCACCAATGAGAATTAAACATATGCATTTGTGTGTTTTTCCATTTGAGAATTAAGCATATTTTGTAGAACATCTGACGCCTCAGGCTCTGTTCCTTATGTCACTTGCTGGAGGTTGACGCATGGGTTCCACATGTCAGTGTTGGTTCAAAGCTAATTCTCATATTTCGAACATGTCAGTGTTGGCTTGGAGTAGTTCTAGAATGGGTGACCGACCGGGAAGTTGGACCCGAGTGCGTATGAGTGAGGACAAAGTGTGCAGAAAAGGCTAGTATTGATGTGTGAGGCCAGTCTAGATCCCGCCAGGAGTAACGACCACCGGTGGGTGTGTCCGTGGCATTACAACAAATTTGTACTAGATGAGATCTATTTCTAAATAATGTTTGCATGGGTAGTAGATGATATATATTACCTCATGTCCGCCCGAATGGCAAGACAACCAAGTGATCTTTCTATGAGGTGTGATCTTCAGCCGCCTCACACTTCTCTAATCATTCGTACTCATGTAGATCGTGATCTACCCAGAAAACATACATGTTACGGATGATCCTACACTTGGGAGAACACTAAATACTTGATATTTAATTGAGAGATCACCCTAATAAAAGCGACTACCGGGCAATCAAAAGGTTGCATCAAAGGGGATAAACATATGAGGCAATTCATAATAACATGATAAGGTGTTGCCCATTCTGATGGAGAAGTGTTTATTTCTTTCTTCTTCGTCTTTTGCGTCGGTGTCCACCTTCATAAAAATGTGTCACCACCTTGTTGATGAATCAAATAATATTGGTATATCTATTGCTAATAAAAATTAATGCATTACATCAGGGTTGACACAGATGTCATTAAAGTGAAAATCATATCACTCCAACCATCATGCTGAGTCATGACATGCAGGTCATGTTAATTAATACATCATATAGGCATATCATACACAATCAAATTAAATATGACAAATAATATACCACTTAACATGCTATTATGCAAAATGAAGTTAGGGGCCTCCAATCATGTTATGCAAAATTATATTTTACATGGCTTCTAAGAGTTTGGATCAAACCATAGCTACCAATGCCCATCATCAAGTATGATTGTTCAAGTCACTTGATTAACTTTGTGGGGCTATGAAACATGATATAAAAAATCTCGAGCGCCATACTAAACTTTGTCATACACAAGAACCTCATGCGGATGATATCTACGTGCCCTTTAGTTTGTGAAACATTCATCTCTCTTAAATATGATGGAACCCAAAGAACTGAAGCACATCGTTGATCTATAACCTAGCATACTCAGGAGTAACATAGATCGATTATGGATAGCCATAACTTTGTACCAAAATTCCACCATGCCATGAAGATTAGAACTACGCAAATTCAAGGGAAGCAAAAAGAACATGAGGTAATATATATCATCTACTACCCATGCAAACATTATTTAGAAATAGATCTCATCTAGTACAAATTTATTGTAAAGCCCCGGACACACCCACCGGTGGTCGTTACTCCTGGCGGGATCTAGACTGGCCTCACACATCAATACTAGCCTTTTCTGCACACTTTGTCCTCACTCATACGCACTCGGGGCCAACTTCCCGGTTGGTCACCCATTCCAGAACTACTCCAAGCCAAGCACGCTTAACCTGTTTAACCTGGGAGTTCTGTTTGAATGGGATCCCGGAAAAGAAGGAATTCCTTATTGATATGAGTAGTCTATCATCCCTAATAAGCCAGGCTATCACATACACCTCCACTCAAAGGAACCAACGTCCTTGTCGGGTCACAGGAATGCTCCCTCTTGGCACAAACGTCTGTGCTTCTAGTCCGATACATGTGTCATTCCGTGTGCCACAACGGGTCACAAACTTCATGAACAACATGACTGCGCACCTGTGGGCAAACATCCGTGTAACTACGTGGGTCATCTTTGATACCAACTTGTAACGCCCCGGACACACACGCTGGTGGTTGTTACTCCTGGCGGGATCTAAACTGGCCTCACACATCAATACTAGCCTTTTCTGCGCACTTTGTCCTCACTCATGCACACCCGGGACCAACTTCCCGGTCGGTCACACATCCTAGATCTACTCCAAGCCAAGCACGCTTAACCTGGGAGTTCTGTTCGAATGGGCTCCCAGAAAAGAAGCATTTCCTTATTGATATGCCTAATAAGCCAGTATATCACAATTATATTATGCAATACCCATACATCTCATGTATTCTAGATCGTAAGATGCATCTATGCATAGCACGACTAATGATGCCACTATATGGTAATGCAATAGAAAACAAAAAAAAATCTGAACTACATACATGCCCAATATCACTATGATGATGCATAGAAGATTTGATCTGATCATTACCAAATTGTAGCATAGTGGAAGGAGAGTTAGTGAAGATTGATACGTCTCCAACGTATCTTCTTTCCTAAGACATTTGCTCTTATTTTGGACTCTAATTTGCACGATTTGAATGAAACTAACCCGAACTGACATTGTTTTCAGCAGAACTACCATGGTGTTGTTTTTGTGCAGAAATAAAAGTTCTCAGAATGGAACGAAACTTTTTGGAGATTTATTTTGGAATATATGAGGAATTATGGAGCCAGAAGCCACCTGCGAGGGGACCCAGGGTGCTCACCCTCTACTAGGGCGCG
This sequence comes from Hordeum marinum, assembly GCA_022496015.1. Lineage (NCBI taxonomy): Eukaryota > Viridiplantae > Streptophyta > Magnoliopsida > Poales > Poaceae > Hordeum > Hordeum marinum. The sequence continues at coordinate 448,431,963 of CM039678.1, read as the reverse complement.
CTAGACCCCCTTGGCGCGGCCTGGTAGAGGATGGACACCTCGTGGTCCCCCTAACACTAATTCCAACGCTATAAATTCACAAATCTCCAGAAAAAAACACGGAGAAAAATTATCGCGTTTCACGATACGGAGCCTCCGCCACCTCCTGTTCTTCATCAAGAGGCCAGATCTAGAGCCCGTTTGGGGCTCTAGAGAGGGGAATCTTCGGTCTTTGTCATCATCAACCCTTCTCCACCGCCAATTCCATGATGCTCCCAACCGGGAGTGATTAATTCCTTCGTAGGCTTGCTGGTCAGTGAGGAGTTGGATGAGATTCCTCATGTAATCAAGTTAGTTTTGTTAGGGCTTGATCCCTAGTATCCACTATGTTCTAAGATTGATGTTGCTATGACTTTGCCATGCTTAGTGCTTGTCCCTAGGGACCGAGTGCCATGATTTCTGTTCTCAAACGTTTATGTTGTCATCATTATATATATGTTCTTGATCTAATCTTGCCTAGTCATATGCACCTAGTACGTGTGATGATCCTTCAAACCCCGGGGTGATAGAAATCGGGATACTTCACGATGATGACCGTAGTTTGAGGAGTTCATGTATTCACTATGTGCTAATGCTTTTGTTCCGGTACTCTATTAAAAGGAGGAGTTAATATCCCTTGGTTTCCTTATGTACCCCGCTGCCACACGAGGGTAGGACGAAAGATGTTATGCAAGTTTTTTTCCATAAGCACGTATGACTATATACGAAATACATGCCTACATTGCATTGACGAACTGGAGCTAGTTTTGTGTCGCCCTAGGTTATGACTGTTATATGATGAATATCATCCAACGAATACACCGATCCAGTGCCTATGAGTTTTCCACTTATTGTTCTTGTTAAGTTACCATTACTGCTGTTACTGTTTCACTCGCTATAAAACTATTGCTGCTACTATTACTGTTATTGTTATTGTTACCATTGCTATCAAACTATCATATTACTGTGCTACTGATCACTTTGCTACATATATTTATCTCTATGTGTGGTTTAATTGACAACTCAACTGCTAATACTCTCAAATATTCTTTGGCTCTCCTTGTGTCGAATCTATAAATTTCGGTTGAATACTCTACACTCGAAACGGTTGCGATCCCCTATACTTGTGGGTTATCAAGACTTTTTTTGGCGCTATTGCTAGGGAGCGTAGCTATATTTGTTGAGTTACTTGGGATTTATATCAATTGATCACTATGAAGAGTCTGAAGGATACTAATACCAATATTTTTCCCTCTAAGACGAGGGGAGGTAAGGAACTGCCATCACACTCTCCACTTGATTCACCTTTTGTTATGAGTAAACTTGCAACACCACCACATGCTATTAATCCTGATATTGATGATGCTACTTCTACTATGAATGATGCTTATGATGATGCTAGTACCATGCTTTATGATAATGTGCCACTAGGTGAATTTCTTGATGAACAAATTCCTAGAGCTAGAGAGAATGAAATCACTGAAACTGCTGAAACTGATGAGAAGTTTGGAACTAATGATCATGAAACACCTAATAGGCCTAGCTCTCCTAGATTTGAAATGCCTAAGATACCTGAAGGTTATGCTTTAGATGGAGAAATAGATATAGAGATCCTTGCTTGTAAGGATAGAAATGATGTTAAGAAACTACTATGCAAGTATAAAGAAAACACTTTGAATGCTAAAATGAAATATAATCCTAAGTTTGCTACTTCACCTATCTTTGTTATCGATATGGATTATGAATTCTCTATCGACCCAGATTTAATTACTTTGATTGAATCCGATCCTTTTCATGGCTATGAAACTAAAACTATGATAGCACACCTTACTAAGCTGAATGATATAGCCACCCTATTTGCTCTTGATAGGAAGATTCGCTACTATTATACTCTCAAATTATTTTCATTCTCATTAAAGGGAGATACTAAGATATGGTACAATACTCTTACTCCTGGTTGTGTGTATAGTCCCCGGGATATGATTTACTACTTCTTTGAAAAATATTTTCCTGCTCATAAGAAACACGCTGCCTTATAGGAAATATTTAACTTTGTGCAAATTGAAGAAGAGAGTCTCCCACAAGCTTGGGGGAGGCTTCTCCAATTGCTTAATGCTTTGCCTAATAATCCTCTTAAGAAAAATCAAATACTTGATATGTTCTATAATGGACTAACTGATACTTCTAGGGACTTACTAGATAGTTGTGCTGGTTGTGTTTTCAGGAAACAAACTGTTGAACAAGCTAAGGAACTATTGAATAATATATTGAAGAATTATGACGATTGGACTCTTCCTGAACCACCAATTGAACCCACTCTGAAGAAGAGGGGTATCTTATTTCTAAGTCAGGAAGATATGCAAGAGGCAAAGAAATGTATGAAGGAAAAAGGTATTAAGGCTGAGGATGTTAAATATTTACCACCTATTTAAGAAATACATTTGTGCTGGTTGTGTTTTCAGGAAACGAACTGTTGAACAAGATGAGGAACTATTGAATAATATATTGAAGAACTATGACGATTTGACTCTTCCTGAACCACCAATTGAACCCACTCTGAAGAAGAGGGGTATCTTATTTCTTAGTCAGGAAGATATGCAAGAGGCAAAGAAATGTATGAAGGAAAAAGGTATTAAGGCTGAGGATGTTAAATATTTACCACCTATTGAAGAAGTACATGGGCTCAACACACCACCACCTTCATAGGTGGTAGAGGTAAATTCTTTATTAAAGTTTGATGAAGGTGATATCCCTTACAACAAACATCCTAGTTAATGCTTATGTGAGTTTGATAACTACATTATGAAAAAGAGCACTTCAATCCAAATATTCTAAAACACTTGAAATATAATTCTGATATGGTTGCTCGGTTGAGTGACTTGTCCTTTAGAATCAGTAATGATGTTAGTGGTGTAGGAAAACATGCCTCTACGGTTTAAACTCAATTAGAACAAGTTGCTAAATCTCAAAGAGAATTGCTTGATGAAATGAATAATAATATGAATGATCATGCTATTAGAGTAGTGACTAGAGGAGGTAGAATGACCAAAGCACGTCTTTATCCGGCAGGTCAGCCTAAAAGAATTGAACAAGACTCTCAAGGAATTAATACTTATACACCTAGTCCTGCTAAGAAGAAGAAATAGAAAAATGATAGTACTTTGCATGCTTCTAGTGAACCAGAGATACCAAAAACCTCCTGATGATAATAATGATGTGTCTATTTCTGCTGCTGGAACTCAATTTGGTAATGAACATCCACCTAGTGATAATGATAACGATTATTATGTTCATTAGGATACTCAACCTAGTGATGATAAAGAACCATATAATGATGTAGAAATTGAACCCGCTGTTGATCTTGATAACCCACAACCTCAAAATAAACGATATGATAAAAACGACCTTGTGGCTAGAAAACATGGTAAAGAAAGAGAACCATGGGTTAAAAACTCCATGCCTTTCCCACCTAAACCATCTAAAAAAGGATGATGAAGAATTTGAACGCTTTGCTAAAATGATTAGGCTAGTCTTTTTGCGTACCTGCTTAATGGGTATCTTAAAGATGCCTCCTTACGCTAAATACATGAAAGACATCATTACTAATAAAAGAAAGATACCTGAAGTAGAAATATCCACCATGCTTGCTAATTATTCTTTTAAGGATGGAGTACCTAAAAAACTTGGAGATCCTGGAATACCAACTATACCTTGCTCCATTAAAAGACATTATGTCAAAACTACTTTTTATGATCTAGGAGCTGGTGTTAGTGTTATGCATTTATCTTTATATAGAAGAATTGATTTGAATAAACTCATACCTACTGAAATGTCATTGCAAATGGCTGACAAATCAACTGCCATACCTATTGGTATTTGTGAGGATGTGCCCGTTGTTGTTGCAAACGTTACTATCTTAATAGACTTTGTTATTCTTGAGATGCCCGAGGACGACAACATGTCGATTATCCTTGGTAGAGCCGTCTTGAATACTGCAGGCGTGCTATTGCTTGCAATAAAATCAAGGTCACTTTTCATATCAATGGTAATGAGCATACGGTGCACTTTTTGAAGAAATAATTCCAAGTGAATGGTGTGAATGTTATTGATAATTCTTCGACACTCATTATTGGAAGCTTTGAATTACCTCTACCTACTGTCAAAAAGAGATATGATATTGTTATGGTTGGGGGTATGCCTATCCCCGTTGAGGTAACCAAGTGTTTTATGAAAGTTCTTCGATTTCATGCTAATTGAAGGTGGTTGTTAATAATACTTGATCAACCTTATTAATGAATCATTTTCAGGAGGAATGAATTTGTTGAATTTAGTAGACACATCTCTCTGTATCCACTTTTAGTTTTCTGTTTTTCTTAGTTAAATAAAAAAATGCCATGTTTATCTTGTCTTCTGATTTTTCCCGTGCAATAAAAAATGACCCAAAAATAAAAGTTCTCAAAATGCCCACAAAATTTAAAATGATTTTTTTCTATTTATTTGTGAATTTTTGGAACAAATAATACTAGAGGGGGTGTGCACCTGGTGGCCACCCTCCACCAGGGCGCACTAGACCCCCCTAGCGCGACCAGGTAGAGGGTGGCCCCCAGGTGTGTCCCCCACTTATCCCTTTAGCCCATTTCATCTCTCACCTCTACAAAAAATTCACCATTGCTCTCTCCCTCGTACTCTTGTTCAAGAACCCATGGATTTCGATCTTTTGCTCAAAGCTCTATTTCCGAATCTGTTTTAGGGGATTGCTTCTTGGTATGTAACTCCCCATTGCTCCAATTAGTTTTTGAATAGTGGTTTATGTTCAGAATAATTAGCTACTCTTGGTGCTGCTGTATCTGAGCATGCATGTTGAATTCTAAGAGTTCTAAGTAGTTTGACTGCTTGATATGGCCTTTATGCATCCCTAGGAGTAGTTGCTATCAATTTCATTTAGTTTTGTTAACCAAATTTTTTCACAATTGTTTCCGGAAATTGTTCGCAAATAAAATGCAATTCTTCAGGAAATCTTCGAGGAGGAGATCCTCGGGGGCATCATCAAGTGAAAGTTCCATACGACAATCTTATGTTGAGCCTAGTGCAAGCTCGATACGGACGCAGAAACCAAATCATGCCTTGGGGCGTGTATTACCTTCATGAAAGGTGTAGGTATTAAGGAAGAATTTGAATAGTATGTTCGCAATGCTGATCTGGTTCCCTTCATCGAAGATAAGTGCACTCAACATCTCATCCTCACGGAAATATTTACCAACAAAATTTAAATATTTCCCTCGTGAGTCTAGAGTTTCATTTATTCATTATAATAATGCTTTCACCATGCCTCTAGATGTATTTTGCGACACGTGTAAAACTCCATATTGGGGTTCGGTAGACGAACCAATGCTACCTATTGAGCTTGCGTTGGTTTTCACTTGAAGAGGAAAGGGTGATGCGGCAAAGTAGATAAGTATTTCCCTCGGTTGTTGAGAACCAAGGTATCAATCTAGTAGGAGGATCGAGCAAGTAACCAATGGATACACCTACACAAACAATCAAACTTTTGCACCCAACGCTATAAAGGGTGGTCAATCCCTTCACGATTACTTGCAAGGATTAGATCTGATAGGGATATATGTATAAGATTGCAGAAAGTAGAAAGGTAAATAAATTGCAGCAAGGTATTTTTGGTATTTTTGGTATATAGATCTGAAAATATAATATGGAAAATACAATCGGGGGCCGTAGGTTTGACTAGAGGCTTCTCTCTTGAAGGAAAATAACACAGTGGCTGAACAAATTACTGTCGAGCAATTGATAGAAAAGCGCATAGTTATGACGATATTCAAGGCAATGATTATGCATATAGGCATCATGTTAGTGTCAAGTGGGCCGAAACGATTCTGCATCTACTACTATTACTCCACACATCGACCGACTCCTGCCTGTATCTAGAGTATTAAGTTGATGAAGAACAGAGTATCGCATTAAGTAAAATGACATGATGTAGAGGGATAAACTCAAGCAATATGATGAAAACCCCATCTTTTTACCCATGATGGCAACAATACAATATGTGCCTTTCTACCCCTACTTTGTCACTGGGTGAGGACACCCTAAGATTGAACCCAAAACTAAGCACTTCTCCCATTGCAAGAATTACCAATCTAGTTGGCCAAACCAAACCAATAACTCGAAGAGACTTGCAAGGATATGCAATCATGCATATAGGAATTCAGATAAGAACCAAATAATATAACTCGAAGAGACTTGCAAGGATATGAAATCATGCATATAGGAATTCAGATAAGAACCAAATAATATTCATAGATAAGCGGATCATAAACCCACAATTCATCAGATCTCGACAAACACACCACAAAAGAGTATTACATCGGATAGATCCCCATGAATATCATAGAGAACATGGTCTTGAAGCACAATGAGAGAGAAGAAGCCAGCTAGATACTAGCTATGGACCCGTAGGTCTATGGTAGACTACTCACGCATCATCGGAGGGGCAATGGAGTTGATGTAGATGCCCTTCGTGATCAAATCCCCCTTTGATAGATTATCGGAAAAGGCTCCAAGATTGGATCTCTTGGGAACGGAGGCTTCTGGCGGCGGAAAAGTATTTGCGTTGCTCCTTTTGGTATTGGGGGAATATTTGGGAATTTATAGGCCAAAGATTAGGGTTAGGAGATCTGCTGGGGGGGACAAGCCAGGGGGCGCCCTTGGTCGCGCCAGGGTGGCTTGTGACCTCCTGGCAGGTCTCCTAGCCCCCCTCCAAGTCTGGTAGATGTCTTTTGGTCAAAGAAAAATCATCGCAAAGATTTTATTCCGTTTGGATTCTGTTTAATATTCCTTATCTACAATATTCAAAAGAAGGAAAAAACAGAAACTGACACTAGGCTCTAGGTTAATAGGTTAGTCCCAAAAATAATATAGATAACATATTAATGCATAGAAAACATCCAAAATGGATAATGTAATAGCATGGAGCAATCAAAAATTATAGATACGTTGGAGACGTATCAGCATCCCCAAGCTTAATTCCTGCTCATCCTCGAGTAGGTAAATGATAAAAACAGAATTTTTGATGTGCAAAGCTACCTAACATATTTATCCATGTAATATCCTTTATTGTGGCATGAATGTTCAGATCCATAAGACTCAAAACAAAAGCTTAATGTTGACATAAAAACAATAATATTTCAAGTATACTAACAAAGCAATTGTACCTCTTGAAAATGTAATGGCAAAAGAAAGTTATCCCTACAAAATCATATATTCTGGCTATGCTCCATCTTGCCCACACAAATTATTTATATCATGCACAACCCCAATGAAATGTCAAGCAATTGTTTCACACTTTTTATGTTCTCAAACTTTTTCAACTCTCACGTAATTACATGAGCGTGAGCCATGGATATAGCACTATAGGTGGAATAGAATTTGGTGGAGGTTGTGAAAAAAGAGAGAAGATAGTCTCACATCAAATAGGCGTATCAGCGGGCTATGGAGATGCCATTAACAGATATTAATGTGAGTGAGTAGGGATAGCATAGATGCACTAGAGCTCTAAGTGTATGAAAGCTCAAAAAGAAACTAAGTGGGTGTGCATCCACCTTGCTTGCTCATGAATACCTAGGGCAATTTGAGGAAGCCGATCATTGGAATATACAAGCCAATTTATATAATGAAAAATTCCCACTACTATATGAAAGTGACAAAATAGGAGACTCTCTATCATGAAGATCATGGTGCTACTTTGAAGCAGAAGTGTGGAAAAAAGGTAGTAGCAATGTCCCTTCTCTCTTTTCTCTAAATTTTTTGGTGGGCATTTAATGCCTCTTTTATTCATTTGTTTATTTGGGCTTCGCTGGCCTCTTTTATTTTTCATAAAGTCCGGAATCTCATCCCCACTTGAGGAAATCATAGCTTCCATCATCCTTTCCTCACATGGGACATGCTCTATAATGAAAATCATCACACTTTTAAAACTTACAACTCAAAGGACAATTACAACTCGATACCTATCACAAAATATGACTCTATATGCAATATGGAAGTGATGGTGCATGTCATAAAAGGAAACGGTGGAAGTTGCATGGAAATATTGTTATAAATATGCCCTAGAGGCAATAATAAATTGGTCATTATCATATTTCCGTATTCATGATAATCGTTTAATATCCATGCTATAATTGTGTTGATCGGAAACTCAGATACATGTGTGGATACATAGACAACACCATGTCCCTAGTATGCCTCTAATAGACTAGCTCATTGATCAAACATGACTATGGTTTCCTAGTCATGGACATGAGATGTCATTTGGTAAGGGGATCACATCATTAGGAGAATGATGTGATGGACAAGACCCAAACTACAAATGTAGCATATGATCGTGTCAGTTTATTGCTACTATTTTCTGCATGTCAAGTATATGTTCCTATGACCATGAGATCATGCAACTCACTGACACTGGAGGAGTACCTTGTGTGTATCAAACTTCGCAACGTAACTAGGTGACTATAAAGGTGCTCTACAGGTATCTCCGAGGGTGTCTGTTGGGTTGGCATGGATCAAGACTGGGATTTGTTACTCCATGTGATGGAGAGGTATCTCAGGGCCCACTCGGTAATACAACATCACTATAAGCCTTGCAAGCAATGTAACTAAAGAGTTAGCCACGGGATCTTGTATTACGGAACGAGTAAAGAGACCTGCTGGTAACGAGATTGAACCAGGTATAGAGATACCGACGATCGAGTCTCGGGCAAGTAACATACCAAAGAACAAAGGGAACAACATACAGGATTAACTGAATCCTTGACATAGAGGTTCAAACAATAAATATCTTCGTGGAATATGTAGGAACCGATATGGGTATCTAGGTCCTGCTATTGGTTATTGATCGTAGAGGTGTCTCGGTTATGTCTACATAGTTCTCGAACCCGCAGGGTCTGCACACTTAAGGTTCGGTGATGTTTCGGTAGTATAGAGTTATGTATGATGGTGATAGAAGGTTGTTCGGAGTCCTGTATGATATCCCGGACACCACGAGGAGCTCCAGAATGGTCCGAAGGTAAAGATTGACATATAGGAAGTACTGTTTTGGTCACCGGAAAAGTTTGGGGCTCATCGGTAGTGTACCGGGAGTGTCGGGAGGGTACCGGGGGACCATCGGGAGGGTTGTCTTGACCCAAGAGGATACTTGGGCTGTGGGAGGAGGTAAACCAGCCCCTGGTGGGCTGGCCGAAGCCTCCTCTAATGGCCCATGTGACTGGAGTGGTTTGAGAAGGAAAAAAAATCCAAAGGTGGAGAGGTGGAAAGAGTTTCCAAGTGGAAAGGAGGAATCCTACTCCTAATAGGATTGGAGTAGGACTTCTCCACCTCCAATTTCGACCAAACCTTGAGGGTTTGAGGCTGCCTCCTCCCCTACCTCCCTCCTATATATACTAGAGGATTTAGAGGAAAAAGCTAACCCTAATAGCCACGTGCTACCTCTCCTCTAGATCGAAGTTTCTCCTCTAGATCGGTTTTCAGCGGTGCTTAGGCGAAGCCCTACTGGAATAGATCCACCACCATCGACGCAACGCCATCGCGCTACCGGAGAACTCATATACCTCTCCGCTCCCTCTTGCTGGATCAAGAAGGCGGAGACCGTCATCGAGCTGTACGTGTGTTGAACGCGGAGGTGCCGTCCGTTCGTTGCTAGATCGGAAGGACCGTGATCAAGATCACGAGACGATTCGTGATTGGATCGGAGGACATATCATGATGAGATCGCGGGAATGATTGTGATTGGATCGCGGAACGGATTGTGATGGGATCGCGGGACACTCGGCGATTTGGATCGCGAAGACGTTCGACTACATCAACCGCGTTTCTTAACGCTTCCGGCTTAGCGGTCTACAAGGGTATGTAGATCCACTCTCCCTCACGTAGATGCTCATCACCATGGATAGATCTTGCGTGTGCTTGGGATTTTTTTGTTTCCCATGCAACGTTCCCCAACAGTGGCATCATGATCTAGGCCTATGTGTAGATGAGATCTCGAGAAGAACACAAAGGAGTTGGTGGGTGTTGATGCTTAGATTGCTTCCTTCCTTGGTCATGTTTTGGTTCAGCGGTATTGTGGGATGAAGCAGCCCAGACCAACCTTACACGTACGCTTATGAGAGACCGTTTCCATCGACTGACGTGTAACTTCGTTGCACAAAGATGGCTGGCGGGTGTCTGTTTCTCCTACTTTAGTTGGAGCAGATGCGACAAAGGCGGTTCTTGAGAAGGTTGAAAAGCAACTTATGTATCACCGTTGTGGTTTTTGCGTAGGTGAGATTTGTTCTTGCTAGATACCCGTAGCAGCCATGTAAAACATGCAACAACAATTAGAGGACGTCTAACTTGTTTTTGTAGGGTATGTTGTGATGTCATTTGGCCAATTACATGATGAGATATATGTGATGTATGAGATGATCATGTGTTGTATAGAATATCACGACTTGCATGTCGATGGGTACGACAACCGGTAGGAGCCATAGGGTTGTCTTTAATTATTGTATGACCTGCGTGTCAATCATTAAGTGCTATGTAATGCTTTACTTTATCGCTAAACGGTAGCAATAATACTAGAAGCATGGTGGGCGCAACATACCCGATGGCAACACATTTATGGAGATCAAGATGATGGAGATCATGGTGTCATGCCGGTAACGATGGAGATCATGCCAGTGCTTTCAAGATGGGGATCAAAAGCACAAGTTCATAGCCATATCATGTCACTTATGATTTGCATGTGATGTTAATCCTCTTATGCACCTTGTTTTGCTTAGTATGACAATAGCATTATAAGGTGATCCCTCACTTAAATTGCAAGATGAATTGTGTTCTCCCCGAGTGTGCACCGTTGCGAAAGTTCGTCTTGTCGAGACACCACGTGATGATCGGGTGTGATAGACTACGTTCACATACAACGGGTGCAAGCGAGTGTTGCACATGCAGAACACTCGGGGTTAAACTTGATGAGCCTAGCATGTACAAACGTGGCCTCGGAACACAAGAGACCGAAAGGTTGAACAAGAGTCATATAGTAGATATGATCAACATGATGATGTTCACCATTGAAACCACCTCAACTCACGTGATGATCGGACTTGAGTTGGTGAATTTGGATCATGTATCACTCGAATGACCGGAGGGATGTCAATTTTAGTGGGAGCTCTTGAGTAATATGATTAATTGAACTCATTATTATGAACATAGTCAGTAGTGTCTTTGCAAATTATGTTGTAGATTACTAGCTCACGTTGTAGCTCCCTTTAATTTTTATATGTTCCTCGAGAAATAGAGTTGAAAGATGATGGTAGCAATATTGCGGACTCGGTCCGTGATCCGAGGATTGTCCTCATTGCTGCACAGAAGGCTTATGTCCTTAATGCACCGCTCAGTGCGCCACCCCCTCTAGAGTCGTCTATAGATGTTATAAACATCTGACAGGCACGTTCCGATGACTACTTGATAGTTTAGTGCATCATGCATTACGGCTTAGAGTTGAGGCTCCAAAACATTTTGAACGTCACGGAACATATGAGATGTTCTAAGAGCTGAAATTGGGATCTCAGGCTCGTTCCCGTGTTGTGAGATATGAGATCTCCAACAAGATTCTTTGCATGTAATATGAAGGAGAATAGCTCAATTGTTGAGCATGTGCTCAGATTGTCTGGGTGCTACAATCGCTTGAATCATGTGGGAGTTGATCTTCCAGATAAGATAGTGATTGATATAGTTCTCCAAGTCACTATCGCTAAGCTACTAGAACTTGGTGATGAACTATGAAATGCCAGGGATGGAAGTAATGATCCCTGAGCTGTTCGCGATGGTTGACACCGCAAAGGTAGAAATCAAAAAGGAGCATCAAGTGTTGATGGTTAGTAAAACCACTAGTTTCGAGAAGGGCAAGGGCAAGAAGGGAAACTTCATGGATGGCAAGTCAGTTGCTGCTCCAGTGAAGCAACCCAAAGTTGAACCCAAACCCAAGACTAAGTGCTTCTATTATGAGGAGAGCGGTCGCTGAAGCGGAACAACCCTAGATACTTGGTAGATAAGAAGGCTGGCAACGTCGACAGAAGTATATTTGATATAGGTGTTATTAATGTGTACCTTACTAGTATTCCTAGTAGCACATGTGTATTGGATACCGGTTCTATTGCTAAATGTTAGTAACTCTAAATAAAAGCTACGGAATAAAGGGAGACTAGCTAAGGGTGAGCTAATGATGTGTGTTGGAAATGTTTCCAAGGTTGATGTGATCAACATCGCACGCTCTCTCTACCTTTGGGATCAGTGACGAACCTAAATAAATGTTATTTGGTGTTTGCGTTGAGCATGAACGTGATTAGATCATGTTTATTGCAATACGGTTATTCATTTAAGTCAGAGAATAATGGTTATTCTGTTTACATGAATAATACCTTCAATGGTCATGCACCCAATGAATGGTTTGTTGAATCTTGATCGTAGTAGTACACATGTTCATAACATAGATGCCAAAAGATACAAAGTTAATAATGATAGTACCACATACTTGTGGCACTACCGCTAAATGTCATATTGGTGTAAAGTGCATGAAGAAACTCCATGTTGATGGATATTTCGAATCATTTGATTTTTAATCGGTTGAGAAATGCGAACCATGCCTCTTGGGCAAGATGACTGAAACCCCGTTTTCCGGCTTGATGGAACGAGCAAGTGACTTATTAGAAATAATGCATGTTGATGTATACGGTCAAATGAGTATTGTAGCTTGCGGTGGATATCGTTATTTTCTTACCTTCATTGATGATTTGAGTAGATATAGTGTATATTTACTTAATGAAACACGAGTCTGAATTGTTTGAAAAGTTCAAGCAGAATCAGAGTGAAATTTGAGATCATCGTGACGAGAAGATAAAATGTCTACGATATGATCGTGAAGGTGAACATCCGAGTTACGAGTTTTGTATACAAATTAAGACTACGTGAAAGTTGTTTCACAACTCACGCTACCTGGAACACCATAGTGTGATGGTGTGTCCGAACGTCGTAGTCGTCCTCTATTGGATATGGTGCGAATTATGATGTCTCTTATCATTTTACCACTATCATTTCGGGTTATGCATTAGAGACAACTACATTCACTTTAAATAGGGCACCATCTAAATCCGTTGAGATGATACCATATGGTTTGGCAGAAACCTAAGCTGTCATTTCTTAATGTTTGGGGCCGCGACACATATGTGTAAAAGGTATTCACCTAATGAGCTCGAACCCAAAAGCGGACAAATGCATCTTCATAGAATACCCTAATAACAGTTGGGTATACCTTCTATCTCAGATCCGAGTACAAAGTGTTTGTTGCTAAAACTGGGTCCTTTCTCGACAAAGAGTTTCTCTCGAAAGAATTGAGTGGGAGGAAGATAGAACTTGATGAGGTTATTTAACCTTTGTTTCAGCCATAGAGTAGCGCATCACAGAAAGATGTTTTTGTGTAGTCTATGTCAGTTGAAGAGGAAGTTAATGATGATGATCATGAAGCTTCAGATCAAGTTACTATCGAACCTCGTAGGTCGACAATGACGCGTACTACTCCTGAGTGGTACGACAACCCTGTCTTAGAGGTCATGTTGTTGGACAACGATGAACCTATGAACTATGGAGAAGCGATGCTGGGCCCGGATTCTGACAAATGGTTAGAGTCCATGAAATCCGACAAAGGATCCATGTATGAAAACCAAGTATAGACTTTGGAAATTTGCTTGTTGGACGGCAGGTCGTTGAGTACAAATGGACCTTTAAGATGAAGACATACGCTGATGGTGAATGTCACCATTTATAAAGCTCGACTTGTCGCAAAGAAGTTTCTGACAAGTTCAAGGAGTTGACTGCGATGAGCCTTTCTCACTCGTAGCGATTCTAAAGTCTGTTGGAATTATGTTAGCAGTTGCTGCAGTTTTCAATTATTAAATCTGGCAGATGGATGTCAAAACATCGTTTCCTTAACGGTTTACTTGAGGAAAGGTTGTATGTGATACAACCACAAGGGTTTTTCAGTCCAAAGGATGCTAAAAGGTGTGCATGCTCGAGTGATCCTTCTATTGGCTGGAGCAAGCATCTTGGAGTTGGAATATACGCTCTGATGAGGTGATCAAAGTTTTTGAGTCTATACAAAGTTCATGAGAAACTTGTATCTACAATAAAGTGAGTGGGAGCACTATAGATTTTTGATAAGCATATGTGGTTGACATATTATTGATCGAAAATGATGTAGAATTTCTGGAAAACATAAACGGTTGTTTGAAAAGTGTTTTTCAAAGGAAGACCTGGATAAAGCTACCTAATTGTTGAGCATCAAGATCTATAGAGATAAATCAAGATGCTTGATGAGACTTTCAATGAGTTCAAAATGGATCAGTCAGAGAAAGAGTTCTTGCCTGATTTGTAAGGTGTGAAGTTGAGTGTGAATCAAAGCTCGACAACGGCAGAAGAAAGAGAAAGGACGAACATCGTCCCCTATGCCTTAGCCATAGGCTCTGTATAGTATGCCATGCTATGTACCGCACCTGTATGTGCCTTGCCATGTGTCCGTCAAGGGGTACAAGAGTGATCTAGGAGTGGATCACTGGACAATAGTCAAGGTTATCCTTAGCAACTAAGAGACGAAGGAAAATGTTTCTCGATTATGGAGGTGAGAAAGAGTTCTTCGTAAAGAGTTACGTCGATGCAAGCTTTGAAACCAATCCGGAAGACTCTTAGTAGCAATCCAGATACATGTAGTAGAGCAGCCATTTGGAATAGCTTCAAGTGGAGTGTGGTAGCAGTGTTTACAGTTTAACATAGAGATTTGCAAAGTACACACGGATCTATATGTCATAGACCCGTTGACTATAAGACCTCTCTCACATGCAAAGCATGATCGAGCCCCGGAACTCATTGGGTGTTAGATTCATAACAATGCGAATCCATGGTGATGTGAACTAGATTATTGACTCTAGTGCAAGTGGGAGACTGTTGGAAGTATGCCCTAGAGGCAATAATAAATTGGTTATTATCATATTTCCTTGTTCATGATAATGGTTTATTATCCATGCTATAATTGTGTTGATTGGAAACTCAGATACATGTGTGGCTACATAGACAACACCATGTCCCCAGTATGCCTCTAATAGACTAGCTCGTTGATCAAAGATGACTGTGGTTTCCTAGTCATGGACATGAGATGTCATTTGATAATGGGATCACATCATTAGGAGAATGATGTGATGGACAAGACCCAAACTAACAACGTAGCATATGATCATGTCACTTTATTGCTACTGTTTTCTACATGTCAAGTATATGTTCCAATGACCATGAGATCATGCAACTCACTAACACCGGAGGAGTACCTTGTGTGTATCAAATGTCTCAATGTAACTAGGTGACTAAAAAGGTGCTCTACAGGTATCTCCGAGAGTGTCTGTTGGGTTGGAATGGATCAAGACTAGGATTTGTTACTCCGTGTGACGGAGAGGTATCTCAGGGCCCACTCGATAATACAACATCACTATAAGCCTTGCAAGCAATGTGACTAAAGATTTAGCCACGAGATCTTGTATTACTGAATGAGTAAAGAGACTTGCCGGTAACGAGATTGAACTAGGTATAGAGATACCGATGATTGAATCTCGGGCAAGTAACATACCGAAGAACAAAGGGAACAACATACGGGATTAACTGAATCCTTGACATGGAGGTTCAACCGATAAAGATCTTTGTAGAATATGTAGGAACCGATATGGGCATCCAGGTCCCGCTATTGGTTATTTGCCGTAGAGTTGTCTCGGTCATTTCTACATAGTTCTCGAACCCACGGGGTCTGCACACTTAAGGTTCGGTGACGTTTCTGTAGTATAGAGTTATATATGGTGGTGATCGAAGGTTGTTCGGAGTCCTGGATGAGATCCTGGATGTCACGAGGAGCTCCGGAATGGTCTGGAGGTATAGATTGATATATAACAAGTCCTGTTTTGGTCGTCGGAAAAGTTCCGGGCTCATTGGTAGTGTACCGGGTGTGCCGGGAGGGTACCGGGGGACCATCAGGAGGGGTGTCTTGACCGAAGAGGCTACATGGGCTGTGTGAGGAGGTAAACCAGCCCCCGGTGGGCTGGCCTAAGCCTCCTCTAAGGGCACATGTGGCTGGATTGGTTTGAGAAGGAAAAAATCCAAAGGTGGAGAGGTGGAAAGAGTTTCCAAGTGGAAAGGAGGAATCCTACTCCTAATAGGATTGGAGTAGGACTCCTCCACCTCCAATTTCGACTAAGCCTTGAGGGTTTGAGGCTGCCTCCTCCCCTCCCTCCCTCCTATATATACTAGAGGATTTAGAGGAAAAAGCTAACCCTAATAGCCACGTGCTACCTCTCCTCTAGATCGGTTTTCCATGGTGCTTAGGCGAAGCCCTGCTGGAGTAGCTCCACCACCATCGCCGCAACGCCGTCGTGTTGCCGGATAACTCATATACCTCTCCGCTCCCTCTTGCTGGATCAAGAAGGTGGAGATCATCATCGAGCTGTACGTGTGTTGAACGCGGAGGTGCCATCCATTCGGAGCTAGATCAGAAGGACCGTGATCAAGATTGCGAGACGATTCATGATTGGATCATGGAATGGATCGTGATGACATCACGGGATGGATCATGATTGGATCGTGGAACGGATTGTGATGGGATCGCGGGACGCTTGACGATTTGGATCGCAAAGATGTTCGACTATATCAACCGCATTTCTTAACGCTTCCCGCTTAGCGATCTACAAGGGTATGTAGATCCACTCTCCCTTACGTAGATGCTCATCACCATGGATAGATCTTGCATGTGC
Source organism: Hordeum marinum (assembly GCA_022496015.1). NCBI lineage: Eukaryota > Viridiplantae > Streptophyta > Magnoliopsida > Poales > Poaceae > Hordeum > Hordeum marinum. Next base: position 448,415,062 of record CM039678.1, on the reverse strand, counting down.
GTAGGAAATTTTTTGTTTCCCATGCAACATTCCCCAACAAATATATCTCGGAATGACTATGGAAATGCCATATTAGGTAGGTATGGTGGCTGTTTTGAGGAAAGATATATGGTGGATGTTTTCAGGAAGGTATATGGTGGCTGTTTTGAGGAAAGTGTTTGTTGCACCGACAAAAGTTGCACGGTACTAGAAAGGCTAGCAAAAGTGGAAGGTTGAGAATGCGTATAATCCATGGACTCAACATTAGTCATAAAGAACTCACATACTTATTGCAAAAGTCTATTGGTCATTGAAGCAAAGCATTAAACGTATGATCCTAGGGTGAAGGTTGGTAGTAGTTAACCATCGCACGCCCCCGACCCTCACATAAAGGTTGACAATCTATAAACAAGTCATGCTCCGACTTCCTTACAGAGCGGTTCACCATACGTGCATGCAACGGGAATCACAAACCTTTACACAAGTATTTTTACCAAATCACAATTTACTTCCTAACATGTCTCTTAACATTACCATCTTTATATCTCAAAACTTTATGCAAGGAATCAAACTTCTCATAAATACTCAATGGACTTAATATGGAAGTTTTAATTATATCCTTTGGGATGCCTATCATATTAGGACTAAATTCATACCCTAGACCATTTACCATGCTGTTTTAGAAACTCCCAAAATAATATAAGTGAGGTACGAGAGTTCAAGTATTTCTATAAAAACGCAAACACCACCGTGCTCTTAAAGATATAAGTGAAGCATATAGAGCAAAATTGCCGAACACAAAAGATATAAGTGAAGCACAAAGAGTATTTTCATAAATTCATGATTCAACGTGTCTCTCTCAAAAGAAGTGTGCAGCAAGAATTATTGTGGCAAACTAACAAGCAAAGACTCATATCATACAAGACGCTCTAAGCAAAACACATATCATGTGGTGAATAAGAATATGGACTCAAGTAAATTTGTCCATTCTCTCTTTTCTTTCCTTTTTTCATTTTGGTGGGCATCTTTGGCCTCTTTTTTTATTTGGGCTTCACTGGACTCTTTTATTTTTCATAAAGTCTGGAGTGTCATGCCAAGTTGTGAGGGAATCATAGCTTCCATCACCCTTTCCTCACATGGGACAATGCTCTAATAATGATGGTCATCACACTTTTATTTACTTACAACTTAAGAATTACAACTCGATATCTAGAACAAAATATGACTATATATAAATGCCTTTGGCGGTGTACCGAGATGTGCAATGATCTAGCATAGAAAATGACATCAAAAAATCATGCTAGCTATCTTATGATCATGCACATCAATATGAAAATGATGGCGCATGTCACAATAAACAGAACGGTGGAAGTTGCATGGCAATATATCTCGGAATGGCTATGGAAATGTCATAATAGGTCGGTATTGTGGCTATTTTGAGGAAGGATATATGGTGGCTGTTTTGAGGAAGGTATATGGTGGCTGTTTTGAGGAAGGTGTTTGTTGTACCGGCAAAAGTTGCACGGTAATAGAGAGGCTAGCAAAGGTGGAAGGGTGAGAGTGCGTTTAATCCATGGACTAGCATTATTCATAAAGAACTCACATACTTATTGCAAAAGTCTATTAGTCATTTAAGCAAAGTATTAGACGCATGCCCCTAGGGGAGAGCTTTGTAGGAGTAAACCATCGCGTGCTCCCGACCCTCACACATAGGGTGACAATCAATAAACAAATCATGCTCCGACTTCCTTGCATAACGGTTCACCATACGTGCATGCTATGGGAATCACAAACCTTTACACATGTGTTTTTACCAATTCACAATTACTTCGTAACATGACTCTAATATCACCATCTTTATATCTCAAAACTTTATGCAAGGAATCAAACTTCTCATAATATTCAATGCATTTTATGTGGAAATTTTTACTATATCCCTCTTGGATGCCTATTATATTAGGACTATTTCATAACCTATACAAATTACCATGATGTTTAAAGACTCTCAAAATAATATAAATGAGGTATGAGAGTTCAATTATTTCTATAAGAAAACACCACCATTCTCTAAAAAGATATTAGTGGAGCACTAGAGCAGAATTGCATAGCTCAAAAGATATAAGTGAAGCCCATAGAGTATTCTAATAAATTCATGATTCATGCGTGTCTCTCTCAAAAGATGTGTGCAGAAAGGATGATTGTGGAAAACTAAAAATCAAAGACTCATATCATACAATACGCTCCAAGCAGAACACATGTCATGTGGTGAATAAAAATATAGCCTCAAGTAAATTTACCGATGGATTGAAGACGAAAGAGGGGATGCCTTCCTGGGCATCCCCAAGCTTAGGCTTTTTGGTATCCTTGATTCCTTGGGGAGCCTTGGGCATCCACAAACTTAGTCTCTTGCCACTCCTTATTCCATAGTCCCTCAAATCTTTACCCAAAACTTGAAAACTTCGCAACACAAATCTTAACAGAAAACTCGTGAGATCCGTTAGTATAAGAAAATAAATCACCCCTTTAGGTACTGTCGTGAAATCATTATTTATTTAGATTGGTGTAATATCTACTGTATTCCAACTTTTCCATGGCTCACACCCCCGATATGACCCATAGATACATCAAAATAGGTAAATAACACAAAGAAAAAAGAATTTTTCAAAAACACAAGACTTTGTAGAAATCTGAAAACTTATTATACTTTTGTAACTGCAAAAATTCTGAAACATTAGGAAAACCTGGGAAATTTGTATATCAATCTTTTGCAAATATTTCAGACTCATTAGACACTCTAATAAATTTATAAAATACCTGGACTGGGCGAAAAAGTTTCTGTTTTTCAGCAAGATCAAATCAACAATCACCATAGACCACCCCAAAGGTATTACCTAGCTCAAACACTAATTAAAACACCAAAACACAATTAATATAGAGGTAATAGTGTCTGAAACACTCAAAAACATAAGAAAAAATAAAAAATAAAAGCAAAATTGGCTTGCCTCCTAACAAGCGCTATTGTTTAAGGCTCCTAGCTAGGCATAATGATTTCAATGATGCCCACATAAAAAGTACTAATTGAAATATGCAAGAAAGAATCATGAATATCATGACAAGCACATTTAAGTCTAACCCACTTCCTATGCACAGGTATTTTGTGAGCAAACAATTAATGGCAACAAAAATCAACTAACATAGGAAGGCAAAACAAGCATAACTTCAAAATTTGAACACATAGAGAGGAAATATTATATTATTGCAATTCCTACAAGCATATCTTCCTTCCTCATAATAAATTTCAGGAGCATCATGAAGGAATTCAAAAATATAACTATCACATAAATCATTATTTTCATGATGCACAAGCATGCAATCATCATAATGAATTTTCTAATCAAAACTTGGGGAACAAAAAATGTCATCTTCATGAAACATATCATCCCCAAGATTATGGCTTTGTATATCATTAGCATCATGGATATTTAGAGAATTCATACTACCAACATTGCAATCATGCTTTTCAATCAAGGGTCTATCAGGAATCACCTTATAATTTTGTTCTTTCAACACTTCATCCAAATTTTCAGATTCACGATTTTCAAACAAAATTCATAGAGATAATCAAGCACTCAACTCACTAGAAATTGGTTCATCATAATTGGCCATTTGAAAATATTAGCAAGTGGATGAGGATCAAGATCAATAGATTTTCAAAAAGCGAAGATGCAAGCAAATAGAAGGCACATGGTAGCACAAGCAAACAAAAAGAGATCCGGCAAGAAAAAGGCGAACGAGTAAGAGGGCGACTAAAAAGGCAAATCTTTTTGGTTTTTTCTGAAAAAATCATTTTAGAAGTGGGGGAAAGGAAAAAGAGAGGCAAATAGCAAATAATGTAAATGCAAGAGATGATTTTGTGATGGGTACTTGGTAGGCTTGATGTGTATCCTCCCCGGCAACGGCGTGAGAAATCCTTCTTGCTACCTCTTGAGCTTGCGTTGGTTTTCCCTTGAAGATGAAAGGGTGATGCAGGGAAGTAGATAAGTATTTCCCTCAGTTGTTGAGAACCAAGGTATCAATCCAGTAGTAGGGACAAGCATGTCACCAACGGATGCACCTACACAAACAATCAAACTCTTGCACCCAACGCTATAAAGGGGTTGTCAATCCCTTCACGATTACTTGCAAGGATTAGATCTGATAGAGATAGATGTAAAAGATTGTGGAAATTAAAAAGGAAAATGAATTGCAGCAAGGTGTTTTTGTTATATATATCTGAAAATACAATATGGAAAATAGACCTAGGGCCATAGGTTTCACTAGAGGCTTCTCTCTTGAAGGAAAATAACACGATGGGTGAACAAATTACTGTCTAGCAATCGTTTGAAAAGCACATAGTTATGACGATATCCAAGGCAATGATTTTTTATATAGAATCACGTCCATGTCAACTAGACCGAAATGATTCTGCATCTAATACTATTACTCCACACATCGACCGACTTTTGCCTCCATCTAGAGTATTAAGTTCATGAAGAACAGAGTAACACATTAAGTAAGATGACATTATGTAGAGGGATAAACTGAAGCAATATGATGAAAACCCCATATTTTTACCCTTGATGGCGACAATACAATATGTGCCTTGCTACCCCTACTTTGTCACTGGGTGAGGACACCGCAAGATTGAACCCAAAAGTAAGCACTTCTCCCATTGCAAGAATTATCAATATAGATGGCCAAACCAAATAATAACTCGAAGGGACTTGAAAAGATATGAAATTATGCATATAAGAATTCATATAAGAACCAAATAATATTCATAGATAAGCTGATCATAAACCCACAATTCATCAGATCTCAACAAACACGCCGCAAAAGAGTATTACATCGGATAGATACCCACGAAGATCATGGAGAACATGGTATTGAAGCAGAAAGAGAGAGAAGAATCCATGTAGCTACTAGCTATAGACCCGTAGGTCTGTGGTGGACTACTCATGCATCATTGGAGGAAATAGATTTGATGTAGATGCCCTCCGTGATCGTATCCCCCTCCAGTAGATTACCGGAAAAGGCTCCAAGATTGGATCTCTCAAGAACGGAGGCTTCTGGCGGCAGAAAAGTATTTGCGTGACCCTTTTTGGTTTTGGGGGAATATTTGGGAATTTATAGGCCGAAGATTAGGGTTAGGAGATCTTCTGGGGGCCACAAGCTAGGGGGCGCGGCCCCCCTCGCCATGCCAGGGTGGCTTGTGACCTTCTGGCAGATCTCTTGCCCCCCTCTCCAAATCTGGTAGATGTCTTTTGGTCCAAGAAAAATCATCGTGAAGATTTTATTCCGTTTGGACTCCGTTTAATATTCCTTATCTACAATACTCAAAAACAAGGAAAAACAGAAACTCGCACTAGGCTCTAGGTTAATAGGTTAGTCCCAAAAATAATATGAAATAGCATATTAATGCATATAAAACATCGAAAACAGATAATATAATAGCATGGAACAATCAAAAAATATAGATACGTTGGAGACGTATCAACCAACAAAACATGAGTATGAATCATTATTGAGAAACCTTTGTTGTGGTGAAATTAGAGGAGTGACACAAGGCAGAATAAAAGCATCCATTTTTCGTCCATGCAATACCTTGCACTATTTAATGGAAAATGCATTGTAGGGAGGCAGGATTGTAACATGCTTTGTGCTCATGATTTGAGTCTTATATACACTGCTTTAAGTGGAATTAAAGACTATAGCTTAGGAGCAATTGTTGCATGGAGACTGACTCTCAATGCCTCTAATGGTAATTTCTATGGAGGGATTTATGCCTCTCACCTTGCTACGAGCTTGGGAGTGTCCGCTTGGCCTAATGGTCCTATCTTACTTACCCAGTACTTAGACTTTGATGCCATGAAAGACCATAGATTTCTTACAGGCACAGTTAATAACTATACTTACAACTTGAGGTTTGATAACGGTCCTATTGTGCCTATTGTATTGCCTACTCCTGCTCTCTTTGATTTTTAAAGGCAAGGGAAGATACTACGTCCTTGTGAGCAAGGCCCACGCTTACAATGCAGAGGTGGAAGCTGTCAGGAGGGCTGAGGTGGTTGCACCAATAGCCTCGGTAGGTTATCATTCAGGCCATTATCCAAGCCACGGATGGTGATTGCCAAGCTAGGCCAAAAGCCTAAGCTTTGGGGAGTACGTATTGCCACCGACATTACATTCATGTTCACACTTTTCATTTCAGTTGTCGGTGTCCACACTCTTTCATTGTACTATCCATGCTAGATTTATTTTTCTTGCTTTCTTCTTATGTGTTCGAAAAAACTTTGAGAAAATCCAGAAATACTTCTTGTTTCTTTTTGTTTTTTCTTTTCATTTCAGTTAGTTGTAGTATTAAAAGAAAACCCAAAAGATTTCTCATTTCTTCTTTTGCTTGTTGGGAGTTCTCCCGTATATATAGTTTTTCTCATTTTTTATTTTTCTTCTCGTGTCTTCTTTCTTCAAGAAAAACTAAAAACTCCAAAAATATTTTAGTGTGTTGCTCCAAAATTTCTTTTCTTTTATCGAGTCATACCAAGGAGAAGACCACAACGAAAATGTTGAGTGGCTCTCATAGGCATTACTGTGGATCTAACAGAGAGCCTATATTACTTTGTCTTCTCCTCTTCAATAAAATGTTTGCAGATTCCAGCTTAGTCCACATCACTCTTGCATTATTATTATTATTTCCATATCATTTGATTGTGCAAGTGAAAGGAAATAATGATGATATCTGATGAATTGGCTGTGGTAGAGAAAAGTGGTTATGAACTCAACTTGTTCTTGTTTGTGTAAATATGTTTAACCTAGTATCCATGATTCAGCATATTATGATTGAAAATGTTTGTAATGAAAATTAGAGATTATAGTGGTTCATGCCATGCTCAAGTAGATAGGAGTGGATAATGATTTATCTTGGAGGTCAACATGCACTAAAATAGTTGTGACGTAGTATGATATTATCCTCCTCTGAATGTTTCAAGCGGCTTGACTTGGTACATGTTCACACATGTAGTTGAATCAAAACCAACGTAGCCTTCATGATATTTATGTTCATGGTGTCCATATCCTGCTCATGATAACATTCAATGTTTATTATTCGTAATGCATGTTTATGACTGTATTCGGTGTCTAGTTGGCCTCTTCTCAATCTATTTGCTAGCCTTCACCTTTACTAAGTGGAAATATAGCTTCTGCATCAAAACCCTTAAAACAAAGTTATTCCAGATGAGTCCACCATATCTACCTAGATGCAGTATTACCCTGCCGTTCCAAGTAAATATGCATGTTCCACCTCTAAAATTTCAAATGAACATCTGTTTTGTGTGCCTGGACCGCTCATGGAGCGACAGAGGGTGGTCAGTATCTTCCATGTTAATCGGTTTACTCTCATGATGAGTGTTTATTCACTCATCCTTGCACGAGAAGGGCAGGAATAGGCATTCCCAGTCCCGAAAACAAAATAAATGCAAGTAATTAAACAACACCCCCAGGAATGTTGTTTCGTTTGGACGGTACCCGTGGATTCGGCTCGCCGTGGAGTGCGTTTGTTGGTGGAGGGGGAGTAAATATTTACTTTTACCGCTTGGGAACCACCACTAATTTGTTTAACATGGAAGATATTGATAGCCCTTGGTCGTAACGTTGAAAGGAAGGGTGTACCTCCCCAAATTATACTTATCTCTTATTTAATCCTTGAGCTCTGTCACCTTTGCAAATCCCTGTTTCCCTCTACGAAGAGATTACATATTTACTTTCATGTTGAGTCATCATCTTCTAAAATGAGCGCCAGATCTGAGAGCACTATTGTCGTCCTCATGCATTATGTATAGTGAATGTTGGATGCATCATGACTGTATCTTTTCTACCATGAATTACAATGTTTAGTCGCTGCTTGAACTTTGGAGGTGCTCTGCATTTATGTTTTGCGGTCTCAGAAAGGGCTAGCGAGATACCACTATTGTCATATTATATCATGATTGTTTTGATTAATTTTTTGCACTTGAGATATCTTATTATTGCTCGCTAGTTGCTTGTGTAATTGATATGAGTTAATATAGTCTTTAAGAGTTATTGTTGACATGGTTAGTCATGATATTTGCTGAAAACCTTGGTGCTACTTAAGCATATGTATGTAAACAAGAACAAAAGCGTTCGTAAATGTTTTTATTTCTCACTTTCAGTTTGTCAGCTAAATTGCTTGAGTACAAGAAAGGGTTTAAGCTTGGGGAGTTGGTACATCTCCAACGTATGTACTTTTCCTAACACTTTTGCTCTTGTTTTGGACTCTAATTTGCATGATTTGGATGAAACTAACCCGAACTGACGATGTTTTCAACAGAACTACCATGGTGTTGTTTTTGTGCAGGAGTAAAAGTTCTCGGAATGGACCGAAACTTTTGGAGATTTATTTTGGAATAGATAAGGAATTATGGAGCCAAAAGCCACCTAAGAGGGGGCCGGGGGTGCCCACCCTCTACCAGGGTGCACCAGACCCCCCTCGCGCGGCCTAGTGGAGGGTGGACACCTCGTGGCCCCTCGACCCTAATTCCAACACTACAAATTTCCAGAAAAAATTAGGGAGAAAGGATTATCGCATTTCCCAATACGGAGCCGCCGCCACCTCCTGTTCTTCATCGGGAAGCCAGATCTCGAGCTCGTTTGGGGCTCCGGAGATGGGAATCTTCGGTCTTCGTCATCATCAACCCTTTTCCATCGCCAATTCCATGATGCTCCCCACCAGGAGTGAGTAATTCCTTCATAGGCTTGCTGGTCGTTGAGGAGTTGGATGATATTCATCAGGTAATCGAGTTAGTTTTCTTAGGGCTTGATCCCTAGTATCCACTATGTTCTAAGATTGATGTTGCTATGACTTTTCCATGCTTAATGCTTGTCACTAGGGCCTGAGTGCCATGATTTCAGATCTGAACCATTTATTTTATCATCATTATATCTATGTTCTTAATCCGTTCTTGCCTAGTCATATGCACCTATTACGTGTTATGATCAGTCAACCCCGGGGTGACAGAAATCGGGATACTTCACGGTGATGACCGTAATTTGGGGAGTTCATGTATTCACTATGTGCTAATGCTTTGTTCTGGTTCTCTATTAAAAGGAGGCCTAAATATCCCTTAGTTTCCTTATGGACCCCGCTGCCACGGGAGGGTAGGACAAAATATGGCATGCAAGTTCCTTCCCATAAGCACGTCTGACTATATACGGAATACATGCCTACATTACATTGATGAACTGGAGCTAGTTCTGTGTCGCCCTAGGTTGTGACTGTTATATGATGAATATCATCCAACAAATACACTAATCTAGTGCCTACGAGTTTTCCACTTATTATTCTTGCTAAGTTACGATTACTGTTGTTACTATTGCACTCGCTACAAAACTATTGTTGCTACTGTCACAACTACTGTTATTGTTACCACTGCTATAAAACTATCATATTACTATGCTATTGATAACTTTGCTGCAAATATTTATCTGCAAGTGTGGTTGAATTGACAACTCAATTGCTAATACTCTCAAATATTCTTTGGCTCCCCTTGTGTCGAATCTATAAATTTGGGTTGAATACTCTACCCTCGAAAACTGTTGCGATCCTCTATACTTGTGGGTTATCAAAGATCACCGGTGCAGATCTAGGCAACTAGAATTTTACAACCTTCCAACCATGAGGATTATTTGCCTCAAATAGTCCCTATGACAGCCATCATCCCGTCCAACGGATAATAATCCAGACAGTCCCTTGGACTAAGATCAAATATACGAACACTCTACCAGGTCGCACACATTCGATGTCACCTATCCACGAAGGATTCGCCGCCTAGAACTAATTCTATCAAAGACTAGACAACCTTTCAGCAATACGAAACTATTTTATGCAGGGAGAGAAAGAATGACAGATCATTGCATGCCTTTGTTGTGAGAAACTTGAGGGACTTGAGTGAGTTAGAGATCTCTTCTCCTCCCCCTTTTATAGTGTGAGCAAGGGGTGGAGGGAGGTACAAGAAATCTATCAAAAGGGGAAGAAGGCTTTCCACGTCTTGTCCAGCCATGAAATGTGCTTCCCTCATGGGGGGGTCACCTTCCACAAAACATGCTCCACCATATTTGGAATAAAGATTCACTAAGGGGTTTTCCTACGCAACCAAAAGCCACAAAAAGGGGGCTGCCAGCGAAAGGAGGCGCCCCTATAAATCGTGCGATCTTGTCCCCCCATGTTAGGACAGGACATTTTTTTTCGTGTGTTCCTCTAGAAAATTTTGGACAATGCCAGAACATTTTTGGCACACTCCAGAATTACCATACATCGTCCGAAACATTTGACGTATGATGGTGTACCCGAAAACAATTTTTGATTTCTCTGGAACACTTCCTGTTTTCACTTTGAAACATTATCACTGTTTCCGAATCTTTTTTAATGACTTCCTTTGAGATTGCCTATCTAGTACTCAGCATACAGATGACCCTTAAGTGTGTGACTCTATATGTTCAATGAAGTATAAACATGACCAGTACCCTTTCCTATGAATGATCAACAACAGAACCGTGAACATCCATATTGACCCCTATACCAACATGAATAAATATTTGAGTGAATCTATATTTACCGAATGTTGTTCCTGCTGCTTCATGATATGTTAAATATACTCGAGGTGAGATTTAATGGCATCCCCATGAAATACCAACTTGTTCACTATGCCAATTACCTCATTACATGCATTGTTCTCTTTTCTTGTCCCCACGATCTGGCATCCCTGTGATCAAATCACATTGTGTCTTGCTAGACCATGATGGATACAGTAACATTGTGAGGGCCCTAAGAATATCTAGCGATCGTCGAAGGAGAAAATCCCAATCTTGAGCTACCTACTTTGCCATACTTTCAATGAACCCGTAAGCTGCCATAATATCCACCTTATTACAGATGACATTTAACAAAGCCCAAAGTTCACAAAGCAAGTATTAAAGAAATCAACACTCTCATGCTCTAAGGAATTATGCAAACATATACCTTTCTCTATTTTATAAAACCATTAACTCATGATGAACTTATCTTATAGCATAAATCAATTAGGTCAATTCGACACAAATGTTTTTCTAACATTGTGTCCTCAAAGATGCTGACATAGCCATGCCTGTGACCATGAAAAATGACTGTCATGCAACACTTGAGCTAGTCTTATAGCCACCTATAGGAATATATATTACCATTTATTATTCCACACACACATGTGTTTTCGTCTGATCCTTACGGATATACGAGACAAAGGACCATTGCATTTATGGTACATAACATAAAGATTTATTACAAACTTGGAGATAAATAATAACTATTATTAATGCCTCCAAGACATATCTCCTACACTAGTTACTACTATGGACCCAGAGGTCCTGAAGAAACTATTCCCAAATGGCTATGGAGGCAGCAAGGTTGATGAAGAGCCTCTGAACAATGGCTACCCCTTTGGCAAAACTTTAGAACAGGGCCCCAGATGACATGTTTTGGAACGAAGAATTCCAGCGGAGATACAATTCTTCTAGAGGTACGAAAGATGGTTTCTAAATTGATTGGAAATTATGGTGGTCGAATTGGACTAAGTCGGTAACCGCGAGGCCATAAGCCCAGTTGGCACGGCCACACCCCTGATTGCGCCAACTGTCCTTGTGGATGACTGGTGGGTCCTTTTGATGCTTCATGAAGCTTCAAGTGTTTCTTGTTGTCCAAAAAATCTTGTTAAAGTGGCAATGTAGTTTGATTGCTGTAGATATTATTTTTTGCAACCAAAAATAAGCACAAAACATGAACTAACATTAGACACTAAATTAATAAGTTAGTTTTTAAAAATAATATTAATTTCTATAACAAGTATATAGAAATGACAACATAATATCATTTAACAATTAAGAATTATAGATTCATTTGAGACATATCATGCAACAGCTCACCCAGCTTGCTCGGCCACTCATCCATACCATGCCCGACAGTGTATCATCTCATGGCTGGTTGAGAGCAACCTTGTCTAGCTCTCTTGATCCCTATGCCTCATGCCTCTATGCAGGAAGCCACGAAGGTCCATGTCTTGTGTTGGCCTCATTCCCCTACCTCGATCCTAACGTACAGGTCCTCAAGACCTTGAACTGCCTATTCACGCGCCAGCCGTCGGCCAGGGCAAGAGATGTCAAGGCCACAACTGGAATCGTTTAGGAGGATGCTGGGGGGCTTAGTAACCGGGTTGTGAACTCGGTTGGCCACGCAAAGCGCCTACACGCCCAAATCACTGCACCGCACCATGAAGGCTGCTTTGTGAACCCTTGGCCCTCCAAAAGACAAGATGCTAACGGGCGCGACGCAGTTGAGGCCAGCTACGGAATGTCATAGGCCAGGAGAAGCACGAGGGCATTTCCCATTCCATGCCAGGCAAGGCTCGTTACTGCAGCTTCTGCCGCTATTGTGGTGGTGGTAGAAGGCGCGAAGGGCATGAGCTAGCTGGTGCACGGAGATCGACTCTGCCAGAGGTGTGTGCCGTGGGGGAAATGCAGGCCCCGACAACAATGACCAGATATATGGCATGGGTAAGCGCCGCTGAAAGGACGTGGTTGTCGCCAAGAGGTGGGGAGTGAATATGCGCTTTAAAATAATTATGATTTAGGCTTGAGCAAATGAGGAATAAAATTAGCGTTTAATTTGTCAAGCACAAAACCTAAAACAACTAGCCTGACCTATGTGCACCAACAACTTATGCTAAGCAAGATAAAGAACTAAGTGATAGCAGGATATATAACAACAAACAATATTGATATATAACAACAACCCGTACACTCTGGTAACCCTTGGGGAGGTCACTGGTACCCGTTCAAATTACCTGGGGCAATCTCCACAATCTAATTGGAGACCTTGACGTTTGACCGGAGCTTTACGCCACAATGATTGAGCTCCAAGACACCGCCAACCGTCTAGGGCACCAAAGCACCCAAAAGTAATAAGCTTCTCAAACTTCACATGCACGTATTACCATGGAGACCTCAAACCCGATGCAACTAATGCAATGGCAAGAACACAGGAAGTGGTCAAGTCCGTCACTCCCAAATTCCACCACAACAACAAAATCTATGGAGGAATATGAGAGGAAGAACAAGGATCTCAAAAATAACTCCAGGATCTAGATCCAAGGGGTTCCCCTCACATAGTGGAGAAGTGATTGGTGGAAATGTGGATCTAGATCTCCTCTCTCTTTTCCCTCAAAAGGAGCAAGAATCAATTTAGGGATTGAGCGTTAGCAAGCTCTAAGAAGGTCAACAATGGGGGAAGAACACGCGCTGAAAATATAGGAACCATTGGGGAAGAAGACCTAATACGTCTCCAACGTATCTATAATTTTTGATGATGGCATGATATTATATTATCTGTTTTGGAATTTTTATATGCATTTATATGCTATTATATATTATTTTTGGGACTAACCTATTAATCTAGAGCCCAGTGCCAGTTTTTTTCCTTGTTTTGGGTTTTGCAGATATGGAATATTAAATAGAGTCCAAACAGAATAAAACCTTCGGAAGAATTATTTTGGAAGGAAACAAATTGATCAAGCTTGGAGTGCATGGCAGGCGAGGTGCCAGGGAGCCACAAGCCTGCTAGGCGCGCCCCCTCGTCGTGCCTAGCAGGCTTGTCGCCTCCCGATAGGTCTCCTAACCCTAATTCGTGGCCTATCAATACCCAAATATTCCCCCAACAACAAAACGACCCACGCAAATACTTTTCCGCCACCGGAAGCCTTTGTTCTAGTGAGATCCAATCTTGGAGGCTTTTCCGGTAATCTGTCGGAGGGGGTTTCGATCATGGAGGACATCTATATCAACTCCATTGCCCCTCCGATGATGCGTGAGTAGTCCACCACAGACCTACTAGTCCATATCTAGTAGCTAGATGGCTTGTTCTCTCTCTTTGATCTTCAATACCATGTTCTTCATGATCTTCATGGAGATCTATCCGATGTAATCATCTTTTGTGGTTTGTTTGTCAAGATCCGACGACTTGTGAGTTTATGTTCAGATTATCCATGAATCTTATTTGAGTCTCCTCTGAATTCTTATTTATAGATTTCATATCCTTGCAAGTCTCTTCGAGTTATTGGTTTGGTTTAGCCAACTAGATTGGTAATTCTTGCAATGGGAGAAGTGCTTGGTTTTGGGTTCAATCTTCTGGTGTCCTCACCCAGTGACATATAGGGGTAGCGAGCCACGTATTGTGTTGTTGCCATCAAGGGTACCAAGATGGGGTTTTCATCATTTTGCTTGAGTTTATCCCTCTACATCATGTCATCTTTCTTAATGCGTTACTCTGTTCTTCATGAACTTAATACTCTAGATGCAGATAGAAGTCGATCGATGTGTGGAGTAATAGTTGTAGATGTAGAATCGTTTCGATCTACTTGACACAGACGTGATGCCTATATTCATGATCATTGCCTTGGATAACTACATGATTATTCGCTTTTCTATCAATTGCTTGACAGTAATTTGTTTACCCACCCTGATATTTGCCTTCAAGAGAGAAGCCTCTAGTGAAACCTATGGCCCCCGGGTCTACTTTACATAATATACTTTCAGATCTATAAACTAAAAATACCAAAAATACTTTCCTGCAATTAATTCCCTTTTACTTTCTTTTCTTGTTTACATCTATATCTATTGGATCTAATCCTTGCAAATAATCGTGAAGGGATTGACAACCCCTTTATAGCGTTGGGAGCAAGAGTTTCATTGTTTGTGTAGGTGAAACCATTATTGACTTGCTTGTTCCTCCTACTGGATTGATATCTTGGTTCTCAAGAACTAAGGGAAATACTTATCTACTTCGCTGCATCACCCTTTCCTCTTCAAGGGAAAAACAACGCACGCTCAAGATGTAGCAAGAAGGATTTCTGGCGTCGTTGTTGGGGAGGATACACATCAATCCTACCAAATACCCATCACAAACTCATCTCTTGAATTTACATTATTTGCCATTTGCCTCTCGTTTTCCTCTCCCCCACTTCTAAAACGATTTTAATAAAATACCAAAAGGATTAGCCTTTTTGTTCGATTTTCTTTCGTTCGCCTTTCATTTGAGTGTGTGCTGCCTTGTCACGATGTCTGAAGAATACCAAGTTTGTGACTTTTCCAATACTAATAATAATGATTTTATTAGTACTCCTATTGCTCCCACCACTAGTGCAGAATTTTATGAAATCAATGCTGCCTTGCTTAATCTTGTTATGAAAGAACAATTTTCTGGCCTTCCTAGTGAAGATGCCGCAAGCCATCTAAATACTTTCATTGAGTTGTGTGATATGCAAAATAAGAAAGATGTGGATAATGATACTGTGAAATTGAAGCAATTTCTGTTCTCACTATGAGATCGTGCTAAAACTTGGTTTCCATCTTTGCCTAAAAATAATATTGATTCTTGGAATAAGTGTAAAGATGATTTTATCTCCAAGTACTTTCCACCCACTAAGATCATGTCCCTTAGGAACGATATAATGAATTTTAAGCAACTTGATCATGAGTATGTTGCACAATCTTGGGAGAGGATGAAATTAATGATTAGGAATTGTCCCGCACATGGTTTGAGTTTATGGATGATTATACAATTTTTTTATGTGGGATTGAACTTTGCTTCTAGAAATCTTTTAGATTCAGCAATGGGTGGTACTTTTCTAGAAATCACATTAGGAGAAGCTACTAAACTCCTAGATAATAGTATAATCATCCTACTAGTAAAAAAGTGCATATCACATAAGTACTTTGAAGAAATATCAATTCATGCCGAAAGATCTCCTACTAGTTAAAAAGTGCATGTTATTGAAGAAATAAGTACTTTGAGTGTAAAGATGGATGAATTGATGAAATTCTTTACTAGTAAGAGAGATCCTATTGATCCCAATGATATGCCTTTGTCTTATTTGATTGTAAATAATAATGAATCTATGGATGTGAATTTTGTTCGTAGGAACAATTTTGGTAATAACGCGTATAGAGGTAATTTCAACCCTAGGCCGTTTCCTAGTAATTCCTCTCATAATTATGGTAATTCCTACAACAATTCCTATGGAAAATATAATAAGCTACCCTCTGATCTTGAGAATATTTTTAAAGTATTAATTGGTTCGCAAAAAGTTTTTAATGCTTCTATTGAAGAAAAAGTGCTCAAGATTGATGATTTGGCTAGGAACGTTGATAGAATTTCTCTTGAGATTGATTCTTTGAAAGTTAGATCTACTCCACCCAAGCATGATATTAATGATTCACTAAAATCTATGAGAATTTCTATTGGTGAAAGTAAGGGCAGAACCGCTAGAATACGTGTTAAGCGTGAATGGCTAACAAAAGTGTTTTCTCACGATAATAATGATGAAGATCTTAAAGTGATTGGTGTGACCCCAATTGAATCTTTGTTTTACAATATAAATCTTGATAATTATGGGACTGGAGTTAAGTCAATTTTAGTTAAAATGAGTCCCAATGATTCAGAGTCTATAGATATTAATGCTAAGATTGATAAAAGTGGGATTGAAGAGGTCAAAACTTTAAATAGCAATGAACCCACTCTTATTGATTTGAAGGACTTTAATTACGATAGTTGTTCTTTGATTGATTGTATTTCCTTGTAGCAATCCATGATGAATTCTCCTCATGCTTATAGTCAAAATAAGGCTTTTACTAAACATATAGCTGATGCTATGATGAAATCTTTTGAAGAAAAACTTGAGTTAGAAGTTTCTATCCCTAGAAATCTTCATGATGAGTTAGAACCTACTATTAATATTAAAATAAAAGACTATGGGTGCCATGCTTTGTGTGATTTGGGTGCTAGTGTTTCAATGATTCCGAAAACTTTATGTGATGTGCTAGGTTACCATGATCTTGATAATTTCTCTCTAAATTTGCATCTTGCGGATTACACTATTAAGAAACCTATGGGAAGGATTAATGATGTTCTTATTTTTTCAAATAGGAATAATGTGCCCATAGATTTCATTGTTCTTGATATAGATTGCAATCCTACATGTCCTATTATTCTTGGTAGACCTTTCCTTAGAACAATTGGTGCAATTCTTGACATGAAAGAAGGAAACATTACATTCCAATTTCCATTAAGGAAAGGCATGGAACACTTTCCTAGAAATAAAATAAGATTGTCTTATGAATCTATTATGAGAGATACTTTTGGAATGCATACCAAAGATGACAATACCTAGATCTATTGTGTTTTGCCTAGCTAGGGGCGTTAAACAATAGCGCTTGTTGGGAGGCAACCCAATTTTATTTTTGTATTCTGTTTTTGCTTCTTTTTTGAGTGTTTACCACATTATTAATTCTGTAGTAATTGTGTTTTGTTGTTTTAATTAGTGTTTGATCCAAGTAAAACCTTTCGGGTGATCTATGGTAGTTGTTGATTTGATCTTGCTGAAAAATAGAAATGTTTTTGCTTAGTCCAGAAATTTTCTAAAATTTTAAGAGCATCAAATGAGTCTGAAATATTTACACAAGATTTATGTATAAATTTCCCAGGTTTTACTAATTTTTCAGAATTTTTTGATTTACAAAAGTACATGAATATTTTAGATTGCTACAGACTATTTTGTTTTTGACAAATTCTGTTTTCTTTGAGTTGTTTGCCTATTTTGATGAATCTTTGGGTTGTATCACGTGGTATGGACAAGGTATAAGTTACATTACAATAGGTATAAGACAAATATAAATAAAGAATGAGTTCACAATAGTACCTAAAGTGGTGATTTATTTTCTTACATTAATGGATCTCACGAGTTTTCAGTTATGTTTTGTGTTGTGAAGTCTTCAAGTTTTGGGTAAAAATTTGATGAACTATGGAATAAGGAGTGGCAAGAGCGTAAGCATAGGGATGAACAAGGCACCCCAAGTCATATTCAAGGATTCCAAAGAGCCTAAGCTTGGGGATGCCCCAGAAGGCATCCCCTCTTTCGTCTTCAATCCATCGGTAAATTTACTTGAGGCTATATTTTTATTCACCACATGATATGTGTTTTGCTTGGAGCGTCTTGTATGATATGAGTATTTTCTTGTTAGTTTGACACAATCATCCTTGCTGCACACATTTTTTGAGACGGACACGTTGAATCGTGAATTTATTAGAATACTCTATGTTCTTCACTTATATCTTTTTTGTTAGGCAATTTTGCTCTATGTGCTTCACTTATATCTTTTAGAGAATGGTGGTGTTTGCATTTTATAGAAGTACTTGAACTCTCGTACCTCACTTATATTATTTTGAGAGTTTCTAAACCAGCATGGTAATTGGTCTAGGTTATGAATTTAGTCCTAATATGATAGGCATCCAAAAGGGATATAATAAAAACTTCCATATTAAGTGCATTGAGTATTTATGGGAAGTTTGATTCCTTGCATAAAGTTTTGAGATATAGTGATGGTAATGTTAAGAGACTTGTTAGGAAGTAATTGTGATTTGGTAAAAATACTTGTGTAAAGGTTTATGATTCCCGTAGCATGCATGTATGGTGAACCGTTATGTAAGGAAGTGGGAGCATGACTTGTTTATAGATTGTCCACCTTTGTGTGAGGGTCAAGGGCGCGTGATGGTTAACTCCTACCAACCTCCCCCCTACGAGCATGTGTTCAATACTTTTCTTCAATGACTAATAGACTTTTTCAAGACATATGTGAGTTCTTTATGACTAATGTTGAGTCCATGGATTATACACAATCTTACCATTCCACCTTTGCTAGCCTCTTTAGTATCGTGCAGCTTTCGCCGATACAACAAACACCTTCGTCAAAACAGCCACCATACCTACCTATTATGGCATTTCCATAGCCATTTCGAGATATATTTACAAGCAACTTCCACCATTTCCTTTTATGACTTCCACCATCACTTCCATATTGCATATAGAGTCATATTTTTCCTAGGTATCGAGTTGTAATTTTCTTTTGAGTTGTAAGTAAATAAAAGTGTGATGATTATCATTAATAGAGCATGTCCCATGTGAGGAAGGGATGATGGAAGCTATGATTTCCTCACAAGTGGGGATGAGATTCCGGACTTTAAAAAAAAGAGGCCAGCGGAGCCCAAATAAAAAAATGAATAAAAGAGGCCTTAGATGCCCACCAAAAAAATGAGAGAAAAGAAATAAGGGACTTTGCTAATACTTTTTCCACACTTGTGCTTCAAAGTAGCACCATGATCTTCATGATAGAGAGTCTCCTATTTTATCACTTTCATATAGCTAGAGGAATTTTTCTTCATGATGCACGTCCACTTAGTTACTTTTTGAGCTTCCATACACTTATAACTCTAGTGCATCCATTTGCATGGCAATCCCTACTCACTCATAGTGATATCTATAAATGGGCATATCCATAGCCTGTTGATATGCCTAGTTGATGTGAGACTATCTTCTCCCTTTCCCTGACAACCTCCAACATATTCTATTCCACCTATAGTCCTATATCCATGGCTCACACTCATGTATTGCGTGAGAGTTGAAAAAGTTTGAGAAAATAAAGGTGTGAAAACAATTGCTTGACTTTTCATCGGGGTTGTGCATGATATAAATACTTTGTGTGGGGAAGATGGAGCATAGGCAGACCATATGATATTGTAGGGATAACTTTCTTTTGCCATTATATTCTGAGCACATACAATTGCTTTGCTAGTATGCTTGAAACACTATTGTTTTTATATCAATATTAAGCTTTTGTCTTGAGTCTTACGGATCTTAATATTCGTGCCACAATAAAGAATATTATGTGGATAAATATGTTAGGTAGAACTGAACATCAAAAATTCTATTTTTATCATTTACCTACTCGAGGACGAGCAGGAATTAAGCTTAGGGATGTTGATACGTCTCCAACGTATCTATAATTTTTGATGATGGCATGCTATTATATTATCTGTTTTGGATGTTTTATATGCATTAATATGATATTTTATATTATTTTGGGTACTAACCTATTGATCTAGAGCCTAGTGCGAGTTTCAGTTTTTTCCTTGTTTTTGAGTTTTGTAGATATGGAATATTAAACGGAGTCCAAACGGAATAAAACCTTCAGAAGGATTTTTTTTGGAAGGAAACAAATCGATCAAGATTGGAGTGCACGGCAGGGGAGGTGTGATACGTCTCCAATGTATCTATCATTTATGAAGTATTCGTGCCATGTTTACAATAATTCTATATGATTTTGGTATGATTTTATTAGAACTAACCCGAACAGATGCTGTTTTCAGCAGAACTACCATGGTGTCGTTTTTGTGTAGAAATAAAAGTTCTCAAAATGGGCTGAAAATTTAGTATCATATTTTCTGGACCAATAGAGACCCCCGAAGCATTGGAGTTGGGCCAGAAGAGCCACGAGGAGGTCACAAGCCTGCCAGGTGCGGCCACCCCCCTGGTCGTGCCTAGTAGGCTTGTCACCGCCTCGTGGCCTCCCTTGACATGACATCAACGCCAAAAATTCCTATAAATATAGAAACCTCCGAAAAGAAAACTAGATCGGGAGTTCTACCACTGCAAACCTCAAGAGCCACGAAAAACCAATCGGGAACCTGTTCCGGGACCTGCCGGGGGGGGGACAAAGCATCACCGGTGGCCATCTTCATCACCCCGACGGTCTCCATGACAAGGAGGGAGTAGTTCTCCCTCGGTGCTAAGGGTATGTACCAGTAGCTATGTGTTTGATCTCTCTCTCTCTCTCGGGATCTTGAGATGGCACGATCTTGATGTACCACAAGCTTTATTGATATAGTTGAATCATATGGAGTTTTCCCCCCTTTATCTTGTTGTGATGAATTAAGTTTTCCGTTTGAAATTTTCTTATCGTATTGAGTCTTTAAGGATTTGAGAACACTTGATGTATGTCTTGCGATGGGATATCCGTGGTGACAATGGGATGCTCTATTGATCCTCTTGATGTATGTTTTGGTGATCAACTTGCGGGTTCCGTGACCTTGGGAATCTATCCATAGGGGTTGGCACACGTTCTTGTCGTGACTTTTCGGTAGAAACCTTGGGGCACTCTTTGAAGTTCTTTGTGTTGGATTGAACATGATGAATCTGAAATTATGTGATGCATATCGTATAATCAAGCCCATGGGTACTTGTGGTGACATTGGAGTATCTAGGTGAAATTATGGTTTTGGTTGATGTGTATCTTAAGGTGTTATTTTAGTACGAATCTAGGGCTGTTTGTGACACTTATAGGGATAGCTCATAAGATTGATTGGAAAAGATAACTTTGAGTTGGTTTAGTACCCTAAAATATTTTCTTCATTAGTTCTCCGCTATTTGTGACTCTAGAGTGAACCCTTTGTTGCATGAGAGGTATTTACATATGATTCAACTATGTCATTATTGTTGAGAGAGATTGCACTTGTGAAAGTATGGGCCCTAGGCCTTGTTTCCAAGCATTTATACAATGTTTTGCTTGCTGTTTACTATTTTTACCTTGCTGTTTTTTTATTTTCACCTATATCTACCATGCATATTACACTTGTATCACCATCTCTTTGCCGAACTAGTGCACCTATACAATTTATCATTCTATTGGGTGTGTTGGGGACACATGAGACTCTTTGTTATTTGGTTGAAGTGTTGTTTGAGAAACCATCTTCATCCTACACCTCCCATGGATTGATAAACCTTAGGTCATCCACTTGAGGGAAAATTGCTGCTGTCCTACAAAACTTTGCGCTTGGAGGCCAAACACGAGTCTACAAGAAGAAGGCTGTGTAGTAGACATCAAGCTCTTTTCTGGTGCTGTTGCCGGGGAGGTGAGTTCTTGAAGTTATATCTTTAGATCTTGCAATCAAATATTTTAGTTTCTTGTTTTTCACTAGTTTAGTTTTATAAAAGAAGATTACAAAAAAATGGAATTGAGGTTGCCTCATATGCTTCCTCTTTTTAATGTCTTTCGTGAAAATGATGGAAAGGAAAATTGTGCTCAAGTGTTAGAAGAAGAAGTTATTAAAATATTTGGCACTAAATATTTGAGTGATGAGAGTGATTGCAATATTGTTAGTATGAATTCCCTGAATATTCATGAGGCTAATGATATGCAAAGCCACAAGCTTGGGCATGCTATGTTTGATGAATATGATATTTTTAGTCCCCCAAGTTTTGATGAGAAAAACTATTATGATGATGACATGCCTCCTATATATCATTATTATTGTGATGACATGTTTGCTATAAAGATTAATGAAAACCCTGAATCCTATCATCATGATTTGAATATTCAATATGGTTATGTCAATCAAGTGTCTCATGATAGTTATTTTGTTGAGTTTGCTCCCACTACTACGAATGAGAAGAAGTTTGCTTATGTGGAGACTGATAAATTTTCTATGCATGTAGATAATGAAAATAATGCTTTGTATTCTGGTTATATTGTGGAATTCCTTCATGATGCTACAGAAAATTATTATGATGGAGGATAATATACTTGTAGGAATTGCAATAGTATCAAGTTTCCTCTCTATGTGTTCAAAGTATTGAAGTTATATTATGCTTGTTTTGCCTTCCTATGCTAGTTGATTCTTGCTACCATAAATTTTTTGGTAAAAAAATCCCTATGCATAGGAAGCGGGTTAGACTTAAATGTGCTTGTCATGAGATTCATGATGCTCTTTTGCATGTTTCAATTATTATTCCTATACGAGCATCATTGAAATCATCATGCCTTGCTAAAAGGCATTATAGAAAAGCGCTTGTTGGGAGACAATCCAACACTTTTACTTTCTGTTTTTGCGTGCTCACATGATTAAGCTACTGTAGTAATAATTTTTTGTGTATTTTATTTCAATAAAGTGCCAAGTAAAGCCTTTGGGATAGTGTGGATACTTGCTTGTGTGATTCTGTCCAAAAACAGAAAGTTTTGCGCCCAGTATATAAATTATCTAATTTTACTGGAGCGTCAAAAAATTCTGAAATTTTCACACAACGTTTCTATGCAAATTAGTTGAGTTTTCCTAATTTAAAAAAAATTAGACTCAGGTAAGTATGGTGATAATTCAGATCTTTACAGACTGTTCTGTTTTGACAGATTCTGTTTTGCATGCATAGTTTGCTTGTTTCAAGTGTTCCTATAGCTTATATTGAGTAATATAAATTGTGGGAATGAGGTAATACATTAGGTATCATGTAGGAATAATTATGAATCTTGTCTTGACAGTACCTAAGTAAATGATTTATCTTTACTATAGTAACCCTTCTCACGAAGTTTCGTTAAGTTTTTTGTGATTGAAGTTTTCAAGTTTTGGGTGAGACACCGATATGAGGATAATAAGGAATGAAAATAACCTAAGCTAGGGGATTCCCAAGGCACCTCAAGGAAATATTCAAGTAATACTCAAGCGTCTAAGCTTGGGGATGTCCCGGAAGCATCCCCTCTTTCGTTTTCAACACTATCGGTATATCTTACTTGGAGCTATATTTTTATTAGTCACATAATATGAGTTTCAGTTGGAGCTTCATTTTATTTTATTGTTCTCTGTTAGTTGTTATTTATAATATTTTTTTCAATAAACAATTCCAAGAATTGCCTTTAGGATGCTTGAATTGCATGTTTGATATGTGCTGTGTAAAAACAGAAACTTCTGCTGTAGTGTTTGAATTTTCATATTTTATTGGGATGTGGAAAGTTTCTGAATTTTCTACACAGAGTTGTAATATAAATTTTATAGAATTTCCTAAATGTTGATAATTTTTTGAGTTACATAAGTACACTATTATCATAAATTTATACAAACTGTTCTGTCTGGACAGATTGCTGTCATATTTTTATTCTCTACTTATCCTATAGTTTCCATAGCCTATATTGGTAAATATAAATTATGTAAATGATAGTATACAGTACCTAATGGTTTAAAATTATTGTTCAACTTGTCTTGGAAGTACATAAAGAGTTGATCTATTATTATGTGTACTAACCTATCTCACGAGTTCTTTTCGAGTTTTGTGTGGATGAAGT
Source organism: Hordeum marinum (assembly GCA_022496015.1). NCBI lineage: Eukaryota > Viridiplantae > Streptophyta > Magnoliopsida > Poales > Poaceae > Hordeum > Hordeum marinum. The sequence goes on along the minus strand of CM039678.1, from coordinate 448,391,005 downwards.
TTTTGAGAATAGGTGAAATTAATGATATGAGAGGATTGAACGAGATACAAAAGCTCAAGCTTGGGGATGAACAAGGCACCCCAAGTAAATATTTCAAGAAGTCTCAGGCATCTAAGATTGGGGATGGTATGCATCCCATCTCTCTTCATCAACAATTATCGGTTAGCCTATGTTGAGCCTAATTTTTTTTCGTTCACATGATGTGTACTATTCTTGGAGTGCTATTTTTCTTTTTTATTTCTTTTTAAATAAAATACTTCAGATCTGAAAATATTTATTGAGAGAGAGAGAAATTCCTCACATAGCTACTTAATTGTTTGATTAGTCATTGATCTTCACTTATATGTTTTGGAGTAGTTTTGTAATTTACTCTCGTGCTTCACTTATATCCTATGAGTCAATGGTTTAACGAATTGAATATCATAAATATGAAATTATACATTTTTTATATGCCTATATCATTGGGAGTAATGACTTCACATATAACAAGTATAGGTGGTAAAATTTATTGAAAGTTAGCAAACACCGCATTGGTCACTTGAACTATTCATGAAAGAACATTGAAGGAAGAGAGATTTCACATATAAATATAGTATCTTGGACATCATCTATGATTGTGAATCCCCATTAATTTTTTCAAACTTGAGAAAATTAGTTGATGTTGAACAAGGAAGACAACGTGATGAGTTATGCTTGGGTATATTTGTATAGAAGTTATATTGTGATAGATCCTCCAACATCTGGTGCTTGCTTCCACCTCATACTAGCCAAAACTTCCGCACCAAGTAGAAATACTACTTGTGCATCCAAAAACCCTTAAACCCAAAATTTTTCCATATGAGTCCACCATACCTACCTATAAGCGCTATTTACCTGCCATTCCAAGTAAATTTACATGTGCCAAACTCTAAACATTTGAATAATATTTTGTTTTGTATACCCAAATCGCTCATATAATGACTAGGGGCTGTCAGTATTTTCCATGATAGGTGGGCTATTCTCACGATATGTGTTGATTCTCTATCATTCACGAGAAAGTGGCTGGTAATAGGGATTCCCAGTCCCGAAATCAAAGAAAAAAATGCAAATAATTAAACAAAACTGCCCTAGGAATGTTGTTGGTATGGATAGGACCCGTGGATTCGGCTCGCCATGGACTGTGATTGATTGGTGGAGCGTGAGTAAAAACTTTACTATTCTGTTTGGGAGCCGCCTATAATGTATCTAGCATGGAAGATACTGAGATCTCTCGGTTGTTATGGTGACAATGAAACCATACCGCAGAAATTATTATTCATCTCTGTTTTAAAAGCTCGAGCTCTGGCACCTCTGCAAATCAATGCTTCCCTCTGTGAAGGGCCTATCTTTTCCTTTCTAGTACTTACCTTTATGCAAGAGTCATGGTGATCTTCACCACTTCTTATATTTTTCCTTTTTCTCTTGGCAAGCGTCATGTGTTGGGGAAACATCCAAGCATATATGGCCATTCAAATATATTTGATCACGAATTATTATTGTTGGCAATTATCTATATGATAAATAAGTTGGGAGGTGAAACTTTAAGCCCCTATCTTTCTCTATGTTTGAGGGATGCCATTTGCTCTAAAAATATGCTTTGAGTGTTATCAATCATGGAAGACTATATGATAGTTGAGTATGTTGAATTTGCTAAATCAAAGTTCTTACATAGAGCCTTCGTGAAAATAAGATGAATTGCAATTGTTTGGTGACTGAAAGCATAGTTTGTTAGTCAATACTTTAACATGTGGATAGCTTGTTATTTCATTAGGAGAAGGTTTATGAGATGAGCTACTGTTTATGATATATAATGATGCTAGAAAAAGTGTTTGGAATTATCATTGATCAAACTTGTGCACTTGCTAGCATTCACACTTCATAAATTATTTCTTTTATCATTTACCTAATCGAGGACAAGCATGAATTAAGCTTGGGGATGCTGATACGTCTCCAACGTTTCTATAATTTATGAAGTATTCATGCCATGTTTAGAATAATTCTATATGATTTTGGTATGATTTTATTAGAACTAACCCGGACTGATGTTGTTTTTAGCAAAATTACCATGGTGTCGTTTTTGTGCAGAAATAAAAGTTCTCGAAATGGGCTGAAAATTTAGTATGATTTTTTCTGGACCAAAAGAGACCCCCGAAGCATTGGAGTTGGGTGATAAGAGCCACAAGGAGGTCACAATTGTGCCAGGCACAACCACCCCCCTTTCCACGCCTAGCAGGGTTGTCACCGCCTCGTGGCCTCCTTGACGTGAGATCGACGCAAAAAATTCCTATAAATATAGAAACCTCCGAAAACAAACCTAGATCGAGAGTTCCGGCGCTGCAAACCTCCAGAGCCACAAAAAACCAATCGGGAGCCCGTTCTCGCACCCTGCCGAAGGGGGAAACCATCACCGGAGGCCATGTGTTTGATCTTTCTCTCCCTCTTGTGTTCCTGAGATGGCACGATCTTGATGTACCGCGAGCTTTATTGATATAGATGAATCATCTAGAGTTTTCCCCTCTCTATCTTGTTGTGATGAATTGAGTTTTCCCTTTGAAGTTTTCTTATCGGATTGAGTCTTTAAGGATTTGAGAACACTTGATGTATGTCTTGCGATGGGATATCCGTGGTGACAATGGGATGTTCTATTGATCCACTTGATGTATGTTTTGGTGATCAACTTGCGGGTTTCGTGACCTTGGGAATCTATGCATAGGGGTTGGCACACGTTTTGTCTTGACTTTCCGGTAGAGACTTCAGGGCACTCTTTGAAGTTCTATGTGTTGGATCGAACATGATGAATCTGAAATTATGTGACCCATATCGTATAATCAAGCCCATGGGAACTTGTGGTGACATTGGAGTATCTAGGTGACATTAGGGTTTTGGTTGATGTGTATCTTAAGGTGTTATTTTAGTACAAACTCTAGGGCTGTTTGTGACACTTATACGGATAGCTCTTAAGATTGATCGAAAAAGATAACTTTGAGGTGGTTTCGTACCCTACAATAATTTCTTTGTTAGTTCTCCTCTATTTGTGACTTTGGATTGAACTCTTTGTTGCACGAGAGGTATTTACATATGATTAAACTATGTCATTATTGTTGAGAGAAATTGCACTAGTGAAAGTATGGACGCTAGGCCTTGTTTCCAGGCATTTATACAATGTTTTGCTCGTTGTTTACGATTTTTTACCTTTCTTTTTGTTATATTTTCAGATTACAAAAACCTATATCTACCATCCATATTACACTTGTATCACCATCTCTTCGCCAAACTAGTGCACCTATACAATTTATCATTGTATTGGGTGTGTTGGGAACACAAGAGACTCTTTGTTATTTGGTTGCAGGGTTGTTTGAGAGAGACCATATTCCTCCTACACCTCCCACAGATTGATAAACCTTACGTCATCCACTTGAGGGAAAATTGTTCATGTCCTACAAAACACTATGCTTGGAGGCCCAACACGAGTCTACAAGAAGAAGGTTGTGTAGTAGACATCAAGGTGCCAGGGAGCCACAAGCCTGCTAGGTGCACCCCCCTGGCCGCGCCTAGCAGGCTTGTCGCCTCCCAGCAGGTCTCCTAACCTTAATTCTTGGCCTATAAATACCCAAATATTCCCCCAACACCAGAACGAGCCACACAAATACTTTTCCTCCACTAGAAGCCTCCGTTCCCGAGAGATCCTATCTTGCAGCCTTTTTCGGTAATCTGCCAGAGGGGGTTTTGATCACGGAGGGCAACTACATCAACTCATTGCCCCTACGATGATGCTTGAGTAGTCCACTACAGACCTACAGGCCCATAGCTAGTAGCTAGATGGCTTCTTCTCTCTCTTTGATCTTCAATACCATGTTCTTCATGATCTTCATGGAGATCTATCCAATGTAATCCTCTTTTGTGGTGCGTTTGTCAAGATCCAATGAATTATGAGTTTATTTTCAGATTATCCATGAATCTTATTTGAATCTCCTATGAATTCTTATTTGCATGATTTCATATCCTTGCAAGTCACTTCGGGTTATTGGTTTGGTTTGGCCAACTAGATTGGTAATTCTTGCAATGGGAGAAGTGCTTGGTTTTGGGTTCAATCTTGCGGTGTCCTCACCCAGTGACATAGTATGGGTAGCGAGGCACATATTGTATTGTTACCATCAAGGGTAACACGATGGGGTTTTCATCATATTTCTTGAGTTTATCCCTCTACATCATGTCATCTTTCTTAATGCGTTACTCTATTCTTCATGAACTTAATACTCTAGATGCATGCAGGAGTCGGTCGATGTGTGGAGTAATAGTTGTAGATGCTCATCAATCATTTCGCTCTACTTGACACGGACGTGATGCCTATATGCATGATCATTGCCTTGGATAACAACATGATTTTTCGCTTTTATATCAATTGCTTGACAGTAATTTGTTTACCCAACATGATATTTGTCTTCAACAGAGAAGCCTCTAGTGAAACCTATAGCCCCCGGGTCTACTTTCCATCTTATACTTTTAGATATATAAACCAAAAAATACTTTTCTGCAATTTATTTAGCTTTTAATTTCCGTTCTTATTTACATCTATATCTATCGGATCTAATCCTTTCAAATAATCGTGAAGGGATTGACAACCCCTTTATAGCGTTAGGTGCAAGAGTTTGATTGTTTGTGTAGGTGCAGCCATTGGTGACTTGCTTGTTCCTCCTACTGGATTGATACCTTGGTTCTAAACAACTAAGGGAGATACTTATCTACTTCGCTGCATCACCCTTTCCTCTTCAAGGGAAAACCAACACACGCTCAAGAGGTAGCAAGACCCCCCTTAAATAGGTCCCCACGAATCTACCCGTTATGTGCAGAATAACATAGGAGCGGTACAATCGCTATGCCCATCAGTACAACCGATCCAAGCAGACAAAACCTACCTGTAGGAATAGAAATAAGCAGTAAAACCGCCTAGGGCCCAGGTAGTACCAGTTAAACCGGAACAACCGGCACACAACCGCCTAGGGCCCAGGTAGTACAGTAGTTCCAAACAGCGGTTGAAATGGTACAATCAGTGTGAGAACCGATACAACATCTATATGTATAACAGGTAAGACGAAAAAATCATAACTTTCGCATACACTAGTGCAGAAATGGCTAGCGAAAACTCCTGTTCGTGGCGTGCCATTTGTCACCAACGCCGGCACTAATATTTTCAAATAATGTTGCATTGGCTAAATAGAAATGCCATAACTATTCGATTAGTTCTGGCATTGCACATTAGCCCCGGCGTTGCCACATTAGGCCCATTAGGCCCACGCCAGCACTAATTTCTCTAATCCCCGCCTCATGCCCTACTCCCCACTCTCTCAATCCCCAACTCCCTCGTCCTCCTCTCGATCCCCGCTGCCGCCCCGACGACGCTCGTTGCTGCCCCGTCGGTCACGGCGTGTCGCCTCCCCTCCTGCCGCCCCGCCTCGTTGCCCGCCCGACCCAACGCACGACGCAGCCCACCGTAGCCCCACCCGACACTGCTCGCAGACCCTCCTTGCCGCCGAGCACTTCCGCATCTCCGTAACTCGTATTTTGCTATCTCCGCTTTTTATATGCAAAGAAAAAACTACAATGCTACAATGCTAGAAAGAACTGGTTGGGTATTGCTATCTTTGGGCGTTGAGTATTGGGTATTGGGTATTTTTCTATTTGAATGTTAGTACATGCTACAGATTTCCTGTTGTACATGTTGTAGATTTCATGTTGTTTGAATCTTAGTAAAAACCATGGTTCTAAACCGTAGGTCGCTCCTCTGTGTTGTTCCTAATGGGAACGCTATTGCAGTAGTTTTTTTAAGAGCACTAACCCATTACACTGCATATATAATTCATTTTTATGTGGTTCATGTATTGTTAAAATTGGTGCTTGGAGCCTTATTATTATTGTTCTAATGCATAGATAGCTTACGTTTACCATATATGCCATACCATTCTGTAACTTTATAACTACATCTTCTTTAAAAAAAGTCGAGTGCTATATAAGGCTACATTCAAAATAAGTGCTTAAACTTGTGGTCTATATTACTCATTGACAAAAGGCATAAACTTTCATTTATTAAACACAACCTAAGTAATTTATTATGTATGCAACATTTTTCTATCAAACACGGCCTAAGCAATTTATTATGTATGACACAACATGTTTACATTTTGGTTGGCTCCTTCATTTAATTCTTTATGCATTAAACACTCTTTTCATTCTTTGGCCAAATAGCATGGCCAACTCTAGCCTTTGGGTAGGCTGCTCTTATCATTGGTCGGGGTTTTCTGAAGATAAATGCACATTAGCACCAACCAGGTAATTAAGCTTACCAAAACATGCATTAGCATTGCAAACGTCGATATATATACACGTATCTAACCAGTAATTAATTCTTCATGATTTCAAACCCTTGGCAGGCATATGTAGGAGGTATGTCTTTGCCAGCTGTCGTTGTGCAGTCTTCAGGTGATGTGGACATGCTTAGTCACGAGCTGATCACGTCACGTTAGTGTACCCTCAAGGCCCGACATGAGTTGAATGACTCCATGATGAAGGAGAAGGACAAAATTATCAATGACAATGCTATTGTCCACGATAAGATTATCAGTCTCGAAGGTCAGATCACAGTTCTGAACCTAGAGATAACTAAGATCAATAAGGACATACAAGTCCAGAAGGACCAGAAGAGTCAACTGAAGATAGAAAAGGCGCATTACATCAAGGAGGGGGAGACGAATATGAATAAGCTTCGTCATTTTAAGAAAGTCCTTAGGAAAAACAAGCTAGGTAGAGTCGATCAAGAGAGGGGAAGATCGATACATGCATTGTGAGAAGTAATTGGTACTTTCCTTTTGTGAATTTGGTATCTTTTGTGAATTAAATATTTGGTATCTTTCGTGAATGAAATGTTTAGTTTCTTCTGTGAAGCTGGTATTTTTTATTAGCTAAATATGACAGTGTCAGCATAGAATTCTATCCAATGCCAGTAGGTATTCAAAATACTTCTGTCATCGTTTCCAATGCCACCACTAAATTTTAACAGCGGCACAATATTCGTGGCGTTGTGCGTCCACGCCACCCGGCCCCTTTTTGCCATGCCATAGCTAGGATTTTCTGCTCTAGTGATACGAGCTCCGATGTGAGCAAAACTCAAGCTTGTTGGGTAAAGTACAACAAGAGCTATCCAACAACGACTAGTTAAATTAAGAACAAGCAATGGAGAATAAATGCCACTAGGATAAGGAATATGATGTTCCCAATAGATATCCGACAAAATCTCCAACACCGAAAACACAAATATGATGCATATGAAATCTTTTTTCGATGAGCTTGAGCTTATCACGATGAAGACCATAAGCTCAAAACGTCACATAGAGAAAAGTCAAATAAGGACAAAGAAAGATGATGCAAGGATGCAAATGGTTTTAGCTCTCAATGAATGATACGATCAAGATACTCACTTGAGAGCCCCCCTTGATAGTACCATAATCAATCCTATAACCCAATCTCCCAACTACCACCATATGAGAACGGTAAAATAGAAAACCTATCAAGGGAAAACCTATACCTTGTACATGGTTAACTTGAGCTAGATGATGATGAGGTTGACTTCCTCAAGATGGACCACCTTCTTGATTGCATTGGCTCAATGAAGACTAGGTGATTGCTCCCCTACTCCACTATGGGTGAGCCACTCTACGACACATCTTCACAAGTCCACTGTCACCACATTGGACGTCAAGCTTCAAGCATGATCTCTTCGTGATGTTCCACTTGAACTTCCACACCGCAATCTTGATGACGATCATTACTTGTTGTCATCCTCCATGGGTTGTATGAGTTCTTCCTCTTGACGCAAGCCCAAGGAAACATATCTAACCCCACACAGAACTCTCACATAGACCATGGGATAGTACACAAAGTGTAATGAACAATGCTTACCATACCATGAGATCACTAGATCCCTCTCGGTACATCTTGTACACTTTGTGCGTAGATCAACTTGATTCACTCTCTGACTTAGTCTTGATCAACCTTTTATCTTCTCTTCTCTCTTCATAAAGATGATGTATTGAAGGTAAACATGAATGTTCCTACGATCATCTTCTTCAAGACATGCTTGCAATGAGCTCAACTGTCACTTGAGCAATATTTGGATAAAACCTTGAATACCACCTTGGTCACCATATAAACTCCGTGAACCCAACAGATGGACTTCAAGAAGTGCCTGTGGACAAAACCTCCGAATATAACTCAAGGCAACCATTAGTCCATAGGGATTGTCATCAATTATCAAACCACATATGGAGAAATATGCTCTTACAATCTCCCCAACTTTGGTAATGGATGATAAACACTTTCAGGAGAGTTTATATAAGGAAATAAGCACAACCAAGCACACACAAACAAAGTAATAATTCATGGGTATGAGATGAAAATGCTCAAGAAATAAAAGAAAAACTCTCTAATCTTTTAAATAAACTCTATAAACTTTTCCCCCGTTGGAATGGATTTCCAAAATGGACGAAAATTGCAAAAAGGATTGCAAAAAGGATTGTATGGGACAAAGACACACCAAAGAGTGAAGCAAGCAATCAAAAGATACCAACTGGATCAAGCAATCACATGATTCAACGAGCCACATTAATAAAACATATTATGATATGGGTAAAAGAATCTTTTAAAGAAACTAGAGAAGCTCCCCATGTTTTGTGCACTATTAAGAATTTTTGTATATGGATACAAGAGCACAAAATAGGATCATCACTCCTAAAAAATCAACAGAAACACACAAGAAGTGCAAGCAAGTAGATAAGACATTAAGCATATCACTTGCACCAAACATATGGTTGAGATGCATGTAGAAGAAGCAACTTAAGAATAGCCTCAACCAAAAAGATGTGTGTGAGTCATGGCAAGGCACTTGAGAAGACTAATATAAGGATGAGCATTAAGAATCAACATACTCTTGATGAAATGAGATACAAAGTGTAGGACATATCCCCACATACACTACTAGCAAATGGGTTCACAATCATACTAATATACAAATTTAAAACCAAAGCTTGCGACAACCAATGGTGAAGATAAGGAATAATAGCCTTGTCAAGAGGAGGGATGCCAATCGAAATGGCAAACCCTCGTCAAGACAAGTATGAGGAAGAATAATCTTCACCACCAAAGAGTGCATCAAAATGCAAGGATATAAGATCCACACTCAATATAAATCCTTTCACGAAACCATCAAGGAAATAAAAATGGAAATGCTACAGTGGACGTGAAAGAAAATAATATCAACTAGAGATGTAACTTCTCTCGTGTGTATAAGATTCTAGGTAGAAGACAATCATGATGATATATGTCCACAAAGAAGGATGTACACACGAAATAGTTACAAGAAGGAATGAACAAGATATCCAAAAGGAAGTCATAAATATACCAACAAGATCTTTGCTTGAAAGCATAGTATATGGTCTAATATTTTATTATTGTACATAAATGAACTTCAAGCACATGAACATCAAAGATATCACAACTAGCAACAAGAGATCATCGTTGGGTGCGTTGAGAAAGGAAACAAGTACCACAAGAATGACTCAAGAAATTCATGGCATGATGCAACCTACAAAAGGTAGAATACAAGAAATGTATGCATGAAGTAGATACTTGTTACCGAGATAGCATTGGATTGATGTAGTAGATAATGGTTCCTCGATCATCCTGGCTTGGCTCCAATACGCACTGGGTTTCAACACCTTCCTTGTAAGTGAGCCGAGTGTCCAGTGTATCTCCAATTGTTCCTAGAACAATAACAAAAACAACGTGGTACCCAAACTCATTGGGACCAAAGAGTTAGTCGACCAACAATACATAGGACAAAATCCACATAACTATGTACATATAGATATGAAATTGAATTTCATGCACACTTTAGCCAATTTGTGACATAGTGGAGTTTCCCTTATATATTGGGTTGAAGAAAGAAAGCATGCCAAATAAAGTACATAGTAAATATGCATGCTCAAAACTTCCAAGAACCAAATCAAGACATAGTTGATAAGATACCAAAAGAAAAGGTATCATGTTAAAAGAAGATACCAAACGAAAAAATATCACTCGAAGGATACTAATAAAAGATACATCAAGGAATGAGATATCCATTTACACATGCAAAATAAAAGGAAACAAGATACCAATAGAAGGAAAAAATAAGAGGTATCAAGTTACCCAAAAGAGAGATAGGTTACAAACAAACCAAACCCTCAGCAAATTTTCATGATGGTACAAAGCACAAAAAAAGGCTTGACTTCCACGAACACACACTTGATAAGGACCAAAAGGTTTTATGATAAACGCATAAAGATATTGTTCTGAAGAAAATAGGATAGCTCCCCCAAGAGATGTGCATTATATAGAATTTGCATTAGAATACAAAATGCACAAGATGGGATCATCATTTCCCCTATATCTATAGAAATAGTAGACATGCTCAAAAAGATCCACAAGAAGCAAGGAAGACAAATGGATAAACAAAATCCTATGTAAAGATGATTTAGAATTTTCTACCATGTAAAGGAACACCAATTGTCAAAGGACAAGAACTATTAGGAAGTAATTACCATTGGTACATTTCAAAGATATCCAACATCGTCTTCACCCCTAAAACAAAAGCAAATGACACTTGTAGAGCTAACATGCCACCTAGGAACAAGATAATTTACAATATCAATTCTAAGTGGTAAGATCTCAAATGTACAAATTTTATAGGCTTGTAAAATACACATAGCATATTACTCCCCCATAATGTGATAACCCAAAATAATTAACAAGTGGCAATTGAAATCCAATAGGAGATATTAATGGACCATTTAGAATGTGAATTTATCATGAGAAGACATACCACATAGAAGCTAGATAATCTTGTAATATCAATATTAAGTGGTATTCCTAATGTACACATATGTTTAGGATCATGAAGTGCACAAAGCACATCACGCCCCCGAAATGGGATAATTCATTAATCTCTCGAAAGAGCCAACTAAGATAAAAACAAGTTGCAAAAAGGATCAAACACATGACTCACACATACATGATGTGCAACCCACCATACATGCTTGATTACTGAAGATAAAAAGATAGGAAGCACAACATATACAATCACATGCAAGGTACAAAATCACAACATGCAAAGGGATAAGCAACTCACAATGAATACAATTTAAATACATGTTACCGGAAGGAGGAACATTGGATATAAGATAGACACATGATAATCCAAATGATGCTTGAGAAAGTATACGTGATGAAGATCCCTTAATTCTTCATGAGGTAGCCAAGTCTCCAATGCCCTCCAACAACACCTATTGATCAAGTTTGAGCTTGTTGGTACCCAACCAAGTTGGGTACTAAGCGGTTAGTCACAATAGGTTTGGCTACCCAAATGGTTCTTGTCTTAACACCACTTTGAGTACCAACAAACCTGGCAAACACATTGTCAACCATATCCTTCCCAAGAGAATAGATATCATCATTGATAATTGGGTTGGATACTTTACCATTAGTGCAGGAAGAATTAAAGTGACCCTTCTCATGACATAAGTAGCAACATCTACCAAGGTTGTCAGAATCGCGTTTCTGTTGTACGATTCTACGACTTTACAATCCATATTGAATCATACCAACAGGTAGTGAAGATTCTACAATTTGTGATCCTACCAACAGGGCTCCGATCCGATTCAGAATCATGATTGTGACAATCTTGACATGTACCCTTTAATTTCCTCTTAATTGATTTCTCAACTTGAGCAACATTGACTTGGGTCTTCTTGGGAAGTGGCCTTTCTTCAATTTGAAGTTGAGCATGATATTGAACTTGTGTCCGCTTCCCTTGTTGCTTGTCACTATGGGGATTCTTGTTCAATGGGAAAGATCTAACATGGTGTCCTTCTATTTTGCACTTGAACCAAACAGTCTTGGCCGAGTTCATGACTTGTTCTTGGCCCTTATTCTTGTTGCTCTTGGCCTTCTTCTTATTATTATTATTGGAGTTGAATCCAAGTCCACCTTTGTCATTTTGGGATTTATGCACACTCAAGATATTATTGAGTGTGGACTTCCCTTCATGAATCTTTTCCAAGTCTTTCTTCAAAGAAGTGACTTGGGCCTTGAGCTCATTCATTTCCTCTACATGGTTATTATGAACACAAGTACTAGAGGAAGTATAAGATTCGTAGTTAGAGCAACAAGGCAAGGAAATTAATTCATCACAAGATTTAGCAACATTATGAGTAGATGAATTACGAGGACTAGCACATGGTAATAAAGCATTTCGAAAAGATGTAGTGTTAATGTCCACACAAGGCTCACTCGATGTTACCTCCTTAGTATGATACGTCTGCAATGTATCTATAATTTATGAAGTATTCATACCATATTTACAACAATTTTATATGGTTTTGGTACTTTGACATGGAACTAACCCAGACTGACACTATTTTCAGTACAACTACCGTGGTGTTGTTTTTTGTGCAGAAATAAAAGTTCTCCAAATGCAACGAAAGTTTTTAAAGATTTTTTGGGGAACAAAAGAGGCACTAGAAGCTTCGTGGGAGGGCCAGAAGAGCCACGGGGTGAGCACAACCCACCAGGGCGCGCCAGCCCCTCTCGCTTGTGCCGGTGTCTTGTGGGCCCCTCATGGCCTGTTGGAAATATGCCCTAGAGGCAATAATAAAATGGTTATTATTGTATTTCCTTGTTCATGATAATTGTCTATTGTTCATGCTATAATTGTGTTAACCGGAAACCATAATACATGTGTGAATACATAGACCACAACATGTCCCTAGTGAGCCTCTAGTTGACTAGCTCGTTGATCAATAGATGGTCACGGTTTCATGGCCATGGACATTGGATGTCATTGATAACGGGATCACATCATTAGGAGAATGATGTGATGGACAAGACCCAATTCTAAGCATAGCACAAGATCGTGTAGTTCGTTTGCTAAAGCTTTTCAATGTCAAGTATCGTTTCCTTAGACCATGAGATTGTGCAACTCCCGGATACCGTAGGAATGCTTTGGGTGTGCCAAACGTCACAACGTAACTGGGTGGCTATAAAGGTGCACTACGGGTATCTCCGAAAGTATCTGTTGGGTTGGCATGAATCGAGACTGGGATTTGTCACTCCGTGTGACGGAGAGGTATCTCTGGGCCCACTCGGTAAGACATCATCATTATGAGCTCAATGTGACTAAGGAGTTAGTCACGGGATGATGTATTACGGAACGAGTAAAGAGACTTGCCGGTAACGAGATTGAACAAGGTATGGGGATACCGACGATCGAATCTCGGGCAAGTATCATACCGATAGACAAAGGGAATTGTATACGGGATTGATTGAATCCTTGACATCGTGGTTCATCCGATGAGATCATCGTGGAGTACGTGGGAGCCAACATGGGTATCCAGATCCCGCTGTTGGTTATTGACCGGAGAGGTGTCTCGGTCATGTCTACGTGTCTCCCGAACCCGTAGGGTCTACACACTTAAGGTTCGATGACGCTAGGGTTATAGGGAAAAGGTATACGTGATTACCGAAGGTTGTTCGGAGTCCCGGATGAGATCCCGGACGTCACGAGGAGCTCCGGAATGGTCCGGAGGTAAAGATTGATATATAGGAAGTCCAGTTTTGGTCACCGGAAAGTTTTCGGGCTCATCGGTAGTGTACCGGGAGTGCCGGGAGGGTGCCGGATAACCCCCGGGAGGGGTGTGACGACCAAAGGACCACATGGGCTGTTAGATAAAGTGTGCCAGCCCTTATTGGGCTGGGCAAGACTTTTGCTAAAGGCCCATGCGGCTGGAGATAAGGAGATAAGGCAAAAAGGATTTAAAAGGAGGAGATCCACCTCCCTTGTGGGAGGTGGACTCTCCCTTTAATTCGGCCGGCCATCTCCTCTTTGGAGTAGAGGCCAAGCCAGCCCTCCACGTCCCTCCTCCTATATATACTTGAGGTTTTGGATGTTTTGAGACAAGATTTGACCTCTCTCTCTCACGGCGAAGCCCTACCTCTCTTCTTCCTCCTCCGCAGCGCTTAGGCGAAGCCCTGTCGGAATACCTTGCTACTCCACCACCACCACGTCGTCGTGCTGCTGTTGGAGCCCTTCCCCAACCTCTCCTTCCTCCTTGCTGGATCAAGGTGTTGGAGACGTCACCGGGCTGCACGTGTGTTGAACGCGGAGGTGCCGTCCGTTCGGCACTTGATCGGATCTACCGCGATCTGAATCGCTGCGAGTACGACTCCATCAACCGCGTTCTTGTAATGCTTCCGCTTAGCGATCTTCAAAGGTATGAAGATGCAATCTCTCCCCTCTCGTTGCTGGTTTCTCCATAGATAGATCTTGGTGAACGTAGGAAAATTTTGATTTACTACTACGTTCCCCAACAGTGGCATCATGAGCTAGGTCTATGCGTAGAATCTATGCACGAGTAGAACACAAAGCAGTTGTGGGCGTCGAGTTGGTTAATTTGCTTGCCGCTACTAGTCTTATCTTGATTCGGCGGTATTGTGGGATGAAGCGGCCCGGACCAACTTTACACGTACGCTTACGTGAGACCGGTTCCACCGCCTGACATGCACTAGATGCATAAGGTGGCTAGCGGGTGTCTGTCTCTCCTACCTTAGTCGGATCGGATTCGATGAAAAGGGTCCTTATGAAGGGTAAATAGCAATTGGCAAATCACGTTGTGGTGTTGACGTAGGTAAGAAACGTTCTTGCTAGTAACCTATAGCAGCCACGTAAAAACTTGCAACTACAAATTAGAGGACGTCTAACTTGTTTTTGCAGCATGTGCCTTGTGATGTGATATGGCCAAAGGATGTGATGTGATGCATTGTGATGTATGAATTGATCATGTTCTTGTAATAGGATTCACGACTTGCATGTCGATGATTATGACAACCGGCAGGAGCCATAGGAGTTGTCTTATTTATTGTATGACCTGCGTGTCAATCATAAACGCCATGTAATTACTTTACTTTATTGCTAAGCGTTAGCCATAGTAGTAGAAGTAATAGTTGGCGAGACAACTTCATGAAGACACAATGATGGAGATCATGATGATGGAGATCATGGTGTCGTGCCGGTGACAGTGATGATCATGGTGCCCCAAAGATGGAGATCATAGGAGCAAAATGATATTGGCCATATCATGTCACTATATTGATTGCATGTGATGTTTATCATGTTTACATCTTATTTGCATAGAACGACGGTAGTAAATAAGATGATCTCTCAATAAAATTTCAAGAAAGGTGTTCACCCTAACTGTGCACCGTTGCTAAGGATCGTCGTTCCGAAGCACCACGTGATGATCGGGTGTGATAGGTTCTAACGTTCGCATACAACGGGTGTAAGCCAGATTTACACATGCGAAACACTTAGGTTGACTTGACGAGCCTAGCATGTACAGACATGGCCTCGGAACACGGAAGACCGAAAGGTCGAACATGAGTCGTATAGAAGATACGATCAACATAGAGATGTTCACCATGGATGACTAGTCCGTCTCACGTGATGATCAGACACGGGCTAGTTGACATGGATCATGTATCACTTGGAAGACTAGAGAGATGTCTATCTAAGTGGGAGTTCATTAATAATTTGATTAAATGAACTTAATTATCATGAACTTAGTCTAAAAATGTCCTTGCAAATTATGTCATAGATAGCTCGCGCTGTAGCTCCCCAGTTTTATTGATACAATCCTAGAGAAAAGTAAGTTGAAAGTTGATGGTAGCAATAATGCGGACTGGGTCCGTGATCTGAGGATTGTCCTCATTGCTGCACAGAAAGCTTATGTTTTTGATGTACCGCTAACTGCATCACTCCCTCAAGCGTTGTCTGTAGATGTTGTGAACATATGACAGGCACTTTTTGATGACTACGTGATAGTTCAGTGCGTCATGCATTACGGCTTAGAATTGAGGCTTCAAAATGTTTTGAACGTCACAGAACATATGAGATGTTCTAGGAGCTGAGATTGTGATCTCAAGCTCGTGCCTATGTTGAGAGGTATGAGACCTCCAACAAGATTCTTTGCCTGCAAGATAAAGGAGAATAGCTTAATCGGTGAGCGTGTTCTCAGATTGTCTGGGTGCTACAATCACTTGAATCAAGTGGGAGTTAATCTTCCAGATGAGATAGTGATTAATGCAGTTCTCCAAGTCACTGCCACCAAGCTACTAGAGCTTCGTGATGAACTATAACATGCCAGGGATGGATAAGATGATCCCTGAGTTGTTCGTGATGTTTGACACCACGAAGGTAGAAATCAATAAGGAGCATCAAGTGTTGATGGTTAAGTGAAAACCACTAGTTTCAAAAGGGGCAAGGGCAAGAAGGGAAAAACTTCAGGAATGGCAAGCCAGTTGTTGCTCTAGTGAAGAAACCCAAGGTTGAGCCCGAACCCGAGACTAAGTGCTTCCGTTATGAGGAGAATGTTCGTTGAAGCGGAAAAACCCTAGATGATTGGTAGATAAGAAGGCTGGTAATGTCAATGGAAGTATATTTGATATACGTGTTAGTGATGTGTACCTTGCTGGTACTCCTAGTAGCACCTGGGTATTAGATACCGGTTCGGTTGCTAAGTGTTAGCAACTCGAAATAAAAGCTACGGAGTAAATGGAGACTAGCTAGGTGAAAGGTGACGATGTGTGTTGGAAGTATTTCCAAGATTGATGTGATCACCATCGCACGCTCTCTCTACCTTCAGGATTTGTGATAAACCTAAATAAATGTTATTTGGTGTTTGCGTTGAGCATAAACGTGATTAGATCATGATTAGTGCGATATGGTTATTCATATAAGTTAGAGAATAATGGTTATTCTGTTTACATGGATAATGCCTTCAATGGTCATGCACCCACTCGAAATGGTTTATCGAATCATGATCGTAGTAGTACACATATTCATAACATTGGTACCAAAAGATACAAAGTTAATAATGATAGTACCACATGCTTGTGGCACTGCCACGTAATGTCATATTGGTATAAATCGCATGAAGAAACTCCATGATGATGGATGTTTTTTGACTCACTCGATTTCGAATCGGTTGAGACATGCGAGCCATGCCTCTTGGGCAAGATGACTGAGACCCCGTCATCCAATATGATGGAGCGGGCAAGTGGCTTATTGGAATTAATACATGTTGATGTATGTGGTCCAATGAGTGTTGAAACACACAGTGGATATCGTTGTTTTTCTTTACCTTCACTGATGATTTGAGTAAATATGGGGATATTTACTTAATGAAACACGAATCTGAAATGTTTGAAAGGTTCAAGGAGTTTCAGAGTGAAGTTAAAGATCATCGTGACAAGAAGATAAATGTCTATGATATGATCATGGAGGTGAATATCTAAGTTACGAGTTTGGTATGCAATTTTAGACAATGTGGAAATTGTTTCACAGCTCACGCCTCCTGGAACACCATAGTGTGATGGTGTGTTCGAACGTCGTAGTCGTGCTCTATTGGATATAGTGAGTACTATGATGTCTCCTATCGTTTTACCACTATCGTTATGGGGTTATGCATTAAAGACAAATCCATTCACTTTAACAGGGCACCATCTAAGTCTGTTGAGATGACACCGTGAGAATTATGGTTTGACAGAAGCCTAAGCTGTCATTTCTTAATGTTTGGGGCTGCGACGCTTATGTGAAAATGGGTTTTTCACCTAGCGAGCTCGAACTCAAAGCAGACAAATGCATCTTCATAGAATACCCTAATGAGACATTGGGTATACCTTCTATCTCAGATCCAAGCGCAAAAGGTGTTTGTTGCTAAGAACGGGTCCTTTTTGAGAAAGAGTTTCTCTCGAAAGAATTGAGTGGGAGGAAGATAGAACTTGATAAGGTTGTTGAACCTTTGTTTCAACCAGAGAATAGCGCAACACAGAAAGATGTTTCTGTAGAGCCTACTTAGTTGAAAAGGAAGTTAATGATGATGATCATGAAGCTTCGGATCAAGTCACTATCGAACCTCGTAGGTCGACAAGGACGCGTACTGCTCCTGAGTAGTACGACAACCCTGTCTTGGAAATCATGTTGTTGGACAACGATGAACCTACGAACTATGGAGAAGCGATGGTGGGCCCGGATTCCAACAAATGGCTAGGAGCCATGAAATCTGAGAAAGGATCCATGTATGAAAACCAAGTATGGACTTTGGTAGACTTGCCTGTTGAATGGCGGGTCATTGAGTACAAATGGACCTTTGAGATAAACATAGACGCTAATGGTGAAATGTCACCGTTTATAAAGCTCGACTTGTCGCAAAGAAGTTTCCGCCAAGTTCAAGGAGTTGACTGCAATGAGATTGTCTCATATGTAGCGATGCTAAAAGTCTATTAAAATTTTGTTAGCAGTTGCTGCATTTTTCGATTATGAAATCTGGCAGATGGATGACAAAACAAGGTTTCCGTAATGGTTTCTGTGAGGAAGAGTTGTATGTGATACAACCAGAAGGTTTTGTCAATCCTAAGGATGCTAATAATATGCAAACTCCAGCGATCCTTCTATGGACTGGAGCAAGCATCTCGGAGTTGGAATATATGCTTTGATGAGGTGATCAAAGTGTTTAAGTTTATACAAAGTTTATGAGAAACTTGTATTTGCAAGAAAGTGAGTGGGAGCACTATGGAATTTCTTATAAGAATATGTAGTTGACATATTATTGATCGGAAATGATGTAGAATTTCTGGAAGAGCATGAAGGGTTGTTTGAAAAGTTTTGTTTTTCAAAGGAAGACCCAGATAAAGCTACTATTTTATTGAGCATCAAGATCTATAGGGATAGATCTATTCGCTTGATAAGTTTTTTCGACGAAGACATACCTTGACAAGTTTTTGAAGGAGTTCAAAATAGATGGGTCAAAGAAGGAGTTCTTGACTGTATTGTAAGGTGTGAAATTGAGTAAGACTCAATACCCGACCACGGCAGAAGATAAAGAAGAGATGAGTGTCATCTCCTATGCTTTAGCCATAGGCTCTATATAGTATGCCATGCTGTGTACCGCACCTGTGTGTGCCTTGCCATGAGTCTGTCAAGGGGTACAAGAGTAATCCAAGAGTGGATCACTAGATAGCGGTCAAAGTTAGCCTTAGTAACTTGAGAACTAAGGAAATATTTCTCGATTATGGAGGTGATAAAGAGTTCATCGTAAAGTGTTACGATGATGCAAGCTTTAAAACCAATCCGGATGACTCTTAGTAGAAATCCAGCTACGTATAGTGGAGCAGCCATTTGGAATAGCTCCAAGTGGAGCATGGGAGTAGTATCTACAAATATGACATGGAAAGTTTGTAAGGTACACACGGATCTGAATGTCGCAGACCCGTTGACTAAAACCTCTTTCACGAGCAGGACATGAACAAACCCCAGAACTTATTGGGTGTTAATCACATGATGATATGATCACATGGTGATGTAAGTGTTAATCACATGGTGATGTGAACTAGATTATTGACTCTAGTGCAAGTGGGAGACTGTTGGAAATATGCCCTAGAGGCAATAATAAAATGGTTATTATTGTATTTCCTTGTTCATGATAATTGTCTATTGTTCATGCTATAATTGTGTTAACCGGAAACCATAATACATGTGTGAATACATAGACCACAACATGTCCCTAGTGAGCCTCTAGTTGACTAGCTCGTTGATCAATAGATGGTCACGGTTTCATGGCCATGGACATTGGATGTCATTGATAACGGGATCACATCATTAGGAGAATGATGTGATGGACAAGACCCAATTCTAAGCATAGCACAAGATCGTGTAGTTCGTTTGCTAAAGCTTTTCAATGTCAAGTATCGTTTCCTTAGACCATGAGATTGTGCAACTCCCAGATACCGTAGGAATGCTTTGGGTGTGCCAAACGTCACAACGTAACTGGGTGGCTATAAAGGTGCACTACGGGTATCTCCGAAAGTATCTGTTGGGTTGGCATGAATCGAGACTGGGATTTGTCACTCCGTGTGACGGAGAGGTATCTCTGGGCCCACTCGGTAAGACATCATCATTATGAGCTCAATGTGACTAAGGAGTTAGTCACGGGATGATGTATTACGGAACGAGTAAAGAGACTTGCCGGTAACGAGATTGAACAAGGTATGGGGATACCGACGATCGAATCTCGGGCAAGTATCATACCGATAGACAAAGGGAATTGTATACGGGATTGATTGAATCCTTGACATCGTGGTTCATCCGATGAGATCATCGTGGAGTACGTGGGAGCCAACATGGGTATCCAGATCCCGCTGTTGGTTATTGACCGGAGAGGTGTCTCGGTCATGTCTACGTGTCTCCCGAACCCGTAGGGTCTACACACTTAAGGTTCGATGACGCTAGGGTTATAGGGAAAAGGTATACGTGATTACCGAAGGTTGTTCGGAGTCCCGGATGAGATCCCGGACGTCACGAGGAGCTCCGGAATGGTCCGGAGGTAAAGATTGATATATAGGAAGTCCAGTTTTGGTCACCGGAAAGTTTTCGGGCTCATCGGTAGTGTACCGGGAGTGCCGGGAGGGTGCCGGATAACCCCCGGGAGGGGTGTGACGACCAAAGGACCACATGGGCTGTTAGATAAAGTGTGCCAGCCCTTATTGGGCTGGGCAAGACTTTTGCTAAAGGCCCATGCGGCTGGAGATAAGGAGATAAGGCAAAAAGGATTTAAAAGGAGGAGATCCACCTCCCTTGTGGGAGGTGGACTCTCCCTTTAATTCGGCCGGCCATCTCCTCTTTGGAGTAGAGGCCAAGCCAGCCCTCCACGTCCCTCCTCCTATATATACTTGAGGTTTTGGATGTTTTGAGACAAGATTTGATCTCTCTCTCTCACGGCGAAGCCCTACCTCTCTTCTTCCTCCTCCGCAGCGCTTAGGCGAAGCCCTGTCGGAATACCTTGCTACTCCACCACCACCACGCCGTCGTGCTGCTGTTGGAGCCATTCCCCAACCTCTCCTTCCTCCTTGCTGGATCAAGGTGTTGGAGACGTCACCGGGCTGCACGTGTGTTGAACGCGGAGGTGCCGTCCGTTCGGCACTTGATCGGATCTACCGCGATCTGAATCGCTGCGAGTACGACTCCATCAACCGCGTTCTTGTAACGCTTCCGCTTAGCGATCTTCAAAGGTATGAAGATGCAATCTCTCCCCTCTCGTTGCTGGTTTCTCCATAGATAGATCTTGGTGAACGTAGGAAAATTTTGATTTACTACTACGTTCCCCAACATGGCCCATCTTCGCATGACATCGACGCCCAAAAATGCTATATATTCAGAAACCCCCATAAATAACCCTAGATTAGAAGTTCTGCTGCCGCAAGCCTGTATAGCCATGAAAAAACAATCTAGAGCCCGTTTCGGCACCCTGTCAAAGGGAGAAATCTTCATCGGAGGCCATCTTCATCAGGCCTATGGTCTCCATGATGAGGAGGGAGTAGTCCATCCTCGAGGTTGGGGTTTGTACCAGTAGCTATGTGTTTAATCTCTCTCTCTCTCTCGTGATCTTGATTTGGCACGATCTTGATGTATCATAGGCTTTGTTAATATAGTTGGATCATATGGTGTTTCCCCTCTTTGTCTTGTTGTTATTAATCGAGTTTTCCCTTTGAGATTTCGTTATTACTGGATTGAATACTTTTATGGATTTGAGAGCACTTGATCTATGTATTGGCACCCAACTTACGGATTCCCGAGGTGAAATTGGGGTACTCTATGCATAGGGGTTGATGCAAGTTTTCATCCTACTTTCTCTGGTAGAAATCTTGGGGCACTCTTTGAGGTTCTTTGTGTTGGATTGATTATTATGAATCTGAAATTGTTTGATGCGTATCATATAATTAACTCATGGATACTTGTGGTGATATTGGAGTATGTAGGTGACATTAGAGTTGGTTGATGCATATCATATGGTGTTATTTTAGAACGAACACTTAGATAGATCGATCAAAAAGGATAACTTGGTGTTATTTTAGTACGAACTCTTGGATAGTTCAATCGGGAAGGATAACTTTAAGGTGGTTTCGTCGCCTACAAACAATTTCTTGTTATGTTCTCCACTAGATAAGAACTTTCTAGTGATTCTTCATTGCACGTTGAGGGATGGTTATGTGATCCAGTTATATTAGCATCGTTGAGAGGTTTCACTAGCTAAAGTATGAACCCTAGGCCTTGTTTTCAAGCATTGCAATACCGATTGTGCTCACTTTTGTTATTTGTTACCTTGCTGTTTTTATTGTTCCTATTACAAAAATTAATATCTACTATCATTACTACACTTGTATCACCATATCTTTGTTGAACTAGTGCACCTATACAATTTCCATTGTATTTGGTGTGTTGGGGACACAAGAGACTTATTATTATTTGGTTGCAAGGTTGTTTGAGAGAGAGTATCTTCATCTTACGCCTCCCACAGATTGATAAACTTTAGGTCATCTACTTGAGGTAAATTTGCTATTGTCCTACAAACCTCTGCGCTTGGAGGCCCAACATGAGTCTACAAGAACAAGTTGTGTAGTAGACATCATAGTACTAACCTCATGAGCTATCTTTAGCACATTATGAGATACTAGAAGATCACCATGAGAACTAGAAATATATTCGTGACTTTCTTCCAATTTCCCATAATTGTTAGAGAGCAACTTCAGTGGAGTCCTTATCTCAACATTCACCTTCAATATGGATGCTTCACAAGAAATAGAGTTAGTATAACAAGCATCATCGTTAACAACCAGAGGAGAAGGCAACTTGGCAAGCTCTTTTGCATAAGAAGCTTCAAGTTGAGCATGGGACTCGGTGAGTTTGATGAGCGAACTCTTAGTGACCCTCGAGCCATTTTTGAGGTGCTCAAAGTCCTCAAGTAGTTTAGCATGTGCAACTTCAGGCTTACCATTTTTTGTTCTAAAATCATTAGCCACATTGAGAGCTCTATCGTGGGATTCCTTTAATCTAGATAATTCTAGAGTAAAGGTCTCCTCAAGATATTCCTTGGTGGTTTGTTCGTTTTCAAGAGATTGGGATAGATCCACGATCTCATTAGTGTAATCACGCTCATGGTCTTCCATTTTATCAATGGCGGCCTCATGCCCCTCGAGATGAGCTTTCAACTCCTCAATATATTTCTTGCCCTCAATGGCAATAGGCATGATCTCCATGAAGCTGGAATGAGCCAGTTTATTCTTATACATATCTTGAAAAAACATTTTTTCCTTATTTTTAAGGAAGCAATATTATCAACCTCTTCATCAATAAGCTCATCCTCATTATTATCAACATCATCATCATGAGAAATATTGGGGTTCAAAGGAGGAGATACCTTTGAAGACTTAGACATAAGACAAAAGTGAGAAACAACACATGATGATGTAGGATCCCTTGAAGCACTATTGAAGACCACATCTTGTTCCATGGAGTGTTTTGTTTCCTCTACATTGTCAGCACAACAACTCGAGGAAATAGATACATTTTTATCATTGCAACAACATATAACAAGCATATCATCATGAGATTTAGTAAACCAATTTCTACATGATATGCAAGGACTATCAACACAAGCATGTGAAACCTTTAGAGTGCTCAAAGTGTTAAAGTCGAAAGATGAAGGATTGCAATAAGATAGTGATGAAGGATCATCAAGAATAAGCCCACTATCATTAGTATAATGATCACCACTACTCACCATATAATTACCATGTGGCAATCCACATGTAGGTGAAGTAGATGAAGTTGAGAAGACAACATGACCGGAGGTGGAGGGAGAACAATCATCCATACAAATCTTGGACACACCATATTTATCTTGAAGATTTATTGACAACTCATGAGCATCCAGGAAAGGCATGAGTTGAAATATAACTACATATCTCAAAGCATCAAAAAGCACATTATAAGCTTGAGCTTTGAGATAAGAGTTTTTCTCATCCTCTAAAGATATGTTTTCAGAATTCTTTGAATGAGAAAAACCCATATCTACAATTCACTCTAAATTTGGGTCCATGACCCTAAAGAGATTAAGCATGCAAAATACCCAAACATCAAAATTTATGCATTCGAAACTAAGAGTGTCAGAGAATCCTAATCCCTAGTTGAAATCCTTACACTCTAGGTGTTAAAACCTAATAATGAGATACCTAGCTCTGATACCAATTGAAAGGACGTGGATGTTGCCTAGAGGTGTGGGTGAATAGGCGCTTTAAAATAATTACAGTTTAGGCTTGAACAAATGCGGAATAAAACTAGCGTTTAATTTGTCAAGCACAAAACCTAAAACAACTAGGCTCACTTATGTGCACCAACAATTTATGCTAAGTAAGATAAACAACTAAGTGATATCAAGATATGTAACAACAAACAATATGTCTATCGCAAATTAAATTGCACAAGTAAAGGGCTCGGGTAAGAGATAACCGAGGCACAAGGAGACGATGATGTATCTCGAAGTTCACACCCTTGCAGATGCTAATCTCCGTTTGTAGCGGTGTGGAGGCACAATGCTCCCCAAGATCCCACTAAGGCAAGTGTAATCTTCACCCACCCTCGCACAAGGCAAGATGCCATGATTCCACTAAGGGACCCGTCAGGGCGGTCAGCGAACCCGTAAAAATGGCAACCCTTCGGGGCGGTCACCAAACCCGTACACTTTGGTAACCCTTGGGGGCGGTCACTGGTCATACAAATTGCTCGGGGAAATCTCCACAACCTAACTGGAGACTTCGACGCTTGCCCGGAGCTTTACACCACAATGATTAAGCTCCGAGACACCACCAACCATCTAGGGTGCCAAAGCACCCTAGAGGAAGAAGCTCTAGGGTGCTCAAACACCCAAGAGTAATAAGCTTCTCAAACTCCACTTCCAAGTATCACCTTGGAGACCTCAAACCAATGCAACTAATGCAATGGCAAGAACACACGAAGTGGACAAGTCGTTCACTCCCAAATACCACCACAACAACAAAAGCTATGGAGGAATATGAGTGGAAGAACTAGGAGCTCACAAGGAACTCCAAGATCTAGATCCTAGGACTTCCCCTCACATAGATGAGAAAGTGATTGGTGGAAATGTGGATATAGATATCCTCTCTCTTTTCCCTCAAAAGGAGCAAGAATCATTGGAGGGATTGAGAGTTAGCAAGCTCTAAGAAGGTCAACAATGTTGGCAGAACACGAGCTCAAAAGATGGGAACCATAGGGGAAGAAGACCCCTTAAATAGGTCCCCACGAATCTGCCTGTTCTGTGTAGAATAACATAGGAGTGATACAACTGCTATGCTGACTGGTACAACTGATCAAAGCAGACAAAACCTACCTGTAGGAAAAGAAGTGAGCGGTATAACTGTCCGGGGCACCGGTAGTACCAGTTAAAATGGAACAACCGGCCAACAACTGCCCAAGAACCGCTCCACAATAGAACCTAGTCCGGTGGTAAAGCAATACATCGCCGGTACAACCTCCGGACCCATTCTGGAGTGGTACAATAGCTCCAAACACCGGTAAAATCGGTCGACCGGTACAACTGATGTAAGAACCGGTACAACCTTTCTATGTGAAACATGCAAGACTAAAACAACCATAACTTTCGCATATGAGCTCCGATAAAGACAACTTAAATTAAGAACAAGGAATGGAGAATAAATGCCACTAGTATAAGGGATATCACCTTCCCAATAGATATCCGGCAAAATCTCCAACATCGAAAAGACAAATATGATGCATATATAATCTGTTTTTGATGAGCTTGAACTTATCACGATGAAGACCATAAGATCAAAAACTCACATAGAGAAAATCCAAATAAGGACCAACAAAGATGATGCAATGATGCAAATGGTTTGAGCTCTCAATGAACGATACGATCAAGCTACTCACTTGAGAGCCCCCCTTGATAGTACGACAATCGATCCTATAACCCGGTCTCCCAACTACCACCATATGAGACCGGTAAACATAAAACCTATCAAGAGATAACCTATACCTTGCACATGGTCCACTTGAGCTAGATGATGTCGATCTTAGCTTCCTCAAGATGGACCACCTTTCTTAATTGCGTTGGATCGATGAAGACTAGGTGATTGCTCCCCCATACACCACTATGGGTGAGCCACTCTATGACACGTCTTCACAAGTCCATTGTCACCATAATGGACGACAAGCTTCAAGCATGATCTCTTCATGATGCTCCACTTGAACTTGCACACCGCAATCTTGATGACGATCACCACTTGATGTCATCCTCCATGGGTTGTCTGAGATCTTCCTCTTGACGCAAGCCCATGGAAACATACCTAACCCCACAAAGAACTCTCACGTAGACCATGGGTTAGTACACAAACTGTAATGGACATTGCTTACCATACCATGAGATCACTTGATCCCTCTCGGTACATCTTGTATACTTTGTGTTATGATCAACTTGATTCACCCTTTGACTTAGTCTTGATCAACCTTGTATCTTATCTTCTCTCTTCATAAACATGGTGTCTTGAAGGTAAACATGAATGTTCCTATGATGTTCTTCCTCAAGACATGCTTGCAATAAGATCAACTCTCACATGACCAATCTTTACATAAAACCTTGAATGCCACCTTGGTCACCATATAAACTCTTTGAAACCAAGAGATGGACTTCAAGAAGTGCCTATGTACGAAACCTCCGAATATAACTCAAGGGAACCATTGGTCCATAGGGATTGTCATCAATTACCAGAATCACATGTGGAGAAGTATGCTCTTACAGCCACTGCGGACGTGGCTTCGAGGAGGTGGTCGAGACGATGTGATTGCACACTGGGAGCTTGATAGAATGCCAACTAGTCTATGTGAACTTATTTTTTCGCCATCAGCCCAATGGACTGGTCAAGCCAGTTAATGATGTCTTCAAAGTTATTAGCATTTACCGTTAGGATTATTTTTTCAGTGACAATTTTTCGGTGCGATGAATTTTGTGACTATTTGTGAAGTTACGATTTTTTGCTAGAAACAATGTTGTGATGGTTCTCTGCATTTTACTCTAATCTCATGGACATAGTTTTCTACATGCCTAGGTCATCGCATCATGTAACACGCACGGAATACCATATAAATACATTTGTTTGTTGGTGAGTGTCACTTTTGGATGATCATAATGAAGGCAGGATCGATCCACGATCCACCCTCACTTGCCCCGATCTAGGGTAGGCAAGGTCAACTGGTCGATTTTGCAAAAACAAAGAAAAAAGGGTCAACTGGTCGAGCATGCAGAGCCCCCCAACCTAGAAGCACGGCC
This sequence comes from Hordeum marinum, assembly GCA_022496015.1. Lineage (NCBI taxonomy): Eukaryota > Viridiplantae > Streptophyta > Magnoliopsida > Poales > Poaceae > Hordeum > Hordeum marinum. The sequence goes on along the minus strand of CM039678.1, from coordinate 448,363,649 downwards.
CCAAAAACTTCGCGTGTGTCTATGAAGACGGATGCAAAATGCAAAAGACATGATGTAATGGCCTCCATGATTGATTCTCATGCTAGGCGCATGTAGAAATGCTTAGTTTCACCATCAAGTGTAGACACACATAGAAATACACACGTGTTATTTTCTAACATGTGCTTATATATGTCAGTACACCTATTGGGGAATGCAGCTTCACTATCCTCAAAGAAGTGGCTTTCAATACTATTAATTTTCAAAATGGGGTTAAATCCTTGAGTTTTAATTATTGGCATTATAGTTGTCCTTCGAAAGTAAAACCAAAACAAAATTTTCTAGCTCCATCTACAAAAATTATACCGATAATCCTACACCATAAAAAAATTGTGAATAGTCTATCATGGGATTTAGAAAAAACACCAAAAAAAAGCTCAAGAATAGTATTACCATGGTCCAACTTTTTATTGAGTTTCGTAGTAGTCGATGACATATTTGATCCATGCATCCTTCAATGCCTAGCGTACTTTCATATACCGTTACGGACTTAGGGTATCCAACACTCACCTACAACCCACACACCACATCAATCCGCAGATAGGAGTACCAGTCTACGGACACGCACGCGGAAGCTGGCTATTTAATGCAAGCCGCATACATTTTAAAGTAGATTTAAAATATCGAGAGATATTACATGCAAACAGATGATTTTCATATTTAGACCTGACAAAAACATTTACATTTCAGACATACATATTTTAACTAAATTCTCCTGGAGTATTCTAAACCTACTCTAATACCGGCCATGGTGGATCTCCAGTCCAACAACATGTCTTCCCCATGTTCGTCTGCCCTTTCGTCAGACTTCTGTAGCCTTGGAGGGATATGCTTCAGCGAGAGAGAATGAATACCCCCCCCTCCATCTTCGTGAAGCATAGACTAGGGTTGTTTTTCGGTGGGGGATAACGGTGGCCGTGGTCTACGCCCCCACTCCCCGGGCAAGACACCGACTGTGTAACCTAGCAAGGGGTGGCAGCGGCCTTCTTGGGAACCGAGTGGCGTCGGCCTCCCATAATTTAATTTTCTTTGATGTCTTCGGTGATCGTGGACGTGCCGGCCTCCGTAGACATGGCTTCTTTGGCTCACATGGCGGGACACATTGCCACCATTGCTCGCGGCGGTTTGCCGGGATACGGTGGTTGCCATCCTAGACGGAGAGGAGGGCCTAGCGCCGGATCCGAAAGGTTTGCCAGCAAGCAAACCTGTATCGGGCTGGCTCACACAGAAACCCATGTTGCTGCAATGCCGTTGAACCCCTTCTTATGCTCGCCGGAGGCCATGGCCGATGCACTATCGAAGAACTGCTTTTGTTAGCCAGAGCACATGGCGGGCGTTGTACATGGCGAGATGGAGAGAGTAGAGGTAGGGTGTGGTCCTTGCCCGGCCTGGCCATGATTAAATAGCAGGCGGATGCGAGAATCCAAACAGGAGGCGTTTAATGCTGGCCGACACAAGAACACACGTGTGGCGTTCGGCCCGCGGAAGTAGGTTGCTCGGTACACACGTCGGTTAAATGAATGTAGACGGGATGCCATTTCAATGCGGAGAGAAGGCATGCCCAGCAGGTGACTAGCGGCCCTCTTGGCCGGCGAGCCAGTTCAACTCCAGCTCCTGTGAGCAGTCATGTCCGCTCTCAGCCGGCATGAGCACAAACAACTGGCTTCGAACAGAAAAATGTGTCGGTGACATCAACTGGACCGATGCAAGGCCATGTTGGATGAAAAATATATTCGGCCTGCACGGTCCAGATGGATCGTGGGTGGTTAAAGGTTAGCATTGGAGACACCCTTACGGTTATAGAGCTTCACAGGGACAAAGCCGTTAGTAATGGTTTTTCATGAGCCTTGAAAGCAACCCGCTAAAGTTAAGATCCACTTGGGAAGCATCACCTATTTAGAATATATGGTATTTCTGATCCAAATTGTTCGTGTCCCGTTGCTAACGGAATCAAGTTCCCCATTTTTTTAAATAACCTCACGCTTTATCAATTAGAAATAATAGTTACATCGTCAATAAGAAAAGATACAATATCCACCATGGACTCCTCAAACCAATCTTTAGTCATAGAAGATTTCGCTAGTCTAGCAAGTTCATGAGCAACTTTATTAGCATCCCTATTACAATGTTCAAACCTTATAATTGGAAAATCGCATGTCATCAAATAGCAATCGTCAAACACTGTCGTTGCTGCTCCCGCCGATTGTCCTCCATTCTTCATTATGTCTACCACTTCCATATGGTCAGAGTTGATAATAAGTCGATTGCATCCCGCCCTCTGTGCAAGTAGTAAACCAAACCAAAGAGCCAGAGCTTCAGCTGTGAGTATGTCAGCACAGTAGTCCATCCTCCAGTTTCCTCCAGCAATGAACCTTCCTTTCTCATCTCTAAGAATAGCCCCCGCCGTGACCCTAAGCAAATCATGGTCAAAAGTGTTGGAAATATGCCCTAGATGCAATAAATAAAGTGTTTATTATTATATTTCCTTGTTCATGATAATCATTTATTATCTATGGTATAATTGTATTAATTGGAAACACATTACATGTGTGGGTAAATATACAACACTTTGTCCCTAGTATGCCTCTAGTGAACTAGCTCGTTCATCAAAGATGGTCAAGGTTTCCTGGCCATTGACATGTGATGTCATTTGATAACGGGATCACATCATTAGGAGAATGATGTGATGTATAACACCCAAACTACAAACGTAGCATATGATCGTGTCAGTTTATTGCTACTGTTTTCTGCATGTCAAGTATGTGTTCCTATGACCATGAGATCATGCAACTCACAAACATCGGAGGAGTTCCTTGTGTGTATCAAACGTGACAATGTAACTGGGTGACTATAAATTTACTCTATACGTATCTCCGAGGGTGTTTGTTGAGTTGGCATGGATCAAGACTGGGCTTTGTTACTCCGTGTGAACGGAGAGGTATCTCAGGGCCCACTCGATAATACAATATCACAATAAGCCTTGAAAGCAATGTGACTAAGTGTTAGTTGCAGGATCTTGTATTACGGAACGAGTAAAGAGACATGCCGATAATGAGGTCGAACTAGGTATGGAGATACCGACGATCGAATCTCGAGCAAGTAACATACCGAAGAACAAAGGGAACATCATACGGGATTAAATGAATCCTTGACACAAAGGTTCGACCGATAAAGATCTTTGTAGAATATGTAGGAACCAATATGGGCATCCAGGTTCTGCTATTGGTTATTGACCGTAGAAGTGTCTCAGTCATGTCTACATAGTTCTCGAACCCGCAGGGTCTGCACACATAAGGTTTGGTGACGTTTCGGTACTATAGAGTTATGTATAGTGGTGACCGAAGGTTGTTCGGAGTCCTGGATGAGATCTCGAACGTCACAAGGAGCTCCGGAATGGTCCGTAGGTAAATATTGATATACAGGAAGTTCTATTTTGGTCGCCGGAAAAGTTTCGGGCTCATCGGTAGTGTATCGGGAGTGCCGGTAGTGTACCGGGAGACCATCGGGAGGTTTTTTTTGACCCAAGAGGCTACATGGGCTGTGGGAGGATGAATACCAGCCCCTAGGGGGCTGGTAGAAGTCCCACACAAGTCCCATGTAGTTGGGAAGAAAAGCCCAAAAGGAAAAAGGTGGAAAAAGGCAAAAAAGGCTAAATTAGGAAGGAGTCCTAATCCTACTTGGAGTGGAGGAGGAGGATTCCTCCCTCCTGGTTCGGATGAACCTCCTTGGCTTGGAAGCCAAGGCTGCCTCCTCTCCTCCTCTCCTCCTATATATACTAGAGGGTTTTAGGGTTTTTGCACAAGATTTTCAACCACGTGCAACCCTACCCTCTAATCCATAGTTTCTCCTCTAGATCGGATTTCTGAAGTGCTTAGGCGAAGCCCTGCCGGAATAGCTCCACCACCATTGCCGGGGCGCCGTCACACTGCTGGAGAACTCTTCTTCCTCTCCGCTCCTTCTTGCTGGATCAAGACAGCGGAGATCGTCATCAAGCTATACGTGTGCTGAACGCGGAGGTGTCGTCCGTTCGGCACTAGATCGGAAGGATCATGATCAAGTTCGTGGGACGGATCATGATCAAGTTCGCGGGATGGATCATGATTGGATCATGGGACGAATCATGATTGGATTGCGGGATGCATGGCGATTTGGATCGTGAAGACGTTCGACTACAACAACTGCGTTTCTTAACGCTTCCCGCTTAGCGATCTACAAAGGTACGTAGATCCACTCTCCCTCTCGTAGATGCTCATCACCATGGATAGATCTGCGTGTGCGTAGGAATTTTTTGTTTCCCATGCAATGTTCCCCAACAGTGGCATCATGAGCCAGGTCTATGTGTAGATGAGATCTCGAGTAGAACACAAAAGGTTTGTGGGCGTTGATGCTTAGATTGCTTCCTCCCTTGGTCGGATTTTGGTTCAGCGGTATTGTGAGATGAAGCGGCCCGGACCAACATTACTCGTACGCTTACGAGAGACCGGTTCCCTCAACCGCAACTTGTTGCATAGATGGCTTGCGGGTGCTAGTTTCCCTCACTTTAGTTGGATCGGATTTGACAAAGGCGGTCCTTGAGAAGGTTGAAAAGCAACTAGTGTATCACCGTTGTGGTTTTTGCGTAGATGAGAATTGTTCCTGCTAGATACCCGTAGCAGCAACGTAAAACATGCAACAACAATTAGAGGATGTCTAACTTGTTTTTGCAGGGTATGTTGTGATGTGATATGGCCAATTACATGATGTGATATATGTGATGTATGAGATGATCATGTGATGTATAGATTATCACGACTTGCATGTCGATGAGTACGTCAACCAGCAGGAGCCATAGGGTTGTCTTTAATTATTATATGACCTGCGTGTCAATCATTAAGCGCTATGTAATGCTTTACTTTATCGCTAAACGGTAGCAATAGTAGTAGAAGCATGTTGGGCATGACAACCCCGATGGCGACAAGTTGATGGAGATCAAGATGATGAAGATCATGGTGTCATGCCGGTGACGATGGAGATCATGCCGGTGCTTTCTAGATGGAGATCAAAAGCACATGTTCATGGCCACATCATGTCACTTATGAATTGCATGTGATGTTAATCCTTTTATGCACCTTGTTTTGCTTAGGACGACGGTAGCATTATAAGGTGATCCCTCACTTAAATTTCAAGATGAATTGTGTTCTCCCCGAGTGTGCACCATTGCGAAAGTTCGACGTGTCAAGACACCACGTGATAATCGGGTGTGATAGACTCTACGTTCACATACAACGGGTGCAAGCCAGTGTTGCACACGCAGAACACTCAGGTTAAACTTGACGAGCCTAGCATGTACATACATGGCCTCGAAACACAAGAGACCAAAAGGTCGAACATGAGTCATATCTTAGATATGATCAACATGAGATGTTCACCATTGAAGCCACCTCAACTCACGTGATGATCAAACTTAAGTTGGTGAATTTGAATCATGTGACACTTAGATGACCAGAGGGATGTCGATTTGAGTGGGAGCTTTAGTAATTTTATTAACTAAACTCATTATCATGAACAATAGTCTAAGTAAACTTTGCATATTTATGTTGTAGATCAATGGCTCGCGTAGTAGCACCCCTGAATTTTAATGCGTTCCTAGAGAAAGCTAAGTTGAAAGATGATGGAAGTAACTTTGTTGACTGGGCCCGTAATCTGAGGATTATCCTCACAGCTTCCCAGAAATCATATGTCCTTGATGCACCGCTTGGTGACCAATCAGAAGACATGACCTCCGAAGACGTTAAGAAAGCTTGGGAGGCACGTACTGGAGATTACTCAATAGTTCAGTGTGCAATATTGTATGGCTTAGAACCGGGACTTCAAAGACGTTTTGAACGTCATGGAGCATATGAGATGTTCCAGGAGTTGAAGTTTATCTTTCAGAAGAATGCCCGGATTGAGAGGTATGAAACCTCCGATAACTTCTATGCTTGCAAGATGGAGGCGGGTCTATCAGTGAACATATACTCAGAATGTCTGGGTATTCAACTCGTCTAGCGGACTTGGGAGTTGCCCTTCCGCCAGAGGCGATCACTAACAAAGTTCTTCAATCACTGGCACCTAGCTACAAGAGCTTTGTGATGAACTATAACATGCACGGGATGAACAAGTCAGTCGCCGAGCTATTTGCGATGCTAAAAGTCGCTGAGTCTGAAATCCAGAAAGAACATCAAGTGTTGATGGTCAATAAAACCACTAGTTTCAAGAAAAATGGCAAGGTCAAGGGCAAGGGTAAGAAGGGTAAAACCAAGAAGGATGGCAAAGCAGTTGCTACTCCTGTAAAGAAGCCCAAGCATGGACCCAAGCCAGAAACTGAGTGCTTTCATTGCAAGGGAACTGGTCACTAGAAGCGGAACTACCCCAAGTACCTGGCTGACAAGAAGGCGGTCAACGACAAACAAGGTATATATGATATACATGTTATTGATGTGTACCTTACTAGATCTCATAGTAGTGCCTGGGTATTTGATAACGGTTCGGTTGCTCACATTTGCAACTCAAAGCAGGAACTATAGAATAAATGAAGGCTGGCAAAGGACGAATTGACGATGCACGTGGGAAATGGTTATAAGGTTGATGTGATCGCCGTCGGCATGCTCTCTCTTCGATTACCATCAGGATTAGTTATGAACCTGAATAATTATTATTTAGTGCCTGCGTTAAGCATGAACATTATATCTGGATCTTGTTTATTGCGAGACGGTTACTCATTTAAATCAGAGAATAAAGGTTGTTCTATTTATATGAGTAATATCTTTTATGGTCATGCACCCAATGTTAGGGGTTTATTCATATCGAATCTTGATAGTGATGACACACATGTTAATAACATTGATGCCAAAAGATGTAGAGTTGATAATGATAGTACCACTTTCTTGTGGCACTATCGTTTAGGTCATATTGGTGTAAAACGCATGAGGAAGCTCCATGCTGATGGACTTTTGGAGTCACTTGATTTTGAATCACTTGACACATGTGAACCATGCCTCATGGGCAAGATGACTAAAACGCTGTTCTCTGGAACAATGGAACAGGCGAGTGACTTATTGGAAATCATACATACTGATGTGTGCGGTCCAATGAATGTTACAGCGCATGGTGGATATCATTATTTTCTCACCTTCACTGATGACTTAAGTAGATATGGGTATATTTACTTGATGAAACACAAGTCTAAAACTTTTGAAAAGTTCAAGCAATTTTAGAGTGAAGTTGAGAATCATCATAACAAGAAGATTAAATTCAGGCGATCTGATCGAGGAGGTGAATATCTAAGTTATGAGTTTGGCAGTCACTTATGACAGTGTGGAATTGTTTCACAGTTGACACCGCCCGGAACACCACAACGTAATGGTGTGTCCGAACGTCGTACTCGAACCTTATTAGATATGGTGTGTTCTATGATGTCTCTTGTTGATTTGCCACTATCCTTTTGGGGTTATGCATTAGAGACAGTTGCATTCACTTTAAATAGGGCACCATCGAAATCTGTTGAGACGACGCCATATGAACTGTAGTTTGGCAAGAGGCCAAAGTTGTCATTTCTTAAAGTTTGGGGATGTGATGCTTATGTCAAAAAGCTTCAGCCTGAAAAGTTGGAACCCAAAGCGGAAAAATGTGTCTTCATAGGATACCTGAAAGAGACAGTCGGGTATACCTTCTATCTCAGATCCGAAGGCAAATTGTTTGTCTCTAAGAATGGAACATTTCTTGAGAAAGAGTTTCTCTCGAAAAAATTGAGTGGGAGGAAAATAGAGCTTAATGAGGTTATTGAACCTTTACTTCAACCAAAAAGTAGCGTAGCACAGAAAGATGTTTCTGTGGAACCTACGATGGTAGAAGAGGAAGTTAATGATGATGATCGTGAAGCTTCAGATCAAGCTACTATTGAACCTCGTAGGTCGACAAGGCCGCGTACTACTCCTGAGTAGTATGACAACCCTATCTTGGAGGTCATGTTGTTGGACAACAATGAACCTACGAGATATGGAGAGGCAGTGATGGGCCCAGATTCCGAGAAATGGTTAGAGGCCATGAAATCCGAGATGGGATCCATGTATGAAAACAAAGTATGGACTTCGAAAGTATTACCTGAAGGGCAAAAGGCCATTCAGAACAAATGGATCTTTAAGAAGAAGACACACGTGGACGGTAATGTCACCATCTATAAAGCTTGACTTGTGGCAAAGGGTTTTTCACAAGTTCAAGGAGTTGACTACGATGAGACCTTCTCACCCGTAGCGATTCTTAAGTCTATCAGAATCATGTTGGCAATAGCTTCTTATTTCGACTATGAAATTTGGCGGATGGATGTCAAAACAGCGTTCCTCAACGGTTTCCTTGACGAAGAGTTGTATATGATGCAACCAGAAGGTTTTGTCGATGCAGAGAATGCTGACAAAGTTTGCAAACTCCAGCGATCCATTTATGGGCTGGTGCAAGCATCTCGGAGTTGGAATGAGCGTTTGAGTTTATACAAGTTTATGGAGAAGTTTGTATTTACAAGAAAGTGAGTGCAAGCTCTATAGTGTTTCTAATATTATATGTGGATGACATATTATTGATTGGAAACAATATAGAAATGCTGGAAAGCGTGAAGGAATATTTGAACAAGAGTTTTTAATGAAGGACCTAGGAGAAGTTGCTTTCATATTAGGCATTAAGATCTATAGAGATAGATCGAGACGCTTAATAGCACTTTCACAGAGCACATACCTTGATAAAGTTTTGAAGAAGTTCAAAATGGATCAGTGCAAGAAGTGGTTCTTGCCTGTGTTACAAGGTGTGAAGTTGAGTAAGACTCAATGCCCAGTGACTGTAGCAGATAGAGAAAAGATGAGTGTCATCCCCTATGCTTCGGCCATAGGCTCTATCATGTATGCAATGATGTGCACAAGACCGGATGTTAGCCTTGCCATAAGTATGTCTAGAAGGTTTCAAAGTGAACCTGGAATGGAACACTGGGCAGCGGTCAAGAATATCCTTAAGTACTTGAAAAGGACTAAGGCAATTTTTCTTGTTTATGGAGGTGATGAAGAGCTCGTCGTAAAGGGTTACGTCGATGCAAGCTTTGACACTGATCCGGATGACTCTAAGTCACAAACCGGATACGTATTTATTCTCAACGAGGGAGCGGTAAGCTGGTGCAATTCCAAGTAAAGCGTGGTAGTCGATTCTACATGTGAAGCGGAGTACATCGCAGCCTTGGAGGTGGCGAAGGAAGGTGTCTAGATGAAATAGTTCATGACAGATCTTGGAGTAGTGCCCAGTGCACTGAATCCAATGAAGCAGTTCATGACAGATCTTGGAGTAGTGCCCAGTGCACTGAATCCAATGAACCTGTTCTGTGACAACACTGGTGCCATTGCTCTGGCCAAGGAACCAAGGTTTCACAAGAGGACCAAACACATAAAGCGACGCTTCAACTCCATCCGCGATTACATCAAGGAGAAGGACATAAATATTTTCAAAGTGCACATGGATCTGAATGTTGCAGACCCGTTGACTAAACCTCTTCCAAGGGCTAAACATGATCAACACCAGAACTGCATGGGTGAACGCTTCATTACAATGTAAATCACATAGTGATGTGAGCTAGATTATTGACTCTACTGCAAGTGGGAGACTGTTGGAAATATACCCTAGAGACAATAAATAAAGTGTTTATTGTTATATTTCCTTGTTCATTATAATCGTTTATTATCCATGCTATAATTGTATTAATTGGAAACACATTACATGTGTGGGTAAATAGACAACACTTTGTCCCTAGTATGCCTCTAGTGAACTAGCTCATTCATCAAAGATGGTAAAGGTTTCCTGGCCATTGACATGTGATGTCATTTGATAAAGGGATCACATCATTAGGAGAATGATGTGATGGACAAGACCCAAACTACAAACGTAGCATATGATCGTGTCAGTTTATTGCTACTGTTTTCTGCATGTCAAGTATGTGTTCCTATGACCATGAGATCATGCAACTCACGAACATCGGAGGAGTGACTTGTGTGTACCAAATGTTGCAACGTAACTGGGTGACTAAAAAGGTGCTCTACAGGTATCTCCGAGGGATTTGTTACTCTGTCTGAACGGAGAGGTATCTCAGGGCCCACTCAGTAATACAACATCACAATAAGCCTTACAAGAAATGTGACTAAGTGTTAGTTGCGGGATCTTGTATTATGGAACGAGTAAATAGACTTGCCGATAACGAGGTTGAACTAGGTATGGAGATACCGACGATCGAATCTCGGGCAAGTAACATACCGAAGAACAAAGGGAACATCATACGGGATTAACTGAATCCTTGACATAGAGGTTCGACCAATAAAGATCTTCGTAGAATATGTAGTAACCAATATGGGCATCCAGGTCCCGCTATTGGTTATTGACCGTAGAAGTGTCTCGGTCATGTCTACATAGTTCTCGAACCCACAGGGTATGCACACTTAAAGTTTGGTGACGTTTCAATAGTATAGAGTTATGTATGGTGGTGACCGAAGGTTTTTCGGAGTCCCGGATGAGATCCAGGACGTCACAAGGAGCTCCGGAAAGGTCCGGGGGTAAATATTGATATACAGGAAGTCCTATTTTGGTCGCCGGAAAAGTTTCGGGCTCATCGGTAGTGTACCGGGAATGCCGGTAGTGTACCGGGAGACCATCGGGAGGGGTATTTCGACCCAAGAGGCTAAATGGCTGTGGGAGAATGAATACCGGCCCCTAGTGGGCTGGTGGAAGTCCCACACAAGGCCCATGTAGTTGGGAAGAAAAGCCCAAAAGGAAAATGCTGGAAAAAGGCAAAAAAGGTTAAATTAGGAAGGAGTCCTAATCCTAATAGGAGTGGAGGAGGAGGATTCCTCCCTCCTGGTTCGGCCGAACCTCCTTGGCTTGGAAGACAAGGATGCCTCCTCTCCTCCTCTCCTCCTATATATACTAGAGGGTTTTAGGGGTTTTGCACAAGATTTTCAGCCACGTGCAGCCCTACCCTCTAGTCCATAGTTTCTCCTCTAGATCGGATTACTGCAGTGCTTAGGCGAAGCCCTGCCGGAATAGCTCCACCACCATCGCCGGAGCGCCGTCACGCTGTCGGAGAACTCTTCTTCCTCTCCGCTCCTTCTTGTTGGATCAGGACGGCGGAGATCGTCATCAAGCTATACGTGTGCTGAACGTGGAGGTGTCGTCCGTTCGGCACTAGATCGGAAGGATCATGATCAAGTTCGTAGGACAGATCGTGATCAAGTTCGCAGGACGGATCATGATTGGATCGCGGAACGGATCATGATTGGATCGCATGACGCATTGCGATTTGGATCGTGAAGACGTTCGACTACACCAACCGCGTTTCTTAATGCTTCCCGCTTAGCGATCTACAAGGGTACGGAGATCCACTCTCCCTCTCGTAGATGCTCATCACCATGGATAGATCTGCTTGTGCGTAGGAAATTTTTTGTTTCCCATGCAACGTTCCCCAACAAAAAGAAGCATCAACATTCAGTTTAACAAAACCCAAAGGGAGCATGCTCCATCCCCCTATTTTACTTGTTGCCTTGGGGGAGTGGGCTTTAACATAGTTAGCCGTTATAGCTCGAGCCCCCATCGAGGTTTGTTGTGCCTCTTGAATCTTTCCTTCGTGAACCAGTTTACGTCTATCCCACCATAAAAACCAGGCCATTATAGCTATCAATTCATGAGAGTTTTGGAGACACAATACAGATAATTCCTGATCTGGCATAAGTAGTAAAAACTCAAGAACTATCTCTCCCGCTCGATCGACGACACATGCTCTCTCATGCAGTCCTAACTTTTCCCAAACCTCCTTCGCATTCTGACACGGGAAGAGGACATGTTTTGTGTCTTCTTGTCCATTTGAGCATGATGGGCATATGGGCGAAACTTTCATATGTCTATTAGCAAGCGTAACACGGCAAGGGAGTGTTCCATGCAATGTATGCCAAAAGAAAATATTAACCTTTGTCGGACAAGATAGTTTCCAAATCTTTCCCCCAAATAGGATTAACTTCTATTCTACCCGTACCATTTGTATATTGTAGTATCCTCCCATATTGTTGGTTTCATTCCTCCAAATAAGCCGACCGTACAGTGAATAAGCCATTCTTTGTGTAACTCCATGCAATGAAATCCGACATAATATGCATAGGGAGGGGAATCACAAGCACCCTTTGAGAATCAATTGGCCACAACATTTGCCTCACCAAATCTTCATCCCGAGCATCCATGAATGGGTCAATAAGGTCAGAGACCTTTGACAAGAGTTGTCCTCTTCTAGGAGTAAGAATTTTCCTATTAGCATAATTTGGGATCCATGCATCTTTCCAAATATCAATATTTTGCCCATTTCCAACTCGCCAGAGATAACCGTTCTTTAAAGAGTTAATTCCTGCCATAATGCTTTGCCAGGTAAAAGATGAAACTTTCTTTTGGTTTGCATTCATTAAATCTCCATCTAGGAAATATTTAGCTCTTAAAATTGTAGCGCATTAAGACTCCGGATTATCAAGCAGACGCCACGCTTGCTTGGCGAGCAAAGCCAGATTGGAACAATGTATGTTGCGGAATCCCATGCCTCCTTGGTCTTTTGGGACACACATCTTCCATCACGCCATCCAATGCATTCTCTTCTGGTTGTCCACCCTACCAATATTGCGATATCGCATCAATAATTCCTTTGCAATTTTTTTAGGAATTTTAAAGACAAACATAGCATAAGTTGGGATAGCTTGTACAACAGATTTTAGCAGCATTTCCTTTCCTCCAGCTGATAACAATTTTTCTTTCCATCCACTAATTCTTGTGATAATCCGATCAATTAGGAATTGGAAACAATCGCTTTTATCCATACCCACATTTGCTGGCAAACCCAAATATTCATCATTGAGGGCTTCAGTCATAATATCCAGAGCTACACAAACTTGCACCTTATCTTCCACTTTTGTATTGGGACTAAAGAAAATACTAGATTTTTCGACACTCACCCTTTGCCCCGAGGCGCCACAGTAAAGATCCAACACTGATTTCAAGGCTTCCGCATTCAAGACATTTGCATTCATAAGGATCAACGAGTCATCGGCGAAGAGAATATATGAGATCGCCGGAGCATCTCTACAAACTTTAATTCCAGAGATCTTGCCATTCTCCTCCGCATTAGCTAAGAGAGCAGTCAACCCCTCCGTACATAATAAGAATAAATATGGCGAGAGAGGGTCTCCCTTCCTCAATCCTCTGGTAGCTTTGAAACTATTAGCTTCTTCATTATTAAACCAGATCCGATATTCCACAGATGTTACACACTGCATGATTAAGTTTACCCACTTCTCTTGGAATCCTAGTTTTAGCATAATTTCCTTCAGAAAAGACCACACCACTCATTCATACGCTTTGTGCATATCTAGTTTAATGGCGCAGACGCCCTCCCTACCATTCCTATTTTTCTTTATTGTATGGAAGCATTCATGTGCCACCAAAATATTATCTGTAATCATTCTTCCTGGTACAAATGCACTCTGAGTCAAGCTGATAACAGCTAGTAGAATTATCTTCAAGCGAGCCGCGATCATTTTTGAGATAACCTTGTACACCACATTGCACAAACTGATCGGTCTAAATTGAGTTACCTTTTCTGGAGAACTAACCTTTGGGATCATCACAATTGCAGTGTCATTCCATCCATCATGTATAGTACAAGTGTTAAACCGCCTGGAATACCTCTTCGATCAGATCATCACCCAACATAGACCAAAACCTCTTATAAAAATAGCATGTAAGCCATCTAGACCTGGCACCTTTAGATCTCCAATATCAAAAGGGCCTTCCGTACCTCTTCTGCTGTATAAGGGGCAAGGAGAGCATCATTCATTTCATCTGTCACTCTTCCTTTGACAAGGGATATAACCTCTAGGTTCGGTTGGGCAACTTCCGAAGTGAAGAGGTTAGAGAAATACCCCCTAATATGGTTCTTCATTTCTGTGTGTTGCATCCAAACCCCATTTTCATCAAGTAATTTTTTTATATGGTTTCTCTTCTTCCTAGACGTAGACGCAATGTGGAAAAAAGAAGTGTTGCGGTCACCATGAAGTATCCAATTTGCATGACCCCGTCGTAGCCAGTAAATTTCTTCTTGCTCCAAAAGATTTTCAATAAGAAGTATCTCCTTTTGTCGTGCTTGGAATTCCACACTCATAGGACCTCTCTGAAGCTTTTCTAACTCTTTTTTAAGTTTACTAATTCTTTTTTTCGGTCGTGTGAGTATATTGCGGTTCCATGTATGCAAATCCGCACACACCACACGTGTACACTTAGCTAAAGATGGCTCGATACCCCGCATCTTTGCTTTTTCCCATGCTGTATTTACAATTTCTACAACGGTCTCTTTTTTTCGCCATCGAGCTTCAAATTGTTTCAGTCGGTTCCTTGGATGGTTAAAAATATTACCATCAAAATATTCTGTATCCAGAATCAAGTGCCCTATTAGTACTGCTTGCACAAGCTTTTTGTCCCTTTGCTCTGAAAAAAAGTAAGTAGTGACCGATTGGTGTCCGTCTAGAGACTCAAGTCAGGCGATCAATTTTTAAAGAAATGCAGGCCGAATGCAAACTAATTTTCTAAAGCCGGTTGGTATCCTTCTACAGGCCCAAACATGTCAGTTCAACAAAAAATGTTGGATATTTGGTAATAAGGCTGCACCACACTTGCCATGACACTTCTATGTAATGGTGCGGAGAACTCACTTTACATTTAAAAACAAGCTATTTTTTACACTTAAAACAAGTTATCTTTTTAAACATTTATATCCTTCTATTCGTACAGTAAAAACACTTAAATGTAAAAAGAGGAAACCACTTCGAATGAACACAGCTAACAAAGAGCCAGGTATAAATGAAGGTTACATGAAATCTCTTAAATCATATTTTCCAGCTCCAGCTTTTGCACTATATCCCCAAACCTCCAAATAGAAACTACAAAATCGAGAATAACCTCACAAGTCAGAACCCTTGGTATCGCTAACTACATTATGGTTATTGTAAAAAAAGTACATTATGGTTGATGACACATCCCATATCAAACAAATTGTCAAACCACCAGTTATCCACCATACCTGTGGGGAAAAAAGACCGAAATCACAAAGAGATTAACCAAGAGAGCAAAATGTCAGAACAAATTTGGGCACGACACCAAGATAAGTTAAGGGGTCAAGCAACAATCTATGGGGCGAAGCACTGGAATTCCAACGCAAGCACCATATCTCATAGATGCCAACCGCAATGTCAACACTAATGTGGAGATGAAATCGGAAGCTTGTGAGATTTTTAATCATACAACTTGTCAAGACCAATCAAACATAACTCAGAGTACCTAAACTACATGTTGATTTGTATTCTGCCTACATCCTAGCCTCATATTGGCCGCCCGTGATGAGGGTAACCAGTGAGAATGCATGTTGAAAAAAAGGAACCAACAATAATGCGCCCTGAGCGTCAAAAACAAACAATAATGCACCCTGGAAGTAGGCGAACTTCCGATGCCACCGCCAGAGGAGTTTGGGTGTAGCCTGCTGCTATAAAGTGTCATCAGCTCCAAGTCTGAAACCAAAAAATATTTCTCTACATACTCTCTTTGAAATCACACAAGTTTCCTAAAAATAAAACATAAATTCATTTAGGAAGGGGTTGAATTCAGCGAGCGGAGCGAACTTATAAAGTGCCATCATTTTGGAAGGGATTTACTTGGTGATAAATGAACAAACGGCTTCATTTAGTTCGTAATTCGATGCCGGTGCTGACCAATATACCACAAATGTCATATGCATAGATTACCAATTATGGGCCCATTTTTTGGCATACAACATATTTAAAAAACAAAATGTTCGTTCTAAAATTATAATTTTTCATGTAATTCTGTCATAGAGATGTAGTTGTTATGAAATATAATCTGGCAAAATGCAACTGGCAAGGTAACAAAAAATGTTGCTTTTGTGATGGAAAGGAAACAATTCAACTATGATTGAAGTCTTGCTTATTCACCACCTTGATCTGCCGCATAATTCACCCTACTTAGGGCCTCTTTGATTCACATGATTCTTAAAATGCAGGAATAGGAAAAACGTAGGAATAGAGTGTCATGTCCTTTTCTACCCTGCGGGATTTGAAAGTGTGTTTGATAGCACAGGAAAAACAAATGAATTCTATAAAGAGGTTTGAGTGGATGAAAATTTTCCTTCAAAATGTAGTACAAATGAATCCTATGGAAAAATTCCAGAGGATTTCAATCATACGAATCAGACGACCATCGTAGGAAAAAATCCTAAGGATCCAAATCCTCTAAAAATCCAATAAAATTCCTTTGTATCGAAGGAGCCCTTGTAGTTTGCCTCCACCAACGGGTATATCAAACTGTTTTGAGAATTGATTGTGCGGTATTCACCAAAAGACGAAGGGCTACATCCGTGTGGGGTTGCTCCTTTGACGAGTGTGTTTTTAACAAATAATTAGTAGAGTGCCCGTGTGTTGCCACGTGCCTTAATTTTGGGTAGTTACACCTATAACATAATTCATGTCAAATTTTGCAAGTATAAAGAATATCACCACCTTCGACGAGTAGCGACAATGGTTAGCTGGAGGTCATGGAGCACAGGAAGTTGGTGGAGCACAACCCTGAGAAGGGGGATCCTATTGTCGTTGAGGAGCACAGAAAGGAGAGAGGAAGGTACTCATAGGCTAATATCAAAAGTTACCACACAAATCATAGAAATGTCCAAATGAGAGCTGCAGAGAAACATAGTTCTAGTTTCTTGCAGCAATCCTCTTGGCATCAGCGGCAAGGATGGTTTGTAGAGGCGTACTTCCTAGCATGTGCAAGGTCCAAATCTTCTCCATCATTTTCTAACCATAGAGTTCGAAATTCGAGCAACAAAAAATGCTTTTGTAGGCAGACAAAGAAAATCACTGGTCACAGGTTCACCTTTTAGGTTGAGGCATGCACATCCTAAATGAATATATGTTCACCAACTCGTTATAATTGACAATGAAGAGTTCTAGTGCCATAAACTCTAATGTGCCTGCATTTTTATAGAACGGTTGTTAGTACATGACTTCCTAAAAAGGTGGGTTTTTAAAGCAAATAATTGTGTATGTCTCTTATCGTTATGAGTATATCCAAAGTAGACATAATAGGTACATTTTTAGACATGTAGTTGTTAGAAAACATAATGTCACACACCTCTGCTCATTGATTCCAACTATCTACATCCTCGTGTGATCTAGAATTTAGGCTCCACAACTCGAATCGTCAGTACATCAGAACTTGAGAAGACAACTAATAAAATCAGTGAAAATCATATGTAGCTCTTGGCATACATATTTGTATGTCAAAACACATCTTGTTTTTAATACCCGATACCAACAAGACAAACTTTTCTTTTCCTTCCCCTCATTTTATCTCGGTCACCTCCTTCACTCTAACTTTCGTGTTGTCACCCTACTCCTTATAGCTCCATAATGATATGATAAGCTAGAACCTATGATGCTTATCATTTTTTATGGATATGTAAGATTCATGTGTAGGTGTTTGTTTCTTTTTGAACAAATAAAATTTAGGACTAACTTGTGATATTCCAGACATGAACTTATTGTCGTTGTCCGAGCAAAGCAAGTGTAGAAAAACCATATTGAGTTGGAAAGATAAAAAATATAAGATGAGCAAAGTCTTACTTGAATTGATATGGTGCCAGACTGATGTAAATAATCCTTAGGTGATCTGGCAACACATATCTTGCTTCTTTCGTCCACTGTTTCACAATTATCATTTTCAAAATATCTGTAAATACAAGGGCAACCATCACCTGCATTATCAACATATACTTGCTCATGCGACGCTCAATTGACATGTTGCATTTAACATCTACACCACCCTGAAATTGCGAACAAGACTTTAGATTAGTTCAAATGATGATCAGTACATCATGCACACCTAGGAAATCAGGTGTCATCTTAGTATCTTGGTATGCTTCTCTTCATAGCTTTCCTTAGCAATCTCATGTACTGCTTCTCAAACATATGTGTCGGGCAAGCCGGAGGTACATATGATTGATTTGACATTCTTTTCTATTTCAAGATCACTACAAATGTCAGTCAATGCAATCTAAACCATGTCATGTCAGTAGCTACAAGATTTTGATATGAGTTTTCTATTCTGGATCAAATTTGACTAACATAACAGACTACATCTAAAGCTTGTGATTTTATTCCTCTGTTGCGTGCGTACCTACATTGATAATGTAAACATATACTAATTTATTTCTACTATATGCCGAAACAGAACCTATTACATTGACATTCCTTTGTCTGTGACTGAAGAACGCTATTATTTTGACCTGGCCGAATTCACATCCTCTGTTAAATCTAATCCTTGATATACGATTATAAATTATTTAATTTTTCTTCCCGTCTGAAGATCAATGCACGTGTCAGCCTCTGCAAGCGCAACTGTTTCCTGTTAGTATGAAAAAGTCTCTCCAATGTCAATTTCTATACAGAACACAGTTCGGTTAACACACAAAACTACATCTAAAGTGTGTGAATATTTTCCTCTGTTGTGTGTGTACCTAGAGTAATCATGTAAATAGACAGAATGTTTCCCATACTATATTTCCAAACATAACCTACAATGATGATCATTTATCCGTAATAGAAAATGGCCAAGTGATTAAGAAACACAAAATACAAAAGAAGTAAAGGCTATCGATTCTTGCTGTCAATAAACTAAGAAGAAACAACCTAATAATACATCCAAAGGAATAATTGACGATGTCCAAGTAGTAGTACCGAAACATGATCCAAGAACGAGAACGTAGATTTCATAACAGAGTGAGCCAGTCGCTGAGTTCTGCTTCTCTGCTGCATCGGCTTCGCCATGAGCGAGGTTCTTGCAATGCACCCGTGCCCAGGCCCACTGCCGCTTACTACCAGATCCGAAATATTCAAACCATAGGCATAGGAGAAGATGAGGAAATACATGAGATTGTCACCTAGAAACAAACACATACTGCTGCAGGCAGAGGGTAGCTTTTACAACAGATGTTTGTGCTTTACCGGATCATGATATAATGTTAGCGTCGCAACTTCAATCCTCGTCTACCACACCCTTGATGGACGCCCACGTTTGGCACTCGGGTTGCCCCTCGGTAGCATACTATCATCCGCGCAACAACCAACATTAGTAGGTGCCCGAGGAGACCCCTTGCAGTAAGGCAATCCGGTGGCAACGAGCCAGCCTTGATCCGGAGTCATGGTGGGTGATGGTGATCGTCAACGGAGACCTGCAGGGACAATCGGGATGGAGCGACGTTACTCAGAATGGGCACGTACACGGGCATGAGATGTCGTGCGAGAGGTCTATCGGCCGGAGGCGATGGATTTTGTTTGGTTGGCGTAATTAGAGTCAGGAATGAAAATTAAAAGGGTACGAGACTTCAAGTCTATTGTTTGGTTAGTGGGATTGGAAATTTATAAAGGATAGGCATGGGATTTAAGACTTTAACTCCCACGGTTTTATCAACAGATGAGGAGGTGGGAGTTAGGAGGGAATTGTTTAAGTGAATCAATCTTAACCCTTCATAACTTATGTTCACTTCCCTGGTCTAGTCCCTCATCAATTCCCACGAACCAAACAAGGGAATACAAATTCTCCCCAAATTTCCACACATAATTCCTATCATGTACCAAACAAGGGATTGGAAATAAAACGACTCATCCCATGTCTAATCTCAATACAACTCCCTACATTAAACTCCCATTCATCTTCTCAAATATTGCCAAAATGCGCTGATGGCCTTGCGGTTGCGGGTCTCGTCTCGCGTGCGCATGGGAAAGTCCGATCGCTTGGTTTTCTTCTTGCGAGGCAGGAAGACAAATACCTACGAAGGGATAGGCTGGTTTTTAGTGGGAGTAGAAAGTGATGAGTTTTTTAAAGGGTTTTCTCCATTGGTTTTTACAGGGATAGGAAAAAATCAATGAAAGTTTATGAGGGATGACGGGAGGGAGATCGATCCTTGAAAAAATCGGTGCGAGATTGATCCCTAGAAAAACCGGTGGGAGATCGGTCGGTGGGGGGTATGAACGAATGAAACAACTACGGACTGCTCATTTATTAGGAGTAGAAATATATTCCAAATATTTTACAGGTTAATGTGATCATCACTACAGTGTGTGGAGGCGAAAGAGCTTGTGGCCTTATGTGTACAACCAGTTAGAGACGGCTGCACAAGGTTTGTTCAACTAATATGATTGATTGTGATCTTGTTTTATTTATTTATTGTTTCTATGGTAAACGGTCACTTGGACTTGACTTACATTTAATAAAATGGATGCGCACATCTATATGATGTAGAGGCTGTGGTTTTTCTTTTTTGAAAAAAATACTTGGTTGGTGAGAGAAGGACATGCTCAGCGTTACTTTTAGCTCGCGCGTATGCACACTCGGCGTCTTTCTTGTAACCTTTACAGGATAGTTTTCTGAACTCCGATAAGTGTCACACGTGTAGCATAAAGCAAGTCGTGACGTTCTTTAATGGTAACTTTAGTTGTGAAGTATGACAATTTTCTGTATGATAAGTTTCTGTTTTTTCTTGGATTTTATAAATAACAATTTTAGTTGTAAAAAATGTGAGGACGGTGTCACTTTATGTTACACGTATGACGTTTATCATTTAGGTATTCCTTTTATCTGGTATATTTTTAGTAGTATGAATGTTTTTAGTGAATTAAACAAAACACGTGCAGGCGTTACCCAAAACCCAAACCTAAATGAATAGGGATGTAGATGACCACGGATTACCCTCCACGAACTCATATCCGAAGAAGGGAGCCTGGGAGGACATATTTTCATGTTTCTTTATCGCCGCACCTGGCAATGCGGGGGCAAAAATCTGAAGTATGTCTTCTATTTTCTTATATAAGATCACTATGAAAAATACATTTTTCCTACATATAAGACCATCAACAATAATCGATGTAGAACTTAATGATGTTTTTTTATACTAGAACGTGTTTAATACTTGCATGCATATATTCATGATGACACTAAGCGACTTTCTTGTCATTCATTCGTTGCATGTTACATGTAACGTATTAATGATTTCGGTTCACGAAAAAATATTTGACATTTCAAGCGGTCATTAAATTTTGATTTGGTATCTGTAATATGAGTTTGTGACATTGCATAAGGGAATTTAGGGAGTATGCACATACCCTCAAACCCGCGCGTCGCCTTCCCGAGCGAGGCCACCGGGGCGGCGTCTCCCCCCCCCCCTCCCCCCCGCCGCCTAGCTCCCCTTCTCCTTCTTCCCCTCCCGCTGTTGACATCGGCTTGCTCGCCCAGGCGCTTGTCGTGCAGCGCGGTGCGTGGTCGACGGTGGCAGCACCCTCCCTTCCCCGACGTGGATCCTGGCTCGGGCGACGTGGTCCGGGGGCGGTGTACCTCGACGGGCGGTGCTCCAATGCAATTCAGGCGGTGGCGTGGCGGCGGGTGACGGGAACTGGCTGACTGTATCCTGCAAGCCCAGATCCGAGCCATTTGAGCCCAATCTAGGTCAAGGCGGGCTGGTGTGGCCTTCGACTGGTCTAGTGAGCTACATGCGATGGGGGAGGCGGCTAGTCTGCTGCGTCTGCTGCAAAGGGACGGCGCGAGTTTAGCATGCCCGATCTAGGCCCGTCTGGGCAGTTGGCCTGGCGTGCTCCTGCTCCTGCGTCCGTCTGCCACCGCTTGAGACAGTGGAGGTTGTCCCATCTCACGTGGTTGTGAAACTGCCGGTCCCTGTCTATGGTGGCTTCGTTTCAGTCTGGTCGGCCTCACAGCATCTGTCGTGGTGAGACGACGATGATTTCCTCGTGACTGTAATGGCGCATGTTGGTGGATGGTAGGCATGGTGAAGCCGAGGGTTGGTGGATGTGAGGGGTCAGGAGAAATCTCTGTCGGGTCTGACTGGCATCGATGCAGCGACGCCTATGGGCGCCGCCACCCTTCTTGAAGGGCCTCGGGGTGCCTGTCCCTCACCCCCCTCCGTGTGCCGAAAGAAATCCTAGGATTCGTCCGGGCAGCAACGTCGTCATAGTCGCGGTCCTTCTTGAAGGTGGTGATTAGTACGCAGTAATCCGATGACGTTGGAGTGTGGCTGAATTCTCCGGTGGGCGTATCAGTTGCAGGATGCTACATCTTTCGTTGATCCGATGTTGCCGCTTTTTTTCTTTTGTTTTTCTTTTGTTCTTTCTTTTGGACATGATTATGCTGTATGTCCTAACATGAAACATGTTGATTTATTCGATGGCTACTATATTAATATAGCAGAACGCAAGGCTATTTTAAAAAAAATACCCTGAAACCCACCATCAAATGACATTAACAAACGGACCCATGACGATCATACGTAACGCATCTCCAGCTTTTATACGACGACGACATCCCCAATTCATCCATTGTTTTAGTCTGCGTAGGCATTAAATTAAACGACAATGCGTACACAACATTTCAGCTCAGCTAACAATCAAGACAGATTTAATCAGGGCGACAGATTACTACTCCTTCCGTCTTATAATATAAAAATATTTTTACACTATTATAATAACAAAAAATGATTTTACATTATACTAAGACAGAACGAGTACATCATATTGCTGTCGGGACACAGCAAATTCCAGACTTGTATTCGAATAATCAATCGACAACCCTGTGCATCGATGTAAGACTATGCTGTGCCATGTGATTTTTTTTCCCAAAACTATGATGTATATTATAACAAATTCGAAAACTATGGGTCCGAACACAAAAAATTCAAAAATGTAACCCCGTCGGCCTCTGGCTGGCCGAAGAGTGGCACGTCGGCCTCTGGCTAGCCGAAGAGGGGCCTGTCGACCTGCAGTGGGTCAAAAAGGGACCCTTCGGCCTGCGGTGGACCGAAGAGTGGCCCGTCGGCCTCCTGGCGGCTGATGAGCCCTAGTCGGCCTTCAGGCGGTCGAAGAGCCCTGGTCGGCCTCTAGGGGGCCGAAGTGTCCCTGGATAAGACCGAGCCACTCCTTGCTTCCTCCTCTTCTCGCTAGCTCCTTCTCTCTCTCCCGTTGCTCTCTGGTGCTTCCACCCCCGTGCTGATCTCTTCCTTGTCCACCCATTTTCCTATCCAACCCGCATAAACATTAGATCATAGCATTCTCCGCCGGCCTACGGTATTTTATTTTTTTTGCTTCCAACACAATCAAATGTCAACTTTCAACTCAGTTGTGGATTCAGTTCTTATTGGTCACCGTTTCTTTGCAGGTAATGGCTTGCCCCTTTTGTCGAGTTCCAGGTGGTCCTTGTTCTTCCTTTGATTCTTCTACATATGTCTTCACTGTAGTGCTGGATCGTTGATGTTCAAGGTATGTTGTAAGATTCTATATCTTGCTTATCTGATTGTAGCATATATTTGATGTTGTTTGGGTTGAAATGTATTCTAATGCCTTTGTTTATATGATTATGGTATTTGCTTCCATTCTTGTTGTAATATGTTCCATGCAGTGTTAGATCACATCTTGCTCGGTACATTAAGGAGTGCAGAGCTTTAGCTATTCAGAGGGGTGATACAAATATTGATCTTGTGCTTCACAACAGTGAGGGTAACTTATATGGTGTTCTGTTTAGACATGGTTGGGTGAGCAGTAAATTCCATGGTCCTTCCTAGGAGGAACTTCTGAATGATTATGGTCTCCGTCATCATGACATGATGATTGTTAGGCCTGAGCACTATGGAACTATGATTGGTGTTGATTTTCATCGGGATGGTGTTATGTTGTTCCCTTTACCCTGTGTTGGTAAGTTTTTTTGAGTGATTTTAAGTTTTGTTTCAGCTTATATGTTTTGATGTTCTGCTCAATTTGTGAAATTATTATTTTGTAGCTCTTGAGGATCTGAGTGAAACTCAGAGGAAACTTGTTGACAGTTGTTTTTATAGTTGTGGTGTCAGTCCGAATTATCAGCAAATGTATTTATGTCGCGAGAGCTCTTTGATGACAACTACATATTGTGTACTCCTTTTGTTCATAGGATTGATTCCATGAATGTTATTTCTCAACATATGGTGAGCTTTGTTTTTGGCTACTATTTATTTATTTGTTCTTTGCTCTAGTATATTGTTTTAAATTTGTAAGTTGAACATCATATAACTTGATGTTTTTTGTCAGGTTATTCCGAGCATGGTTGTGAGGAGTTTGAAGGATTTTTTGTCAATTCCTAGGACTAGTTCTTTAACTTTTGAAATTACTTTGGATTCTGAAGATGATGATATATCTGTGAGCATTCCTTGTTCATACTTTATTGACTTGGGTGGTGGAATGGTGTTCAAGAAGGAAGGTTTCGGTAATTTTCTTCGGCATCGTCTATTGACATCAATAATTTGGTGCTCATAACCTTGAAAGAGCGTGATCAGGAGCTTGCTGTTGTTTTCAGCCATCTGTCGCAGTGATCGTATTATCCCGCCCTTCTTTCCCGCCATTTTGTTTTCCCGCCCTACTATCCTGCCATTTTCTTTCCTGCCCTTCTTTCCCGCCATTTTCTTTCCCTCCATTCTCTCCTGCCATTTTCTTTCCCGCCTTTCTCTCCTGTCATTCTTTTCCGCCATCTTCTCTTGTGAACCTATATAACCCCCTCCGCAGTAAGGTGCGTGAGCAGGCCCTTCTTCTCGCATTTCTCTCCCGTCATCCTTTCGTGGAGATGTCTCATTATCCTTTTGATCGTAGTTTTTACTCTGGTATGTCCGATCATCTTCTTCGTCTAGCCGCCAATTTCAAGATCGACGATAAGTAGTTCCACGGGAGGAACTCATTAGTAGTGACACCATAATGAATGAGTTGGCTCAGTCATTAGCTAGGAGTGGGTGGCCTCCCAGGATATTTGAGGAGATACGGAAAGAACTTCTCAGGTTGCATGGCAGATGGCAGAAGCAACTCCATAAGGGTGAAGCTTACCTCGGGATTGTTGTAAATAATTCAGATTTATGGTCGACATATAGTGAGGACGAAGGTGTCCTCTTTATGCCAAGCACCAAGGTCAAGACTACCGCATCGTCGAAGGGCAAGAGCTCTACATCGACGAAGGGCAAGAGATTTGCATTGACGAAAGATGAAGACGACGTCTTCATGCCGAGCACCAAGGTCAAGACTACCGCGTCGTTGAAGGCTAGAGTTCTGCATCGACGAAGGGCGGGAGCTCTGCATCAATAAAGGGCAAGAGCTCTGCATTGACAAAGCGCAAGAGCTTTGCATGGATGGAGGAGGAGGATAATGCATTCATGTAGTTTTTTAGCTATAATTTGTAATTTCAGTTGTATTGTTTAATTCAGCTATATTATATGTTATCTTTGTGTATTGTCTTTTTTGTGGGCATTATGTTTTATGTAAAGCGCGCCATTGGATTCATTTAGTTTGCAGTATAAGTGTTATCCCTGTAAACCGACTAACCACTGAAATAGAATATGAATATGTCTCATACATAAGTAGATAGTAATTTGTCCAATACATAAAATAGACATATGTCTCATACATAATTAGATAGTCATGTCTCATACATAGATAACCATATCACTGCTGGGAATGGCGACGAATCTTGGTCTTCCTCGGAGGAGGACCGGAAGGCGATAAGTGCTCAGGCGGTGGACGAGTCTCACGATGACTATGACCATAGACCACGTCGTCTGTTAGTGTCTGTGTCTCATGCATCCATGGTGGTGGTGGAGTGTGAAGAACTGTCTGTGCGAACTCATAGGTGTTTGCAGCTCGGTCATCATCGTCGCCATCGCCGTCTAAGAACGAACCAGCACCACTAAGCATCGGTGACTAGACTGAATGCATGAACGGTTGCGACTGGCTGTCGACTGCGATAAAGTAAAACATGTAAAATTGATTTGCGTACCTACAATGTTTAAAAGAGTGTACAAAGTAGTGTTACCTAGGTCCATCTTATTATGCTAGGAAGAGCTCCCTGGTTGTGAAGGAGGTGGCTGCTGGTAGAAATAGCTCCCTGGTTGTGAAGGAGGTGTCTGCTGCCAGGACGAGCTCCCTGGTTATGAAGGAGGTGTTTGTTGCCAGGAAGAGCTCCCTGGTTGTGAAGGAGGTGTTTGCTTCCAGGAAGAGCTCCATGATTGTGAAGCCCGTGGTTCTGAACGCTGCACAACGGCTCGTGGTTCCAAACGGTGCATAGAGGGTCGAGGTTCTGAATGCCGCAGAGAGGGGCGTGGCGGACGATGTGCTGGACGAGGGTTAGCAACATTCGAAGATCGTCTACATGTAACAACTTCGTAAATCCCGCGTAGCTTGTCTTGAAGACCCCTCAACCATGAGACGTTCTCTCTCGGTGGGATATTATCTCCCCTCTCAAAGCGTTGCATTAAAGCAGAAATCTCCTCTAGCGCCCCGCATGTCAATTCACCCTGTACATGGAGAGATAACCAACTAGATCATCGGTGTATGGCAGACAACACGAATAGTTAACCAATTGTATATGTTCAGGTTAAGGAAAAACTTAACATGTGAGAACCATAGAACTTACCACGTGGTGTCTAGTTCCCACAACAGAGGCAGTTGGGAACAGATCCCTGGTCAGAGGGGCTTCGATCTGATCAGGAGCTGATGATGGAACTAAGTAGATCCTCGTGCTATGCCAACAACGCTGCAGATACAACCCGAACTTGTCCCGGTCAAAGGGCCAAAATTAATCCCAAATATTTATCGACTTAGTAGTCCATTCGTCAACGTAAGGGCTAATGTCGCGAAGCCAAGAATCCAGAGACTTGTTTCCTCCTACACCGTGAAGGAGGCATAGCAGCCCCTCACCTAGCTATGCACAAACTGTCTCTATGCATGACATCAAATATGCATTAGTAATGCTATTGAATAGCAAGAAATCAACATTAGTAATTCATATTGTTACTAAATATAAAAATACCTCTCTCCGTGTCCAAACAGATCCCATAGTAGGCAAGTCGCCGATAGAAGGCACGTAATTCCCAGCCATTGTTGGAAATATGCCCTAGAGGCAATAATAAATTGGTTATTATCATATTTCCTTGCTCATGATAATCGTTTATTATCCATCCTATAATTGTATTGATCAGAAACTCAGATACATGTGTGGATACATAGACAAAACCATGTCCCTAGTATGCCTCTAATAGACTAGCTCGTTGATCAAAGATGGTTAAGGTTTCCTAGCCATGGACATGAGATGTCATTTGATAACGGGATCACATCATTAGGAGAATGGTGTGATGGACAAGACCCAAACTACACAAGTAGCATATGATCGTGTTAGTTTATTGCTACTGTTTTCTGCATGTCAAGTATTTGTTCCTATGACCATGAGATCATGCAACTCACTAACACCGGAGGAGTGCCTTGTGTGTATCAAACGTCGCAACATAACTGGGTGACTATAAAGGTACTCTATAGTTATCTCCGAGTGTGTCTGTTGGGTTGGCATGGATCAAGACTGGGATTTGTTACTCCGTGTGACGGAGATGTATCTCAGGGCCCACTCGGTAATACAACATCACAACAAGCCTTGCAAGCAATGTGACTAAGTGTTAGTCACGGGATCTTGTATTACGGAATGAGTAAAGAGACTTTCCGGTAACGAGGTTGAACTAGGTATGGAGATACGACGATCGAATCTCGGGCAAGTAACATACCGAAGAACAAAGGGAACATCATACGGGATTAACTAAATCCTTGAGATAGAGGTTCGACCGATAAAGATCTTCATAGAATATGTAGGAACCAATATGGGAATCCAGGTCCCGCTATTGGTTATTGAGCATAGAGGTGTCTCGGTCATGTATACATAGTTCTCGAACCCGCAGGGTCTACCCACTTAAGGTTTCGCGATGTTTCGGTAGTATAGAGTTATTCACGGTGGCGACCGAAGGTTCTTCGGAGTCCCAGATGAGATCCCGGACATCAGGAGGATCTCCGGAATGGTCCGGAGGTAAATATTGATATATAGGAAGTCCTATTTTGGTCGCCGAAAAAGTTTCGGGCTCATCGGTAGTGTACCGGGAGTGCTGGTAGTGTACCGGGAGACCATCGGGAGGGGTATTTCGACCCAAGAGGCTACATGGGCTATGGGAGAGTGAATACCAGCCCTTAGTGGGCTGGTGGAAGTCCCACACAAGGCCCATGCGGCTGGGAAAGAAAATCCAAAAGAGAAAAGGTGGCAAAAGGCAAAAAAGGCAAAAAGGAAGGAGTCCTAGTCCTACTAGAATTGGAGGAGGATTCCTCCTCTCCTATCCACTTCGGCCGAAGCCTCCTATGGCTGGCCCTTTGGGCAAGCCTCTTCCTCTCTTCCTCTTATATATACTAGAGGTTTTAGGGTTTTTGCACTAGTTTTTCTGCCACGTGGTACCCTCTCCTCTAGTGCATAGTTTCCGTCTAGATCGGTTTTCCACAGTGCTTAGGCGAAGCCCTGCCGGAATAGCCCCACCACCATCGCCGCAGCACCGTCGCGCTGCCAGAGAACTCTTCTACCTCTCCGCTCCCTCTTGCTGGATGAAGAAGGCGAAGATCGTCATCGAGCTGTACGTGTGCTAAACGCGGAGGTGCCGTCCGTTTGGCGCTAGATCGGAAGGACCGTGATCAAGATCGCGAGACGGATCGTGATGAGATCGCGGGACGGATTGTGATGAGTTCGCGGGACGGATCGTGATTGGATCGCGGGACGGATCATGATGAGATCGCGGATGCGTGTTTCTCCTACTTTAGTTGGATCGGATTCGACAAAAGCGGTCCTTGAGAAGGTTGAAAAGCAACTTATGTATCACCGTTGTGGTTTATGCGTAGGTAAGAATTGTTCTTGCTAGATACCCGTAGCAGCCATGTAAAACATGCAACAACAATTAGAGGACGTCCAACTTGTTTTTGCAGGGTATGCTGTGATGTGATATGGCCAACTACAAGATGTGATATATGTGATGTATAAGATGATCATGTGTTGTATAGAATATCACGACTTGCATGTCGATGAGTACGGCAACTGGCAGGAGCCATAGGGTTGTATTTAACTATTGTATGACCTACGTGAGCAATCATTAAGCGCTACATAATGCTTTACTTTATTGCTAAATGGTAGCATAGTAGTAGAAGCATGGTGGGCGCGACACCCACGATGGCGACACGTTGATGGAGATGCAGATGATGGAGATCATGGTGTCTTGCCGGTGACGATGGAGATCATGTCGCTGCTTTCAAGATGGAGATCAAAAGCACAAGTTCATGGCCATATCATGTCACTTATGATTTGCATGTGATGTTAATCCTTTTATGCACCTTGTTTTGCTTAGGACGACGGTAGCATTATAAGGTGATCCCTCACTTAATTTCAAGATAAAGTGTGTTCTCGCTGAGTGTGCACCGTTGCGAAAGTTCGTCATGTCGAGACACCATGTGATAATTGGGTGTGATAGACTCTACATTCACATACAACGGGTGCAAGCCAGTGTTGCACATGTAGAACACTTGGGTTAAACTTGACGAGCCTAGCATGTATAGACATGACCTCAGAACACAAGAGACCGAAAGGTCAAATATGAGCCATATAGCAGATATGATCAACATGATGATGTTCACCATTGAAACCACCTCAACTCACGTGATGATCGGACTTGAGTTGGTGAATTTGGATCATGTATCACTCGAATGACCGGAGGGATGTCAATTTGAGTGGGAGTTCTTCAGTAATATGATTAATTGAACTCATTATCATGAACATTGTCAGTAGTGTCTTTGCAAATTATGTTGTAGATTACTTGCTCGTGCTGTTGCTATCTTGAATTTTTATATGTTCCTAGAGAAATAGAGTTGAAATATGATGGTAGCAATAGTGCAGACTGGGTCCATGATCTGAGGATTGTCCTCATTGCTACATAGAAGTCTTATGTCCTTAATGCACCGCTCGGTGCGCCACTCCCTCTAGTGTCGTCTGTAGATGTTGTGAACATCTGACAGGCACATTCCGATGAATACTTGATAGTTTAGTGCATCATGCATTGCGGCTTAGAATTGAGGCTCCAAAATGTTTTGAACGTCACAGAACATATGAGATGTTCTAAGAGCTGAAATTGGGATCTCAGGCTCATGCCCATGTTGTGAGATATGAGATCTCCAACAAGATTCTTTGCCTGCAAGATGAAGGAGAATAGCTCAATCGTTAAGCATGTGCTCAGATTGTCTGGGTGCTACAATCGCTTGAATCGAGTGGGAGTAGATCTTCCAGATAAGATAGTGATTGTTATTGTTCTCCAAGTCACTGTAACTAATCTACTAGAACTTGGTGATGAACTATAAAATGTCAGGGATAGAAATAATGATCCCTGAGCTGTTCGTGATGTTTGACACCGCGAAGGTAGAAATCAAGAAGGAGCGTCAAGTGTTGATGGTTAGTCAAACCACTAGTTTCGAGAAGGGCGGGACCAAGGAGGGAAACATCATGGATAGCAAGTTAGTTGCTGCTCCAGTGAAGCAACCCAAAGTTGAACCCAAACCCGAGACTAAGTGGTTCGATTATGAGGAGGGTGGTCGCTGAAGCGGAACAACCCTAGATACTTGGTAGATAAGAAGGCTGGCAACATCGATAGAAGTATATTTGATATACGTGTTAATGATGTGTACTTTGTGAGTACTCCTAGTAGCACCTGGGTATTGGATACCGGTTCGGTTGGTAAATGTTAGTAACTCGAAATAAAAGCTATGGAATAAATGGAGAACTAGCTAAGGGTGAGGTGACGATGTGTGTTGGAAATGTTTCCAAGGTTGATGTGATCGACATCACACGCTCTCTCTACCTTCGGGATTAGTGACGAACCTAAATAAATGTTATTTGATATTTTGCGTTGAGCATGAACGTGATTAGATCGTGTTTATTGAAACATGGTTATTCATTTAAGTTAGAGAATGATTGTTATTCTATTGACATGAATAATATACCTTCAATGGTCATGCACCCAGTGAGAATGGTTTGTTGAATCTTGATCATAGTAATACACATGTTCATAACAGTGATGCCAAAAGATACAAAGTTAATAATGATAGACCCACATACTTGTGGCATTGCCGCTAAATGTCATATTGGTATAAAGCGCATGAAGAAACTCCATGTTGATGGATCTTTGGACTCATTCGATTTCGAATTGGTTGAGACATGTGAACCATGCCTCTTGGGCAAGATGACTAAGGACCCCGTTTTCCGGATTGATGGAGCGGGCAAGTGATTTATTGAAAATGATACATATTGATGTATGCAATCCAATGAGTCTTATAGCGTGCGGTGGATGTCATTATTTTCTTACCTTCACTTATGATTTGAGTAGATATAGTGTATGTTTACTTAATGAAACACAAGTCTGAATCATTTGAAAAGTTCAAGCAAATTCAGAGTGAAGTTTAAGATCATCGTGACAAGAAGATAAAAATGTCTGTGATATGATCGTGGAGGTGAATATCTGAGTTACGAGTTTGGCATACAACTATAGACAATGTGAAAGTCATTTCACAACTCACGCCACCTGGAACACCATAGTGTGATGGTGTGTTTGAACGTCATAGTCGTGCTCTATTGGATATGGTGTGGTCTATGATGTCTCTTATCATTTTGCTACTATAGTTTTGGGGTTATGCATTAGAGAAACTACATTCACTTTAAAAAGGGAACCATCTAAATCTGTTGAGATGACACCGTGTGAATTATGGTTTGATACAAACCTAAGCTGTCATTTCTTAATGTTTGGGGCTGTGATGCTTGTGTGGAAAAATGTTTTCAACTAATGAGCTCGAACCCAAAGCGGATAAATGCATCTTCATAGATTACCCTAAGAACAGTTGGGTGAACCTTCTATCTCAGATCCAAGCATAAAGTGTTTGTTGCTAAAACGGGTCCTTTCCCGAGAAAAAGTTTCTCTCGAAAGAATTGAGTGGGAGGAAGATAGAACTTGATGAGGTTGTTGAACCTTTTGTTTGAACCAGAGAGTAGCGCAGCGTAGAAAGATGTTTCTGTGGAACCTACGTCGGTTGAAGAGGAAGTAAATGATGATGAGCATGAAACTTCGGATCAAGTTACTAACGAACCTCGTAGGTCGACAAGGACGCATACTACTCCTGAGTGGTACGGCAACCCTGTCTCAGAGGCCATGTTGTTCGACAATGATGAACCTACAAACTATGGAGAAGCGATGATGGGCCCGGATTCCGACAAATGGTTAGAGGCCATGAAATCTGAGATATGATCCATGTATGAAAACCAAGTATAGACTTTGGTAGACTTGCTCATTGGACGGCAGGTCGTTGAGTACAAATGGATCTTTAAAATGGCGACAGACGCTGATGGTAAATGTCTCAATTTGTAAAGCTTGACTTGTTGCAAAGAAGTTTACGACAAGTTCAAGGAGTTGAATGCGATGAGATTTTCTCACTCGTAGCGATGCTAAAGTCTGATGGAATTATGTTAACAGTTGTTGTATTTTTCAATTATGAAATCTGGCAGATGGATGTCAAAACATCGTTTCCTTAATGGTTTACTTGAGGAAAGGTTGTATGTGATACAACCAGAAGGTTTTGTCAGTCCTAAGGATGCTAAAAGGTGTGCAAGCTTCAGTGATCCTTCTATGGACCGAAGCAAGCATCTCGGAGTTGGAATATACACTTTGATGAGGTGATCAAAGTTTTTGAGTCTATACAAAGTTTATGAGAAACTTGTAATAAAGAGAGTGGGAGCACTATAGAGTTTCTGATAATTATATGTGGTTGACATATTGTTGATCGGAAATGGTATAGAATTTCTGGAAAGCATGAAGGGTTGTTTGAAAGGTGTTTTTCAAAGGAACACCCGGATAAAGCTACCTAATTCTTGAGCATCAAGATCTATAGAGATAGATCAAGATGCTTGATGAGACTTTCAATGAGTACATACCTTGACAAGATTTTGAAAGAGTTCAAAATGGATCAGTCAGAGAGAAGTGTTCTCGCCTGCTTTGTAAGGTGTGAAGTTGAGTGAGACTCAAAGCTCGACCCCGACAGAAGAAAGAGAAAGGACGAATGTCATCCCCTATGCCTTAGCCATAGGCTCTGTATAGTATGCCATGCTGTGTACCGCACCTGTGTGTGCCTTGCCATGAGTCCGTCAAGGGGTACAAGAGTGATCTAGGAGTGGGTCACTGGACATCGGTCAAGATCATACTTAGTAACTAAAAGCTAAGGAAATGTTTCTCGATTATGGAGGTGATAAAGAGTTCGCCGTAAAGAGTTACGTCGATGCAAGCTTTAACACCAATCCGGATGACTCTTAATAGCAATCCAGATACGTATAGTGGAGCATCCATTTGGAATAGCTCCAAGTGGAGTGTGGTAGCAGTATTTACAGTTTAACATAGAGATTTGCAAAGTACACACGGATCCGAATGTCATAGACCCGTTGACTAAAAGACCTCTCTCACATGCAAAGCATGATCGAGCCCCAGAACTCATTTGGTGTTAGATTCATAACAATGCGGATCACATGGTGATGTGAACTAGATTATTGACTCTAGTGTAAGTGGGAGACTGTTGGAAATATGCCCTAGAGGCAATAATAAATTGGTTATTATTATATTTCCTTGCTCATGATAATCGTTTATTATCCATGCTATAATTGTATTGATCGGAAACTTCAGATACATGTGTGGATACATAGACAAAACCATGTCCCTAGTATGCCTCTAATGGACTAGCTCGTTGATCAAAGATGGTTAAGGTTTCCTAGCCATGGGCATGAGATGTCATTTGATAATGGGATCACATCATTAGGAGAATGGTGTGATGGACAAGACCCAAACTACACATGTAGCATACGATCGTGTCAGTTTATTGCTATTGTTTTCTGCATGTCAAGTATCTGTTCCTGTGACCATGAGATCATGCAACTCACTAACACCGGAGGCGTGCCTTGTGTGTATCAAACATCGCAATGTAACTGGGTGACTATAAAGGTGCTCTACAGGTATCTCCGAGGGTGTCTATTGGGTTGGCATGGATCAAGACTGGGATTTGTTACTCCGTGTGACGGAGAGGTATCTCAGGGCACACTCGGTAATACAACATCACAACAAGCCTTGCAAGCAATGTGACTAAGTGTTAGGCACGAGATCTTGTATTACGAAACGAGTAAAGAGACTTGCTGGTAACGAGGTTGAACTAGGTATGGAGATACTGGTGATCGGATCTCGGGCAAGTAACATACCGAAGAACAAAGTGAACATCATACGGGATTAACTGAATCCTTGACATAGAGGTTCGACCAATTGTAGAATATATAGGAACCAATATGGGCATCGAGGTCCCTCTATTGGTTATTGACCGCAGAGGTGTCTCGGTCATGTATACATGGTTCTCGAACCCGCAGGGTCTGCACACTTAAGGTTTCGTGACGTTTCGGTAGTATAGAGTTATTCATGGTGGTGACCGAAGGTTGTTCGGAGTCCCGGATGAGATTTTGGACATCATGAGGAGCTCCGGAATGGTCCGGAGGTAAAGATTGATATATAGGAAGTCCTATTTTGGTCACCGGAAAAGTTTCGGGCTCATCGATAGTGTACCGGGAGTGCCGGTAGTGTATCGGGAGACCATCGGGAGGGGTATTTCGACCCAAGAGGATACATGGGGTGTGAGAGAGTGAATACTAGCCCTTAGTGGGCTGGTGGAAGTCCCACATCAGTCTCATGCGGTTGGGAAAGAAAAGCCCAAATAGAAAAGGTGGGAAAAGGCAAAAAAGGCAAAAAGGAAGGAGTCCTACTCCTACTAGCATTGGAGGAGGATTCCTCCTCTCCTATCCACTTCGGAAAAAGCCTCCTAGGGCTGGCCCTTTGGCCAGGACTCCTCCTCCCTTCCTCTTATATATACTAGAGGTTTTAGGGTTTTTGCACTAGTTTTTCTGCCACGTGCTACCCTCTCCTCTAGTGCATAGTTTCTCCTCTAGATCGGTTTTCCGCAGTGCTTAGGCGAAGCCCTGTCGGAATAGCTCCACCACCATTGCCGCAGCGCCCTTCTGCTGCTAGAGAACTCTTCTACCTCTCCGCTCCTTCTTGCTGGATCAAGAAGGTGGAGATCGTCATCGAGTTGTACGTGTGCTAAACGCGGAGGTGCCGTCCGTTCGGTGCTAGATCGGAAGGACCGTGATCAAGATCGCGAGAGGGATCGTGATGAGATCGCAGGATGGATCGTGATGAGTTTGCGGGACGAATCGTGATTGGATCGCGGGACGTATCGTGATGAGATTGTGGGACGCCCGGCGATTTGGATCGTGAAGACGTTCGACTATACCAA
Organism: Hordeum marinum; assembly: GCA_022496015.1. Classification (NCBI taxonomy): domain Eukaryota; kingdom Viridiplantae; phylum Streptophyta; class Magnoliopsida; order Poales; family Poaceae; genus Hordeum; species Hordeum marinum. The sequence continues at coordinate 448,328,202 of CM039678.1, read as the reverse complement.
CCGCGTTTCTTAACACTTCCCGCTTAGCGATCTACAAGGGTATGTAGATCCACTCTCCCTCTCGTAGATGCTCATCACCATGTATAGATCTTGCGTGTGCGTAGGAAATTTTTTGTTTCCCATGCAACGTTCCCCAACATCCATGTCCTCATAACCAAAAGGTTTTTCAACACTAACATAGGGTCGACCAATAGGGAATCTCTCATATGACGAGAGCTGCAACAATAGTGGACATCCAACAAGACATGATTTTCTAGACTTCAACAAGCAAGCTTTGCACAGGCCTCTGTACATAGCCACTAACACAACAAAACCAAAACTCCTCTGCAGAATGTCCCTCGGGCAACGTGCGTCAGCTATCTCTCGTACAATACCGATGAGTCGTGCATCGACAGTGTTCACGTGGTTCTCCGTGAATATTGTCTTGCCGAACAACCACATAATATATGCCTCTAGGGATTGGTCAATATGTGCCTCTGACAACTGAACATCGGGATATCCTAAGGAGACAATCTACATAGAAACCAAGCGATTGTTTGAACTATGCAATGAGGACAACAATGAAAACAACATTATTTAAACTAGCCATGAAGGTTTCCTGAAACTGGATCAACCACCTAAAACGAGGCCCGTGGCTATCTATGTTAGCCAACCAGGCCTGCATCGATGCTATCCAACCAGGTTCTGCCTCTAAAGGACCTATGGCAGCACCAGCCAGAGGTAATCCCAACAAGTAAGACACATCATGTAAAGTAGGCGCAATCTCTCCCTAGAAAAAGTGAAACGTATGTGTCTCTCGTCTCCATCTATCTACTAAGCAGGTAAGGAGTGACATGTCGTAAGAGAAACGTGTGACTTGCCTCTTGTGTAACTGAATTGGTTCACATGCATCATCCAATTCCAGATGTTCAACCCACGTTTGGTCGGTCCTTCACGATCGCAATTTTAACTTGTCAGAAGAACCATACCCAGCTCGAAAAGTTATCACCCTCCACAAATGCCATGGCTAGTGGGATGATTTGATTGTTCCCATCCACACCAATAGCAGTCACGATTTTTCCTTTGTACTGACCAGTCAAGAATGTACCATCCACAAACATCACAGGAAGACAATGCCGGAAAGCTTCGATGCACATAGCAAAAGAGAAGAATACTCGTTTCAACACCTTGAAATCTGGTATAATCTCCAACCTCGTGTGTTGTATGTTAACATAAGTGTCGGGATTCCTGTCCTTCAGTATGTCCAAGAGATGAACAACATTATCATATGAGTCGAAGAACAGCCCAAACCTTTCCTCCATAGCCTTCTTCCTAGCCCTCCAAGCCTTCCCATATGGAATGTCATAATTCCATCTGACCTTCACTTCTGTCTGGATGTGTTTTGCTTTCATATCTTTCTTCTCCACTATCTGAGTATACATGAGTTGCGCAAAGAGAGTTGAAGTCAGGTTTGGATGACGAACCAACAGGTTTTTCCTCACACAATTATGTGGGACCACATTGGTGACAACCGAGTGGATGTTATACTTCGGCACGTGCACGTGCACCTTCGCAGGACAACCTGTTTTTGAAACGAATTTGGGTCGACGTGAACAGAAAAGTTGGCCCAACGCGCTGATCCAAAAGGACGTGCGTCCGCTTTTCGTCCGGCTGTCGACCCATTCCCAGCCCATTTTTGAAACGAATTTGCGTCGACGCAGAATCAAGATGGACACGTGCGCCCGCCTACTCCTTCACCCGGCCCGCCATTTCCCTCCACCCCCTCCCCCAAAAAAACCCGCCCGCGCACGCTCCCGCCGCTCGCCATGGATGCCATGGATGCTGACCTCGATGTCACCGTCGGCCTCGCCTCCCTCGTCTCGTCCGGTCCCTCCAAGTGTCGCGCCCCTCCGACAAAGGCAAGCCTCACGCCCTTCGCAAGACCGCCGCCGCACCCAAGCCAAAGAAGGAGCTGACGTCCGAGGAGCGGGCATGGGAGTCGATGAAGAGAAAGAACCGGAGGCACGCATCGTACGCGAGGGAGCAAGCCATCGTGGCGGCCGCCAATGCCTCCGCCAAGCAGTAGGAGGCCACCAACGCACGTGTCACGACGAGAACAAGGGAGGCGCTAATGTACCTAGGGTTAAACCCTGGCCAGCATGGCCTCGTCAATACCACCGTGGCCGCAGCCAGCACCGGCTCATCTACGCTTTCGTGTATGGGGCGACGCATCCGATGCCCGGCTTCCACGTCTACGCACAGGCCTCCCGACTCTCCGGGGAGTGCTCGCCCGAGGCGAGCATGGTGGCGCCTAGCATGCTCGCACCCTCTCCCGTGCCCATCGACCTCAATGCCACACTGGTGTCCGGTGGCTTGTCATCAGGAGGGGACAGGAAACGCGCGCGGTAGATGCCAGCGGTCCTGTTTGTGTCATTCCATTAATGCTTGATACTTGCATGTTCATTTCCATATCTATTTTGTCAATATGCTTGCATGCAATTCATTTGTAGGCATTCCAAGCTTTGGAGGCATTCAAGGTCCAACATGCTGGCAAGTGCTTCAACCTCTCCAATTGTTGGAGGATCGTCAAAGACGAGGAGAAGTTCAAGGTGCAATATGCCGCCATCAAGGCGCGTGGGGGGAAGAAGGCCGTGGAGGAGGAAGACGGCAAGAAGCCACGACCGCGCGGGAAGGGCAACTCCAAGAAGGAGGACCAGCGGGGTGCGGCGGCGAACACCATGATCGCAAGCATGGAGGGCATGATGAGCAAGAAGGACTCGAGGGAGGAGGAGCACCGGCGATACAAGGAAGAGGAAATGAACGTGTTCATGGAGATCTAGACAAGGAGGTTTGAGATGAAGGCGGAGAAGCAAGCCAAGATGCTTGAGATGGAGACGGAGAAGCAAGGCAAGATGCTAGAGATCGAGGCTGCCAACGCCAAGACCAAGGCGAAAGAAGTGGCTCTCGCGAGCATGATGGCGAGGATGGAGATCATGAAGGTGGATCTCAACACTGTGTCACCAAGGAAGAGGTCGTGGTTCGAGAAGATGCAGGCCGCCATGCTCAAGTTTCACGACGAGTGATCTATGGCAGCCTGCGCCATCCTTTTTTATATGTCGGCAAGTGTGCTAGCATGACCACGGCCGCGACGGCGTGGTCGAACTCTCCCGTCCTTTTTTGTGTGCTGGCATGTGTGCCGGTCGCTGGGAAGTGCGCCAGCTGAACTGCTTCCTGTTTTCTAAAGCTGGCATTGTATGCCGGCGCTGGCATAGTGCCGACATGAACTTCAGGCGACGACATGGCCGCTGGCATGATATATGGCCGCGAACCTTTTTAAAAATTTGTTTGTGGACATGAAATGTGTCGCAACTGTTAGACCCACAGCCGATCCAAATCTTAAAGAAGACGGATGCCGACGGACGGCTGACCCAAACGAAAAAAAACAAACAAATCTACTGTCTGTTTAGGTCAACCCGTTGCTCTAAGCATCCATCTACAAAGTTACATTCCGTGCCACGCCCTCTCAGGGAAAAAACGATAGTGCCCTGTCAGACAAATAGATTACTGGTAAACATAAAGTAGATTGGGAAGGTCTGAACTTGGAAGAAGAGGACAGAAGATGGACGGCAGCTAGCATCCGGGGGCCGGCTTGTGCGTCATGATGAGTCATCGCAAATCATGGGCGGTCACCGGATCTAATAGTACTATGTCAAAGAATAAAAGATCAGGGATCGCCGACACAGACAGTTGTATTTGGACTTCTCGTGGTTGAAAAAAGAGCAGAGCTCACATCGATGGGATTTGATCCTCCTCGACTAAGTGACAATCGAATCGCTTGGTATTATATATGCTGCTAGTAGTAACATTTGCAGCGTCGAACACTGCATGCATTACTTAATCACGTGCCCTTACCATGCCCTCCAACTAGCTGCAAACCTAATCCACGCAGTTAGAAAGCACCCGCTCATGGATGATTGGATGGGGTTGATCCTCCTTCACTAACAAAGCATATTGTACGTGGATCATGCAACCTCCAACACTGCATGCAAATACTCTACTTAACCCACCCAGATCACATCCAATGGCTGGCTTGGACACTTCTCTCCGATGTTCAAAATAAGGCGCGATCGACAGCAACACGAGCTCATCTACCAACTTCTGTTGCTACCGGTGTAATATGTGGATGATGCTTACTGGTTGACGTTGAATTATGTTCTAGGCGATCCATGCAGTTAAGTAATGACATTATTGGAGAGGAGAGCTTCTCCCTTGAAGCATCTCTCTATCCACTGAACCATTTTTATTCCATCCCCATTTTCGCTGGGTATAATACTCCGGAGAGATGGGCAATTTTCTATCCGCCATTTGGCCTACTTGAATGAGAAGGTCTACACCGGCAGAAGATTTCCTAGCTAGCTGCAGACGACGACTAGCCAGACCAAGCTTAACGGAAACAAAAGGGTCTCATCAAGCATACTCCCGATGCAACACATCCCATCCCCATCGAAACCAAACCGAGATGCTCGCCGTCGCCGTCGGTGTCTAGCTCCTTCCCGTATGCAAGTGGATGGAGCCACACCTTCGGGCCACGTTGAAAGCGCTGCGCAGCGCACTGCTATTTTCGGGAAAATGGCCGGGGAAAACGACGGCACCGCCGATTGCCGAAACATCCAGGCCAATGATAGCGGAGACGAAAGAGGAGTCCCCCTCGCCTCTCTGGCGTCGACCGACCGATCGCCGGAGTTTGCGTGTGTGGGCTCGCGAACGGAGATGCCTCTCGACCCGCGGTCAAAAGTTATGCACAACTTCTACCTTCCGTGCGCAAGTCTCGGATTGCCTAATGACCGTATAAGTCTCTTATTAGCATCAGCACGGGGATGCTTTCGGGCTGGCTTTGGAGGTGTTCTTTTATTTAAAAACAAGAAGGATAATCGTGGACTCTACGTTAGAACGATGCATGCAGTCATTTTGAAGGTGTTCCTGCGACTGATTTTGCTTAGTCAGGGTCGTTTTCATGATGACGACGCGCCTTTCAGTCTGACTAGCATACACTTTGGATTTCATCCATGCATCGAACTCGTGCAACTAGAAGAAAGAGTAATTAACGACGCGTTTGGTTACCTGTATCGTTTTTAATTTGCCACCTTACATACTTATCTCAGTTGAAGCTCGCTGAGTATATATAGGCTAAAAATCAATATCTGCATATTGATTGATTGCCTGCATCCTTTTAGCCTGAATGTGCTAAAACAAAAGGCTTGTTGTTTGGTTGCGGACTTGTTTGAGGGAAAACACAAGTCCGGTTGTTTAGTTACATCCAGAACAGTTGTGTGGTAACCTCCTACTCGATGTGATGAGGTTATCAAAGGCACACGTGACTTATTAAAAACTAAACTAATAACAACAGAACAATGTTAGGCACAAACATAAGTCTTAACCATGCACAACAAGTTTTAAACCAACACAATATGATAAGTTCTAACCGAAAATGAAGTCTTAAAGCAAGAACAACCATGGATTGAACCACAGGAGCTTAGGTGGTCGCGGCAAAGGCATTGCCCTGCTCCTTGCACTTGGTGATCACCTCCACGCCCTCGTCGTTGAAGGCGATCACCTTCATGGTGTCGGGGGACAGCAGCTTGAACGTCACCATGTACTTGCTGGAATTTGTTCTAAAAATGGGCCATCCCAATAATAATTTTTAGAATTCCTAATAAATCCTAGAGTCACACTAAGCCTATTCGTGCAAGGCAAGAGGTGGGACAAAAGTTTAGTCCCACATTGCTAGTTTAGTAGGAGTTGGACCTCCTTATAAGGAAGGATGTTTCTCCATATGTATGAGCATGAGAACAAGAGAGACATACACGTGCGCTCCTGCTCCGCCGCCTGCGACGCCGCAGGACAGTAGGCCTCCGAAATCCCACCACTTTAAGTTCTGTACGTATTCATGTTTTCCATGTTCGAAGTTTTGCTAGAATTACTTGGTCTATTCTACCTATATTTCGGTATAGTTCACATGTTCACATTCTTCACCTACTGTCCTTTAGTTTTCCTCATAAGTTTCGTTTCCCTTATTGTGGCATATTCTCCTCTAAGTCGCATGGCTAGTGTTGCCTCTTTTAATATTATCTTGTTTTATCAGTTGCATATTTCATTTAAATATTTCGGTAAATCGCTCATATTTCCAACAATCCAAAAACCTTACAATAGGCAATTTACCCCGAGTGGCTTTGCTGCTTCCATGAGGCCTCCTATGTTTGAGGGTGTGCACTATAAGAGGTGGCGTGTGAGGGTTGTCCTATGGTTTCAAACCATGATCTGCTATGAGGCCACTGTTGGCAAACCTGAAGGAGATCTTAATCCTCAAGAGGAACAAGTTTTTCAGAAAAATGATACCTTGTTGAAGGCTGCTCTTTTGAGTGTTCTTGGTGAGAACATAGTTGATGCTTATGCGTCAATTGACAATAGAAAAGATATGTGGGATGCACTCGAGGCCAAGTTTGGGGTCTCCGATGCCGTAGCTGAGCTGTATATCATGGAACAATTCTATGACTACAAGATGACTGAAGAGCGCTCCGTGGTTGAGCAAGCTCAAGAGATACAGTCGTTTGCTAGAAAACTTGAGCACTTTAATTGTATGTTACCGGACAAGTTTGTTGCCGGAGTTATCATTAATAAGCTCCCTCCCTCGTGTAGGAACTTTGCTACCTCTCTAAAGCATAAGAGACGGGAGTTTTCCGTTCCGGATCTCATTGGTACTCTTGATGTGGAAGAAATGTTGGAAATATGCCCTAGAGGCAATAATAAATTAGTTATTATCATATTTCCTTGTTCATGATAATCGTTTATTATCCATGCTATAATTGTATTGATCGGAGACTTAAATGCATGTGTGGATACATAGACAAAACCATGTCCCTAGTATGCCTCTAATGGACTAGCTCGTTGATCAAAGGATGGTTAAGGTTTCCTAGCCATGGACATGAGATGTCATTTGATAACGGGATCACATCATTAGGAGAATGATGTGATGGATAAGACCCAAACTACAAACATAGCATATGATCGTGTCAGTTTATTGCTACTGTTTTCTGCATGTCAAGTATATGTTCCTATGACCATGAGATCATGCAACTCACGGATATCGGAGGAGTGCCTTGTGTGTATCAAACGTCGCAACGTAACTGGGTGACTATAAAGGTGCTCTACAGGTATCTCCGATGGTGTCTGTTGAGTTGGCATGGATCGAGACTGGGATTTGTTACTCCATGTAACGGAGAGGTATCTCGGGGCCCACTCGGTAATACAACATCACAATAAGCCTTGCAAGCAATGTGACTAATTGTTAGTTGCGGGATCGTGTATTACAGAACGAGTAAAGAGACTTGCCGGTAACGAGGTTGAACTAGGTATGGAGATACCGACGATCGAATCTCGGGCAAGTAACATACCGAAGAACAAAGGGAACGATATACGGGATTAACTGAATCCTTGACATAGAGGTTCAACCGATAAAGATCTTCATAGAATATGTAGGAACCAATGTGGACGTCCAGGTCCCGCCATTGGTTATTGACCGTGGAGGTGTCTCGGTCATGTCTACATAGTTCTCGAACCCGCTGGGTCTGCACACTTAAGGTTCGGTGACGTTTCGGTAGTGTAGAGTTATGTATGGTGGTGACCGAAGGTTGTTAGGAGTCCCGGATGAGATCCTGGACGTCATGAGGAGCTCCGGAATGGTCCGGAGGTAAAGATTCATATATAGGAAGTCCCAGTTTGGTTTCCGGAAAAGTTTCGGGCTCATCGGTAGTGTACCGGGAGTATCGGTATTGTACCGGGAGTGCCGGTAGTGTACCGGAGGACCTCCGGGAGGGGTATTTCGACCCCAAGAGGTCCATGGGCTGTGGGAGAATAATAACCAGCCCTTAGTGGGCTGGGAAAACAGCCACAAAGGCCCATGGCGCAGGAGAGAAAGTCCTAAAGCAAAAAGTGGAAAATCAGCCAATAGGAGGCAATCCTACTCCAACTAGGATTGGAGGTGAAGTAGGATTGCTCCCACCTCCTATTTCGGCCGACCCAAAGGCCTTGGCTGCCTCTCCTCTCCTCTCGTCCTATATATACTAGTGGATTGGGTGGTTTTTGGACAGAATTTCCGGCCACGTGCTACCCGTTTCACCGGTGCACAGTTTCTCCTCTAGATCGGTTTTCCGCAGCGCTTAGGCGAAGCCCTGCCGGAATCACTCCACCACCATCACCGGAGCGCCGTCACGCTGTCGGTGAACTCTCTCTACTCTCCACCTCCTCTTGCTGGATCAAGACGGTGGAGATCGTAATCAAGCTGCACGTGTGCTGAACGCGGAGGTGCCGTCCGTTCGGCGCTAGATCGGAAGGACCGTGATCGAGATCGCGAGACAGTTCGTGATGAGATCGCGGAACGGATCGTGATGAGTTCGCGGGACAGATCGTGATCAAGATCGTGAGAAGGATCGTGATGAGATCGCGGGACGGATCGTGATGAGTTCACGGAACGGATCATGATTGGATCGCGGGACGGATCGTGATGAGATCGCGGGACGCTCGGCGATTTGGATCGCGAAGATGTTCGACTACACCAACCGCGTTTCTTAACGCTTCCCGCTTAGCGATCTACAAGGGTATGTAGATCCACTCTCCCTCTCGTAGATGCTCATTACCATGGATAGGTTTGCGTGTGCGTAGGAAAATTTTTGTTTCCCATGCGACGTTCTCCAACAGTGGCATCATGAGCTAGGTTGATGGTTCGATGAGATCTCGAGTAGAACACAAAAGGTTTGTGGGCGTTGATGCTTAGATTGCTTCCTCCCTTGGTCGTATTTTGGTTCAGCGGGATTGTGAGATGAAGCGGCCCGGACCAACATTACTCGTACACTTACGAGAGACCGGTTCCCTCGACGCAACTTGTTGCCTAGATGGCTTGCGGGTGACAGTTTCTCTCACTTTAGTTGGATCGGATTCGACAAAGGCGGTCCTTGAGAAGGTTGAAAAGCAAACTAGTGTATCACCGTTGTGGTTTATGCGTAGGTGAGAATCGTTCTTGCTAGATACCCATAGCAGCCACGTAAAATATGCAACAACAATTAGAGGACGTCTAACTTGTTTTTGCAGGGTATGTTGTGATGTGATATGGCCAATTACATGATGAGATATATGTGATGTATGAGATGATCATGTGATGTATAGATTATCATGACTTGCATGTCGATGAGTACGGCAACCGGCAGGAGCCATAGGGTTGTCTTTAATTATTGTATGACCTGCGTGTCAATCATTAAGCGCTATGTAATGCTTTACTTTATCGCTACGGTAGCAATAGTAGTAGAAGCATGCAGGGCGTGACAACCCCAATGGCAACACATTGCTGGAGATCAAGATGATGGAGATCATGGTGTTGTGCCGGTGACGATGGAGATCATGCCGGTGTTTCGAAGATGGAGATCTTAAACACAAGTTCATGGCCATATCATGTCACTTATGAATTGCATGAGATGTTAATCCTTTTATGCACCTTGTTTTGCTTAGTACGACGGTAGCATTATAAGGTGATCCCTCACTTGAATTTCAAGATGAACTGTGTTCTCCCCGAGTGTGCACCGTTGCGAAAGTTCGTCGTGTTGAGACACCATGTGATGATCGGGTGTGATAGACTCTACGTTCACATACAACGGGTGCAAGCCAGATTTGCACGCGTAGAACAGTCGGGTTAAACTTGACGAGCCTAGCATGTATAGACATGGCCTCGGAACACGAGAGACCGAAAGGTCGAACATGAGTCATATAGTAGATATGATCAACATAATGATGTTCACCATTGCAGCCACCTCAACTCACGTGATGATTGGACTTGAGTTGGTGAATTTGGATCATGTATCACTCGAATGATTGGAGGGATGTCAATTTGAGTGGGAGTTCTTAAGTAATATGATTAATTGAACTCATTATCATGAACATAGTCAAAGTGTCTTTGCAAATTATGTTGTAGATTACTAGCTCGGGCTGTAGCTCCCTTGTATTTTTATATGTTCCTAGAGAAATAGAATTGAAAGATGTTGGTAGCAAAATTGCGGACTGGGTCCGTGATCTGAGGATTGTCCTCATTGCTGCTCAGAAGGCTTATGTCCTTAATGCACCGCTCGGTGCGCCACCCCCTCTAGCGTCGTCTATAGATGTTGTGAACATCTAACAGGCACGTTTCGATGACTACTTGATAGTTTAGTGCGTCATCATTACGGCTTAGAATTGAGGCTCCAAAACGTTTTGAACGTCACGGAACATATGAGATGTTCTAGGAGCAGAGATTGTGATCTCAGGCTCGTGCCTTTGTTGCGAGATATGAGATCTCCAACAAGATTCTTTGCTTGTAAGATGAAGGAGAATAGCTCAATCGTTGAGCATGTACTCAGATTGTTTGGGTACTACAATCGCTTGAATCAAGTGGGACTTGATCTTCCAGATAAGATAGTGATTGATATAGTTCTCCAAGTCACTGTCACTAAAGCTACTAGAACTTAGTGATGAACTATAATACACCAGGGATAGAAGTATTGATCCCTGAGCTGTTCGCGATGTTTGACACCGCGAAGGTAGAAATCAAGAAGGAGCGTCAAGTGTTGATGGTTAATCAAACCACTAGTTTCGAAAAGGGCAAGAGCAAGGAGGGAAACTTCATGGATAGCAAGTGAGTTGCTGCTCCAGTGAAGCAACCCAAAGTTGAACTCAAACCCGAGACTAAGTGCTTCTATTATGAGGTGAGAGGTCGCTGAAGCGGAACAACCCTAGATACTTGGTAGATAAGAAGGCTGGCAACATCGACAGAAGTATATTTGATATACGAGTTATTGATGTGTACCTTGCTAGTACTCCTAGTAGCACCTGGGTATTGGATACCGGTTCGGTTGCTAAATGTTAGTAACTCGAAATAAAAGCTACGGAATAAACGGAGAACTAGCTAAGGGTGAGGTGATGATGTGTGTTGGAAATGTTTCCAAGGTTGATGTGATCATCATCGCACGCTCTCTCTACCTTCAAGATTAGTGACGAACCTAAATAAATGTTATTTGGTGTTTTGCGTTGAGCATGAACATGATTAGATCATGTTTGTTGCAATACGGTTATTCATTTAAGTCAAAGAATAATAGTTATTCTGGTTACATGAATAATACCTTCAATGGTCATGCACCCAGTGAGAATGGTTTGTTGAAATCTTGATCGTAGTAGTACACATGTTCATAACATTGATGTCAAAAGATACAAAGTTAATAATGATAGTACCACATACTTGTGGCACTGCCACTAAATGTCATATTGGTATAAAGCGCATGTAGAAACTCCATGCTGATGGATATTTGGACTCATTCGATTTCGAATCGGTTGAGACATGCGAACCATGCCTCTTGGGCAAGATGACTAAAGGACCCCGTTGGATGGAGCGGGCAAGTGATTCATTGGAAATGATACATGTTGATGTATGCAATCTAGTAAGTCTTGTAGCATGCAGTGGATATCGTTATTTTCTTACCTTCACTGATGATTTGAGTAGATATAATGTATATTTACTTAATGAAACACAAGTCTGAATCGTTTGAAAGGTTCAAGCAAATTCAGAGTGAAGTTTAAAGATCATCGTGACAAGAAGATAAAAATGGCCGCGATATGATCGTGGAGCTGAATATCTGAGTTACGAGTTTGGCATACAACTTAAGACAACGTGAAATTTGTTTCACAACTAACGCCACCTGGAACACCATGGTGTGATGGTGTGTCCGAACATCATAGTCATGCTCTATTGATATAGTGCATACTGTGATGTCTCTTATCGTTTTACTACTATAATTTTTGGGGTTATGCATTAGAGACAACTACATTCACTTTAAATAGGGCATCATCTAAATCCGTTGAGATGACACCGTGTGAATTATGGTTTGATAGAAACCTAAGCTGTCATTTCTTAATGTTTGGGGCTGCGATGCTTGTGTGGAAAATGTTTTCACATAATAAGCTAGAACCCAAAGCGGACAAATGTATCTTCATAGAATACCCTAAGAACAGATGGGTATGCCTTCTATCTCAGATCCGAGTGCAAAGTGTTTGTTGCTAGAACTGGGTCCTTTCTCGAGAAAAAGTTTCTCTCGAAAGAATTGAGTGGGAGGAAGATAGAACTTGATGAGGTTGTTAAACCTTTGTTCAACCAGAGAGTAGCGCAGCGCAGAAAGATGTTTCTGTGAAGCCTACGTTAGTTGAAGAGGAAGTTAATGATGATGATCATGAAGCTTCAGGATCAAGTTACTATCAAACTTCGTAGGTCGACAAGGATGTGTACTGCTCCTGAGCGGTACGACAACTCTGTCTTGGAGGTTATGTTGTTGGACAACGATGAACCTACGAGCTATGGAGAAGCGATTGTGGGCCCGAATTCCGACAAATGGTTGGAGGCCATGAAATCCGAGATAGGATCCATGTATTAAAACCAAGTCTAGACTTTGGTAGACTTGCTCGTTGGACGGCAGGTCGTTGAGTACAAATGGATCTTTAAAATGAAGACAGACACTGATGGTGAATGTCACTATTTGTAAAGCTCGACTTGTTGCAAAGATGTTTGTGACAAGTTCAAGGAGTTGACTACGATGAGACTTTCTCACTATTAGCGATGCTAAAAGTTTGTTGGAATTATGTTAGCAGTTGCTGTGTTTTCAATTATGAAATCTGGCAGATGGATGTCAAAACATCGTTTCCTTAATGGTTTACTTGAGGAAAGGTTGTATGTGATACAACCAGAAGGTTTTGTCAGGCCTAAGGATGCTAAAAGGTGTGCAAGCTTCGGTGATCCTTCCATGGACTAAAGCAAGCATCTCGGAGTTGGAATATACACTTTGATGAGGTGATCAAAGTTTTGATGTTTATACAAAGTTTATGATAAACTTGTATTTGCAATAAAGTGAGTGGGAGCACTATAGAATTTCTGATAAGTATATGTGGATGACATATTGTTGTTCAGAAATAATGTAGAGTTTCTGTAAAGCATAAAACGGTTATTTGGAAAGTGATTTTCAAAGGAAGACCTGGATAAAGCTACCTACTTGTTGAGCATCAAAATCTATAGAGATAGATCAAGATGCTTGATGAGATTTTCAATGAGTGCATACCTTCACAAGATTTTGAAAGAGTTCAAAATGGATCAGCCAGAGAAATAGTTCTCGTCTGATTTGTAAGGTGTGAAGTTGAGTGAGACTCAAAGCTCGACAACGGTAGAAGAAAGAGAAAGGACGAATGTCGTCCCCTATGCCTTAGCCATAGGCTCTATATTATGCCATGCTGTGTACCGCACCTATGTGTGCCTTGCCATGAGTCTGTCAAGGGGTATAAGAGTGGTCCAGGAGTGGATCACTGGACAGCGGTCGGAATTATCCTTAGTAACCAGAGGACTAAGGAAATGTTTCTTGATTATGGAGGTGATAAAGAGTTCGTCGTAAAGAGTTACGTCGATGCAAGCTTTAACACCTATCCGGATGACTAGTTGTAGCAATCTGGATATGTATAGTGGAGCAGCCATTTGGAAATAGTACCAAGTGGAGTGTGGTAGCAGTGTTTACGGTTTGACATAGAGATTTGCAAAGTACACACGGGTATGAATATCGCAGACCCGTTGACTATAAGACCTCTCTCACATGCAAAGCATGATCGAGCCCCAAAACTCATTGGGTGTTAGATTCATAACAATGCGAATCACATGGTGATGTGAACTAGATTATTGACTCTAGTGCAAGTGGGAGACTGTTGGAAATATGCCCTAGAGGCAATAATAAATTAGTTATTATCATATTTCCTTGTTCATGATAATCGTTTATTATCCATGCTATAATTGTATTGATCGGAGACTTAAATGCATGTGTGGATACATAGACAAAACCATGTCCCTAGTATGCCTCTAATGGACTAGCTCGTTGATCAAAGGATGGTTAAGGTTTCCTAGCCATGGACATGAGATGTCATTTGATAACGGGATCACATCATTAGGAGAATGATGTGATGGATAAGACCCAAACTACAAACATAGCATATGATCGTGTCAGTTTATTGCTACTGTTTTCTGCATGTCAAGTATATGTTCCTATGACCATGAGATCATGCAACTCACGGATATCGGAGGAGTGCCTTGTGTGTATCAAACGTCACAACGTAACTGGGTGACTATAAAGGTGCTCTACAGGTATCTCCGATGGTGTCTGTTGAGTTGGCATGGATCGAGACTGGGATTTGTTACTCCGTGTAACGGAGAGGTATCTCGGGGCCCACTCGGTAATGCAACATCACAATAAGCCTTGCAAGCAATGTGACTAATTGTTAGTTGCGGGATCTTGTATTACAGAACGAGTAAAGAGACTTGCCGGTAACGAGGTTGAACTAGGTATGGAGATACCGACGATCGAATCTCGGGCAAGTAACATACCGAAGAACAAAGGGAACGATATACGGGATTAACTGAATTCATGACATAGAGGTTCGACCGATAAAGATCTTCGTCGAATATGTAGGAAACAATGTGGACGTCCAGTTCCCGCCATTGGTTATTGACCGTGGAGGTGTCTCGGTCATGTCTACATAGTTCTCGAACCCGCAAGGTCTGCACACTTAAGGTTTGGTGACGTTTCGGTAGTGTAGAGTTATGTATGGTGGTGACCGAAGGTTGTTAGGAGTCCCGGATGAGATCCCGGATGTCACGAGGAGCTCCGGAATGGTCCGGAGGTAAAGATTCATATATAGGAAGTCCCAGTTTGGTTTTCGGAAAAGTTTCGGGCTCATCGGTAGTGTACCGGGAGTATCGGTATTGTACTGGGAGTGCCGGTAGTGTACCGGAGGACCTCCGGGAGGGGTATTTCGAACCCAAGAGGTCCATGGGCTGTGGGATAATAATAACCAGCCCTTAGTGGGCTGGGAAAACAGCCACAAAGGCCCATGGCGCAGGAGAGAAAGTCCTAAAGCAAAAAGTGGAAAATCAGCCAATAGGAGGCAATCCTACTCCAACTAGGATTGGAGGTGAAGTAGGATTGCTCCCACCTCCTATTTCGGCCGACCCAAAGGCCTTGGCTGCCTCTCCTCTCCTCTCGTCCTATATATACTAGTGGATTGGGTGGTTTTTGGAAAGAATTTCCGGCCACGTGCTACCCGTTTCACCGGTGCACAGTTTCTCCTCTAGATCGGTTTTCCGCAGCGCTTAGGCGAAGCCCTGCCGGAATCACTCCACCACCATCACCGGAGCACCGTCACGCTGCCGGTGAACTCTCTCTACTCTCCACCTCCTCTTGCTGGATCAAGACAGTGGAGATCGTCATCAAGCTGCACGTGTGCTGAACGCGGAGGTGCCGTCCGTTCGGCGCTAGATCGGAAGGACCGTGATCGAGATCGCGAGACAGTTCGTGATGAGATCGCGGAACGGATCGTGATGAGTTCGCAGGACAGATCGTGATCAAGATCGTGAGACGGATTGTGATGAGATCGCGGGACGGATTGTGATGAGTTCACGGGATGGATCATGATTGGATCGCGGGACGGATCGTGATGAGATCGCGGGACGCTCGGCGATTTGGATCGCGAAGATGTTCGACTACACCAACCGCGTTTCTTAACGCTTCCCGCTTAGCGATCTACAAGGGTATGTAGATCCACTCTCCCTCTCGTAGATGCTCATTACCATGGATAGGTTTGCGTGTGCGTAGGAAATTTTTTGTTTCCCATGCGACGTTCTCCAACAAGAAAAGGCGAGAGCAAAAGATATACATGCTTGAGTTATTGAGGGAGGTTCTAGTGCCAATTTGGTACATAAGAAAAACTTCCAGCCCCACAATTTCAAAAACAAGGGCAAGTTTCATGGCAAGGAAAAGTTTGATGGGAAGAACCAACTTCAAGAAGAATACTGACAAGAAGAAAGGTGTGTGTCATGTCTGCGGAGACCCTGATAATTGGGCCCCTACCTGGCCTAACCGTTATGACAAGCATCAACATGGGAAAGGCGACAAGATCACAAATGTTTTCATTGGTGAGGCTGAGATGAAGGTGTTGGAAATATGCCCTAGAGGCAATAATAAATTGGTTATTATTATATTTCCTTGCTCATGATAATCATTTATTATCCATGGTATAATTATATTGATCAGAAACTCAGATACATGTGTGGATACATAGACAACACCATGTCCCTAGTATGCCTCTAATAGACTAGCTCGTTGATCAAAGATGGCTCTGGTTTCCTAGTCATGGACATGAGATGTCATTTGATAACAGGATCATATCATTCGGAGAATGATGTGATGGACAAGACCCAAACTACAAACGTAGCATATGATCGTGTCAGTTTATTGCTACTGTTTTTTACATGTCAAGTATATGTTCCTATGACCATGCGATCATGCAACTCACTGACACCGCACTGGGTGACTATAAATCTGCTCTACAGGTATCTATAAGGTTGTCTATTGGGTTTGCATGGATCAAGACTGGGATTTGTTACTCCGTGTGACGGAGAGGTATCTCAGGGCCCACTCGGTAATACAACATCACAACAAGCCTTGCAAGCAATGTGACTAAGTGTTAGTCACGGGATCTTGTGTTACGGACCGAGTAAAGAGACTTGCCGGTAACGAGGTTGAACTAGGTATGGAGATACCGACGATTGAATCTCGGGCAAGTGACATACCAAAGAACAAAGGGAACATCATACATGATTAACTGAATCCTTGACATAGAGGTTCGACCGATAAAGATCTTCATAGCATATGTAGGAACCGATATAGGCATCCAGGTCCCGCTATTGGTTATTGACCGTAGAGGTGTCTCGGTCATGTCTACATAGTTCTCGAACCTGCAGGGTCTGCACACTTAAGGTTCGGTGACGTTTCGGTAGCATAAAGATATGTATGGTGCTGACCGAAGGTTGTTCGGAGTCCTAGATGAGATACCGGACATCATGTGGAGCTCCGTAATGGTACGGAGGTAAAGATTGATATATAGGAAGTCTTGTTTTGGTCGCCGGAAAAGTTTCGGACTCATCGGTAGTGTACCGGGAGTGCTGGTAATGTACCGGGAAACCATCGGGAGGGGTATTTCGACCCAAGAGGCTACATCGGTTGTGGGAGGGTGAATACCAGCCCTTAGCAGGCTGGTGGAAGTCCCACATAAGGCCCATGCGGCTGGGCAGAAAAGCCCAAAGAGAAAAAGGTGGAAAAAGGCAAAAAGACCAAAATAAGGAGTCCTAGTCCTACTAGGATTGGAGGAGGATTCCTCCTCTCCTCCCACTTCGGCCGAAGCCTAGAGGGCTTGGCCCTTGCGCCAAGCCTCCTCCTCTATTCCTCTTATATATACTAGAGGTTTTAGGGGTTTTGCACTAGATTTTTGAGCCACGTGCTACCCGTTTCTCTAGTGCATAGTTTCTCCTCTAGATCTGTTTTCTGTAGTGCTTAGGCGAAGCCCTGCCAGAATTTCTCCACCACCATCGCCGCGGCGCCGTCACGCTGCCGAAGAACTCGTATAACTCTCCACTCCCTCTTTCTGGATGAAGAAGTCGGAGATCGTTATCGAGCTGTACATGTGCTGAACGCGGAGGTGTCGTTTGTTCGGCGCTAGAGCGGAAGGACCGTGATCAAGATCGCGAGACGGATTGTGATGAGTTCGTGGGATGGATCGTGATGAGTTCGCGGGACGGATCGTGATTGGATCGCGGGACGGATCATGATAAGATCGTGGGACGCTCGGCGATTTGGATCGCGAAGACGTTCGACTACACCAAGCGCGTTTCTTAACGCTTCCCGCTTAGCGATCTACAAGGGTATGTAGATCCACTCTCCCTCTCGTAGATGCTCATCACCATGGATAGATCTTGTGTGTGCGTAGGAAATTTTTTGTTTCCCATGCAACGTTACCCAGCAGTGGTATCATGAGCTAGGTCTATGTGTAGATGAGATCTCGCGTAGAACACAAAGAGTTTGTGGGCGTTGATGTTTAGATTGCTTCCTCCCTTGGTCGTGTTTTGGTTCAGCGGTATTGTGGGATGAAGCGGCCCGGACCAACCTTACTTGTACACTTACGAGAGACCGGTTCCATCAACTGACGTGTAACCTCGTTGCACAAAGATGGATGGCGGGTGCCTATTTCCCCTACTTTAGTTGGATCGGATTTGACAAAGGCGGTCCTTGAGAAGGTTGAAAAGCAATTTATGTATCACCGTTGTGGTTTTGCATAGGTGAGAATTGTTCTTGCTATATACCCATAGCAGCCACGTAAAACTTGCAACAACAATTAGAGGACGCCTAACTTGTTTTTGTAGGGTATGTTGTGATGTGATATGGACAATTACATGATGATATATATGTGATGTATGAGATGATCATGTGTTGTATAGAGTATCACGACTTGCATGTCGATGAGTACGGCAACCGGCAGGAGCCATAGGGTTGTCTTTAATTATTGTATGACCTGCGTGTCAATCATTAAGCGCTATGTAATGCTTTACTTTATCGCTAAACGGTAGCTATAGTAGTATGAGCATGGTGGGCGTGACAATCCCGATGGCGACACAATGATGGAGATGATGATGATGGAGATCATGGTGTTATGTCGGTGACGATGGAGATCATGCCGGTGCTTTAAGGATGGAGATCAAAAGCACAAGTTCATGGACATATCATGTCACTTATGATTTGCTTGTGATGTTAATCCTTTTATGAACCTTGTTTTGCTTAGGACGACGGTAGCATTATAAGGTCATCCCTCACTTCATTTCAAGATAAATTGTGTTCTCCTCGAGTGTGCACCGTTGAGAAAGTTCATCGTGTCAAGATACCACGTGATGATCATGTGTGATAGACTCTACATTCACATACAATGGGTGCAAACCAGTGTTGCACATGCAGAACACTCGGGTTAAACTTGATGAGGCTTGCATGTACAAACATGGCCTCGGAACATAAGAGACCGAAAGGTCGAACATGAGTCATATAGTAGATATGATCAACATGATGATGTTAACCATTCAAACCACCTCAAGTCACGTGATGGTCAGATTTGAGTTGGTGAATTTGGATCATGTATCACTCGAATGACCGGAGGGATGTCAATTTGAGTGGGAGTTCTTAAGTAATATGATTAATTGAACTCATTATCATGAACATAGTCAGTAGTGTCTTTGCAAATTATGTTGTAGATTACTTGCTCACGCTATAGCTCCCTTGGATTTTTATATGTTCCTAGAGAAATACAGTTGAAAGATGATGGTAGCAATATTGCGGACTTGGCTTCGTGATCTGAGGATTGTCCTCATTGCTGCACAGAAGGCTTATGTCCTTAATGCACCGCTCAGTGTGCCAACCCCTCTAGCGTCGTCTATATATGTTGTGAACATATAACAGGCACGTTCTGATACTACTTGATAGTTTAGTGCAGTATGCATTATGGCTTAGAATTGAGGCTCCGAAACGTTTTTCACGGAACATATGAGATGTTCTAAGAGCTGAAATTAGGATCTCAGGCTCGTGCCCGTGTTGCGAGATATGAGATGTCCAACAAGATTCTTTGCCTGCAAGATGAAATTGAATAGCTCAATCGTTGAGCATGTGCTCAGATTGTCTGGGTGCTACAATCGCTTGAATCGAGTGGGAGTTGATCTTCCAGATAAGATAGTGATTGATATAGTTCTCCTAATCACTGTCACTAAGCTACTAGAACTTGGTGATGAACTATAAAATGCCAGGGATAGAAATAATGATCCCTGAGCTGTTCGCGATGTTTGACACTGCGAAGGTAGAAATCAAGAAGGAGCGTCAAGGGTTGATGGTTAGTCAAATCACTAGTTTCGAGAAGGGCAAGAGCAAGGAGGGAAACTTCATGGATAGCAAGTCAGTTGCTGCTCCAGTGAAGCAACCCAAAGTTGAACCCAAACTCGAGACTAAGTGCTTCGATTATGAGGAGAGCGGTCGCTGAAGCAGAACAATCCTAGATACTTGGTAGATGAGAAGGCTGGCAATGTCGATAGAAGTATATTTGATATACGTGTTAATGATGTGTACCTTGCGAGTACTCCTAGTAGCACGTGGGTATTGGATACCGGTTCGGTTGGTAAATGTTAGTAACTCGAAATAAAAGCTACGGAATAAATGGAGAACTAGCTAAGGGTGAGGTGACGACATCGCACGCTCTCTTTACTTTCGGGATTAGTGTAGAACCTAAATAAATCTTATTTGGTGTCTTGCGTTGAGCATGAACGTGATTAGATCGTGTTTATTGCAACACGGTTATTCATTTAAGTGAGAGAATAATGGTTATTTTGTTTACATGAATAATACCTTCAATGGTCATGCATCCAGTGAGAATGGTTGTTGAATCTTGATCGTAGTAATACACATGTTCATAACATTGATGCAAAAAGATACAAAGTTAATAATGATAGTACCACATACTTGTGGCACTGCCACTAAATGTCATATTGGTATAAAGCGCATGAAGAAACTCCATGCTGATGGATCTTTGGACTCATTCGATATCGAATCGGTTGAGACATGCGAACCATGCCTCTTGGGCAAGATGAGTAAGGACCCCGTTTTCCGGATTGATGGAGCGGGCAAGTGATTTATTGGAAATGATACATATTGATGTATGCAATCCAATGAGTCTTTTAGCGTGCGTTGGATATCGTTATTTTCTTACCTTCACTTATGATTTGAGTAGATATAGTGTATATTTACTTAATGAAACACAAGTCTGAATCGTTTGAAAGGTTCAAGCAAATTCAGAGTGAAGTGTAAGATCATCGTGACAAGAAGACAAAAATGTCTACGATATGATCGTGGAGGTGAATATCTGAGTTACGAGTTTGGCATAAAACTTTAGGCAATGTGAAAGTTGTTTCACAACTCACGCCACCTGGGACACCATAGTGTGATGGTGTGTCCGAACGTCATAGTCGTGCTCTATTGGATATGGTGCGGGCTATGATGTCTCTTATCATTTTGCTATATAGTTTTGGGGTTACGCGTTAGAGACAACTACATTCACTTTAAATAGGGCACCATCTAAATCCGTTGAGATGACACCATCTGAACTATGGTTTGATAGAAACCTAAGCTGTCATTTCTTATTGTTTGGGGCCGCGACGCTTATGTGGAAAAAGGTTTTCACCTAATGATCTCGAACCCAAAGCGGACAAATGCATCTTCATAGAATACCCTAAGAACAGGTGGGTGTACCTTCTATCTCAGATCAAGATGCAAAGTGTTTGTTGCTAAAACGGGTCCTTTCCCGAGAAAAAGTTTCTCTCGAAAGAATTGAGTGGGAGGAAGATAGAACTTGATGAGGTTTGTTGAACCTTTTATTTCAACCAGAGAGTAGCGTAGCGTAGAAATATGTTTTCTGTGGAGCCTACATTAGTTGAAAAGAAGTTAATGATAAGGATCATGAAACTTCGGATCAAGTTACTATCGAACCTCATAGGTTGACAAGGACACGTACTACTCCTGAGTGGTACATCAACCTTGTCTTAGAGGTCATGTTGTTGGACAACGATGAACCTATGAGCTGTGGAGAAGCGATGATGGGCCCGGATTCCGACAAATGGTTAGAGGCCATGAAATTCGAGAAAGGATACATGTATGAAAACCAAGTATAGAATTTGGTAGACTTGCTCGTTGGACGGCAGGTCGTTGAGTACAAATGGATGTTTAAAATGAAGACATGCGCTGATGGTAAATGTCACCATTTGTAAAGCTCAACTTGTTGCAAAGAAGTTTACGAAAAGTTCAAGGAGTTGACTGCGATGAGACTTTGTCACTCGTAGCGATGCTAAAGTCTGTTGGAATTATGTTAGCAGTTGCTGCATTTTTCAATTATGAAATCTGGCAGATGGATGTCAAAACATCTTATCCTTAATGGTTTACTTGAGGAAAGGTTTTATGTGATACAACCAGAAGGTTTTGTCAATCCTAAGGATGCTAAAAGGTGTGCAAGCTTCAGTGATCCTTCTATGGACTGAGGCAAGCATCTCAGAGTTGGAATATACACTTTGATGAGGCGATCAAAGTTTTTGAGTCCATACAAAGTTTATGAGAAACTTGTATTTACAATAAAGTGAGTGGGAGCACTATAGAGTTTCTGATAAGCATATGTGGTTGACATATTGTTGATTGGAAATGGTATAGAATTTCTGGAAAGCATGAAGGGTTGTTTGAAAAGAGTTTTTCAAAGGAAGACCTGGATAAAGCTACCTAATTGTTGAGCATCAAGATCTATAGAGATAGATCAAGATAGTTGATGAGACTTTCAATGAGTACATATCTTGACAAGTTTTTGAAAGAGTTCAAAATGGATCAGTCAGAGAAAGAGTTCTTGCCTGATTTGTAAGGTGTGAAGTTGAGTAAGACTCAAAGCTCAACCACGGCAAAAGAAAGAGAAATGACGAATGTCGTCCCCTATGCCTTAGACATAGGCTCTATATTATGCCATGCTGTGTACCGCACCTGGTGTGTGCCTTTCCATGAGTCTGTCAAGGGGTACAAGAGTGATCTAGGAGTGGATCATTGAACAATGGTCAGGATTATCCTTAGTGACTAAAAGACTAAGGAAATGTTTCTCTATTATGGAGGTTATAAAGAGTTCGTCGTAAAGAGTTACGTCGATGCAAGTTTTAACACCAATCCGGATGACTCTTTGTATCAATCCCGATACGTATAGTGGAGCAGTCATTTGGAATAGCTCCAAGTGGAGTGTGGTAGCAGTATTTACAATTTAACATAGAGATTTGCAAAGTGCAAACGGATCTGAATGTCGCAGACCCATTGACTAAAAGACCCCTCTCACATGCAAAGCATGATCGAGACCCAAAACTCATTGGGTGTTAGATTCATAACAATGCGGATCACATAGTGATATGAACTAGATTATTGACTCTAGTGCAAATGGGAGACTGTCGGAAATATGCCCTAGAGGCAATAATAAATTGGTTATTATTATATTTCCTTGATCATGATAATCGTTTATTATCCATGCTATAATTGTATTGATCGGAAACTCAGATACATGTGTGGATACATAGACAACACCATGTCCCTAGTATGCCTCTAATAGACTAGCTCGTTGAGCAAAGCTGGCTATGGTTTCCTAGTCATGGACATGAGCTGTCATTTGATAACGGATTCACATCATTAGGAGAATGATGTCATGGACAAGACCCAAACTACAAACATAGCATATGATCATGTCAGTTTATTGCTACTTTTTTCTGCATGTCAAGTATATGTTCCTATGACCATGAGATCATGCAACTCACTGACACCGGAGGAGTACCTTGTGTGTATCAAACGCCGCAACGTAACTGGATGACTATAAAGGTTCTCTACAGGTATCTACGAGGGTGACTGTTGGGTTGGCATGGATCAAGAGGTGTCTCGGTCATGTCTATATAGTTCTCGAACCCGCAGGGTCTGCACACATAAGGTTCGGTGACGTTTCGGTAGCATAGAGTTATGTATGGTGGTGACCTAAGATTGTTCGGAGTCCCGGGTGAGATCCCGGATGTCACAAGGAGCTCCGGAATGGTCCAGAGGTAAAGATTGATATATAAGAAGTCCTATTTTGGTCGCCGGAAAAGTTTCGGGCTCATCGGTAGTGTACCGGGAGTGGCGGTAGTGTACCGGGAGACCATCAGGAGGGGTATTTCGACCCAAGAGCCGACATGGGCTGTGGTAGGGTGAATACCAGCCCTTAGTGGGCTGGTGGAAGTCCCACATAAGGCACATGCGGCTGGGAAGAAAAGCCCAAAGAGATCAATGTGGAAAAGGCAAAAGGACCAAAATAAGGAGGAGTCCTAGTCCTACTAGGATTGGAGGAGGATTCCTCCTCTCCTCCCACTTCGGCCGAAGCCTAGAGGGCTTGGACCTTGTGCCAATTCTCCTCCTCTATTCCTCTTATATATACTAGAGGTTTTAGGGTTTTTGCACTAGATTTTTGAGCCACGTGCTACCCGTTCCTCTAGTGCATAGTTTCTCCTCTAGATCGATTTTCTGTAGTGCTTAGGCGAAGACCTGCTAGAATTTCTCCACCACCATCGTCGCGGTGCCGTCACGCTGCTGGAGAACTCGTCTACCTCTCTGCTCCCTCTTACTGGATCAAGAAGGCAGAGATCGTCATCGAGCTATATGTGTGTTGAACGCGGAGGTGTCGTACGTTCGGCGCTAGAGCGGAAGGACCGTGATCAAGATCGCGAGACGGATCGTGATGAGTTCGCGGGACGGATCGTGATGAGTTCGCGGGACGGATCATGATTGGATCGCAGGATGGATCATGATGAGATGGTGGGACGCTCGGCGATTTGGATCACGAAGACGTTCGACTACACCAACCGCGTTTCTTAACGCTTCCCGCTTAGCGATCTACAAGGGTATGTAGATCCACTCTCCCTCTCGTAGAATCTCATCACCATGGATAGATATTATGTGTGCGTAGGAAATTTTTTGTTTCCCATGCAACGTTACCCAGCAGAAGGATGTTGGGTACGATATACTTCCCACTATTCTCTCAGTATGTCTTTCTCCTGATTGGTTGATTGACACGGGTGCTAATGTGCATGTATGAGGTGATATTTCCATGTTTTCTTCTTATCAGGCCACGGGAACTACTTCCATGCTGATGGGAAACAGTTCAAGTGCTTCTATTCATGGTGTTGGCACGGTCGATCTGAAGTTTACTTCGGGGAAGATCGTGCGGGTGAAGAACGTGCATTATGTCCCCTCCATCAATAAAAATCTAGTTAGTGGATATCTTCGGTGTAGAGATGGCTACAAGCTTGTCTTTGAGTCCAATAAATTTGTAATATCCAAGTATGGAACTTTTTTTGGCAAAGGTTATGACTCAGGAGGCTTGTTCATACTATCTCTCTCAGATGTTTGTAATAAAGTTGTTCATCATGTTTACAACAACAGTGAATCAAATGTCTGGCATTCACGTCTCTGTCATATTAATTTCGGTTGTATGACATGGCTAGCCAAGTTGAACTTAATCCCCAACTTCACTGTTGTCAAGGGATCTAAGTGTCAAGTTTGTGTGCAAGCTAAGAAACCTCGTAAATCTCATACAACTGCGGAAACAAGAAATCTTGCGCCACTAGAACTCATACATTCAGATCTTTGTGGAATGAATGGTGTTTTGACAAAAGGTGGAAAGAAATATTTCATGACGTTAATTGATGACTCCACTAGATATCGCCATGTGTATCTTTCGAAATCAAAAGATGAGGCCCTTAATTTTTTCAAGAACTATAAAGATGAAGTGGAAAATCAACTTGATCGGAAAATCAAGAGGCTTAGGTCCGATCGTGGTGGAGATTATTTTTCCAACGAATTGGATTATTTTTGTGCGGAAGACGGAATAATCCGTGAGACTACGCCTCCCTAATCACCTCAGTCAAATGGGGTAGCTGAAAGAAAGAACCGTACTCTAACTGATTTGGTTAACGCCATGTTAGGCACATCGGGTCTCTCTAAGGAATGGTGGGGGGAGGCTATATTGACTCCATGTCATGTCCAAAACCAAGTTCCCACAAAGAACAAAGAGATAACTCCATTCGAGGAATGGAAGAAGAAAAGGTTAAAACTCTCTTACCTATGTACTTGGGGCTGCTTGGCAAAAGTGAATATACCAATTCCAAGGAAGCGAAAGCTTGGACCAAAAACTGTAGATTGTTTTTTCCTGGGCTATGCTTTTCATAGCATTGGTTATAGATTATTGATTGTAAAATTTGAGGTATCGGACATGCGCTTCGGTACAATCATGGAGTCGAATGATGCGACTTTCTTTGAAGATATATTTCCCATGAAGGATATGGGTAGCTCATCAAATCAAGAGTTGCCTTGTTCATCGAGTCAAGATGTAGTTGAAATTTCTGAACCTATCATTTTGACACATAGTCTTGAAGATCCCATGGAGGACAATGATGAGACTCCTAAAAGGAGCAAGAGACAGTGGACTTCAAAGTCCTTTGGTGATGATTTTGTTGGGGAACGTTGCATGGGAAACAAAAAAATTCCTACGCACACGCAAGATCTATCCATGGTGATGAGAATCTACGAGAGGGAGAGTGGATCTACATACCCTTTTAGATCGCTAAGCGGGAAGCGTTAAGAAACGTGGTTGGTGTAGTCGAACGTCTTCGCGATCCAAATCGTCGAGCGTCCCGCGATCTCATCACGATCCGTCACGTGAACTCATCACGATCCGTCCCGCGAACTCATCACGATCCGTTTCGTGATCTTGATCAGGATCCGTCCCGCGAACTCATGATGATCCGTCCCGCGAACTCGTCACGAACCGTCTCACGATCTTGATCACGGTCCTTCCGATCTAGCGCCGAACGGACGGCACCTCCGCGTTTAGCACACGTGCAGCTTGTTGACGATCTCCACCGTCTTGATCAAGCAAGAGAATGTGGAGAGGAAGAAGAGTGCACCGACAGCGTGACGGCGCTCCGGTTATGGTGGTGAAGCAATTCCGGTAGGGCTTCGCCTAAGCACTGTAGAAAACTGATCTAGAGGAGAAACTATGCACTAGAGGAACGGGTAGCACGTGGCTGAAAATTCTGTGCCAAAACCCTAAAATCCTCTAGTATATATAGGAGGAGAGGAGGAGGAGTCTTGGCTGCCAAAAAGCCAGCCCTTGGGTCGACCAAAGTGGGGAGGAGAGGAGGACTCCTCCTCCAATCCTAGTAGGACTAGGATTCCTCCTTTTTTGGCCTTTTTCCACCTTTTTCCCTTTGGGCTTTTTCTCCCAGCCACATGGGCCTTGTGTGGGACTTCCACCAGCCCACAAAAGGCTGGTATTTACTCTCCCACAGCCCATGAAGCCTCTTGGGTCGAAATACCCCTCCCAGTGGTCTCCCGGTACACTACCGGCACTCCCGGTACATTACCGATTAGCCCGAAACTTTTCCGGCGACCAAAATGGGACTTCCTATATATCAATATTTACCTCCGGACCATTCTGGAGCTCCTCGTGGCATATGGGATCTCATCCGGGACTCCGAACAAACTTCGGTCACCACCATACATAACTCTATCCTACCGAAACGTCACCAAACCTTAAGTGTGCAGACCCTACGGGTTCGAGAACTATGTAGACATGACCGAGACACCTCTACGGTCAATAACCAATGGCATGACCTGGATGTCCACATTGGTTCCTACATATTCTACAAAGATCTTTATCGGTCGAACCTCTATGTCAAGGATTCATTTAATCCCGTATGATGTTCCCTTTGTTCTTCGGTATGTTACTTGCCCGAGATTCGAGCGTCGGTATCTCCATACCTAGTTCAACCTCGTTACCGTCAAGTCTCTTTACTCGTTCTGTAATACAAGATCCCGCAACTAACAATTATTCACATTGCTTGCAAGGCTCATTGTGATGTTGTATTACCGAGTGGGCCCCGAGATACCTCTCCGTCACACGGAGTAACAAATCCCAGTCTCGATCCATGCCAACTCAACAGACACCATCGGAGATACCTGTAGAGCACCTTTGTAGTCGCCCAGTTACATTGCGACGTTTGATACACACAAGGCACTCCTTCGATGTCAGTGAGTTGCATGATCTCATGGTCATAGGAACATATACTTGACATGCAGAAAACAGTAGCAATAAACTGACACGATCATATGCTACGTTTGTAGTTTGGGTCTTGTCCATCACATCATTCTCCTAATGATGTGATCTCGTTATCAAATAACATCTCATGTCCATGGCTAGGAAACCTTAACCATCTTTGATCAACGAGCTAGTCCATTAGAGGCATACTAGGGACATTGTTTTGTCTATGTATCCACACGTGCATCTAAGTCTCCGATCAATACAATTTATAGCATGGATAATAAACAATTATCATGAACAAGGAAATATGACAATAACTAATTTATTATTGCCTCTAGGGCACATTTCCAACAGATTTTCTTGTATATCTCATAGACGACACTCCCATTTCTATTTCAGAGGCCTATGCATCTGAAGACGCTGACTACTGGAAGGAAGCGGTCTGTAGTGAGATGGATTCCATCTTGGCAAATGAAACTTGGGAGATAACAGATCGACCTTATGGGAGCAAATCTATAGGGTGCAAATGGCTATTCAAGAAAAATCTTAGACCTGATGGTACTATTGAGATGTATAAGGCACGGCTCGTGGCCAAGAGTTATACCCAAAAGGAAGGTGAAGACTTCTCTGATACTTATTCACATGTGGCTCGACTAACCATTATTCGAGTGTTACTTTCATTAGCTACCTCACATGATCTTCTCGTTCATCAAATCGATGTTAAGACAGCTTTTCTGAATGGAGAGTTGGATGAGGAAATTTACATGGAACAACCTGATGGGTTTATAGTGGACGGCCAGGAAGAAAAAATGTGCAGATTGTTGAAGTCTTTGTATGAACTCAAACAAGCACCTAAGTGTTGGGGAATGTTGCATGGGAAATAAAAAATTTCCTACACACACGCAAGATCTATCCATGGTGATGAGCATCTACGAGAGGGAGAGTGGATCTACATACCCTTGTAGATCGCTAAGCGGGAAGCGTTAAGAAATGCGGTTGGTGTAGTCGAACGTCTTCGTGATCCAAATCGCCAAGCGTCCCGTGATCTCATCACGATCCATCTCGCGATCCAATCACGATCCGTCCTGTGAACCCATCATGATCCGTCCTGCGATCTCATCACGATCTATCTCGCGATCTTGATCACGGTCCTTCCGATCTAGCGCCGAACGGACGGCACCTCCGCGTTCAGCACACGTACAGCTCGATGACGATCTCTGCCTTCTTGATCTAGCAAGAGGGAGCGGAGAGTTAGATGAGTTCTCCGGCAGCGTGACGGCATTGTGACGATGGTGGTGGAGCTATTCTAGCAGGGCTTCGCCTAAGCACCGCTGAAAACCGATCTAGAGGAGAAACTGCGATCTAGAGGAGAGGTAGCACGTGGCTATTAGGGTTAGCTTTTTCCTCTAAATCCTCTAGTATATATAGGAGGGAGGGAGGGGAACAGGCAGCCTCAAACCCTCAAGGTTTGGTCGAAATTGGAGGGGGAGGAGTCCTACTCCAATCCTATTAGGAGTAGGATTCCTCCTTTCCACTTGGAAACTCTTTCCACCTCTCCACCTTTGGATTTTTTTTCCTTCTCAAACCACTCCAACTGCATGGGCCCTTAGAGGAGACTTCGGCCAGCCCGCCAGGGGATGGTTTACATCCTCCCACAGCCCATGTAGCCTCTTGGGTCGATATACCTCTCCCGATGGTCCCCCGGTACACTACCGGCACTCCCGGTACACTACCGATGAGCCCGAAACATTTCCGGCGACCAAAACAATACTTCCTATATATCAATCTTTACCTCCGGACCATTCCGGAACTCCTCGTGACGTCTGGGTTCTCATCCGGGACTCTGAACAACCTTCAGTTACCACCATACATAACTCTATACTACCGAAATGTCACCGAACCTTAAGTGTGCAGACCCTGCGGGTTCGAGAACTATGTAGACATGACCGAGACACCTCTACGGTCAATAACCAATAGCGGGACCTGGATGCCCATATTGGTTCCTACATATTCTACGAAGATCTTTATCGGTCGAACCTTTATGTCAAGGATTCAGTTAATCCCGTATGATGTTCCCTTTGTTTTTCTTTATGTTACTTGCCCGACATTTGATCGTCGGTATCTCCATACCTAGTTCAACCTCGTTACTGGCAAGTCTCTATAATCGCTTCGTAATATAAGATCCAATGACTAACACTTAGTCACATTGCTTGCAAGGCTTATTGTGATCTTGTATGATCGAGTGGGCCCTGAGATACCTCTCCGTCACACGGAGTAACAAATCCCAGTCTTGATCCATGCCACCCCAATAGACATCCTCGGAGATGCCTGTAGTGCACCTTTATAGTCACCCAGTTACGTTGCGACATTTGATAACCACAAGGTACTCCTCCGGTATCAGTGAGTTGCATGATCTCATGGTCATAGGAACAAATACTTGACATGCAGAAAATAGTAGCAATAAACTGACATGATCATATGCTACATTTGTAGTTTGGGTCTTGTCCATCACATCATTCTCCTAATTACGTGATCCCGTTATCAAATGACATCTCATGTCCATGACTAGGAAACCATAGCCATCTTTGATGAACGAGCTAGTCTATTAGAGGCAAACTAGGGACATGGTGTTGTCTATGTATCCACACCTGTATCTGAGTTTCCGATCAAGACAATTATAGCATGGATAATAAACGATTATAATGAACAAGGAAATATGATAATAACCAATTTATTATTGCCTCTAGGGCATATTTGCAACAGTCTCCCACTTGCACTAGAGTCAATAATCTAGTTCACATCACCATGTGATTCGCATTGTTATGAATCTAACACACAATGAGTTCTAGGGCTCGATCATGCTTTGCATGCGAGAGAGGTCTTATAGTCAACGGGTCTATGACATTTAGATCCTGTGTACTTTGCAAATCTCTATGTCAAACTATAAACACTGCTACCACACTCCACTTGGAGCTATTCCAAATGGCTTCTCTACTATACGTATCCAGATTGCTACTAAGAGTCATCCGGATTGGTGTCAAAGCTTGCATCGACGTAACTCTTTACGAAGAAATCTTTCTTACCTCCATAATCGAGAAACATTTCCTTAGCCTTTTAGTTATTAAGGATGATCTTGACCATTGTCCAGTGATCCACTCATGGATCATTCCTGTACCCCTTGACGGATTCATGGCAAGGCACACACAGGTGCAGTACACAGCATGGCATACTATACAGAGCCTATGGCTAAGGCATAGGGGACAACATTCGTCCTTTCTCTTTCTTCTGTCGTGGTCGATCTTTGAGTCTCACTCAACTTCACACCTTACAAAGCAGGCGAGAACAATTCTCTCTGACTAATCCATTTTGAACTCTCTCAAAATCTTGTCAATTTATGTACTCATTCAAAGTCTCATCAAGCATCTTGATCTATCTCTATAGATCTTGATGCTCAACAATTAGATAGCTTTATCCAGGTGTTTCTTTGCAAAACTCCTTTCAAACAACCCTTTATGCTTTCCAGAAATTCTACATCATTTCCGATAAACAATATGTCAACCACATATGCTTATCAGAAACTCTATAGTGCTCCCATTCACTTTATTGTAAATACAAGTTTCTCATAAAGTTTGTATAGACTCAAAAACGTTGATCACCTCATCAAAGTGTATATTCCAACTCCGAGATGCTTGCTTCAGTCCATAGAAGGATCACTGAAGCTTGCTCACCTTTTAGCATCCTTAGGACTGACAAAACCTTCTGGTTGTATCGTATACAACTTTTCCTCAATTAAATTGTTAAGGAAACGATGTTTTGTCATCCATCTGCCAGATTTCATAATTGAAAAATGCAGCAACTGCTAACATAATCCCAGTAGACTTTAGCATTGCTACGAGTGAGAAAGTCTCATCGCAGTCAACTGTTTGAACTTGTCGGAAACTTCTTTGTGACAAGTCGAGCTTTATAAATGGTGACATTTACCATCAGCGTCTGTCTTCATCTCAAAGGTCCATTTGTACTCGACGACCTACCGTCCAACGAGCAAGTCTACCAAAGTCTATACATGGTTTTCATACATGGATCCTTTCTCGGATTTCATGGCCTCTAACCATTTGTCAGAATCCGGGCCCATCATCACTTCTTCATATCTCGTAGGTTCATCGTTGTCCAACAACATGACCTCCAAGACAGGGTTGTCGTACCACTCAGGAGCAGTATGCATCCTTGTCTACCTACGAGGTTCGATAGTAACCCTATCCGAAGCTTCATGATCATCATCATTTACTTCCTCTTCAACTGACGTAGATTCCACAGAAACATCTTTTTGCGCTTCGCTACTCTCTTTGGTGAAACAAAGGTTCAACAACCTCATCAAGTTCTATCTGCCTCCCACTCAATTCTTTCGAGAGAAACTTTCTCTCGGGAAAGGACCCGTTTTAGCAACAAACAATTTATGCTTGGATCTGAGATAGAAGGTTCACCCAACTGTTCTTAGGGTAATCTATGAAGATGCATTTGTTCGCTTTGGGTTCGAGCTCATTAGGTGAAAACATTTTTCCACACAAGCGTCGCAGCCCCAACCATTAAGAAATGACAGCTTAGGTTTGTATAAAACCATAATTCACACGGTGTCATCTCAACGGATTTAGATGGTGCCCTATTTAAAGTGAATGTAGTTGTGTCTAATGCATAACCCCAAAACTATTGTAGCAAAACGATAAGAGACATCATAACCCACACCATATCTAATACAGCACGACTATGATATTTGGCCACACCATCAAACTATGGTGTTTCAGGTGGCGTGAGTTGTGAAATGACTTTCACATTGTCTAAAGTTGTATGCCAAACTCGTAACTCAGATATTCACCTCCACGATCATATCGCAGACATTTTTATCATCTTGTCATGATGATCTTAAACTTCACTCTGAATTTGCTTAACCTTTTCAAATGACTCAGACTTGTGTTTCATTAAGTAAACATACACTATATCTACTCAAATCATCAGTGAA
Source organism: Hordeum marinum (assembly GCA_022496015.1). Lineage (NCBI taxonomy): Eukaryota > Viridiplantae > Streptophyta > Magnoliopsida > Poales > Poaceae > Hordeum > Hordeum marinum. The sequence goes on along the minus strand of CM039678.1, from coordinate 448,295,558 downwards.
GGTAAGAAAATAATGATGTCCACCGCACGCTACAAGACACATTGGACTGCATACATCAACATGTATCATTTCCAATAAATCACTTACCTGCTCCATCAATCCGGAAAACGGGGTCCTTAGTCATCTTTCCCAAGAGGTATGGTTCGCCAGATCGAATGAGTCCAAAGATCCATCAACATGGAGTTTCTTCATGCGCTTTATACCAATATGACATTTAGCGGTAGTGCCACAAGTATGTGGTACTATCATTATTAACTTTGTATATTTTGGCATCAATGTTATGAACATGTGTATTACTATGATCAAGATTCAACAAACCATTCTCACTGGGTGCATGACCATTGAAGGTATTATTCATGTAAACAGAATAACAATTATTCTCTAACTTAAACGAATAACCGTCTTGCAATACACATGATCTAATCATGTTCATTCTCAACACAAAACACCAAATAACATTTATTTAAGTTCCTCACTAATCCCGAAGGTAGAGAGAGCGTGCGACGTCGATCACATCAACCTTGAAAACATTTCCAACACACATCGTCACCTCACCCTTAGCTAGTCTCCGTTTATTCCGTAGCTTTTACTTCGAGTTACTAACATTTAGCAACCGAACCGGTATCCAATACCCAGGTGCTATTAGGAGTACTAGCAAGGTACACATCAATAACACGTATATCAAATACACTTATGTCGACGTTGCCAGCCTTCTTATGTACCAAGTATCTAGGGTTGTTCCGCTTCAGCGACTGCTCACCTCATAATAGAAGCACTTAGTCTCGGGTTTGGGTTCAACTTTGGGTTGCTTCACTGGAGCAGCAACTGACTTCCCATCCATGAAGTTTCCCTCCTTTCCCTTGCCCTTCTCGAAACTAGTGGTTTTACTAACCATCAACACTTGATGCTCCTTCTTGATTTCTACCTTCGCGGTGTCAAACATCGTGAACAGCTCAGGGATCATTTTTTCTATACCTGGCATTTTATAGTTCATCACCAAGTTCTAGTAGTTTAGTGACAGTGACTTGGAGAACTATATCAACCACTATCTTATCTGGAAGATCAACTCCCACTCGATTCAAGCGATTGTAGCACCCAAACAATCTGAGCACATGCTTAACGATTGAGCTATTCTCCTTCATCTTGCAAGCAAAGAATCTTGTTGGCGATCTCATATCTCACAACATGGGCACGAGCCTAAGATCCCAATTTCAGCTCTTAGAACATCTCATATGTTCCGTGACGTTCAAAACGTTTTGGAGCCTTAATTCTAAGCCATAATGCATGACGCACTAAACTATCAAGTAGTCATCGGAATGTGCCTGTTAGATGTTCACAACATCCACAGACGACGCTAGAGGGGGTGGTGCACCAAGCGGTGCATTAAGGACATGAGCCTTCTGTGCAGCAATGAGGACAATCCTCAGATCACGGACCCAGTCCGCAATATTGCTACCATCATCTTTCAACTCTATTTCTCTAGGAACATATAGAAATTCAAGGGAGCTACAGTGTGAGCTAGTAATCTACAACATAATTTTGCAAAGACACTACTGACTATGTTCATGATAATGAGTTCAATTAATCGTATTACTTAAGAACTCCCACTCAAATTGACATCCCTCCGGTCATTCGAGTGATACATGATCCAAATTCACCAACTCAAGTCCGATCATCACGTGAGTTGAGGTGGTTTCAATGGTGAACACCATCATGTTGATCATATCTACTATATGACTCATGTTCGACCTTTCGGTCTCTTGTGTTCCAAGGCCATGTATGTACATGCTAGGCTCGTCAAGTTTAACCCAAGTGTTCTGCATGTGCAACACTGGCTTGCACCCGTTGTATGTGAACGTAGAGTCTATCACACCCGATCATCATGTGGTGTCTCGACATGATGAACTTTCGCAATGGTGCACAATCGGGGAGAACACAGTTTATCTTGAAATTAAGTGAGGGATCACCTTATAATGCTACCGTCGTCCTAAGCAAAACAAGGTGCATAAAAGGATTGACATCACATGCAAATCATAAGTGACATGATATGGCCATGAACTTGTGCTTTTGATCTCCATCTTGAAAGCATCGGCATGATCTCCATCGTCACCGGTATGACACCATGATCTCCATCATATTGATATCCATCAACGTGTCGCCATCGGGGTTGTCGCGCCCACCATGCTTCTACTACTATTGCTACCATTTAGCGATAAAGTAAAGCATTACATAGCGCTTAATGATTGACATGCAGGTCATACAATAATTAAATACAACCCTATGGCTCCTGCCGGTTGTCGTACTCGTCGACATGCAAGTCGTGATATTCTATACAAAACATGATCATCTCATACATCACATATATCTCATCATGTAATTGGCCATATCACATCACAACATACCCTGCAAAAACAAGTTAGACGTCCTCTAATTGTTGTTGCATGTTTTACGTGGATGCTACGGGTATCTAGCAAGAACAATTCTCACCTACACAAAAACCACAGTAGTGATACATAAGTTGCTTTTTAACCTTCTCAAGGACTGCCTTTGTCGAATCCGATCCAACTAAAGTAGGAGAAACAGACACCCGCCAGCCATCTTTGTGCAACGAGGTTACACGTCAGTCGATGGAACCGGTGTCTCGTAAGCGTACGAGTAAGGATGGTCTAGGCCGCTTCATCCCACAATACCACTGAACCAAAACACGACCAAGGGAGGAAGCAATCTAAGCATCAACACCCACAAACTCTTTGTATTCTACGAGAGATCTCATCTACACATAGACCTAGCTCATGATGCCACTGTTAGGGAACGTTGCATGGGAAACAAAAAAATTCCTACACACACGCAAGATCAATCCATGGTGATGAGCATCTACGAGAGGGAGAGTGGATCTACATACCCTTGTAGATCGCTAAGCGGGAAGCGTTAAGAAACGCAGTTGGTGTAGTCAAACGTCTTCGCGATCCAAATCGCCGAGCGTCCCGTGATCTCATCACGATCCGTCCGGCGATCCAATCATGATCCGTCCTGAGAACTCATCAGGATCTGTCCCGCGATCTCATCATGATCTGTCTCGCGATCTTGATCACGGTCCTTCCGATCTAGCGCCAAACGGACGACACCTCCGCGTTCAGCACACGTACAGCTCAATGACGATCTCCGCCTTCTTGATCCAGAAAGAGGGAGTGGAGAGGTAGATGGGTTCTCCGGCAGTGCGACAGTGTTGTGGCGATGGTGGTGGAGCTATTCTAGCAGGGCTTCGCCTAAGCACCGCTGAAAACCGATCTAGAGGAGAAACTGCGATCTAGAGGAGAGGTAGCACGTGGCTATTAGGGTTAGCTTTTTCCTATAAATCCTCTAGTATATATATAGGAGGGAGGGAGGGGAGGAGGCAGCCTCAAACCCTCAAGGTTTGGTCAAAATTGGAGGTGGAGGAGTCCTACTCCAATCCTATTAGGAGTAGGATTCCTCCTTTCCACTTGGAAACTCTTTCCACCTCTCCACCTTTTGATTTTTTCCTTCTCAAACCACTCCAGCTGCATGAGCCCTTAGTGGAGGCTTCGGCTAGCCCAGCAGGGGCTGGTTTACCTCCTCCCACAGCCCATGTAGCCTTTTGGTTCGAAATACCTCTCCCGATAGTCCCCCGGTACACTCCCGACACTCCCGATACACTACCGATGAGCCCGAAACTTTTCCGCTGACCAAAACAGGACTTCCTATATATCAATCTTTACCTCCGGGCCATTCCGGAGCTCCTCATGATGTACGGGATCTCATTCAGGACTCCGAACTACCTTCGATCACCACCATACATAACTCTATACTACCGAAACGTCACCGAACCTTAAGTGTGCAGACCCCGCGGGTTCGAGAACTATGTAGAAATGACCGAGACACCTCTACTCAATAACCAATAGCGGGACCTGGATGCCCATATTGGTTCCTACATATTCTATGAAGATCTTTATCGGTCGAACCTCTATGTCAAGGATTCAGTTAATCCCGTATGATGTTCCCTTTGTTCTTCGGTATGTTACTTGCCCGACATTCGATCGTCGGTATCTCCATACCTAATTCAACCTCGTTACCGGCAAGTCTCTTTACTCGTTCTGTAATACAAGATCTCGTGACTAACTCTTAGTCACATTGCTTGCAAGGCTTATTGTGATGTTGTATTACCAAGTGGGCCCTGAGATACCTCTCCGTCACACGGAGTAACAAATCCCAGTCTTGATCCATGCCAACCCAACAGACTCCCTCGGAGATACATGTAGAGCACCTTTATAGTCACCCAGTTATGTTGTGACGTTTGATACACACAAGGTACTCCTTCGGTGTCAGTGAGTTGCATGATCTCATGGTCATAGGAACAAATACTTGACATGCAGAAAATCGTAGCAATAAACTGACATGATCATATGCTACGTTTGTAATATGGGTCTTGTCCATCACATCATTCTCCTAATGACGTGATCCCGTTATCAAATGACATCTCATGTCCATGACTAGGAAACCATAGCCATGTTTGATCAACGAGCTAGTCTATTAGAGGCATACTAGGGACATGGTGTTGTCTATGTATCCACACATGTATCCGAGTTTCCGATCAACACAATTATAACATGGATAATAAACGATTATCATGAACAAGGAAATATGATAATAACCAATTTATTATTGCCTCTAGGTCATATTTCCAACACTAAGCAGTGGCATGAGAAGTTCGAAAGAACTTTAACAACTGTAAGCTTTGTTGTAAACGAAGCTGACAAATGTGTGTACTATCGCCATGGTGGGAGCAAGGGAGTTATCCTTTGCCTATATGTTGATGACATACTGATTTTCGGAACAAATCTGAATGTCATTGAGGAGGTCAAGAATTTATAGTATCATTGTTTCGAGATGAAGGATTTAGGAGTAGTTGATGTTATTTTAAATATCAAGCTGTTGAGAGATGATGATGGTGTGATTTCATTGCTTCAATCTCACTATGTGGAAAAGTTCTTGAATCGCTTTCGTTATAGTGACTGAAAGCCCTCTCCAACACCTTTAATGTTAGCGTGTTACTTCGAAAGAATCAAAGAATTGCTAGAGATCAATTGAAATACTCTCAAATTATTGGCTCACTTATGTACTTAGCCAGTGCCACGAGACCTGACATCTCTTTTGCTGTTAGCAAACTGAGTTGGTTTGTCTCAAAACTGGGAGATGATCATTGGAAAGCTCTAGAAAGAGTTATGCGCTATTTGAACGGCACTACAAGCTATGGAATTCACTACATTGGGTACCCAAAGGTCATTGAAGGGTATAGTGACTCAAACTAGATCTCTGACGCTGATGAGATAAAGGCCACGAGCGGATATGTATTCACTCATGATGGTGGCGCTGTTTCCTAGAAGTCTTCCAAGCAAACCATCTTAACGAGGTCAACAATTGAAGCAGAACTCACAGCACTAGATATAGCTACAGTGGAAGCAGATTGGCTTCGTCGGCTCTTGAATGACTTACCGGCTGTGGAGAAACCTATACCGGTGTTCTTATGAACTGCAACGGTCAAACTGTGATTGCCAAAGTGAGTAGTTCAAAGGATAACATGAAGTCATCAAGACATGTTCAGAGAAGGTTAAAATCTGTCAGAAAAATGAGAAACTCCAGAGTTATTGCATTGGATTATATCCAAACGTCTAAAAATCTGGCAGATCCTTTTACCAAGGGTCTATCACGTAATGTGATAGATAATGCATCAAAGGAGATGGGTATGAGACCCATAACATGAGTTGTTCACAGCGCTAACCTATTCTATGTGATCGGAGATCCCGTAAATTAGATGTGGAAGATAAGCTGTTGGTCAACTGAGAGGAAAGTATCCTTACTATTAATAATACCACTCCATGAAGATGCAATACTTTCCTAATCTGCATGGCAGGTTGATATAAATCTTAATGTGTTCTAAGTGGCTTATTTAAGCAGAGATGTTGTCCTGCAGAATATCTTTTGAAGAACACACCTATATGAGTCTGATTGTTAACGTCGCAATCTATGACAGTAGGGTGCTCTCTAGTAAACTCATGAAAGTCCTCGGAGTATGACGCATAAGCTCCACCCGCGAGGAAGTCCCGGTATATAAACAGTGTTTTGGAACCAAAGGCAATTTTTTGTGTGCCTCTTGGATCTGGTGGGGGATTGCTGGAATTTGTTCTAAAAATAGGCCAGCCCAATAACAATTTTCAGAATTCATAATAAATCCTAGAGTCCCACTAAGCCCATTCGTGCAAGGCAAGAGGTGGGACAAAAGTTTAGTCCCACATTGCTAGTTTAGTAGGAGTTGGACCTCCTTATACGAGAGGATGTTTCTCCACATGTATGAGCATGAGAACAAGAGGGACATACATGCACACTCCTCCTTCGCCGCCTGCCTCGCCATGCCACACCTCGTTATGACGCGCATTGGGTTGAGGGAATGAGCTAAGCCGATGTCTAAATTTTTGCTATGCATGACTGGTATACGAAAGGTCACTCGAGAGTTGAAAGGCTTAGCTATAGTGAAGATTGAATACGACGCTGCATCCTTCGGTTGCTGCCTTTTCGTTTCATCTCCCTCTTTTGCTTCGCCTCCCGTCGCTGCTTATTCGCCTCCTTCTCCCGTGCCTATAAAAGGGAGGTCGCTCCTCTCCAGAGAGACACACCAGAACTTCCTCTTCCTCACGCCCTCAAGTTCCAAACCCTGAGCTGCTACTAGGTTCTTCCCCATCCCTTTTTGCGGCGTGCACCGCAGGTTGGGACAGTAGGCCTCCGAAACCCCACCACTTTGAGGCATGTACGGGAGAATGGTAATAAGGTTTTTAGGGAGCGCTCTGCGTGACTACTGGCTTCTTCATCACGGACGCCACGGACACCGATGATCACTTCCCAAACGACGACTTCTTCCCCGACGTCAATGACCTCTTCGACGACATGGTCGGTGACGACGTCAACGCCAACCCAGCTGCTGCCACCGCTCAGTACGTATTCATGTTTTCCATGTTCGAGGTTTTGCTAGAATTACATGGTCTAGTTTCTATTCTACCTATGTTTCCGTATTGTTCACATAATCTTCACCTACTATCCTTTAGTTTCCCTGATAAGTTTCGTTCCTCTTATTGTGGCATATTTTCCTCTAAGTCGCATGACTAGTGTTGCCTCTTTTACTATAATCTTGTTTTATCAGCTGCTTATTTCATTTAAATATTTTGGTAAATTGATCATATTTTCAATAGTACCCGATCAGGATCTGGTGAACAGCGGCGAAGGTGGCCCAACCCTGATCAAGGGTGACCCTGTCGTTGATCATCCTCACCGTCACCCTCCATGCACAATCGGTGTTCATCTTCAGCTTGAACTTTGTAGGGATGACGGGGAAGTGCTTTGTGAAGTCCAAAGGCAATTGTAGACACTCCAGCTTAGGAGCAAGGATAACCTTGCAGAAGTGGTTTGGTCCTGACTCCTGATGGAAGTGGCCATAGTTCCTCCGCTTGGGACGTGGGTGATCCAGCACTTGCACTTCGTCCAATGCAGGCACAACCTCCTTTACCTTCTCCAATGGTGGGACGACCTACTTGCCCTTGTCTATCTGCATTATGAACAACACGCAATCCAATGGACAACATTCATTCATACCCCCTATGTTTCACCACCTCTCTGTCTCACCACCTCTACTCTTCCACCTCTCTATCTCACCCCCTCTCCTCTTCCACCTCTTTGTTTCACCACCTCTCCCTCTTCATGAACTCCAACTCCAACCCCACGAGAAAGGGTTGGGGTTGAAGTTCATGGCGAGGGAGAGGTGGTGAAGTTCGAGCAAACCATGGAGTAGTACCCTCGGGTCGCCGGAGTCCGACAACAACGAGGTGCTCTAATCCTTCCCGCCGATGTGTTCAATCCCCTCCCTAACTCTTCAATCGCGTGCTCTAATCGAATCTAGCTCGAGTCGAAAGGAGTGAATGTACAGAGAGGACGAGGTCTTACCGCCATGGCTGATGTGCTCCGGTGGAGGTCTGCATCACCGTCATGGATCGATTCGCAGTAGAGCTCAGGTGGTCGCCACCGCCGGTGTGAGTGGGGAAGAGAGGAGAGGGCGTTGAGGAGGGGGAGGTGAGGATAATTTATGACGGCACATCTGGAAACAACGCGACGTCTCGGGAGTGCACCCACGCGTGCAACCACCCATGCCCACGCCCACGTGGCTATGATTACATCGCTCGGGCCTGACTGAGGAAAAAACGGACAGTTTGAACGGCAGGCCCGGGCCTATGGGTGTGCAAGACGTGCCGCCCGCACAGGCCTCCAAATTTGAGGGGCCCATATTTTGGAAACTGTGCACATGGCGTGTGGGCTATTTCCTAGTAGAAGGCCTAGGTCGGTTGCCAGGTCCGCTATCCCGAAAGAGATGAATCTAGCGCAATTCCTCAAAAAAAAATCTAGCCCTAATCCAATATGGAATCGATTGCACCGGCACACTGTGCAGGCGTCGGCACACAGGCACCGCCGCCGCCGTGCTCACGATTCATCCTGCGGTACGTCCCCGCACGCTTCACGGCCTGCTGTACGATCCTGCCGAGAACGTCAGGGAGCTGGTGGAGTTCGTCCTTCTTGGCGCACTACATATTGGGTTCTTGGCTCACCCCACACCTTATGCTTTGGAAGCCAACACGACGGGTATCTCCTCCTCCCGATTAGCTCATCCTTAACACTAACTCAGCCTAGTTGATAACCTACGAGTACCACTGATTTAGTTTTGTTGATGTCCATAATTCAGTGTACTTTCTATCAGAATATCATTCTTCTTGATATGCAGATTTCAATGTATGTTAGTATGTCCAGCCCCAATTTTAGTTTTTTGTCGTACAAAAATAAGTGTTGATGTTGTCCAATTTGAAGTACATAGACTGTCTAAGTTTTACATTGTACGCAGTCCAATTTTCAGTGTGCTTGCACTACTATTTTACTGCCATTTATCAAATGGTTTGCTGCCTTTTATTGAGTGTACCAGAGTTTGCTTTAACACTTTGTTCTCTTCTGCTTTCCTTGGATGCATACAAGTTAGCCTTGTTTCTTCAAGGATGAATCTGCCAATATGACATCGATAATCAATAGGAATAAAAGGTATCTATTCAGTCCTTTAGATTAGTGCCCAACTAGCTCGGCCAATGGAATATAGGCCCCATTTTAGAGTTTGGCACAGAGTTCCGGATTTTGCCGACCCGGTTCTGTTTTTAGGGATGCAAGCCCAAAGATGCTTTAAAGTCCGTGCTATGTGGGTCCAACAGTAAATACAGACAACCAAACGGATCAACATGTTCCCACGCGGATCTGATTGGGGTATATGCAGGCTACTAAACACGCCCTAATACGTTGTGAACGGCGAGCAACTCTTCGTGAGCTGACGAGGCAGATTCTAGTGTAATTTGGCACCGTCCCATCGCAAATAGCAAATACCATCTGATTGTATTATTACGTTACGTCTTCACTAGCTTCGGATAATAACGATATCTTGTAGATATACACACCAGTTGGGGCCCAAGTTCGCTACGGAATTCGAATAGGCATCTCAATTATTGGAGAATATATATCCCCGGGCTCCTGGAATCAATCCCAAATCAACAGTAGCTAGCTACTTGTATCTGCATGGTCGCATGCGTTTCCTGTTCATCACATGACACCTAACTTATCTCGGTGCGCCTGCACACATCGATCAGTGCATGCATGGCTGCACTGGTGATTCGCTTGCATGTCTCCACTGATACACAAACACTGCAAGGTATCAAGTCAACACAACAGGGATTGTAGTACATCAGTTAGCTTGCATGTCTCCCCTCGGACGAACACTGTAATTAAGCTAGATTCTCTCTGAAGACAAGATTACAGTAGAACGGAGAGCCCTTCCATCATCAACAACCACACGTACGTGTGAAATCATGCATGCTGGTTACTCCATCAGTCTCATAATATAAAAATATTTTTGACACTAGTATATAGTGTCAAAAGCGCTCTGATGTCACGCAACAGACCATATATTCATGGTGATTTCACATCAGAAGATAGTAGTACTCCATATCTAGCTTTGATCTTTTCTCACTGTCTTGCTAACTGGGGTCGGTCTTCCATGATTTGCCCAACGACCAACCATGAAAAGATCGAAGATCGAGCGCCACTTTTCACTATGCGTTTCGATGACGATTGCAGCGAGTCGATCATGCAGGCGATCCTGGCTGGGGCCGGCCAGCCGGTCTGCTTATCCCGGCGACGACAACAACCTGTCAAGCAAGCCACGCGATCGCGTGAGTCATCGCGCACCCATCTACCGGCGCCGTCTATTCATCGGTGGAGTTCCGGGCAATCGATACACCTTGTGAGCCCCTAATGGCGATAAAAAGGATAAGCCAGCGGATGCGGCCCCGAGCATATGCTTTGCTTATCTCGGTGGAGAAGTCCATTTCCTCATTGGTTTTCGATCGATATCGGGAGGATTCCATCCGTCTTTTTCTCTTTCCTGCCATCAGCTGGTTGGACGATCGATCGGTGTTACAGTAGGTATATGTTGGTGGAGGCGATGGGAGTACAGAAGTACTGGCCTTTTTCGGAGTGTGCTTAGTGGGTGATGAAATTAATTATGCGCTAAAGTAAACGGTTGTGCTAGTGGAATACCTGCATGCATTGTCAATCATTTCTACTCTTGAGACTACACATAGTGAGAGTAAGACTACTCAGAGTAGGGATTAGCTTAGACTATTAATAAGCATATGTTACTCTTTTCATTTCGGTTTAAAGGCTCATTTTAAAATTTCCAGATTTTCATTATACTAGGCTCATTTTGTGTTTAATCAAGTGAAAGTACTTTGAGTCTCACGTCATATTTAATTCATACAGATGAAAGAGGGAAAATTAATGATCATCCATGCATCTCATTCTACGTGCACCATGCACGGCCAATTAAAGGTGATGGACATATTCCTTTGGGAGCCAAATATGTGGAAAATATTTTATTGATCATTTTATATCCACAAAACTCATGCCACCCACTCACATTCTACCTTGATCGAAAGGCAAACATAACAGTGTTTTTCTCCAAGCTGCACCGGTGTGAGTGGAGGCGTTGAAAGAGGAGTACAAGCTCGCCTTCGTCCTCTCCAACCCCCTCATGAAGTACCCCATCCACTGCAAGAAGCCTGACGATGACGACGATGAGTACATCTAGTTTAATTCTGTTTTTATGCATTGTTTATGATCGAAAGGCCTAATGGGCCTTACACCCACTTTGATATCTGTGCAATACGGGAATCTGTGACGGTCAAACCTATTTGGTGATTATAGCGTCTAAACAGCTATTCAGTTGTGAGTTGGGTAGCTTGCCATTTAGTTACTTGTGTATACCAATTCATCATCGAAAGTTATCGAACCAAGAGTGGAAGTGCATAGAGGATTGATTTGAGAAGAAGCTAAGCTGCTGGAAAGGGAAGCTTTTGTCTTATGGAGGAAGGCTTATATTGATTAATTCGGTGCTCACGAGTATGCCCATGTTTCTCCTTTCTTTCTTTGAGGTACCAGTAGGGATACATCAAAGATTGGACTTTTATCGATCTAGTTTCTTTTGGCAGAGTGATGAAGTAAAGAAAAAAATATAGACTTACTAAATGGGACATAATTTGCAGACCCAAAGACCAGGAAGGTTTGGGGATTGAAAACTTAAAGGTTAAGAATAGATGTCTGCTTAGTAAGTGGTTGTACAGATTATCATTAGAGAGTATAGGAATGTGGGCACAACTTTTACGTAATAAGTACCTCCATTCTAAAACATTAGCTCAAGTTATAGTTCGACCGACTGACTCCCCATTCTAAAAGGGCTTGATGAAGGTCAAGGCTTAATTTTTCCATAGAACTCGGTTCATCATTGGGAATGGAGGTGCAACGAGATTTTGGGAAGATACGTGGCTTGGGAAGACGCCCTTGGCTTTACAATATCCTGCGCTTTATAATATTGTGCAACGTAAAGATGTGTATGTTGACACAATATTTCAGTCCATTCCGCTCAACATCCAGTATCAGCGAACTCTCATAGGACATCATTGGGCAGAATGGTTGCACTTAGTTAGACGCCTCATGGATGTACAGTTATCGGACGAGCATGATAGGATTACGTGAAAGCTCACAGCTTTAGGCATATTTACAGTCAAATCCATCTACCTTGACCTTATTGACACGATGGAGGTATCCAAGTCGATTCACATTTGGAAGGTCAAGGTTCCTTTAAGAAACAAAGTCTTCATGTGGTTTGTTCACGAGAAGGTGATCCTCACTAAGGACAATTTAGCAAAGCGCAATTGGCCAGGAAATACAAGATGCAGTTTATGTAATCACTAGGAAACCATCAAACACCTTTTTCTCCACTGCCCGCTAGCAAAACTATTATAACAAACTGTTCGGATAACTTTTAATATTGTCCCTCCCGATAGCATTGACACGTTATTTGGCACGTGGCTAAACGGAGTTGACATGAACATTGCTAGACATATACGCATAGGAGTATGTGCACTTCTTTGGGCTATATGGAACTGTAGGAATGACATGGTTTCTAACAAGAAAATACATATACATTTCTTGCAGGTACTACATAGGGCGTCGACGTTGATCCGTACGTGGTCGTTACTCACTCCTACGGACACCAGGAAGCCTTTGGTTACTGGGTGTGCCCGGTGGAAGATGATAGCACGGGATATATTTAACCGGTTTGGATGACGTTCCACTAATAGGATAGATGGTTAGGCATCTAGGTCTAGTTTCGCCGGTTGTGGCTTCTATTGATTTATTTTACATTTTTGTAATTTCGCTCCTTCAGAGCGTGCTTGGAACCGCAGACTATTTGTTATCACACTTTTAATAAAGTGACCGTATGCATCATACTGATGCAAAGGCCGGAGATCACACTTTTTTTCTGAAAAAAATAAGGAGAAATAACTAATTAAGAGGTTAGCGATGGATGGTCGATCACTGACAGATGCAAAACCGTGTACTCAATTGGGTTAGCGATAGGGGGTTAATCGCTGACGGTAAGAGAAATTGTGCTACGCGTTGCACTAGCTCATTAATAAGAGTCATTAAAAGACAATATGTACATTGGTTACCCACACACACAAGTGCGGTTGATAGATTGCGTGATAATCTCATAGTCATAAACAATTTCTTACTTGTAAATGTATGTGATCATTATGCTCGTTGCAAATATCTGATTGCTAAATGTCATTAGGGATAGGTCCACTGATCAAACATGATTTCCTGGTTAAAAAACGTGTGAGAATATTTATTCGTATATGCAAATCTTGATGGTATGAATGCTCCAGTGATCAAACATGATTTCCTGGTTAAAAACGTGTGAGGATATTTATTGGTATATGCAAAGCTTGGTGGTATGCATTCGTTTTTAATTGCACACATTTATATGTGTTGACCGTGTGATATATGTCTATCACTTCATACGGTTGAACCATGCCCGTGTGCTTTGTTTTCGACATCGCGAATGATTGATGTGTCGTACATGTGTCCTCTGTTTTATTAATGCACACAGATGGGTATTTGAAATAGTGCACGACTGCTTGAAACCATTTCGGTATTTCAAATTATTAGCCCCCGCCTCCCACACGCCCACACATTTGAAAAAGTAGGCCTTTTTAGAGAAAGCATGTGCACTACAGCATATCACATATGAACATATAATGAAATAATGAACACACACACTATATGTATATATATATATATTATATATATATATACATATATATATATATTATATATATATATATATATATATATATATAGTACACTAGTAGAAAACACGAAACTAGTCCCGGTTTTAGAGGGCTTTTAATCTCGGTTTTGGAACCAGGACAAAACAAGCGGGACTAATACTCAAAACCTATAGTCCCGGTTCTCTTACGAACCGGGACCAAAGGGCTCCACGTGGTCGTTGCGGAGCGTCCAGGCAGGAGGACCTGTAGTCCCGGTTGATAACACAAATCGGGACCAAAAGACAGCCACGCGTCAGCAGCTCGCAAGCGCTGTTTTTTTTGAAAGGGGCTTTAGGGGTTTTGGAGGGTTAATTTAGGAGTTTCATATTGTGTTAGCTAGCTAATAGAGAGAAGTGACCTCTCTTTCTCCGTGCTTGGTCGACGCTAGCTACTATACATATAGAGAGAACTCGTCGCTAGCTAATAAACAAATGAAGGAAAACCATTAATTACACAAGATCGTTATGCTGAACATATATAGAGAGAAGTGACATCTTTTTCTCCGTGCTTGGTCGAACAAAAAAAAATCGTATATCTATCCGACGCTACTACATATATACAATATAACATCTTTTATAATCCCTAACATCATCTACCTAAGATCCAATCACAAATCCACATAGTATTCTTCGTGTCTAGGTATGACGTGGTCAAGAAAGAATCCCGCCAATTTCTTTTGTATTGCTCGTATGCCATCATGTGCTAGGAGTTCATCCCGCATCCGCCAGATCTAATTTAAAGAGGGGGGGGGGGGGGGGTCAATACATGCATATATATGAATGAAACTCAACACCATTGATGATAATACATAAAATAAAATTGTGTATATTATTTATGTACTTCAAATTGTTTGTCAGAGAAGCCCCACTCAGAGGTCGAGTGGCGAATGAACTTGCATACATACTATCCACATAAAACAGTCCCGGATTCCTAGTACAAGCACTTTACGAGAATAGATTTCAATCAACCTGATAAACAAGCATGGTAATAATATATTGATGAAAATTTGAATCAATTAGAGATGCACGGAACTAGCTAGTACTACTTACTTTGGGGGTGTGTAAATCGCAACTCTTTGTTTAAACTGGGAACCTTTTGGGTGAACTTTTTCCAAACCCTGTCACGCAAAGAAAATGATTAGTTGATATCAGAAAATTAACGAAAGTTGCCGATATGGTCCCGGTATTGATTGAACTTACTTCTTGAGCATTGCAGTCATGTCCACATAAGTCTCGAGATCTTTACGCCTCGAGTCTAAGACAGTTACTAATGCCCCGTCAAGCTTAATGGATAGCAGAATAAAGTGGTAACTGCATGCGCATATATAACTATCATCAATTATATTACTTAACCTCGAGTAAGCGAAACCGAATATGCAGAAGACAGCAACACTCACTTGAAGTTGTTAGGAAAGAGTATTTCCGTTTTGTTCTGATGTATAAGGAACGACTTTAGCAAGTTCTCCTCGGTCTCTTTGACTGTGTTTTGTACCAACCATTCATTTACGGCATCTGGGCTAATGAAGCCAATGTCGAAGATTCCAGCTTTTTTGCATTTGATGATCTTCAATCTACATAATATAGTGAGGGTAATTATATATACATGCAATGAACAAGCTGAGCTAGAGACTTAACTATAGAAGTAATACTTACAGACAGTAGCAAGTCATGAGTTGTTTGTTGAGGGCCAGTTGAGTCCAATGAAATAACACCATAAATTCAATAGGCATCACGTTGAGTCCAATGAATTCGTGCTCTAGTTTAACTCTAACATACATAGTGTCTCTCCCAGACTCCTTGCAGGTTTTCATGTACCACTCTTGCAAATTGTACATCATCGTTGTTAGATGTGGATGACTAGGTTTGACGAGAGGCTTCCCATGCGCGTATTTAAATTCTTCTACTGTTATCTCAGCCGTTTCAAAAATTACATCATCCCCCAAGTAATCACCAGGTTTGGTACCTGGCAATAGCACCGGATGATTAGCGTTATCGCTAGACACCTTGAGCGGGGGGCACGATTCTTCTCTTGTTTGCCAAGATAGGGAATTGTTTTCCCACTTCTTCATTCTTTGACTCTTGCAGCACTATAAGTACTTCCCGACCGCTGCGCTTCATTATATGTCTTTATAATACAACTCTCATAGTTTGATGGCAACGGAGGCGGTGATGGTCACTTCACGGCATCCAGAGTGCGCTTCGCTTTCACCGGATCTACCGTTTCCTTTAGAGGTGGATGTTTCTGTGCAAAATGGGCCTTCACATCGGCTTTAATGATGTCATCTTTTTCTTTGTCAGTCCTCTCGTATGGTAACTTTGGAAGAGGCTTGAGGCTTGGACCAATTTTGAATTTCTTCCCGCCTATTGTACTGCTAGCCGCCAAAGTGGCGGCGGCGTCTCTCTTCCGTCATGGTTGATGCGTTGGAGGAGGCAGAGTGGCCTGGCACGCCAGAGGAGGAGGAGGAGGAGGAGGAGGAGGCGGAGTGGCCCGACGTGCCGGAGGAGGCTGAGTGGCCTGACGCGCTGGAAGAGGCGGAGTGGCCTGACGCGCCGGAGGAGGCAGAGTGGCCTCACGCGCCGTAGGAGGCGAAGGAGGAGGCAGAGTGGCCTCACGAGCCAGATGAGGAGGAGGAGGAGGAGGAGGCAGAGTTCCCTGACGATCCGGAGGAGGCTGAATCTGCTGAGGCTTCCAGTTTGGAAGCTTGATGTACTCCTTTGTCCATAGACAGGTACTCCTCTGAGCATTTTCCAGAAGAACAACATCCTCTTCACCTATAGGGTTATCAAGATCCAACCCCTCATATCCAGCCATGTGGAATCGGACGACAATGGAAAGTTCCCTCAGCTCGAGGAGGTAGAACAGAGCCAACCACCGCCTTGAAGGTCAGGTTCTGGCATCTCGTCATTAGCTCGCAATGTTGAGCCTCTGTGATACTATTCACGGGGTAGCGAGGAGCCGTGAAATCAGGTTGAACAAGCTCTATGGAAGCCATCCTGCTTCTCCGTTGAGATGGTGGGGTAGCTTTTGGGTCGTCGTCGAAGGAAGGATCTTCGTGCCGCTCAGATGGTTGGCCGGTAACTCGTTGGCTCTCAAGTTCCTCTAGTTTTTCTAATCTTGCACTAAGCTTATTCATTTTGCTTGCTTCCAGTTTCCTCTTTCTCTCTCGGCTTCTATAATTGCCATTGTTGGGAAACCCATGCTTCCACGGAACGGAGCCGGATTTACCTCATGTTTGTCTAGGGTGTTCAGGATTCCTGAGGGCCTCTGTCAGCTTGTCCTTTTCTCTGTCGGGAATGAACGTCCCTTCCTGCGATGCCTTGATTGCTGCCTGACGCTTTCTGATGGGTATTGCAAGTTGAGCTCTTGTCCAGACACACACTAGGTCCAAAGTTCTCCCAACCCCTAAGAACCAAGTCCTTGAACGATCTGGCCAGTGCAATGTCTCTGGGTAGACATTCTTAGCAAGCAGGTCTTGCTCATCTTTGTCCCATAACGGTCGGGCTTTGTAGTAGCCACATGACCCTGTGTGATGATGATACTGCTTCGCTGCAACATTTATCTTGTTTCTCAGTGACATTTCCTTACTCTTCTCTGATTTCCTGTAGGCCACAAATTCGGGTCATGGATCTCTTATCTTCTCATATCGACCGGAGAACTCTGGAGTCTTCTCTTTCTCAACAAACTTTGTGTTCAACTCTTTCTTCCAGTTCTTGAATAGTTCTGCCATCTTCTTAAGAGCCCACGACTTGACCTTTCGCTCTATAACTGGTTTATTCGGATCCTCCTCTTGCGGTAGGCTGAAATTTCTCATCAGCTCGGTCCAAAGATCATCTTTCAGTCTATCATGGACATAAGAAACTTCGGGGTCCTTATTATTCTTATTCCACTGCTGGGTGGTGATCGAGACATAGTTCCTAACAACAACTCCACACTGATGTACAAATGCATCTTTGGTCCTCTTGGGAGCAATCGGTTGGCCATCGTTTGCGACTTCTGTGATCGTGAACTTTTCATCCTGGCGCAACCTTCTCTTCAGGCCTCGTATCCTTACCTCGCTGGACTTTGCAACAATTGAGGATCCCTCCTCCGTTCGGTCACCGGAGCCGTGATCATCATCTCTTTCCTCCGCCATTCGGTCACTGGATCCGTGATCATGATCTCCTTCCTCCGTCATTCGGTCACCGGAGCCATCATTATCTCTTGTCTACTCCATTGTTGGATCACCGGAGCCATCCTGTCCTTCCTGACCATCGGTGTCATTGAGATACGACAAGGGATTATACCCGGCGCGGATTATATCCCCCAAGAAGTATTCTTGTTCTATGTCTCTGTGATCCATAGTTTCTGCAAATATTACGACATGGCAATATACAAACATGAGATAGGAAATCAATACAAGGCATTAATCAATTGTCTCAAGCAAGTGGTTGCCACCAAGTCGACGACGAGGATGCATGCTGGTCGGCCACCGTCGACTCAATGGCTACGCTATGCAAGTAAACATTAAACATGTAAACATCATATATCTACCTAATATAAAATTGACGATATCGTCGGGGACTCTCGCTCCCTCACCGTCGATCATCGGGGACTCTCCCTTATCGACGATCATCGGGGACTCCTCGATATCGCGTCACCAGTAAAACAACTAAAACAACTAAACTAACTAAAACAGTATGAACACTTAATTAACTAAAACATATAAAACATAAAAAAACTAAACAACTAAAACAAAAAACAACTAAAACAACTAAATTAACTAAAACATAGAAAACTAAATTAACTAACACATGAAACAACTAAAACACACAAAAAACAACTAAAACAACTAAAACACAAAACTACTAAAACAACTAAAAAAACAAAATAACTAAATTAACTATAACATAAAAAACTAAATTAACTAACACATGAAACAACTAAAACGATCGTCTTCATCGGGGCTTGACGAGAGGAGAGTGGCACGGGGAGAGCGGCGACGATGACAGGGAGAGCGGCGATGGAGACGAGCGGTGACGACGTCGGGTCAAGGCGGCGGCGGGGCAGGGGCGGCAACGAGGCGAGGGTGTCAAGGGCGACGAGACAGGCAGAGCATCGAGGGCGACAACGATGGTGTCGGGTCGCGGGGCGTCGAGGGCGACGGCAAGGGCGTCGAGGGCGGCGACGATTGTGAGGGTGACGGCGTCGGGTCGCGGGGCGAGAGCAGCACGACAGGGAGAGCGGCGACAGCGGTGAGGGTGCCTGCGCCGGGTCGGGACGTCGTCCAAAGTGCGGCGAGGGCGTCGATGGTGAGCTAGGGCAGCCTGGCGGCGTCGATGTGCTCGGCGTCGTCGGGGCAACTGCAGGTAAAATCTGTAATTTTTCCCAACTCCCGCTTATATACAAAGACCTTTAGTCCCGGTTGGTGGCTCCAACTGCGACTAGAGGGGAGTATTAGTCTCGATTCCAGCCACCAATCGGGACTAAAAGGCCAATTTCGGCAGCCCAAAGGGCGGGAAGTAGAGGCCTTTGGACCTGGTTGGTGGCTGCACCCACGACTAAAGGGTGGCTTCTAGTCCTGGTTGCTCCCACCAACCGGGACCAAAGGCCTAGCGTGGCGATGTCGAAAGTTTAGTCCCACCGCCCTAGTCGAGGGGCGATCGCACCTGTTTATAAGCCCCCCTGCGCATGACTTGTCGAGCTCCTCTTCTAAGCAGGCTATGTATATGCCTAAACTCTGCCGTGTTGGGCCTGCTGGGCTCGTGGGCTTGCGTCCTGGCCCATATTTAGATGGGTTTCTAGTCGTAAGCAGGCCGCGGTTGACTAGCAGGCGGCATTTTTTAATGTTATTTTTGTTTGATATTTAAGTCCCGGTTGGTGCCACCAACCGGGACTAAAGGGTGGCGCAATGCTGTGGTGGAAGTTTAGTCTCACCTTGCCAATCAAAGGTTGCCCGAATCTGTTTATAAGCCCTGTCGTGGCTGCTACGGTGAGCTCCTCTCAAATTGAAAATAGATGCCCTTATATAGGAAATTTGACCTAAATTTAAAATGCTAGTTAGGCGCCCTAACTAGCACTTTGAATTTAGGTTGAATTTTCTTTATAAGTGCATCTATTTTCACTTTTGCCAATTTTATGTTATTTTCTTGCATATTAAAATTTCTTAACAAAAAATACTCGACAAATATTCTTTTTCCTATTAAAGCTTTTAACAAAAAAAACTTTGATAATTTTAGTTGCATAAATTTTATATAATATCAAGTTTAGTTATATAACTTTTATTGGACGAAAATACGTCTGTTACAAAAGGATTTCAATTTTTTAAACATATTTGCACTAAAGAATTTTTCTGCATTCAATATGCACCATTCAAAGCCACATAATCCCTTTTCAACCCTTTTCTGACTTCATTTGCTACTTTTTATGCATTTCATCATTTATTTTAGGCTAAACTGACCCTAAATTGAAAAGCACTACAAATGAACTCTGAAATGGTTGAAACTTGGCATGGTACCATCATTTCACCCACACAGCATGTGCTCAAAAGTTAAGAGGGTTACAGCAAAAATTGGATGCACTTAGTGTACAAAATGGACAATGTCTTTCGAAGTCTGAGGGTTTCGGACGAAAACACATGTGTTACAAAAGGATTTCAATTTTTTAAACATATTTGAACTCAAGAATTTTTTCTGCATTTAATATGCACCATTCGAAACCACATCTTCAACCCTTTTCTGACTTCATTTGCTATTTTTCATGCATTTCATCATTTATTTTAAGCTAAAATGACCCTAAATTAAAAAGCACGGCAAATGAACTTTAAAATGGTTGAAACTTGGCATGGTACCATCATTTCACCCACATAACATGTGCTAAAAATTTGAGAGGGTTAGGGCAAAAACTGGATGCATTTCGTGTACAAAATGGACAATCTCTTTTGAAGTATCAGGGTTTTGGACGAATACACGTCTGTGACAAAAGGCATTTCATTTCTTTACATGTAACTATAGTGATATTCTAGATCAAATCCATCATCAGAATATTTGTGGAGAGAAAGTCTTCACTTTTTCTTCGCGTGTGTCCCTTGCTTATTGCGCCGTAACCATGGATAATCTTCATCGTTCAACAGGGTGCTTGAGTTAGCCTTCACTTTGAAGGGAATAATTTCATGAAACTTTTCATAATCTGCACACATGTCTGTCTTGCTCTCTACTCCCACGATGTCTCTTTTCCCTGAAAGAACTATGTGGCGCTTTGGCTCATCGTATGATGTATTTGCTTCCTTATCTTTTCTTTTTCTCGGTTTGGTAGACATGTCCTTCACATAGAAAACTTGTTCCACATCATTGGCTACGATGAATGGTTCGTCTGTGTGCCCAAGATTGTTCAGATCCACTATTGTCATTCCGTACTGCGGGTCCACGTGTATCCCGCCTCCTGACAGATTGACCCATTTGCACCGAAACAAAGGGACCTTAAAATCACGTCCATAGTCAAGTTCCCATATTTCCACTATGTAACCATAATATGTGTCCTTTCCCCTATTGGTTGCTGCATCAAAGTGGACACCACTGTTTTGGTTGGTGCTCTTTTGATCTTGGGCGATCGTGTAAAGTGTATTCCCATTTATCTCGTACCCCTTGTAAGTCAATACAGTCGAAGATGGTCCCCTGACCAACGAGTACGACTCATCTGCAACAGTGGTGTTACCCATGAGATGTGTTTGCAACCAAGTGCCGAAAGTCCTGATGTGTTTACATGTAATCCAATCTTCACACTGCTCCAGGTGTTTGGAGCGCAGAATATTCTTGTGATCATTAACATACGGAGTCACCAAGGTAGAATTTTGTAGAACTGTGTAGTGTGCTTGAGACCAATAATTCCCGTCCCTAAATATTATTGAGTCTGGTGCTAGTGTGCCTTTTCTATACTGTCTCCCCTCATACCGCGATTGAGGGAGACCAATCGGCTTAAGGTGAAGAAAGAAGTCAACACAAAACCCAATGACCTCCTCTGTTTGATGGCCCGTGGAGATGCTTCCTTCTGGCCTAGCACGGTTACGAACATATTTCTTTAAGACTCCCATAAACCTCTCAAAGGGGAACGTATTGTGTAGAAATACAGGGCCCAGAATGCCAATCTCGTCGACTAGATGAACTAGGACGTGCATCATCATATTAAAGAAGGATGGTGGGAACACCAACTCAAAACTAACAAGACATTGCACCAAATCACTCTTTAAACTTGGCAGGGTTTCTAGATCGATTACCTGTTGAGATATTTCATTAAGGAATGCACATAGCTTGACAATGGGTAATCGAACGTTTTACGGTAGAAGCCCCCTCAAGGCAACCGGAAGCAGTTGCGTCATAATCACGTGGCAGTCATGAGACTTTAGGTTCTGGAACTTTTTCTCTGCCATATTTATTATTCCCTTTATATCCGACGAGAAGCCATACGGGACCTTCATACTGAGCAGGCATTCAAAGAAGATTTCCTTCTCTTCTTTGGTAAGAGCATAGTTGACAGGACCTTCATACTGCTTTGGATGCATGCCGCCTTTTTCATGCACATGTTGTTGTTCCTCCCGTGCCTCCGGTGTATCTTTTGTCTTCCCATACACTCCCAAGAAGCCTAGCAGGTTCACGCAAAGATTCTTCGTCACGTGCATCACGTCGATTGCAGAGCGGACCTCTAGGTCTTTCCAATAGGGTAGGTCCCAAAATATAGATTTCTTCTTCCACATGGGTGCGCATCCCACATCATCGGTCAGAACAGATAGTTCGCTAGGACCCTTTCCAAAGATTACATGTAAATCATTGACCATATCAAGTATGTGATCACTGGGACGGAGGGTGGGATTCTTCTGGTGATCTGCCTCACCTTTGAAATGCTTTCCTTTCTTTCGACATTGATGGTTTGTCGGAAGAAATCGACGATGCCCCAAGTACACATTCTTCCTGCATTTGTCCAAATATATACTTTTGGCGTCATCTAAACAGTGTGTGCATGCGTGGTATCCCTTGTTTGTCTGTCCTCAAAGGTTACTCAGAGCAGGTCAATAGTTGATGGTTACAAACAACAATGCATGTAGGTCGAATTCCTCCATTTCGTTCTCATCCCACACGCGTACACCTCTTCCATTAAGTAGCTATAAAAGTTCATCAACTAATGGCCTTAGGTACACAGCAATGTCTTTGCCGAGTTTCTTAGGGCCTTGGATGAGCACTTGCATCATAATGAACTTCTGCTTTATGCACAACCAAGGAGGAAGGTTATACATACATAGAGTCACAGGCCATGTGCTATGCTTGCTGCTCTACTTCCCAAAAGGATTAACGCCATCTGCACTTAAACCAAACCATACGCTCCTTGGGTCACCTGTAAAGTCGCTCCACTTTCTCTCGATCTTTCTCCACTACGACCCGTTAGTGGGTGCTCTCAACTTCCCGTCTTTCTTACGGTCTTTTATGTGCCATTGCATCAACTCGGCATGTCTTTGGTTTCTGAACATACGTTTCAACCATGGTATTATAGGAGCATACCACATAACCTTGGCATGAACCCTCTTCCCAGTGCGCTGGCCCTCAACATCACCAGGGTCATCTCTTCTGATCTTATATGACAATGCACCGCATACCGGGCATGCGTTCAAATCCTCGTACGCACCAAGGTAGAGGATGCAGTCATTAGGGCATGCATGTATCTTCTGCACCTCCAATCCTAGAGGGCACAGAACCTTCTTTGCTTCGTACGTACTGTCGGGCAATTCATTATCCTTTGGAAGCTTCTTCTTCATTACTTTCAGTAGCAAACCAAATCCCTTGTCAGATACACCATTGTTTGCCTTCCACTGTGGCAATTCCAGTGTGGTACCAAGCTTCTGTTGTCATCTTTGCAATTTGGGTACAACCCTTTTTTTTGATCCTCTGACATGCGATCGAACTTCAACTTCTCCCTTTCACTTTTGCATTCTCTCTGTGCATCAACAATGACCCGGCGAAGATCATCATCGGGCGCATCGTCTGGTTCCTCTTGATCTCCAGCTTCCCCCATTGCAGCATCACTGTATTCAGGGGGCGGGTAGTTGTCATCATCCTCTTCTTCTTCATTGTCTTCCATCATAACCCCTCTTTCTCCGTGCTTGGTCCAAACTTTATAGTGTGGCATAAAACCCTTCTCAAGCAGGTGGAAGTGAAGGGTTTTAGAGTTGGAGAAAGCCTTCGTATTCTCACAGACAGTACATTGACAATGCATAAAACCATTTTGCTTGTTTGCCTCAGCCGCTTCAAGAAAATTATGCAGGCCCTTAATATACTCGGAGATGTGTCGGTCACCGTACATCCATTGCCGGTTCATCTATGTGCATTATACAATAAAGTGTATCAAAAACCATTACAAAACATCATGAATAGAGAAGTGACCAAATTAATAGAAATTCATCATCACATTAAATCCAAAGTACAGTAGTGACCAAAATAAATACATAAAGTTCATACATAGTTCTCATTGAACAACATATAGTTCTCTAGAGCATCTATTAAAACATACATTGAAACTATGTAAAAATTTAAATACAACAACAAATGCGATCATAGAAGCAACTAAGGTACCAATTGATCCAACAGAATAATGATACCAAGCCTCAGTATGAATGACATATTTTCTAATTTTTGTAATCTTCAAGCGCATTGCATGCATCTTGATCTTGTGATCGTCGACGACATCGGCAACATGCAACTCCAATTTCATCTTCTCCTCTTCAAGTCTTTTTCATTTTTCTTTCAAGTAATTGTTTTATTTTTCAACCAAATTTAACTTCTCAGCAAGAATTTCTATGTCGGTTGGAATTTCCGGTTTAGAGAACTCCTAGATGAAAATATCTATGTCACGTTGGTCGGCATAATTTTCATAAAAACTAAATGAAACAAATAGTTCTAAAAGATAATATACCACATCCGAATCATAGACATTACGAGGGCCGACGGGGGAGGATACCAAAACCATGGCACTATATAATAACAAACAATAATAAAAGTAAGAAAATTGGATAAGCATATATCTAAATCATACAAGTAAGATTTTTTTTCTTTTACAAAGAAGATAAGAACAAGAGGCTCACCATGGTGGTGCCGGCGACGAGATCGGCACGGGAAATCGATGAAGGTGAGGATGGGGACGAGATTGGACGGACCGCCAAACATAGACAAATGTTGAGGAAAATGGAGCCTTGAGGTCGAGCTTGGAGAGTAGAAAGCTTAAGTGTGGCTCGGGCATTTCATCGAACACCTCATATGCATAGGAGGTGAGAGCTAGAGCAACACACACCCACACTCGACGTCCAAAAAACAGAGTGTGAGTGGGCAGGGGCAGGGCGGGGGTATATATAGGCTTATATCTTTAGTCCCGGTTGGTGTCTAGGACTAAAGGCGCTGGTCCAGGAGCGAGGCCCATTGGTCCCGGTTCTTGTCTGGAACTGGGACCAAAAACTGGGACCAATGACCTCCGAGGCCCTGCCGGTGCCGTGGCCTCACGAACTAGGACTGATGGCCCCTTTAGTCCCGGTTCGTAACTGAACCGGGATTATAGCCCTTATCATAGCCTCAACCAAAGCCCTGTTTTGTACTAGTGGTATACCATCATCATATGGTAACATATTCAAATTTGATCGTACATTGCCATGTACGAAGGACAACACATGTAGCAAATGCAGCATCGCAGGCACTCAATCACATAATTAACTAGGAACAGTTTCATATCCTAAATCAATTATTCCCGTAGATATCGTATTTGGTAAGGAATGAAGCAATCTCTATCCTCATCTCCCTCATGTCATCATCATGCATCAGTTGCTCATCCATCGAAGTTAGGGTCTCTGTTATTGTGTTAAGATGTTTTGTGCATGCTTTAAGTAGTCAAGTACTAGAGACATGGATATATCGAGATTAAGTTGTATGTAGTCTTCATAGTGCAGAGTGTAGCCATATGTTTGCAAACATTGCCAAAAGAGTTGCACCCTGTTGGCTCATGAGGACGCTCAAATGATGTTCAAAAATGAGTTATGCCAAATGGCTAAGAACATATTATCAAATTTGGTACTTAATAAATTAATGCAATTAAAAATGTGTTTGTGAGGCAACTTTAACACATTACTAGATTATGACCATGGTTTCTGTAAAATACAACATATAAACAACTCGAGTTAGGTATCGGTATATTACGTACCTTAATATTGGATATGTGTTGCAACTCTTTCTTGTTATCGATGACCCATGAGTTGGTACGGGCTATGAAACAAAATTTCCAACTATACCTTCCCAAGAATACTTTAATGAATGTCAAATACATAGGATTGAGGGAGTTCTTTTGAGAATCGAGGTATTACGCTCTGCTAAGCTTTGGGATAACCACAATCAAGATCCAGTGGAAACTACAAGAATAACGAACTTCATCAGAAACTTATATGTGTTTAATGGAGACAAGTGATGTAGATATTTGATGAACTTACTATTTTATGTGTGTAAGTAGAAATAAATCTACAAATTATTGGTTATGAAGTGCAATCACGACATGCTCGAAGGCATCATTCTCCTGGATGTAAATTCATTCTCTCGAGGTCATTAATGGGTCAAAGAAACCAACCATTTCAGTCTCTCGTGCCGCCCGAGCCACCATTAGTCTGAGAGAACAAAGGATTTATATCATTTAAAGGCATTTCAACAAAAACTGATGAGGACTATAGTTACATGACAAAGCATCTCATAAGACTCGCATCAAGAGGTTTGATGTTGAAGAGTAAGAACAAATCTTCGTAAAATACGAGGAAGGAACCCTTGCCTATTCCAAATTGATGCTCAAAGTGCAACTTAAAACTATCTTCTTTCGGAAATTGTTTTGTTCGCCTCACACACTAGCTCTACAACGTCGTGCATGCCTTATTCACGCTTGTACTGGCATGCCCTTGCAACATTGCTCTTGTGCATTGCAAATTCTTCCATTGTAGCCTGCAAGTTCAGGAAGTAATTAGTTGATGTAAGAGTTACGAGATGTACATGAATATTATCATCCATTGTTCATTCTCCAAATCCACAACATATAAATCCATGATGTGTTGTATAGATTAAAAGAGCAAGAGATAGGCACCTTATGTCCAAACGTATAACAATTCATAAAAATATTACTCCAAACCCATATGAAAAGCTGACCTTAGGAAATATAATGGAGCTTATATAAGTAAAAAAATGTGTCCCTTCCTTTCTACACAGACTTAAGGAATTGATCTTATTCTAACTGAATCGAAAGATATGCACACACTTAGTAGTCAAAAAGGATAGTAGTAGTGATAGACATTGGTCTCTTATCCATGCAACAATGCCATATAGTTATTACTCTTTAAATTTTAGTATGAACTTCCTATCTACTTGTTGCACGAACAAAAATGAACTTCCTATCTATTTTCATCATGGACAAATGTGTACGCAAGTCCAACAACAATTCATAGAAAACACAAACTTTCAACATTACTCAAGAAATTAAGATATACACAGGTCTTCACAAAATAAATGAGTTTATGCTTATAATGAAAACAGAAAATACAAACTTTCTACATTACTCCAAAACTTAAGAAGTAGGAATGCGGCCAGAAAATATAGGACTTCATACATATAGAAAATCAAAGTAAGACCGGTTGTTTTACAAGATTCTCCCCGAATCAAACACATCCCTCCTAGAATCCCCAACCCCTATTTACTTACAATCCTTGCTTGTTCGGGTGTAATTTGCTAGGATTGTTAAAAAAATACAGGTAAAATATTCTGGGAGAAGTTGGGAGGGGTACGTTTCTAGAAGAATCTTGCAAAATAACCGGTTTCCATTTTGATAGTTGCTGAGGGACGGAAAAAAGTGCGAACCGTCTACTGCATCACTTAGCATCAATGTTGGTTCTGAACTCAAGATTTTAGAAAATAATTGTTGATCTAGTGGAAAATCTAACCCAAATCCCGGCGGTCGAGATGGGATAGAAACTGCAAATAAAAGATGAGGGAAACAACCTTTGATATGAAACGTCAAGATCTCCACGCAAGGGTTGAAAGGTTTCCTTACAGGTGGGTGTCCGGCCAGGTTGTTGGGGACGGGGTCAGACGTAATCGTTTATCGTCGGTTGACGCTGGATTGGATTACCTTGAAGAGAGGGATAAGGGTAAATGGAGTTTTCTGTGGTGGAACAAGGTGGGGTTAAGGCAAAAATGGAATTTTCTTTGCTGAAATGAATCAAAAGGGAGGTGTGAAGTCGGCCTTTTTGGTGTGACTGGCTGAACTTTTGGCGGTCTGTTTGGCGCATGTGTGGCATCTTAACAAAGCATATTGTGTTGGTAAGTCATGTGAGATAACTAAATTTTTTGAAAACACCTCGCAGTTTGTTGAATGCATAGAAATACTTGTCATATTGGCACCGGATTTTTTCTATGGTGTATGCAACCCATTATAAAGTCCTATATATTTTGGTATCTAAGTCCATTTTATACATTTTAAGCATATAATGCATTTTTGGACATTTACTGATTTCAATTCCATTCTAGATCAATTCTTAGTCAAAAAATGGTGAATATCGCACAAGAAATTGGCCTATGCACTTAATCACATATGTATGCCCAACCTAGAACTTGCATAAGGGATTTGAAATGTTTCTTTGCAAATTAAAGATTAGGCAGTATTTCATGTGTGTTAATTAAATTTAAGAAAACGTAAATGTTGTCTGAAATTAATGGAAGTTGGCATGGGATCATTATTTCACCCAAGTATAATTCAGCTAATTTGAAAAAATATAATCTGGAATGTACATCGTGTTGTGAACGGAGCATTCCGCTGGAAGGATCATACAACACCTGTCACAAAAGTCTCAAGTTTGAAGAGAAAATGACCCATTTCTTCGTCGCACGAGCTTCAAACTTTGGAGTGCAACTGCATGATGCACTACCAAACACCAATTGATCTTGCCTCTTTAAGCTTGCAATTTTAAACAATTATTTCCCATTTTATTTATAAAGTGCAACTACCATTTTCCTCTACTACCCCCTTTTGACACCTGGGCCAAGGAGACACTTGAGCCTAGCGACCAGCATGTAGGCATCAAGGGGGCACGTACCAGCCAATGGCACGGCCCATTCCAGCCGTGGCTCTAGCTTCCGGTGCAATTACGATGCAAACTTAGAAATGCAACTGCATGGTGCACTCCAAAGAAAACTTGTGATAAAATTGGCATAGAATCAAACCAAGACCACTTGGAAATGCCGATAAAATTGTTATGCTCGGAATTACTGATGCAAACAAGACATATGTAAAAGTAGAATACGTGGGACAGTTGTTGCGAACAAAAGAAACGCCGGTTGTGAATAGTTGAATTTGCGTTTGATCTTTAAGTATGAATAACCCGAAGATAGCTCAGTAGTACTTAAGGAAAATCTTCAAAAGTATTCGGGCTTAGAGAAGCTCACAATTAGACCGTCTAGGAAGTAAAGAATTTTGGCATAGAATCTTCTATTGGAGTTCATACCAAACTAATTCCTTATGCCCCCCCCTTCACAGAATAATTGTCCTAAACATTGATTCTTGGATTCAGCAAAGCCTTAGAAATTACGCACTAAGATCTTGATGAGGACAAAAACGTTTGTGAGGATTTCCATTGATCTTCTACTTAACGGACATGTATATGAAAATTAGTCCATAGTTCTTAAAATCTCATTGTAACTAGTACACCTCTAGCATGGTTTTGTCATTGCTACTTCTCGAGCATGCGTTGGTTTCCCGTGAAGAGGAACGGTTTGATGCAGCAAAGTAGATAGGTATTTCCCTAAGTTTTTCAGAACCAAGGTATCAATCCAGTAGGAGATACAAGCGAGTCACCAATAGATGTACCTGCACAAAGAATCAAACTCTTGCACCCAATGCTATGAAGGATTTGTCAATCCCTTCACGGATACATGCAAGGATGAGATCTAATAGACATAGATATAATAGGATGCTTGAACGGAAAGTAAAACTAAAAGTAAAAATAAGGCAGCAAGTATTTTTGGTATTTTTGGTTTTAGATCTGAAAGTATAATATGGAAAATAGACCCGGGGGCCGTAGGTTTCACTAGATGGCTTCTCTCATGATGGCAAGTATTGCGGCGGGTGAACAAAATACTGTCGAGCAATTGATAGAAAAGCGAATAATTATGAAGATATCCAAGGCAATTATTATGCATATAGGCATCACGTCCATGACAAGTAGACCGAAACGATTCTGCATCTACTACTATTACTTCACACATCGACCGACTCCTGCCTGTATCTAGAGTATTAAGTTCATGAAGAATAGAGTAACGCATTAAGTAAGATGACATGATGTAGAGGGATAAACTCAAGAAATATGATGAAACCCCATCTTTTTATACTTGATGGCAACAATACAATACGTGCCTCGCTACCCCTACTTTGTCATTGGGTTAGGACACCGCAAGATTGAACCCAACACTACGCACTTCACCCATTATAAGAATTACCAATCTAGTTGGCCAAACCAAACGAATAACTCGAAGAGACTTGCAAAGATATGAAATCATGCATATAAGAATTCAGAAAATACTCAAATAATATTCATGGATAATCTGAACATAAACCCACAATTCATTAGATATCGACAAACACATCGAAAAAGAGTATTACATCGGATAGATCTCCATGAAGATCATGAAGAACATGGTATTGAAGAGAAAAGAGAGAGAAGAAGCCAACTATCTACTAGCTATGGACCCGTAGGTCTGTGGTGAACTACTCACGCATCATTGGAGGGGCAATGGAGTTGATGTAGATGCCCTCTGTGATCGAATCCCCCTCCGGCAGATTACCAGAAAAGGCTCCAAGATCGGATCTCTCGGGAACGGAGGCTTCTGGCGGCGGAAAAGTGTTTTCGTGGCTCGTTCTGATAATGATGGAACATTTGGGAATTTATAGGCCGAAGATCAGGGTTAGGGGAGCTGTTGTGGGCCCACAAGCCTACCCGGGGAGGCCTACCCCCCTGGACGTGCCCCTAGGGCTTGTGGCCCCACGATGGCTCCTCTGCCTTGGTTCTCAAGTCTCGTAGTTTCCTTTCGTTCCAGAAAAAATCATTCCAAAGGTTTTATTCCGTTTGGACTCCATTTAATATTCCTTATCTGCGAAACTCAAAAACAAGGAAAAAACGGAAACTGGCACTAGGCTCTAGATTAATAGGTTAGTCCCAAAAATAATATAAAATAGCATATTAATGCGTATAAAACATCTAAAATAGAAAATATAATAGCGTAGAAAAATCAAAAATTATAGATACGTTGGAGACGTATCAGCATCCCCAAGCTTAATTCCTGCTCGTCCTCGAGTAGGTAAATGATAAAAACAGAATTTTTGATGTGGAATGCTACCTAACATATTTGTCCATGTAATATTCTTTATTGTGGCATGAATATTCAGATTCGTAAGATTCAAAACAATGGTCTAATATTGACATAAAAACAATAATACTTCGAGCACACCAACAAGGTAGTCATGTCCTTTCGAAGTAACATGGCCTTAGAAAGTTATCCCTACAAAATCATATGGTCTGTCTATGCTCCATCTTCCGCACACAAAGTATCTAAATCATGCACAACCCCGATGAACAAGTCAAGCAACTGTTTCACACTTTTGGTGTTCTCAAACCTTTTCAACTCTCACGCAATACATGAGCGTGAGCCATGGATATAGCATTATAGGTGGAATAGAATATGGAGGAGGTGTAAGAGAAAAAGGAGACGATAGTCTCACATCAACTAGGCGTATCAACAGGTTATGGAGATGCCCGTCAATAGATATCATTGTGAGTGAGTAGGGATTGCCATGCAACAAATGCACTTAGATCCATAAGTGTATGAAAGCTCAAAAAGAAAACTAAGTGGCTGTGTATAATTAATATCCACTAGTTATATGAAAGTGATAAAATAGGAGACTCTCTATCATGAAGATCATGGTGCTACTTTGAAGCACAAGTGTGGAAAAAGGTAGTAGCCATTGTACCTTCTCTCTTTCTCTCATTTTTTAAAAATATATTTTTTGATGGGCTTCTTTGGCCTCTTTTATTATTATTTTGTTTGGGCTTCGCTGGCCTCTTTTATTTTTTGTAAAGTATGTATACTCATCCCAACTTGTGAGGGAGTCATAGCCTCCATCATCCTTTTCTCTCATGGGACAATTCTCTATTAAGGAAAAATCATCACACTTTTATTTACTTATAACTCAAAGAAAAAGAAATTAAAACTCGATTCCTATGACAAAATATGACTCTATATGCAATATGAAGTGATGATGCAAGTCACAGAAAAACTACATAGTGGAAGTTGCATGGCAATATATCTCGGAATGGCTATGGAAATGCCATAATAGGTAGGTATGGTGGCTGTTTTGAGGAATATATGGTGGCTGTTTTTAGGAATGAGGGTTTGGTGTACCTATGAAAGTTGCACGGTACTAGAGAGGCTAGTAAAGGTGGAAGGGTGAGAGTGTGTATAATCCATGGACTCAACATTAGTCATAAAGAACTCACATACTTATTGCAAAAGTCTATTAGTTATCAAACAAAGCAATAGATGCATGCTCCTAGGGGAGAGGTTGGTAGGAGTTAACCATCGCGCGCTCCCGACCCTCACACAAAGGTCGACAATCATTAAACAAATCATGCTCCGACTTTGTTACATAACAGTTAACCATACGTGCATGCTACGGGAATCACAAGCTTTAACGCACGTATATCTTCCAATTCACAAATACTCACTAGCATGACTCTCATATTACCATCCCTATTATCTCAAAACTATATACAAGGAATCAAACTTCTCATAGTTTTTAATGCACTTAATATGAAAGTTTTTATTATATCCCTCTTGGATGCCCATTATATTAGGACTAAATTCATAACCTAAACAAATTACCATGCTATTTTAAGAAACTCTCAAAATAATATAAGTGAGGAACGAGAGTTCGATAATTTCTATAAAATATAACACCACCATGCTCTATAAAGATATAAGTGAAGCACTAGAGCAACATTGCCTAGCTCAAAAGATATAAGTGAAGCACATAGAGTATTCTAACAAATTCATGATTCAGCATGTCTCTCTCGAAAGATGTGTGCAGCAAGGATTTTTGTGGCCAACTAACAAGCAAAGACTCATATCATACAAGATGCTCCATGCAAAACACATATCATGTGGTGAATAAAAATATAGCCTCAAGTAAATTTACCGATGGATTGAAGACGAAAGAGGGGATGCCTTCTGGGGCATCCCCAAGCTTAGGCGTTTTGTTATCCTTGAATATGACTTGAGGTGTCTTGGTCATCCCCAAGCTTACTCTCTTGCGACTCTTTATTCCGTAGTCCTTCAAATCTTCAGCCAAAACTTGAAAACTTCACAACACAAAAATCAACAGAAACTCATGAGATTTGTTAGTATAAGAAAAATAAATCACCACTTTAGGTACTATTGTGAACTCATTATTTAGTTGTATTTGTGTAATACCTACTGTATTCTATCTTTTCCATGACTCATACCCCCCGATACGACCCATAGATACATCAAAATAAGCAAACAACACAAAGAAAACAGAATCTGTCAAAACAGAACAATCTGTAGCAATCTGTAAACTTCGAATACTTATGTAACTCTAAGAACTCTGAACAATTAGGAAAATCAGGGAAATTTGTATATCAAACTTGTGTAAAAATTTCATATCAATTCGACGCTCCAATTTTTTTATAAAGTTCCTGGACTGAGCATAAAAGTTTCTGTTTTTCGGCAAGATCAAATCAACAACTACCATAGATCACCCCAAAGGTTTTACTTGGATCAAACACTAATCAAAACACCAAAACACAATTACTAAAGAAGTAATAATGTGCCCAACGAACCAAAACAGAAGCAAAAAGCATAAAGCAAAATAAAATTGGGTTGCCTCCCAACAAGCGCTATTGTTTAACGCCCCTAGCTAGGCAAAACGCAATAGATCTAGGTATTGTCATCTTTGGTATGTAGTCCACAAGTAGATCTCATAATAGATTCATAAGGCAATCTTATTTTATTTCTAGGAAAGTTTTCCATGCCTTTCCTTAATGGAGATTGGAATCTAATATTTCCTTCTTTCATCTCAATAATTGCACCAATCGTTCTAAGGAAAGGTCTACCAAGAATAATAGGACATGTAGGGTTGCATTATATATCAAGAAAAATGAAATCTACGGGCACATAATTCCTATTTGCAACAATAGGAACATCATGAATCACATGGCAAGTATATTTAAGTCTAACCTACTTCCTATGCATAGGGATTTTGTGCGCAAACAAATTATGGAAACAAAAATCAACTACCATAGGAAGGCAAAACAAGCATAACTTCCAAACTTTGAACACATAGATAGGAAACTTGATATTATTGCAATATGTAAAAGAATATGTTCCTCTCTCATAGTAATTTTCAGTAACATCATGAAGGAATATCACAATATAACTATCACACAAAGCATTCTTTTCATGATCAATTATAGCATATGTGTCTGTTGGAAATATGCCCTAGAGGCAATAATAAATTAGGTATTATCATATTTCCTTGTTCATGATAATAGTTTATTATCCATGCTAGATTTTATTGATCAGAAACTCACATACATGTGTGGATACATAGACAACACACTACAGGAATTAGGCACTTTGCCATCAGCCTTCCCGGACGGCAAAGGCATGAATCCCAGACGGCAAAGGCATGAATCCCGGACGGCAAAGGCATGAATCCCGGATGGCAAAGGCTTTGCCGTCTGCCAGCAGACGGCCAACCGTCCGGCTGAATAAGCCACGGTAAAGGGTGCTTTGCCATCCGCTCGAGGACGACAAAGACCTTTGAATCTTTGTCGTCTGCCAGCAGACGGCAAAGGGCCTGGACGGCACACGTGGCAACTTAGCTCCATTAGGGGGCTTAACGGCGTGCTTTGCCATCTGCTTGCAGATGACAAACACCTAAGGTCTTTGCCGTCTGCCAGCGGACGGCAACGCACCTTTTTTTTGCTGGCCTAGGTTGGTTCTTTGCCGTCCGCTGGCAGATGGCAAAGACCTAAGGTTCTTTGTCGTCTGCCAGCGGACGACAAAGAACCAATCTAGGCCAGCAAAAAAAAGGTAGAATATAGCATTTTCTAGCTATCCTAGGTCATTTTATAGCTATCCTAGGTAGAATATAGCATTTTCTAGCTAACTAAGCATATCAAGTCATTTTTGAGGAAACTAAGCTAAGTATAGGTCATTTTGGAGCTAAGTAGGTCATTTGTTAAGCTATGTATGCATTTGTTAATGAAAACACTTGGGAAAACTAACCATCAAGACAAAGGTGAAGGACCGGTAGGGTTTGGGCTAGGGTGAGACGCAGAAGGACCGGTCGGGGTTGCGGCAGACGTAGAAGGATCGATCGATGCTTGTCGGGAGGCACGCTACACCAAAGATCAGTTGCAATGTCTCCTTAGCATGATGCAACTCAAATGTGAATACTAGTAACTAATGACCATTTAAATGAAACCCACCGTGGGTGCTATAGCAATATGGGGCATCGACGGAGGGGTCTGACCATTGTTCTGGCACACGGTCTGCACATTTTGTTTTCACGAGTCATTCATATTAGTTAGTGATGAAACAAACATTATGTGCATGATTTGGCTAATATGGAGGAGAAACTTACCATGAGGAGCTCGTATAGGGCCCGATGAGACGTGTCATTCTGGTTCCTCTCCTCCTCCAACAGCCTAGTCGTCCTCTCCTCCATGTCCTCTCCCTCTGTGCCGCCTGCCTGTTTGCCTCCGCTAGAAGCTCCTGGGCCCTAGCCTCAATGGCGAGCTCCATTGGCCATGGACAAGGCGTTATCTCAGGATCAGAGCTCGTTTGGCGCTTCTTGATCTCCGGGAGAGTTCTAGGACAACGTATCAGTCCATCCACAATGGCTATCAAGCCATGGGGCCTCCCACCACCAGATATCTTCACGAGCTCTGGATCAAAAGGACTCTGGCTCGGGTTGAAGTCCTCCCCTTTCCTCGCCTTCCCAAAATCTCTATACCTCACGAGCTTGTTGTGGGAGGAGATGTTGCTGAAGCTCTCTGGATGATCGAGGTCATCCTCAGAGAATGCCTTGGCCTTCTTGTACGAGGCAGTATGGGCCATGGCATAGAGGTCGAACAGAGGTGGCACCTCCTTGTTTTCTCGTGCCTAAAAGAGGTGAACAAAATATTAGTTAAGGGCTCAAGCTAGCATGAAGAATGAAATTGCATGAATCATGAAGCAAACCACATACCCAGTTATCCCCGTACTCAAACAGGTTGGAGCTCTCTTAATGGTGTGGCACACCTCTCATTTGGGCACGCTTCTCCTTGGCCTTGTTGTGTTTGGCTAGCCATTCGGGAGAGCACCACTCATCCACCAATGCCTCCCAACAGTCCATCCTATCCACACACCATCTCGGGGGCACCTAAGTTAGACAAGAGAAATTTCAGCGCTACGCCTATGAATCAAATCAAAGAAACTAAGTACAAGGCCTTAAGAATAGATAATTACCTTCATAAACTTCTCCTTACTCAGATAATTTTTGCGGCACTTCTTCTTGGCCCTCTTAATGTTACTCGAGGCATAGTAGTCTCGAATAGCCTGCACCCGAGCCTCGTGCCGTAAGTTCTGAAGTAGGCGCTTGCACTCGGCTTCGAGAACAACAGCCGCTCTCACCTCGTCCTCCTCAAGACACCTATAGGTGGTCTGGAATCAAACAAGACAACACATTAGACACTGATTAGTACAATCACAAGGTGTTGTTGATTTTTAATTCTGTAAAGGAGAAATTACCCAAAAGCGACGGATCACAATGTCAGCCACCATCTTGCACAAGACACCGTCGACCATCTCCTCCGGCGGGGCCGGGGCAGCCTTGTACATCTCCTAGGTCAGTGCTACCTGTGGAGCCTCACCCTCACTAGGCAACTGGACCTTCCTCGGGAAGTGGTGCCACAGAAGCACACCAAGGACCTGGTTGGGCTTGCGGACACCACGCTCCTATTTCCAACCCCTGCAGTATGACAAGGCCAACACATTAGATATTAATTTGAAGAAACATGAAGGAAAAAGGTTAAAAAAGAGTAAATGCACTTACTTCTCTGCATTAGGCGCAATCAACCACCTCTGCTCGCAGGTCGTCGACACGGGAGGCAGCTTTGTACAACCATGCTGGTAGACCTTCTTGCCCTCCTCAACCAGCTCGCCCTCACTATAGGTGTCCTCAGACAAGTAATTTTCCTCACCACCATCAGCATGGCCACTAGCCTCCGGAGTCACGTGGGACTAAGACTCTGGGACCCGAGTCTCCTGGGACGAAGACTCTGGGACCGGAGTCTCCTGGGACGAAGGCTCGATGACCCGAGGCTCATCGACCCGAGGCTCATGGACCGGAGTCCGAGACGGGTCCAAGTCAGATGGGTCCACCTGAGATGGAGCACTCCGTTGGTCGGG
Source organism: Hordeum marinum (assembly GCA_022496015.1). Taxonomy (NCBI): domain Eukaryota; kingdom Viridiplantae; phylum Streptophyta; class Magnoliopsida; order Poales; family Poaceae; genus Hordeum; species Hordeum marinum. The sequence continues at coordinate 448,258,183 of CM039678.1, read as the reverse complement.
AGAATCAGCTAGGGGTGGCTGCAAGGAAGGCGCAACAACCTTCCTACCTCTAGCACCTCTCTTCGTCTTCCATCGACCTCTCCTGGTCGAAGAAGAAGCGCCCGCCGGTGTCTGCATGTTGTGTACCAGCGCTCTCCGGAGTTGCTGGGGTGGAATAATAGCACCCCTCCCAGCACGCGCCGAGGAAGGAGGCTCAGAGCGATCTCGACCCCCGCCCACCATATGTCAACACCTGCAATGACAAAGAGTGAACGAAATTAGTTCAACATAAAAAAATTGAATACCTAATAACATGAACTAATTAATAATATATATGTACACAATAATAATTGAATACCTCACATTACTAATATTAATCTTCATCGTCTATATATGCTCCGGGATCAATAAATGCATAATCATCATCACTATCAGTAATGATGTGCTCATCAGCATCATCAATAAATGCATCAACATGTGGAAGGCCTCTATGTAATCGGTCAAGCATTGTCAGGTCATCCGCAGCAGTAACCTCTTCTTCTTCCGTCTCTTCTTGTTCCTGCTTAGGCATGAAGTCGGGTTCACTGTCGCTGTCAACCTTAATGTTCTGGGGTGAAGTAGAGCGGTTCTTGAAGCGTTTTTTGGAAGCACCTGTTTCTTGGAAAAAATCTCCTTCATATGTGTCTGGGTTAATGTGAGGTTCATAATCATCTTCATTGAGGGGAGGTGATCTAAAATGTGGCGGCACATCATAGACGACATCCCAACCTTTCAAATTTGGATCCGTTTGGCAGGCCCACGGTAGATAGAAAAGTTGGGTCGCCTGTTGAGCCGTAATATAGACATCGGGAACATCTAAATGGCTGATTTGTTTGATTTTGACTAGCCCTATATGTTCATGAATCCTTCTAGTCTCCTTCGGCTGGAACCAATAACATTTGAAGACTACGACGTTTGGTGGGTTTTTACCAGAGAATTTAAGTTCATAAATTGCTTCAACTCTTCCATAATACTCGACCCCTCCTTCGCCGATAGCGGAGACACAACAATTTGTAGACTTTCTTTCGGCCCTAGATAGCTCTTTGCCAAAAGTACGAAAGTGATACCCGTTGATGTCGTATTTGTCAAATGAGTGGACCTTAAAGTCAAAACCATTAGTGACTTGTCTCAATTCGGCGTCCATAGACTCTGCATTAGCCTACAAGTTTCATACCAAAGGATTGTTGCATTAACTGCAAACTAGGCAAAGAAATGAAATCGTCTAATTAATGTAAATTACCGTTTGCTTGAACCAAGAGATGAAACCGGGATATCCGCCTCCATGCTTTGCCAGAAACTCATACTCTTTGATGGAATACTTTTGGATCACCGCTCCATCCAAGAATTTGGCGATGTATCGACTGTATCACATATCTGGGAATAAGAGCATTTCCATTCACGGTCGCCATCATTGTACCGAGGCTTCGGATTATGCAAATGACGATTCCGGGCTATGTAGTGTGTTGTCACAATGCTTGCCGCCTCCTCAGTAATGAATGCCTCGGCCATCGATGCTTCAACTCTACGTTTATTTTTACATTTTGCTCGAAGCGTCTTATGCATCCTCTCAGTTGAGAAGCACCAACGATTTTTCACGGGCCCCCCAATCTTGCCTCTGTCGGGAGATGCAAAATCAAATGCTGCATTGGATTAAAGAAGCCCGGTGGAAAGATCTTTTCTAACTTGCAGATCAACTCCGGCGCTAACTCTTCCAGTTCATCTAGCACGTCAAGCGATAGTTCTTTCGCACAAAGAGCATGGAAGAAATAGCTCAGCTCTACCAGTACTAGCCATTCATCCCCAGGGATAAAGCCACGCAACATCACTGGCATTACCCGCTCAAGCCATATGTGCCAATCATGACTCTTGAGCCCAAATATTTTCAATTTGTCAAGACTCGCTCCCCTCTTTAGATTCGCTGCATACCCATCGGGGAAGATCAACTGCATTTTCACCCACAAGATCATTTCCCTCATAGCTGGCCTTCCAAGATTGAACCATGCGTTTGGCTTCCTCCAGTTCTTCTTTCCTATCGGTTGTCGAATGTTTTGTAACGGTCTATCACATAGAGCCTCCTGGTCGACTCTAGCCTTAGGATTATCCTTCGACTTCCCCTCTATGCCGAACAATGTACCAAAAAGGGCCTCCGCGATATTCTTTTCAGTGTGCATCACGTCGATGTTGTGTGGGCAAAGGAGGTCTTTAAAGTAAGGCAGATCCCACAAACATATCTTGTGAGTCCAGGCGTGTTCCGTATTATACCCTTTGAAATACCCTGGACGATCTGGATCCGGCTTGAGAGCGTTTATCTGATCCAGGATCTGTTGGGCTGTTAACGCAGGTGGTGCAATGTTTTTGACAACTCTACCTTTGATGAAATTTTTCTCGTCTTTTCCGAACCTATGGTCAGGATCCAGGAACTGTCTATGCATGTCGAAGCACAAAAACTTCCGACCCTCCTCCAGCCAACAGAACTGAAGAGCTGCCTTGCATGTGGGGCATGGAAACCTTCCATGCACACACCAACCAATGAATAGCGCATACGCCGGCAAGTCATGCATCGAGTACATGCAGCACACATGATTTTGTAGTTCTTTTTTGTAGCGGCGTCGTATGTCTTGATCCCATTATCCCAGGCTTCTTGCAACTCATCCATAAGCGGTTGCATGTACACATTCATATTCTTCCCCGGATATTTGGGCCTTGGAATTATCAACGTCAGGAAAATGTTCTTTCTTTTCATAATCTCTCCCGGGGGAGATTGAGTGGAATGACAAATACGGGCCAACAATTGTATTGTGTTGCTGTCATACCATACACACTGAACCCATCCGTGCTGATGGCAACTCGAGGATGACTTGGATCTGCCGCTTTATCCTTATGTAATGCATCGAAGTGCTTCCACTCAAAAGCGTCTGAAGTGTGTCCCAATATCGGATTCCCATCTGCATCTAGTTCTGTTCTTTTGCCCAATTTATGCCACTCATCTGTCTAGCCATCTCTTCGACCATGAAAAGCCGTTGAAGTCTTGGTATGATTGGCAGATACCGAAGAACATTAATGGGGATTTTGGTCTGACTCTTCTCACCCATACCGTTGTCTACCAGAACATACCTGGAAGCATTGCAAATGGGGCAATAGTTCAAGCCCGCATACTCAAGCCTAAATAAGGCACATCCATTCTCACAGGCATCAATCTTCTCATAGGGCATCTTAAGTGCACGTAGGATTTTGTCCGACCGGTACAGGTTTGATGGCAATACATGGCCTTTGGGTAGAAAGCGTCCAAATATCGTCATCATCGCGTCGTAGCATTCTCTGCCCAGGTTGAACTGAGCCTTTAGAGCCATTACTTGCGCGATGGCATCCAGCTGACAAAGCTTAGTTTGCTCGTGGAGAGGGCGTTTTGAAGACTCCAACATTTCATAAAAGGCCTTTACAGATTCCTCCATCTCATCGTCCAAATCCCAAGCATCATCAAAGTCTTGCACCATGTCTTCGATCCTGGTACCATGCTCGTCGGTGCGACGACGAAGCACCTCATCTCTGGCACGTTGGGCAGACACACCATGAAATGTCTAGAACGTATAATTACGCATAAAACCCCACTTCTGCAGGTGTTTGATCATTTCAAACTCTGACTTCTTCTTACAGTTGTCGCAATGACACAAGGGTAGCAAGTTGCTTTCTGTCCATTTGCAAATGCGACTCTCACAAACTCCTTGGTTTTTGTTAACCATTCATGGGTCATGTCTTTCTGACTAGTGTGACCAGTGTACATCCACCCACGATCACTCATCTTGCCTAGCTACTGGACACACACAAAATATATACATAATTCAGCAAACCATATTCATCAGTTAATGGAGTTTGTCAGTTTCATTACGTCGATGCAACCTAGACGCTAGTAGGTAAAGATAGGTCCTAATCCCACCCGAGTATGTGTAGATTGGGTTTGTTTTCCCATGCTCCGCTCCAAATCTGACACACAATTTCGGTAGCACCTCCCTGCTATTCTCCTGATACACGTCTTGGCAATAAACAGAGAGGATGTGTACCCGGAGAACAACAGGGAGGCACTGACGAAATTCTGCATCGGATCCGAAGCAGAGCATATGGGAAAACGAACCCAATCTACACATACTCGGGCTGTCCATGGATAAAGTTGGACAATTCGAAAGAATCACGGTTATAAATATGCTAATGAATGCATATTTATAGATGTAACCCTTTCGAACAGGAGACGCATTGTGGTCACGCATACTGATGATTGAAGACACCTATAGCCAGCAAGTTTCATCGACACGAAAACCGGAACAAAGGAAATGAAGGGTACAGGAAGAGATGTCATTTGTGCTCACCCACGAATGCAGGGGCGGAGCTCGTCGAACGCATGGGGAGGTCGTCGAACACCAGACCCTCGCAGCGACAAAACAACTGCACAGTTAAATCCACCTGATCAACATAAATATGATGTTCTGTAGAACAAAATCGAAAAATATATGACCTAACTCATAATTCACAAATATATGACCCGTGTCGGGGTCGGGGGTGTCGTGTCGGGGGGTCGGGGTGTCGTGTCGGGGTCAGGGTGTCGGGGGTGTCGTGTCGAGGTCGGGTTGTTGTGTCGTGGTCGGGGGTGCCGTGTCGGGGTGTCGAGGTCGGGGTGCTGTGTCGGGGTGTCGTGTCGGGGTCAGGGTGTCGGGGGTGTCGTGTCGGGGTCGGGGTGCTGTCTCATGGTCGAAAGTGCCGTGTCGGGGTGTCGTGTCGGGGTCGGGGTGTCAGGGTGTCGTGTCGGTGTGTGGGGGTGCCGTGTCGGGGTCCGGGGTGCCGTGTCGTGGTGTTGGGGTGTCGTGTCAGGGTCGGGGTGTAGGGGGTGTCGTGTCGGGGTCCGGGTGTCGGGGGTGCCGTGTCGTGGTGTCGGGGGTCGGGGTGTCGGTGGTGTCGTGTCGGTGATCCTCGATCCGGTTACGTCGGCGCCGACGCACCCCTCCTCCTCCTCTTCTTATTCTTATTCTCCTTCTTCTTTTTCTTCTTTTCTTCTCCTCCTCCTCCTCCTTTTATTCTCACTAACTAACTAACTACACCTAAATTACAACTAACTAACTAACTACACCTAAAAAATGAAAAAAGAGGGGGAGGGGGCTCATCGGAGTGGGGCAGCGGCCGGTAGCGGGGCGTCTGCGGCTAGCGGCGGTGGGGGTGAGGGGCGCGGGCGGTGGTGGGGGTGAGGGGCGTGGGCGGCTGGGGGGGCACGGGCGGCGGTGGGCGTGGGCGGGGAGTCGTCCGGCCGGCGGTGGGCACGGGCGGCGGGGGTGGGGGCGGTGGGGGTGTGACGGGGGCCGGCAGTGGGCACGGGCGGCGGGGGTGGGGGCGCGGGTGGCGGCCGGCGGCGGGGGAGCGATGGGTGCCGGCGACGGGGGCGCGACGGCGGCCGGGAGCCCGGGGAAGGGGCGGCGGCTGGCGCGGGGATAGGTGAGGGGTGGGGGCTGGGGATATGGGTCGGGGGATAGAGATGAGAGGCGTGAGGGTGCACCATTAGCGGCTTAGGTATCCACCTCTTTGCCGTCCGAGGTGGGGTGGTGGGCCGTTACAGTACTGCCGTCAACTGGACCTCACCCACCTCTTTGCCGTCCGCTCGCTAACGGCAAAGAATCTTTTCCGTCCGCTAGCAGACGACAGAGAACTGGCAGATGGCAAAGCCCATCTTTGCCGTCCACCAGCTCTTTGTCGTCTGCTTTGTGCTAGCTGATGGCAAAGACACTCTTTGCCGTCTGCTAGCAGACGACAAAGAGCTGGCAGACGGCAAATTGTCTGATTCCAGTAATGACACCATGTTCCTAGTATTCCTCTAATAGACTATCTCGTTGATCATATATGGTTAAGGTTTCATAGCCATGGACATGAGATGTTATTTGGTAATGGGATCACATCATTATCACATCATTAGGATAATGATGTGATGGACAAGACCCAAACTATAAACATAGCATATGATCGTGTTAGTTTATTACTATAGTTTTCTGCATGTCAAGTATCTGTTCCTATGACCATGAGATCATGCAACCCACTGACACCAGAGGAGTACCTTGTGTGTATCAAATGTCGCAACGTAACTGGGTGACTATAAAGGTGCTCTACAGGTATCTCCGAGGGTGTCTGTTGAGTTGGCATGGATCAAGACTGGGATTTGTTACTCCATGTGATGGAGAGGTATCTCAGGGCCCACTCGGTAATACAACATCACAATAAGCCTTGCAAGCAATGTGACTAAGTGTTAGCCACGGGATCTTGTATTACGGAATGAGTAAAGAGACTTGCCGGTAACGAGATTGAACTAGGTATAGAGATACCGTTGATCGAATCTTGGGCAAGTAACATACCGATGAACAAAGGGAACAGTATACGGGATTAAATGTATCCTTGACATAGAGGTTCAACCGATAAATATCTTTGTAGAATATGTAGGAACAATATGGGCATCCAGGTCCCGCTATTGGTTATTGACCGTAGAGGTGTCTCAGTCATGTCTACATAGTGCTCAAACCCGCAGGGTCTGGACACTTAAGGTTCGGTGACGTTTCGGTAGTATAGAGTTATGTATGGTGGTGACCGATGGTTTTTGGGAGTCACGGATGAGATCACGGACATCACGACAAGCTCTGGAATGGTCCGGAGGTAAATAATGATATATAGGAAGTCCTGTTTTGGTCACCGGAAAAGTTTTGTGCTCATCGGTAGTGTACTAGGAGTGCCGGGAGGGTGTCGGGGGACCATCGGGACGGGTATCTCGACCCAAAGGAACTCAAGGGCTGTGGGAGAAGTTAAACCATCCCTGGTGGGCTGTACTAAGCCCCACTAAGGCCCATGCGGCTAGGGGTGGGAAAAACCCAAAAGGTGGAGAGGTGGAAAGAGTTTCCAAGTGGAAAGGAGGAATCCTACACCTTATAGGATTGGAGTAGGACTCCTCCACCTCCAATTTCGACCAAACCTTGAGGGTTTGAGGCTGCCTCCTCCCCTCCCTCCCTCCAATATATACTAGAGGATTTAGAGGGAAGAGCTAACCCTAATTGCCTTGTGCTGCCCTCTTCTTCCCTAGATCAGTTTCTCCTCTAGATTAGTTCTGTGGTGCTTAGCGAAGCCCTGCAGGATTAGTTCACCACCACCACCACCACGCCGTTGTGCTGCTAGAGAAATAATATACCTCTCCTCTCCCTCTTGCTGGATCAAGAAGGAGGAGATCATCATCGAGCTGTACCTGTGCTGATCGCGAGGGCACCATCTGTTCGTTGCTAGATCGGAAGGACCGTGATCATCACCGTGAGACGATTCGTGATTTGATCGTGGGACGGATCATGATTGGATTGCGAGATGGATCATGATGGGATCGCAGGACGCTCGGCGATTTGGATCGCGAAGATGTTCGACTACATCAAGCACGTTTATTAACGCTTCCCGCTTAGCGATCTATAAGGGTATGTAAATCCACTCTCCCCCTCGTAGATTCTCATCACCATGGATAGATCTTGCATGTGCATATGAAATATTTTGTTTCCCGTGCAACGTTCCCCAACAGTGTCATCACCAAAACTTGGGGAACAAAAAATATCATCTTCATGAAGCATAACATCCCCAAGCTTGTGGTTTTGCATATCATTAGCATCATGGATATTCAGAAAATTCATACTAATAACATGGCAATCATGTTTTTCATTTGAGGAGATATCATAAATCACTTTATAATTTTCTTCTTTCAACACCTCATCAAAATTTTCATGATGTTCAAGCAAAACTTCATAGAGATAATCAAGTGCACTCGACTCACTAGCAATTGGTTCATCATAATTTGGTCTTTTGAAAAGATTAGCAAGTGGATGAGGATCCATATAGATAGATTTTTAGCAAGTGAAGATGCAAGCAAATAGAAGGCACATGAAACACAAGAAAACAAAAGGCAAACGAAAGAAGGGCGAATAAAAAGGCAAATCTTTTTGGTGTTTTGTGAAAATCTTTTTAGAAGTGGGGGAGACGAAAAGGAGAGGCAAATGGCAAATAATATAAATGCAAGAGCTGAGTTTGTGATGGGTACTTGGTAGGCTTGATATAGATCTCCCCGCAACCAAACCAAAAATTGGCAAGTTGACGAGAGAGTCTTATCTAGACTTGCTATGTATCTCCCCAGCAACGGCGCCAGAAATCCTTCTTGCTACTTCTCGAGCATGCATTGGTTTCTCGTGAAGAGGAACGGTTTGATGCAGCAAAGTAGATAAGTATTTCCCTCAGTTTTTTAGAACCAAGGTATCAATAAACTAGGAGATACAAGCGAGTCGCCAATAGATGTACCTGCACAAAGAATCAAACTCTTGCACCCAACGCTATAAAGGGGTTGTCAATCCCTTCATGGTTACTTGCAAGGATGAGATCTAATAGAGATAGATATAATAGGATGCTTGAACAGAAAGTAAAACTATAAGTAAAAATAAGGCAGCAAGTATTTTTGATATTTTTGGTTTTATATCTGAAAGTATAATATGGAAAATAGACCCGGGGGCCATAGGTTTCACTAGATGGCTTCTCTCATGATGGCAAGTATTACGGTGGGTGAACAAATTACTGTCGAGCAATTGATAGAAAAGCAAATAATTATGAAGATATCCAAGGCAATGATTATGCATATAGGCATCACATCTGTGACAAGTAGAACGAAACGATTCTGCATCTACTACTATTACTCCACACATCGACCTACTCCTGCCTGCATTTAGAGTATTAAGTTCATGAAGAACAGAGTAACGCATTAAGTAAGATGACATGATGTAGAGGGATAAACTCAAGAAATATGATGAAAACCCCATATTTTTATCCTTGATGACAACAATATAATACGTGCCTCGCTACCCCTACTTTGTCACTCGGTGAGGACACTACAAGATTGAACCCAAAACTAAGCACTTCTCCCATTGCAAGAATTACCAAACTAGTTGGCCAAACCAAACCAATAACTCGAAGAGACTTGCAAAGATATGAAATCATGCATGTAAGAATTCAGAAAAGACTCAAATAATATTCATGGATAATCTGAACATGAACCCACAATTCATCGGATCTCGACAAACACACCGCAAAAGAGTATTACATCAGATAGATGTCCATGAAGATCACGAAGAATATGGTATTGAACATCAAAGAGAGAGAACAAGACATCTAGCTACTAGCTATGAACCCATAGGTCTGTGGTGAACTACTCACGCCTCATCGAAGGGGCAATAGAGTTGATGTAGATGCCCTCCGTGATCGAATCCCCCTCCGACAGATTACCGGAAAAGGCTCCAAGATTGGATCTCTAGGGAATGGAGGCTTCTAGTGGCGGAAAAGTGTTTTCATGGCTCGTTCTGATAATGATGGAACATTTGGGAATTTATAGTTTGAAGATTAGGGTTAGGGGAGATGCCATGGGCCCACAAGCCTGCCATGCGCGGCCTACCCCCCTGGTCGCGCCCCTAGGGCTTGTGGCCCCACGGGGGCTCCTCTGCCTTGGTTCTCAAGTCTCGTAGTTTCCTTTCGTTCCAGAAAAAATCGTTTTGAAGGTTTTATTCCATTTGGACTCTGTTTAATATTCCTTATCTGCGAAACTCAAAAAAAAGGAAAAACATATACTTGCACTAGGATCTAGATTAATAGGTTAGTCCCAAAAATAATATAAAATAGCATATTAATGCATATAAAACATCCAAAACAGATAATATAATAGCATGGAACAATCAAAAATTATAGATACGTTGGAGACGTCTCAGTCATCAATCATCAAAACACACTAGGGTATAATAGAGATGTGCTTTCATATATCAAACTACATTGCCATGCAATAAGATAATTTTATTTTCATTATCATGTGAAATATAGTTGCTATATGATTGCTTTTATGGTGGCGATTTATCATGTACAATGGTCTTTTTGGTAGGAAAATATCGACCAAACTAAGAGAAGATGGAAATTAAGCATATATAGTCTAGTTGCCTCCATGCTTTTAGTTTAGTTTCGGTGCTTTTGATTGCTTGATGTAGCATGGTGCTTGATCTTTGGAACCTAGTGGCTCATGCACAATGTTGACTTGACTTATGGTGATTTGATGTGGCACTGTGGTATACAAACATGAATTTTGGTATAGGGTGTGTGCCACTATTATTACATACTCCCTCCGTCTCAAAATAAGTGACTCAACTTTTTAGTAACTTTGTACTAAAGTTAGTACAAACTTGAGTCACTTATTTTGGGACAGAGGGAGTACATTCTATTCTTCATACTGGCTATGGGAGTTATCGCATTTTTAGCAACAACTCAAGACTACAAGGCAACTTTTATATGAGTTTGTCACTGTCCTATTACTCCGAATTTATTTTAGTGTACACTTGATAAAATATAAGGGTGTACTACATTTTGGGTACTTCCATAGGAAACTCACCCCATTAATAATTGTGGTTAACTAGAATTGGTTATAAGGGTAGGGTCGGGCTAAAAAAATACTAATCGTGTGTGAGTCAAACTAAAGGAAAGCTTGGATCCAAGTCCCAACTCGACCTTCACTATTCAATCTTCCGGTTCTGGGCTGGGTGGGCCATAGCCTTGTTTTGTTTCGACATAGCTCCATCCCTTGTACAAAGGAGGAATGATATATTAGCATGACTTACCAAGTTGGATGAATCTAGTACCAGTATAAATTTATATAATGCATTCTTCAAAGTCATATTAGTGATCATCAAGGTCATGTGCAACTTTAGTTGAAATGTATCTAATGGCTTGGACGTTTCAACGAGGTACCTAGTGCCATTGTGTTTAGACATGCCTCTATTTTCTTGAAATTCGAAGAACTTATGTGAGGCCTCTCCAACGTTGCGACGCAAATGCCTCCTAACTCTAATTTTTGGGGTTATTTACACAAACATGACGAGAATTTCGAAGATGTTTAAGTGGAACTATATTCTCATGCGGTTTTAGAGGAAACACGTCTGACCAAAAGGTAGAATGGGACTACTAATATAAAGCATATTCCTTTGTTTTGGCCAAAAAACTGTTTTGCAATCGACTACTCCCTCCATTCCACGATGTAGCAAATAGATTTTTTTTAAAGTCAAGTTTCATCCATTTTGACCAATTGTGTAGCAAAAGTATCTGCATGTATAATATGAAGTCAATAACATTAGATACATCATTATACATATCGTTTATAATGGTTATTATTATTGTAGTTGTTGATATTTTTGTCCATAAATTTGGTCAATTTTTATAATGTTTGACTTAAAAAATGTTGGGAACTTAGTAGAGAAAAAAATGTTCATCCTATAAACCGTAAACCAAGATCACTGTCAAGATGCATACAAAGATTAGATCTGATCATTGTCAACTTGGACTTGCCTTGGAAGAAGAGTTGGTGAAGGTTATTCTTGAAATCCCTCCAACCGTCCCTCAAACAAAGATCGAATACATGATATCTCTATGGATTGCACACTTAAGAGACCAACAATCGAGCAGCGCTTCACCATCCAGAGCTTGATGTTGCTAGAGAACTAGAGGATGGAGTAGCAATCATGCGGGAGGGGTTCAATTATTGTCGAGATATAGGGGGTGAGGGGCAGCCTTTGCATATAAGTTGTGTGCAAGAGATGGTCTACCCCGTCTACTATATATAGTGGGAGGGGAGGGGAAGCTTCCTTGGACGAGGGCATCCCTCCCATAGGGAGGAGCATACCAAGCGCCCCCACCCCAACTCTAGTCGCACAAAGCACTAGCTTGAGCGCCAAGCTAGGAATGCCCCCTTCTTGGGACCCTTAGGCCCATGCAACAACCACCTATAGGCCTTGCTTATAGTGGATTTACTAGGGCACCTCCTACACCTCTGGGAGGCTCCAAAAAAATTTGAAACCCTCCAATATTCTTTAAATAACCTCCTAAACTTTTTTGATCTTCCCGATGTAATCCGGGTTTTCTCTTAAATACTTCTGGTTCTCTCTTGTAACTATTTCCATCATTTTCAAAACCTTTAAATTGATATTCTCTTAATCTCCTAATTCAATTTTAAATCAACATCACGATGACACTGAAGCGTGTGATCTTGCAGATTTGGTAGATGATAGACATGATCAAAACTCCTTCCGTTCAATGATAGATAGCAGAAGCAGCGCCATCCATATCGACCCCCATACCCTACATGAATGTTTCCCGAGTGAACTTGTATTTATATTGTGTTATTATTTTTTCTTCATGATATTTTACAAAACCCAAGGTGAAATACATGCATCCTCGCGACTCAACACATGAGTTCTATGCTAGTTCCTAATTATTGGTTTTGTTCTTTTTTCTCATTCTCATGTTCACTCATCCCCGTGATCAAGTCACATGGTGTCTGGGAAGACAATGATGGATGTCGTCACAACGAGAGGGTCAGAAGATTATATCTCCATTGTCGGGGGAGTAAGTTCCAGTTTTGGGCGATCTACTCCATTGTCATACATTTCCGATGAACCGGTAAGTTACTCGTTATGATCACCCTGTTTTGGCATACGTTAGAACAACCCAAAAGTGCATCGTTATTATGAAGTGGCTCGATACTCTCATGGTCTAAGGAATTATGCAAACATTAACTTTACTATGTTATTAACTATTAACTCATGACCAAAGGATCTCATAGTATAACATACAAAATGGGCCAATTCAACACAAGTGTTCATTTCAGAATCGTGCCCTCAAAGTTGCTGGCACCCCTCTTTCCACTTAATGTATGCATATGATCCGGAAAATAGAATCATCATGAAACACATGAGTTGGTGTTAGAGGTGAGGCTAGGAATATATTTTACCATTTATTATTCTACACATGCATATGAGTTTTCCTTTGAGCCTCGAGAACCATTCTGTTATATCACAAATCATAAACATTAATTATAAAATAAAAATTAAATAATAACACTTTATTATTGCCTCTAGGGCATATTTCCAATAGAGAAAAACCTTTATGAATCATGTTGGGGAATAAAGTGAGTACTAACTAAAAGAAAAACAAAAGCATCAATTCTATCATGTTGCATATTCATGTGCTATACTAAATTGACCGATAAAACTAGAGTCTGGGTCATTTGAATAATAGATTAATTAGATGAACCATTTTGTGGGAACAGATTCATCATGAGATACAAAATTATAACTCATAAATTAAAATGGGAAATAATTAAATAGATTCCATCTTTGTGGTTAATATTGCATGAATATAAAGTGTAGATGTTTGCATAAATTCTCGTAATAATATGGTATACTGATAAGAGGATGTTACGTAACCATGTATATTTAGACACCAAACTCAATCATAGTTAAGAGGTACAAAATCTTAAACCGATAAAAGAGCAGTGAACAATAAAAATGTTCATGCTTTATTTATTTGTTTTTTCAGCTTCGAAATGCAGTTGAGATACTTAATTTTTATGTGTTTACAATACCTTAGATACCTACACATGGAGTTTCACCTAGAGAATTTTACCTAATCCAAAAATTGCAGAGTGCTAACAGGTTGCACTTGACACTCCTTAACTTTGATTTTCAATTGCGGCAATCTATGTGCACTAGTAATGACACCGTATATATAACTTGCTTTTTTAGATGATATGTAGAACTCGTGTACATCATATATGTTCACATTGAAGAAACATTTTCCTTGTTTCGTCACTTGATACATTGTATACACAATGTCATGCAACTGAGCAACCATCATGTGAAAGAACTTTGCTGGGTTGACCATATGGATACCGACAAGTAGTGCTTCAGTGTAGTCCTATTGGGGAACGTTGCATGGGAAACAAAAAATTTCCTACGCACACGTAGATCTATACATGGTGATGAGCATCTACGAGAGGGAGAGTGCATCTACGTACCCTTGTAGATTGCTAAGCGGGAAGTGTTAAGAAACGCGGTTGGTGTAGTCGAACGTCTATGCGATCCAAATCAACGAGCGTCCCGCGATCCAATCATGATCCGTCCCGCGATCCAATCACGATCTGTCCCATGATCCAATCATGATCCGTCTCGCGAACTTGATCACGGTCCTTCCGATCTAGCGCCAAACGGACGGCACCTCCGCGTTTAGCACACGTACGACTTGATGACGATCTCCGCCTTCTTGATCCAAAAAGAGGGAGCGGAGAGGAAGAAGAGTTCTCCGGCAGCGTGACGGCGCTCCAGTGATGGTGGTGGAGCTATTCCGGCAAGGCTTCACCTAAGCATTGCAGAAGTCTGATCTAGAGGAGAAACTATGCACTAGAGGAACGGGTAGCACGTGGCTGAAAATTCTGTGCAAAAACCCTAAAACCTTCAGTATATATAAGAGGGAGGGAGGAGAGGCCTTGGATCAAGGGCCAATCCCTCCTTGGTCCGGCCGAAGTGGGAGGAGAGGAGGATTCCTCCTCCAATCCTAGTAGGACTAGGATTCCTCCGTTTTGGCATTTTCCACCTTTTTCCCTTTGGGCTTTTCTTCCCTAGCTGCATGGGATTTGTGTGGAACTTCCACTAGCCCACAAAAGGATGGTACTTACTCTCCCACAGCCCATGTAGCCTCTTGGGTCGAAATACCCCTCCCGATCGTCTCCCGGTACACTACCGGCACTCCCAGTACAATACCGATGAGCCCGAAACTTTTTCGGCGAGCAAAACAGGACTTCCTATATATCAATCTTTACCTCCGGACAATTCCGGAGCTCCTCGTGACGTATGGGATGTCATCAGGGACTCCGAACAACCTTCGGTCACCACCATACATAACTTTATACTACCAAAACGTCACCAAACCTTTATTGTGCACACCCTACGGGTTCGAGAACTATGTAGACATGACCGAGACACCTCTACGGTCAATAAACAATAGCGGGACCTGGATGCCCATATTGGTTCCTACATATTCTACGAAGATCTTTATAGGTCGAACCTCTATGTCAAGGATTCAGTTAATCCCGTATGATGTTCCCTTTGTTCTTCTGTATGTTACTAAACAATAGCGGGACCTGGATGCCCATATTGGTTCCTACATATTCTACGAAGATATTTATAGGTCGAACCTCTATGTCAAGGATTCAGTTAATCCCGTATGATGTTCCCTTTGTTCTTCGGTATGTTACTTGTCCGAGATTTGATTGTCGGTATCTTCATACCTAGTTCAACCTCATTACCGGCAAGTCTCTTTACTCATTCCGTAATACAAGATCCCGTGACTAACACTAGGTCACATTGCTTGCAAAGCTTATTGTGATGTTGTATTACCGAGTGGGCCCTGAGATACCTCTCCGTCACATGGAGTAACAAATCCCAGTCTTGATCCATGCGAACTCAACAGACACCCTCGGAGATACCTATAGGGCACCTTTATAGTCACCCAGTTACGTTGCGACATTTGATACACACAAGGCACTCCTTAGGTGTCTGTGAGTTGCATGATCTCATGGTGACAGGAACATATACTTGACATGCAGAAAACGGTAGCAATAAACTGACACAATCATATGCTACATTTGTAGTTTGAGTCTTGTCCATCACATCATTCTACTAATGATGTGATCCCGTTGTCAAATGACATCACATGTCAATGGATAGAAAACCTTGACCATCTTTGATCAACGAGCTAGTTCACTAGAGGCATACTAGGGACATAGTGTTGTCTATTTACCCACACATGTCATGTGTTTCCAATCAATACAATTATAGCATGGATAATAAACGATTATCATGAACAAGGAAATATAATAATAAACACTTTATTTATTGCCTCTAAGGGCATATTTCCAACAGTCTCCCACTTGCACTAGAGTCAATAATCTAGTTCACATCACTATGTGATTTACATTGTAATGAATCGAACACCCATGTAGTTCTGGTGTTGATCATGTTTAGCCCTTGGAAGAGGTTTAGTCAACGGGTCTGCAACATTCAGATCTGTGTGCACTTTGCAAATATTTATGTCCTTTTCCTCGATGTAATCACGGATGGAGTTGAAGTGTCGCTTTATGTGTCTGGTCCTCTTGTGAAACCTTGGTTCCTTGGCCAGAGCAATGGTACCAGTGTTGTCACCGAACAGGTTCATTGGACTCAGTGCACTGGGCACTACTCCAAGATCTGTCATGAACTGCTTCATCCAGACACCTTCCTTTGCTGCCTCCGAGGCTGCGATGTACTCCGCTTCGCATGTAGAATCGGCTACCACGCTTTGCTTGGAACTGCACCAGCTTACCGCTCCCCCGTTGAGAATAAATACGTATCCGGTTTGTGACTTAGAGTCATCCGGATAAGTGTCGAAGCTTGCATTGACGTAACCCTTTATGACGAGCTCTTCATCACCTCCATAAACGAGAAACATTTCCTTAGTTCTTTTCCGATACTTAAGGACATTCTTGACCGCCGCCCAGTGCTCCATTCCAGGATCACTTTGAAACCTTCCGGTCATACTTATGGCTAGGCTGACATCGGGTCTTGTGCATAGCATTGCATACATGATAGAGCCTATGGATGAAGCATAGGGGATGACACTCATCTTTTCTCTATCTTCTGCAGTCACTGGGCATTGAGTCTTACTCAACTTCACACCTTGTAACACAGGCAAGACCCCTTCTTGGACTGATCCATTTTGAACTTCTTCAAAACTTTATCAAGGTATGTGCTCTGTGAAAGTGCTTTTTAAGCGTCTCGATCTATCACTATAGATCTTAATGCATAATATGAAAGTAGCTTCTCCTAGGTCCTTCATTTAAAAACTCTTGTTCAAATATTCCTTCATGCTTTCCAGCATTTCTATATTATTTCCAATCAGCAATATGTCATCCTCATATAATATTAGAAACACTATAGTGCTCCCACTCACTTTCTTTTAAATACAAGCTTCTCCATAAACTTGTATAAACTTAAACGCTTTGATCACCTCATCAAAGCGCTTATTCCAACTCCGAGATGCTTGCACCAACCCATAAATGGATCGTTGGAGTTTGCAAACTTTGTCAGCATTCTCTGGATCGACAAAACCTTCTGGTTGCATCATATACAACTCTTCCTCAAGGAAACCATTGAGGAACGTCGTTTTGACATCCATCTGCCAAATTTCATAGTCGAAATAAGCATCTATTGCCAACATGATTCTGACAGACTTAAGCATCGCTATCGGTGAGAATGTCTCATCATAGTCAACTCCTTGAACTTGTGAAAAACCCTTTGCCACAAGTCGAGATTTATAGACGGTGACATTACCGTCCACCAAACTCATCACTCAGATATTCACCTCCTCGATCAGATCCTAGGAACTTAATCTTCTTGTTACGATGATTCTCAACTTCACTCTGAAATTGCTTGAACTTTTCAAACGTTTCAGACTTGTGTTTCATTAAGTAAATATACCCATATCTACTTAAGTCATCAGTGAAGGTGAGAAAATAACAATATCCACCACGCGTTGTAACATTCATTGGACCGCACACATTAGTATGTATGATTTCCAATAAGTCACTCGCCTGTTCCATTGTTCCAAAGAACGACGTTTTAGTCATCTTGCCCATGAGGCATGCTTCACATGTGTCAAGTGATTCAAAATCAAAATCAATTGACTCCAAATGTCCATCAGCATGGAGCTTCCTCATGCGTTTTACACCAACATGACCTAAACGGGAGTGCCACAAGAAAGTGGTACTATCATTATCAACTCTACATCTTTTGGCATCAATGTTATTAACATGTGTGTCATCACTATCAAGATTCAATATGAATAAACCCCTCACACTGGGTGCATGACCATAAAAGATATGACTCATATAAATAGAACAACCATTATTCTTTGATTTAAATGAGTAACCGTCTCGCAATAAACAAGATCCAGATATAATGTTCATGCTTAACGCAGGCACTAATTAACAATTATTCAGGTTCATCACTAATCCCGATGGTAATCGAAGAGAGGGTGTGCCGACAGAGATCACATCAACCTTGGAACCATTTCCCATGCGCATCGTCACTTCATCCTTTGCCAGCCTTCATCTATTCCGTAGTTCCTGTTTTGAGTTGCAAATGTGAGCAACCGAACCGGTATCAAATACCCAGGCACTACAACAAGAGCTAGTAAGGTACACATCAATAACATGTATATCATATATACCTTGTTTGTCGTTGGCCGCCTTCTTGTCAGCCAGGTACTTGGGGCAGTTCCGCTTCCAGTGACCAGTTCCCTTGCAATGAAAGCACTCAGTTTCTGGCTTAGGTCCATGCTTGGGCTTCTTTACAGGAGTAGCAAATACTTTGTCATCCTTGTTGGTTTTATCTTTCTTGACCTTGCCCTTGCCCTTGCCATTCTTCTTGACACTAGTGGTTTTATTGACCATCAACACTTGATGTTCTTTCTGGATTTCAGACTCAGCGACTTTTAGCATCGCAAATAGCTCGGCGACTGACTTGTTCATCCCGTGCATGTTATAGTTCATCACAAAGCTCTTGTAACTAGGTGGCAGTGATTGAAGAACTCTGTCAGTGATTGCCTATGGCGGAAGGGCAATTCCCAACTCTGCTAGACGAGTCGAATACCCAGACATTCTGAGTATATGTTCACTGATAGACCCGTTCTCCTCCATCTTGCAAGCATAGAACTTATCGGAGGTCTCATACCTCTCGATTCGGGCATTCTTCTGAAAGATAAACTTCAACTCCTGGAACATCTCATATCCTCCATGACATTCAAAATGTCTTTGAAGTCCCGGTTCTAAGCCATACTATATTGCACACTGAACTATTGAGTAATCTCTAGTACATGCCTCCCAAGCGTTCTTAACGTCTTCGGAGGTCATGTCTTCTGGTTGGTCACCAAGCGGTGCATCAAGGACATATGATTTCTGGGAAGCCATGAGGATAATCCTCAGATTACGGGCCCAGTCAACAAAGTAACTTCCATCATCCTTCAACTTAGCTTTCTCTAGGAACACATTAAAATCTTAGTGTCACATGATCCAAATTCACCAACTCAAGTCCGATCATCACGTGAGTTGAGGTGGTTTCAATGGTGAACATCATTATGTTGATCATATCTACTATATGACTCATGTTCGACCTTTTGGTCTCTTGTGTTCCGAGGCCATGTCTATAAATGCTAGGCTCGTCAAGTTTAACCCGAGTGTTCGACATGTGCAACACTGGCTTGCACCCGTTGTATGTGAACGTAGAGTCTATCACACCCGATCATCACATGCTGTCTCGACATGACGAACTTTCGCAACGGTGCACACTCGGGGAGAACACAATTCATCTTGAAATTTAAGTGAGGGATCACCTTATAATGCTACCGTCGTCCTAAGCAAAACAAGGTGCATAAAAGGATTAACACCACATGCAAATCATAAGTGACATGATATGGCCATGAACTTGTGCTTTTGATCTCCATCTAGAAAGTACCGGCATGACCTCCATCGTCGCCGGCATGACACCATGATCTCCATCATCTTGATCTCCATCAACGTGTCGCCATCGGGGTTGTCACGCCCAACATGCTTCTTCTACTATTGCTATCGTTTAGCGATAAAGTAAAGCATTACATAGCGCTTAGATTGACACGCAGGTAATACAATAATTAAAGAAAACCCTATAGCTCCTGCCGGTTGCCGTACTCATCTACATGCAAGTCGTGATAATCTATACATCACATGATCATCTCATACATCACATATATCACATCATGTAATTGTCCATATCACATCACAACATACCCTGGAAAAACAAGTTATACGTCCTCTAATTATTGTTGCATGTTTTACGTGGCTGCTACGGGTATCTAGCAAGAACAATTCTCATCTACGCAAAAACCACAACGGTGATACACTAGTTGCTTTTAAACCTTCTCAAGGACCGCCTTTGTCGAATCCGATCCAACTAAAGTGAGAGAAACTGGCACCCGCAAGCCATCTATGCAACAAGTTGCGGTTGAGGGAACCAGTCTCTCGTAAGCGTACGAGTAATGTTGGTCCGGGCCGCTTCATCTCATAATACCGCTGAACCAAAACATGACCAAGGGAGGAAGCAATCTAAGCATCAACGCCCACAAACTCTTTCTGTTCTACTCGAGATCTCATCTACACATAGACCTAGCTCATGATGCCACTATTTGGGAATGTTGCATGGGAAACAAAAAAATCCTACGCACACGTAGATCTATCCATGGTGATGAGCATCTACGAGAGGGAGAGTGGATCTACGTACCCTTCTAGATCGCTGAGCGTCTTCCCGATCCAAATCGCCGAGCGTCCCGCGATACAATCATGATCCATCCCGCGATCCAATCATGATCCATCCCACAATCCAATCATGATCCGTCCCGCGATCCAATCATGATCCGTCCCACGAACTCGATCACGGTCCTTCCGATCTAGCGCTGAACGGACGACACCTTCGCGTTCAGCACACGTATGGCATGATGACGATCTCCGCCTTCTTGATCCAGCAAGAGGGAGCGGAGAGGAAGAAGAGTTCTCTGGCAGCATGACGGCGCTCCGGCGATGGTGGTGGAGCTATTCCGGCAGGGCTTCGCCTAAGTACTGTAGAAGTCCGATCTAGAGGAGAAACTATGCACTGAAGGAACGGGTAGCACATGGCTGAAAATTCTGTGAAAAAACCCTCAAACCTCTAGTATATACAAGAGGGAGGGAGGAGAGGCCTTGGCGCAATGGCCAAGCCCTCCTTGGTTCAGCCGAAGTGGGAGCAGAGGAGGATTCCTCCTCCAATCCTAGTAGGACTAGGTTTCCTCCTTTTTGGCCTTTTTCCACCTTTTTCCCTTTGGGCTTTTCTTCCCTAGCCGCATGGGCTTTGTATGGGACTTCCACCAGCCCAAAAAAGGCTGGTATTTACTCTCCCACAGCCCATGTAGCCTCTTGGGTCGAAATACCCCTCCCGATGGTCTCCCGGTACACTATCGGCACTCCCGGTACACTATCGATGAGCCCAAAACTTTTTCGGCGACCAAAACAGGACTTCCTATATATCAATCTTTACCTCCAGACCATTCCAGAGCTCCTAGCGACATCCGGGATATCATCCGGGACTCCGAACAATCTTCGTTCACCACCATACATAACTTTATACTACCGAAACGTCACCAAACCGTAAGTGTGCAGAACTGCGGGTTCGAGAACTATGTAGACATGACCGAGACACCTCTATGGTCAATAACCAATAGCGGGACCTGGATGCCCATATTGGTTCCTACATATTCTATGAAGATCTTTATCGGTCGAACCTCTATGTCAAGGATTCAGTTAATCCCGTATGATGTTCCCTTTGTTCTTCGGTATGTTACTTGCCCGAGATTCAATTGTCGGTATCTCCATACCTAGTTCAACCTCGTTACCGGAAAGTCTCTTTACTCGTTCTGTAATACAAGATCCCGTGACTAACACTTGGTCACATTGCTTGCAAGGCTTATTGTGATGTTGTATTACCGAGTGGGCCCTGAGATACCTCTCCGTCACACGGAATAACAAATCCCAGTCTTGATCCATGCCAACTCAACAGACACCCTCGGAGATACCTATAGGGCACCTTTATAGTCACCCAGTTACGTTGCGACATTTGTTACACACAAGGCACTCCTTAGGTGTCTGTGAGTTGCATGATCTCATGGTGACAGGAACACATACTTGACATGCAGAAAACGGTAGCAATAAACTGACACAATCATATGCTACATTTGTAGTTTGAGTCTTGTCCATCACATCATTCTACTAATGATGTGATCCCGTTGTCAAATGACATGACATGTCAATGGCTAGGAAACCTTGACCATCTTTGATCAACGAGCTAGTTCACTAGAGGCATACTAGGGACATAGTGTTGTCTATTTACCCACACATGTCATGTGTTTCCAATCAATACAACTATAGCATGGATAATAAACCATTATCATGAACAAGGAAATATAATAATAAACACTTTATTTATTGCCTCTAGGGCATATTTCCAACAAGTCCGAGTCTTGCATCATCAAGGTTTTCTTTCAAAGGACGATAGGCCCGACCTCTGCATCATATGATGGGCATAACCATTTTAAACATAAAATAAGTCCAAGTCACGGATTATCAATAGGTTTACAAGAAACAAGACCATAAGTGTCGGAGACAAGATTGCCTAGCTGATCCACACAATCAACTATTTGCATGTCAACCAAACTGGTGGAAACCCCATGCAAGTGTTTCAAAATGGCTGCACCCACTCTTTTATCATCCAGTGTATTCAGCCACCGTGGGACAATAAAATAAAGGTAGCCCAGGTTGTCTTTTGCCATGATAGACATTGGCAGTGTGATACTACTATCTTCCGATCGCGTCCTTGAGTTATTGAATTGTGAAAAGGATAGGTATAGGTATAAAGTATGTTTTGTTAACTCCATTGTATCATATGAACCATAGTTCCTAAAACATCCAACAAACATTGAGCTCTGTTCGAAGGAGGAGGACCGCGTTGGAATGCAAAGATCACGTGTATGTGCTTTATTATCATACGTATAAGGAAAACTTTGTTTTCGCCACTCTAGATTTTGTTCGGGAATGTAGTAATAATTCAAAAAAATCCTACGTGTGACCAAGATCAATCTAGGAGATGCTAGCAACGAGATAGAGGAAGTGCATTTTCATACCCTTGAAGATCGCTAAGCAGAAGCATTACAAAGAACGAGGTTGATGGAGTCGTACTCGCTGTCATTCAAATCGCGGAAGATCCGATCCAAGCGTCGAACGGCTGGCGCCTCCGCGTTCAACACACGTACAGCCCAGGGACGTCTCCTCCTTCTTGATCTAGAAAGGGGGGAGGAGAAGTGGAGGGAGAGCTCTGGCAGCACGATGGTGTGGTGGCGGTGGAGCTCGTGGTTCTCCGGCAGAGCTTCGCTAAGCGCTACGGAGGAGGAGGAGGAGGAGGTGTAGGAAGGGGGAGGGCTGCGCCAGGGGAAGGGTGTGGCTGCCCTCCCATCCCCCACTATTTATAGGGGGAATGGGAGAGGGGCGAAGCCCCCTAGATCCATCTAGAGGGGGGGCGGTGGCCCAGAGGATTTCCAACCCTAGAGGGGGGCCCTAGGGTTTCCAATCCTAGAGGGGGGGGTGGCGTCCCCCATAGGGTTTCCAACCCTACCCGCCTTGGGCCCTTGGGGGGCACACCAACCCACTAAAGGGATGGTTCCCACCCAACTACAACCCATTAGGTCCTCCGGAGCAGGTGGACCCTCCCGGTGGACCCCCGGAACCCCTTCGGTGGTCCCGGTACAATACCGATAAACCCCGAAACCTTTCCGTTGACTGAAACTAGACTTCCCATATATAAATCTTCACCTCCGTACCATTCCGAAACTCCTCATGATGTCTGGGATCTCATCCGGGACTCCAAACAACTTTCAGTAACCACATAAAATTCCCAATACAACTCTAGTGTAACCAAACCTTAAGTGTGTAGACCCTACGGGTTCGGGAACCATGCAGTCATGACCGAGACACCTCTTCGGCCAATAAATAATAGCAGGATATGGATACCCATATTGGCTCCCACATGTTCCACTATGATCTCATCGGATCAATCACAATGTCAGGGATTCAATTAATCCCGTATAAAATTCCCTTTGCCCATTGGTATGTTACTTGCCCGAGATTCGATCGTCGGTATCCCTATACCTTGTTCAATCTCATTACCGGCAAATCTCTTTACTCGTAACGCAACCCATGATCTCAGGACTAAATCCTTAGTCACACTGAGCTCATTATGATGATGTATTACCGTGTGGGCCCATAGATACCTCTCCGTCACACGGAGTGACAAATCCCAGTCTCGATTCCTGCCAACTCAACAGACACTTTCGAAGACACCTGTAGTGCATCGTTATAGTCACCCAGTTACGTTGTGACATTTGATACACCCAAATAATTCCTACGGCATCCGGGAGTTGCACAATCTCATGGTCTAAGGAAAAGCTACCACACATTAGAAAATCTCTAGCAGACGAACTACACGATCTTGTGATATGCTTAGGATTGGGTCGTGTCCATCACATTATTCTCCTAATGATGTGATCCCGTTATCAGCGACATCCAATGTCCATGACTAGGAAACCATGACTATCTATTGATCAACGAGCTAGTCAACTAGAGGCTCACTAGGGACATGGTGTGGTCTATGTATTCACCCATGTATTACAGTTTCCGGCTAATACAATTATAGCATGAATAGTAGACAATTATCATGAACAAGGAAATATAATAATAACCATTTTATTATTGCCTCTAGGGCATATTTCCAACAGTCTCCCACTTGCACTTGAGTCAATAATCTAGTTATATTGTGATTAATCGAATACCCATAGAGTTCTGGTGCTGATCATGTTTCGCTCGTGAAAAAGGTTTAGTCAACCGATCTGCGACATTCACATCTGTATGTACTTTACAAATATCTATATCTACATCATGAATGTAACCACGAATGGAGTTGAAGCGGCGCTTGATGTGCTTGGTCTTCATGTGAAACCTAGGCTCCTTGGCAATGGCAATAGCATCAGTGTTGTCACAGAAGAGAGTCATCAGGCCCGACGCATTGGCAATCACTCCTAGGTCGGTGATGAACTCCTTCATCCAGACTCCTTCCTGTGCTGCTTTCGAAGCAGCTATGTACTCTGATTCACATGTAGATGCTGCCACGACGCTTTGCTTGCAACTGCACCAGCTGACTGCCCCACCATTTAAAACATACACGTATCCAGTTTGTGACTTGGAGTCATCCGGATCTGTGTCAAAGCTAGCATCAACATAACCCTTTACGACGAGCTCTCTAGCAGCTCCATATAGCTCCATAAACGAGAAACATATCCTTAGTCCTTTTCGGGTACTTAAGGATATTCTTGACCGCTGTCCAGTGTTCCATTCCGGGATCACCTTGGTACCTCCCTACCAAACTTATGGCAAGGTTTACATCAGGTCTGGTACACAACATGGCATACATAATAGAACCTATGGCTGAGGCATATATAGGGGATGACACTAATCTTTTCTCTATCTTCTGTCGAGGTTGGGCATTGAGTTGTGCTCAATCCCACACCTTGCAATACAGGCAAGAACCCCTTCTTGGACTGATCCATATTGAACTTCTTCAATGTCTTGTCAAGGTATGTGCTTTGTGAAAGATCAATGAGACGTCTCGATCTATCTCTATAGATCTTGATGCCTAATATGTAAGCAGCTTCTCCAAGGTCCTTCATTGAAAAACACTTATTCAAGTAGGCCTTTATGCTTTCCAAAAGTTCTATATCGTTTCCCATCAACAATATGTCGTCCACATATAAAATGAGAAATGCTACAAAGCTCCCACTCACTTTCTTGTAAATACAGGCTTCTCCATAAGTCTGTATAAACCCACACGCTTTGATCACCTCATCAAAACAAATGTTCCAACTCCGAGATGCTTGCACCAGCCTATAGACGGAGTGTTGGAGCTTGCATACCTTGTCAACATTCTTAGGATCGACAAACACTTTCGGCTGCATCATATACAATTCTTCCTTAAGGAAACCGTTAAGGAATGCCGTTTTGATGTCCATTTTCCAGATCTCATAATCATAAAATGCGGCAACTGCTAACATGATTGGGACGGACTTCAGCATCGCTACGGGTGAGAAGGTCTCATCATAGTCAACTCCTTGAAATTGTCGATAACCCTTAGCGACAAGCCGAGCCTTATAGATGGTCACATTACCATCCGCGTCGGTCTTCTTCTTAAAGATCCATTTATTTTCTATGGCTTGCTGATCATCAGGCAAGTCCGCCAAAGTCCATACTTTGTTCTCATACATGGATCCTATCTCGGATTTCATGGCTTCAAGCCATTTGTTGGAATCTAGGCCCGCCATGCCTTCTTTATAGTTTGAGGGTTCACCATTGTCTAACAACAAGATTTCCAGGACAGGGTTGCCGTACCACTCTGGTGCGGAACCACTACTAGGAGAAAGCCTAGTAGTAGCGCTGGAAATACCCTTACTAGTAGCGCTGGGTCCAGCACTACTGCTACGGCGCTACAACTAAAGTGTTGCAGTAGCGTGTGTTAGCCCGCGCTACTGCTATACCTGCTTAGCAGCAACGCTTTTTGTAGAAAGCGCTGCTGGTAGTTACTAGTAGCACTCCTCTCTGCCAGCGCTACTACTATTATTACGTATTTCTTTTTTTAAGTCGTATATTCATATGCCAATATACAAGTTTTCATACAGTATCATCATAATACATCATTGTCATATAACAACTCCTCATCATCATCATTTTCGTCAAACAAATAACTAGATTTCAAAAACCTTACAAGTCCATACCGAACTGCTAGATCAAGACCAATAATGATACAACAATTAAACCTTAAATTGGAGCATAATCTTACTACAATACTATTAATGAGTAGAATCTGGTGGTGCAGAATCTGACGGTGGTGGGGGCATTCTTGGCCAAAGTATCCCGACAACACTTCCCCATCGGGCTCTTTGAGCTTGGCATGAAGATGTCACTTGTTGTAGTGCCCATTCCATGACCAAGTGGGGACTACTGTGAGGTGGCATCCGAGCCCGCTCTGAAGCGTTGGCCTCCGCGAAGATGATGCCTGCTGCAACTTGTAGTTGTGCTTGGGCATAATTCTTGCACTCCTTGACTTCAAACTCCCAGTGACTACACTGAGTCTTCCGAAACATATCCTCCGCCTCTTTCAACTCCCGCATACAATCTCTCCATCCGAACACTGCATCGTCAATCTGTTTTCCTCGCGCCAGCAACTTCCTCAGCCACTTCAACTCCTCTTCACGAGAACATCTAGGAGCCATGGAATCCCTATAAATTTGGCATGACATTTGCTTAGCGATGGATATATTAAATAGCACAACGTCTAGGAGACATGGAATCCCTGTAAATTTCCCCACGCCAACAAATCTAACCATTTACAGCATGTTAGACATGGAATCTAACAATGGACATTTGCACAAAGTTTGCAAGTTTAAACAATTTTTACGATTACGACGTGAAGCACCTTTGTAACACAATTTACAGCATGTGGATGAATTCCGATATGCATCCATACATAACCATCTAACCATCTAAATGCATCCATCCATAACCATCTAAATGCATCATACATCCATCTAGCCATTTAAATGCATCCATCCATAACCATCTAAATGCATAATCCATCCATCTAACCATCTAAATGCATCCATACATCCATCTAACCATCTAAATGCATCCATTCATAACCATCTAAATGCATCGATCCATCCATTCATTAAGCTTTTCTAGCAGTGCAAAAATAGAGGGGGGAGGGAGAAGGGGGGAGAGTGGGAGAGAGGAGGGATGAAGAGCTACCGCTGCATGGATGGCCAGGACAGGAGGGATGGGACGGGGACGGGCCGTCGCATCGGGAGGGCCAGGATGGGGAGGGCCGCTGTGTGGGGCAGACGGCTGGGATGCGGGAGCACAGCTGCATGGGAGATAGTCGAGAGGGAGGGATTAAGGGGTGGCGGCGGCGCAGGGAGAGGGAGTGAGTGAGGGGCGGCGGCGGCAACGGTGACGCAGGGAAAGGGAGGTAGGAGGGAGAGAGGGAGAGAGGGAGAAAGAAGGGTTGTGTGGGGAGAAGAGGATAAGGGCGTGACGCACTTAGCAGTAGCGTGGGTGGGAAACACGCGCTACTAATATTATGTTAGCAGTAGCGCTGGTCCGGAAAGCATGCTACTACTAAATCTAGCCTGACGGCAACGGTGGGTCAATATTAGTAGTAGCGCGTTTCTGGAAGCCAGTGCTACTTCTAAGTGTTAGCAGCAGCATTGTTTCTTAATGCGCGCTACTCATATGTAGCAGCCACTACTCAGAGAAATCCTAGTAGTAGAGCTAGAAATACCCTTACTAGTAGTGCTTGGTCCAGCGCTACTGCTACGACGCTACAACTAAAGTGTAGCAGTAGTATGTGTTCGCCCGCGCTAGTGCTATACCTGCTTAGCAACAACGCTTTTTGTAGAAAGCGCTACTGGTAGTTACTAGCAGCGCGCCTCTCCGCCAGCGCTACTACTATTATTATATATTTATTTTTTTATGTCGTATATTCATATGCCACTATACAAGATTTCAATCAGTATCATCATAATACATCATTGTCATATAACAACTCATCATCATCATCATTTTCGTCAAACAGATAACTAGATTTCAAAAACCATACAAGTCCAGACCGAACTGCTAGGTCGAGACCAATAATGATAAAACTATTAAACCTGAAACTAGAGCTTAATCTTACTACAATACTATTAATGAGCAGAATCTGGTGGTGCAGAATCTGATGGTGGTGGGGGCATTCTTGGCGGAAGTATCCCGACAACACTTCCCCATCGGGCTCTTTGAGCCGGGCATGAATATGTCACTTGTTGTAGTGCCCATTCCATAACCAAGTGGGGACTACTCTGAGGTGGCATCCGAGCCTGCTCTGCGGCGTTGGCCTCCGCGAAGATGACGCCCGCTGCAACTTGTAGTTGTGCTTGGGCATAATTCTTGCACTCCTTGACTTCAAACTCCTAGTGACTACATTGAGTCTTCCGAAACATATCCTCCGCCTCTTTCAGCTCCCGCATACAATCTCTCCATCCGAACACTGCATCGTCAATCCTTTTTCCCCACGCCAGCAACTTCCTTCGCCACTTCAACTCCTCTTCACGAGAACGTCTAGGGGCCATGGAATCTGTGTAAATTTGGCATGACATTTGCTTAGCAATGGATATATTAAATAACACAATGTCTAGGAGACATGTAATCCCTGTAAATTTCCCCGCGCCAACAAATCTAACCATTTACAACGTGTTAGACATGGAATCTAATAATGGACATTTGCACAAAGTTTGTAAGTTTAAACAATTTTTACGATTACGACGTGAAGCACCTTTGTAACACAATTTACATCATGTGGATGAATTCCGATATGCATCCATACATAACCATCTAACCATCTAAATGCATCCATCCATAACCATCTAAATGCATCTTACATCTATCTAACCATTTAAATGCATCCATCCATAGCCATCTAAATGCATCATACATCCATCTAACCATCTAAATGCATCCATACATCCATCTAACCATCTAAATGCATCCATTCATAACCATCTAAATGCATCAATCCATCCATCCATTAAGCTTTTCTAGTAGTGCAAAAACAGAGGGAGGAGGGAGAAGGGGGGAGAGTGGTATGGAGGAGGGAGGTAGAGCTACCGCTGCGTGGATGGCCAGGACGGGGGGACGTGACGGGGGAGAGCCACCACGTCGGGTGGGCCAGGACGGGGAGGGCTGCCGTGTGGGGCGGACGGCTGGGATGAGGGAGCACTTTTGCAAGGGAGATAGTCGAGAGGGAGGGGGTGAGGGGCGGCGATGGCACAGGAAGAGGGAGGGAGTGAGGGGCGGCGGCGGCAGTGCAGGGAGAGAGTGAGAGAGAGGGGTTGTGCGGGGTGAAGAGGATAAGGGCACAGCCCACTTAATAGTAGCACAGGTGGGAAACACGCGCTACTAATGTTATGTTAGCAGTAGCACTCGTACAGAAAGCATGCTACTACTAAATCTATCCTGACGGCAATGGTGGGTCAATATTAGTAGTAGCGCATTTCTGGAAGCTAGCGCTACTGCTAAGGGTTAGCAGCAACTTTTTTCTAGACGCGCGCTACTGATATGTAGCAGTGGTGCCTCCTTTTATCCAGCACTACTGCTAAGGTTATGTGAATAAGGTTTTCCCTAGTAGTGAACGTGTCCTCCTGGACCTACGAAGTTTAGTAGTAACTTGATCAGAATTTTCATGATCATCATCATTAACTTCCTCTCTAGTCGGTGTAGGCACCACAGAAACATTCTCCTACGCTACGCTACTTTCCTATTCGATAGGGGTACAATTACCTCATCAAGTTCTACTTTCCCCCCACTTACTTCTTTCAAGAAAATCTCTTTCTTTAGAAAGGATCCATTCTTGGCAACAAAGATCTTGCCTTCGGATCTAAGGTAGAAGGTATACCCAATAGTTTCCTTGGGGTATCCTATGAAGACGCACTTTTCCAATTTGGGTTCGAGCTTTTCAGGTTGAAGTTTCTTGACATAAGCATCGCATCCCCAAACTTTCAGAAACGACAACTTAGGTTTCTTCCAAACCATAATTCATACCGTGTCGTCTCAACGGATTTAGACGGTGCCCTATTCAAAGTGAATGCGGCAGTCTCTAATGCATATCCCCAAAATGACAGCGGTAAATCAGTAATAGACATCATAGATCGCACCATATCCAATAGAGTGCGATTACGACGTTCGTACACACCATTACGCTGAGGTGTGCCAGGCGGCGTGAGTTGTGAAACAATTCCACATTTCCTTAAGTATGTGCCAAACTCGTGACTCAAATATTTTCCTCCATGATCAGATTGCAAGAACTTTGTTTTCTTGTCATGTTGGTTCTCTACCTCACTCTGAAATTCCTTGTACTATTCAAAGGTCTCAGACTTGTGTTTCATCAAGTAGACATACCCATATCTACTTAAGTCAACAGTGAGGGTGAGAACATAACGATAGCCATCGTGAGCCTCAACGCTCATCAGTCCACATACATCGATATGTATTATTTCCAACAAGCTAGTTGCTCGCTCCATTGTTCCAGAGAACGCAGTCTTGGTCATCTTTCCTATGAGGCATGGTTCGCACGGGTCAAATGATTCATAATCAAGACACTCCAAAAGTCCATCTGCATGGAGTTTCTTCATGCGTTTGACACCAATATGACCAAGGTGGCAGTGCCACAAGTATGTGGGACTATGATTATCAACCTTACATCGTTTGGTATTCACACTATGAATACGTGTAACATCACGTTCGAGATTCAATAAAAATAAACCATTGACCAGCGTGGCATGACCATAAAACATATCTCTCATATAAATAGAACAACCATTATTCTCGGATTTAAATGAGTAGCCATCTCGCATCAAACGAGATCCAGATACAATGTTCATGCTCAAAGATGGTACAAAATAACAATTATTGAGGTTTAAAACTAATCTCGAAGGTAGATGTAGAGGTAGCGTGCCAACGGCGATCACATCGACCTTGGAAACATTCCTGACGCGCATCGTCACCTCTTCCTTTGCCAGTCTCCGCTTATTCCGCAGCTCCTATTTTGAGTTACAAATGTGAGAAACCGCACCGGTATCAAATACCCAGGAGCTACTACGAGCGCTGGTAAGGTACACATCAATAACATGTATATCATATATACCTTTGACGTTGCTGACCTTCTTATCCGCTTAGTACTTGGGATAGTTAGGCTTCTAGCGACCGGTTCCCTTGCAATAAAAGCACTCAGTCTCATGCTTGGGTCCATTCTTGGGATTCTTCCCGGTAACTGATTTACCGGGCGCGGCAACTACTTTGCCGTCCTTCTTGAAGTTCTTCTTACCCTTGGCTTTCTTGAAACTTTTGGTCTTATTCACCATCAACACTTGATGTTCCTTTTTGATTTCCACCTCCACTGATTTCAACATTGAATATAACTCAGGAATGGACTTCTCCATCCCTTGCATATTGTAGTTCATCACAAATCTCTTGTATCTAGGTGGAAGCGACTCGAGGATTCTGTCAATAATCGAGTCATCCGGAAGATTAACTCCCAGCTAAGACAAGCGATTGTGCAATCTAGACATTTTGAGTATGTGCTCGCTGAGAGAACTATTTTCCTCCATCTTACAACTGAAGAAATTATCGGAGACACCATATCTCTCGACCCAGGCATGAGACTGGAAAACTATTCTCAGCTCTTGGAACATCTCATATGCTACGTGTTGCTCAAAATGCTTTTGGAGCCCTAGTTCTAACCTGTAAAGCATGCCGCAATGAACCAGGGAGTAATCATCACTGCGCGACTGCCAGGCGTTCATAACGTCTTGAGTTGCTGGGAAAACGGGTGCGTCACCTAGCGGTGCATCAAGGACATATAATTTCTTGGAAGCTATGAGGATGATCCTCAAGTTACGGACCCAGTCTGTATAGTTGCTTCCATCGTCTTTCAGCTTGGTTTTCTCTTGGAACGCGTTGAAGTTGAGGGCAACATTAGCGTGGGCCATTGGATCTACAAGATAGATTGTAAAGACAATTTTAGACTAAGTTCATGATAATTAAGTTCATCTAATCAAATTATTTAATGGACTCCCACTCAGATAGACATCCCTCTACTCATCTAAGTGATACATGATCCACATCTACTAGGCCATGTTCGATCATCACGTGAGACAGACTAGTCATAAATGGTGAACATCTCCATGTTGATCGCATCTACTATACGACTTATGTTCGACCTTGCGGTCTCTCATGTTCTGAGGTCATGTTTGTACATGCTAGGCTCGTCAACTCAACCTAAGTGTTTCGCGTGTGTAAATCTGGCTTACACCCGTTGTATGCGAATGTTAGAATCTATCACACCCGATCATCACGTGGTGTTTCGAAACAACGATCCTTCGCAACGGTGCACACTTAGGGGGAACACATTTCTTGAAATTTAAGTGAGGGATTATCTTATTTATGCTACCGTCGTTCTAAGCAAATAAGATGTAAGAACTGTTGGAAATATGCCCTAGAGGCAATAATAAAATGGTTATTATTGTATTTCCTTGTTCATGATAATTGTCTATTGTTCATGCTAGAATTGTGTTAACCGGAAACCGTAATACATGTGTGAATACATAGACCACAACATGTCCCTAGTGAGCCTCTATTTGACTAGCTCGTTGATCAATAGATGGTCACAGTTTCATGACGATGGACATTGGATGTCGTTGATAACGGGATCACATCATTAGGAGAATGATGTGATGGACAAGACCCAGTCCTAAGCATAGCACAAGATCGTGTAGTTCGTTTGCTAAAGCTTTTCAATGTCAAGTATCGTTTCCTTAGACCATGAGATTGTGCAACTCCCAGATACCGTAGGAATGCTTTGGGTGTGCCAAATGTCACAATGTAACTGAGTGGCTATAAAGGTGCACTACGGGTATCTCCAAAAGTGTCTGTTGGGTTGGCACGAATCGAGACTGGGATTTGTCACTCCGTATGACGGAGAGGTATCTCTGGGCCCACTCGATAAGACATCATCATAATGTGATCAATGTGACTAAGGAGTTAGCCATGGGATGATGTATTATGGAACGAGTAAAGAGACTTGCCGGTAACGAGATTGAACAAGGTATAGAGATACCAACGATCGAATCTCGGGCAAGTATCATACCGATAGACAAAGGGAATTGTATACGAGATTGATTGAATCCCCGACATCGTGGTTCATCCAATGAGATCATCGTGGAGCATGTGGGAGCCAACATGGGTATCCAGATCCCGCTGTTGGTTATTGGCCGGAGAAGTGTCTCGGTCATGTCCACGTGTCTCCCGAACCCGTAGGGTCTACACACTTAAGGTTCGATGACGCTAGGGTTGTAGGGAAATGGTATACGTGATTATCGAAAGTTGTTCGGAGTCCTGGATGAGATCCCGGGCGTCATGAGGAGCTCCGTAATGGTCCGGAGGTAAAGATTGATATATAGGTAGTCCAGTTTTGGTCACCGGAAAGTTTTCGGGCTCATTGGTAGTTTACCAGGAGTGCCGGG
Source organism: Hordeum marinum (assembly GCA_022496015.1). NCBI lineage: Eukaryota > Viridiplantae > Streptophyta > Magnoliopsida > Poales > Poaceae > Hordeum > Hordeum marinum. The sequence continues at coordinate 448,224,457 of CM039678.1, read as the reverse complement.
AGGGTGCCGGAGGACCCCCGGGAGGGGTGTGATGACCATAGGACTTTGTGGGACCTTAGAGGAGGTGTGCCAGCCCATATTGGGCTGGACAAGACCTTCTAGAAAGGCCCATGCGGCTGGAGAACTAGAGATAAGGGCAAAGATGTTTGAAAAGAAGGAGATCCACCTCCCTTGTGGGAGGTGGACTCCCCCTTTGATACGGCCGAAGCTCTCCTCCTTGGAGGAGAGTCCAAGACAGCCCTCCCTCTCCCTCCTCCTATATATACTTGAGATTTTGGCCTTTTGAGAACAGTTCTGAACTCTCTCTCTCTCTCTCACGGCAAAGCCCTACCTCTCTTCTTCCTCCTCCGTAGCGCTTAGGCGAAGCCCTGCCGGAATACCTTGCTACTCCACCACCACCACGCTGTCGTGCTGCTATTGGAGCCCGTCCCTAACCTCTCCTTCCTCCTTGTTGGATCAAGGCGTAGGAGACGTCACCAGGTTGCACGTGTGTTGAACGCGGAGGCGCCGTTGTTCGGCGCTTAGATCGGAATCCACCGCGATCTGAATCGCTGCGAGTACGACTCCATCAACCACGTTCTTGTAACGCTTCCGCTTAGCGATCTTCAAAGGTATGAAGATGCAATCTCTCCCCTCTCATTGCTGGTTTCTCCATGGATAGATCTTGGTGATCATAGGAAATTTTTTGATTTACTACTACGTTTCCCAACAGTGGCATCATGAGCTAGGTCTATGCGTAGAATCTATGCACGAGAAGAACACAAAACAGTTGTGGGCATCGATTTTGTTAATTTTCTTACCACTACTAGTTTTATCTTGATTCAGCAGTATTGTCGGATGAAGCGGCCCGGACCGACTTTACACGTCCGCTTACGTGAGACTGGTTCCACCGCCTGAGATGCACTTGTTGCATAAGGTGGCTAGCGGGTGTCTGTCTCTCCCGCCTTAGTCGGATTGGATTCGATGAAAAGGGTCCTTATGAAGGGTAAATAGCAATTGGCATATCACGTTGTGGTTTTGGCGTATGTAAGAAACGTTCTTGCTAGTAACCTATAGCAGCCACGTAAAAACTTGCAACTACAAATTAGAGGACGTCTAACTTGTTTTTGCAGCATATGCCTTGTGATGTGATATGGCCAAAGGATGTGATGTGATGCATTGTGATGTATGAGATTGATCATGTTCTTGTAATAGGATTCACGACTTGCATGTCGATGAGTATGACAACCGGCAGGAGCCATAGGAGTTGTCTTATTTTATTGTATGACCTGCGTGTCAATCATAAACGTCATGTAATTACTTTACTTTATTGCTAAATGTTAGCCATAGTAGTAGAAGTAATAGTTGGCGAGACAACTTCATGAAGACACAGTGATGGAGATCATGATGATGGAGATCATGGTGTCGTGCCGGTGACAGTGATGATCATGGTGCCCCAAAGATGGAGATCAAAGTAGCAAGATGATAATGGCCATATCATGTCACTATATTGATTGCATGTGATGTTTATCATGTTTACATCTTATTTTCTTAGAATGGCGGTAGTAAATAAGATGATCTCTCAATAAAATTTCAAGAAAAGTGTTCACCCTAACTATGCACCGTTGCTAAGGATCGTTGTTCCGAAGCACCACATGATGATCGGGTGTGATAGGCTCTAACATTCGCATACAACGGGTGTAAGCCAGATTTACACACGCGGAACACTTAGGTTGACTTGATGAGCCTAGCATGTACAGACATGGCCTCGGAACACGGAAGACTGAAAGTTCGAACATGAGTCGTATAGAAGATACGATCAACATGGAGATGTTCACCATGGATGACTAGTTCGTCTCACGTGATGATCAGACACGGGCTAGTTGACATGGATCATGTGTCACTTGGATGACTAAAGAGATGTCTATCTAAGTGGGAGTTCATTAAATAATTTGATTATGTGAACTTAATTATCATGAACTTAGTCTAAAATTATCTTTACAATCTATATTGTAGATCCAATGGCCAACGCGAATGTCACCCTAAACTTCAACGCGTTCCTAGAGAAAACCAAGCTGAAAGGTGATGGAAGCAACTATGCGGACTGGGTCCGTGGCTTGAGGATCATCCTCATAGCTTCCAAGAAATTATATGTCCTTGATGCACCACTAGGTGACCCACCCCTTCTCCCAGCAGAGCAAGACGTTGCGAACGCTTGGCATTCTTGCTGCGATGATTACTCCCTTGTTTAGTGCGGCATGCTTTACAGTTTAGAACCGGGGCTCCAAAAGCGTTTTGAGCAACACGGAGCATATGAGATGTTCCAAGAGCTAAAACTAGTTTTCCAAGCTCATGCCCGGGTTGAGAGATATGATGTCTTCGATAAGTTTTTCAGCTGTAAGATGGAGGAGAATAGTTCTGTTAGTGAGCACATCCTCAAGATGTCTGGGCTACACAACCGCTTGACTCAGCTGGGAGTTAATCTCCCGGATGACTCGATCATTGACAGAATCCTCTAGTCGCTTCCACCTAGCTACAAGAGCTTTGTGATGAACTACAACATGCAAGGGATGGAGAAGTCCATTCCTCAGTTGTACTCGATGCTGAAATCAGCGGAGGTCGAGATCAAAAAGGAGCATCAAGTGTTGATGGTGAATAAGACCACTAGTTTCAAGAAAGGCAAGGGTAATAAGAACTTCAAGAAGGACGACAAAGTTGTTACCGCGCCCAGTAAGCAAGTTGTCGGGAAGAAGAAGAACAAGAATGGACCCAAGCCTGAGACTGAGTGTTTTATTGCAAGGGTACCAGTCACTGGAAGCGGAACTGCCCCAAGTACTTAGCGGATAAGAAGGACGGCAACATTAAAGGTATATGTGATATACTTGTTATTGATGTGTACCTAACCAGCGCTCGTAGTAGCTCCTAGGTATTGGATACCGGTGCAGTTGCTCACATTTGTAACTCCAAGTAGGAGCTGCGGAATAAGCGGAGGCTGGCAAATTACGAGGTGACGATACGCGTAGGGAATGGTTCCAAGGTCGATGTGATCGCCGTCGGCACGCTACCTATACATCTACCTTCGGGATTAGTGTTAAACCTTAATAATTGTTATTTAGTACCAGCTTTGAGCATGAACATTGTATCTGGATCTCGCTTGATGCGAGATGGCTACTCATTTAAATCTGAGAATAATGGTTCTTCTATTTATATGAGAGAAATGTTTTATGGTCATGCCCTGCTGGTCAATGGTTTATTTTTGATGAATCTCGAACGTGATGTTACACATGTCCATAGTGTGAGTACCAAAAAGTGTAAGGTTGATAACGATAGTCCGACTTACATGTGGCACTGCCGCCTTGGTCATATTGGTGTCAAACGCATGAAGAAGCTCCATACTGATGGACTTTTGGAGTCTCTTGATTTCAAATCATTTGAGACGTGCAAACCATGACTCATGGGTAAGATGACCAAGACTCCGTTCTCCGGAACAATGGAGCGAGCAACTGACTTGTTGGAAATAATACATACCAATGTATGCGGTCCAATGAGTGTCGAGGCTCGTGGTGGCTACCGTTATGTTCTCACCCTCACTGATGACTTGAGTAGATATGGGTATGTCTACTTAATGGAACATAAGTCTGAAACTTTTGAAAGGTTCAAGGAATTTCAGAGTGAGGTAGAGAATCAACGTGATAGGAAAATAAAGTGCCTACGATCTGATCGTGGCGGAGAATATTTAAGTCACGAGTTTGGCACGCACCTAAGGAAATGTGGAATTGTTTCACAACTCACACCACCTGGCACACCTCAGCGAAATGGTGTCTGAATGTCGTAATCGCACTCTACTAGATATGGTACGATCTATGATGTCTCTTACCGACTTACCGCTATCATTTTGGGGATATGCATTAGAGACTGCCGCATTCACTTTAAATAGGGCACCGTAAAAATCCGTTGAGATGACACCGTATGAATTATGGTTTGGAAAGAAACCTAAGCTGTCATTTCTAAAAGTTTGGGGATGCGATGCTTATGTGAAGAAACTTCAACCTGAGAAGCTCGAACCCAAAGCGGAAAAGTGCGTCTTCATAGGATATCCCAAAGAGACCATTGGGTATACCTTCAACCTACGATCCGAGGGCAAAGTCTTTGTTGCCAAGAATGGATCCTTTCTCGAGAAAGAGTTTCTCTCGAAAGAAGTAAGTGGGAGGAAAATAGAACTTGATGAGGTAATTGTACCTCCACTCGAACCGGAGAGTAGCGCAGCACAGGAAGTTCTTTTTGTGGAGCCTACACCAGCTGGAGAGGAAGTTAATGATGATGATCATGAAACTTCAGATCAAGTTACTATTGAACGTCGAAGGTCCACTAGGACACGTTCCGCACCAGAGTGGTACGGCAACCCTGTCCTAGAGATCATGTTGTTAGACAACGGTGAACCTTTGAACTATGAAGAAGCGATGGCGGTCCCGGATTCCAACAAATGGCTTGAAGCCATGAAATCCGAGATGGGATCCATGTATGAGAACAAAGTATGGACTTTGGTGGACTTGCCTGATGATAAGCGAGCCATTGAAAATAAATGGATATTTAAGAACAAGACTGACGCGGATGGTAATGTGACCGTCTATAAGGCTCGGCTTGTCGCTAAGGGTTATCGACAAGTTCAAGGAGTTGACTACAATGAGATTTTCTCACCCGTAGTGATGCTGAAGTCTGTCCGAATCATGTTAGCAATTGCCGCATTTTATGATTATGAGATCTGGCAAATGGACGTCAAAACGGCATTCCTTAATGGCTTCCTCAAGGAAGAACTGTATATGATGCAGCCGGAAGGTTTTGTGGATCCTAAAGATGCTAACAAGGTATGCAAGCTCCAGCGCCCCATCTATGGGCTAGTGCAAGCATCTCAGAGTTGGAACATTCGCTTTAATGAAGTGATTAAAGCGTTTGGATTTGTACAGGCTTATGGAGAACCCTGTATTTACAAGAAAGTGAGTGGGAGCTCTGTAGCATTTCTCGTATTATATGTGGATGACATACTGATAATGGGAAATGATATAGAACTCTTGGAAAGTGTAAAGGCCTACTTGAATAAGTGTTTTTCAATGAAGGGCCTTGGAGAAGCTGCTTACATATTAGGTATTAAGATCTATAAAGATAGATCGAGACGCCTCATAGGTCTTTCACAAAGCACATACCTTGAAAAGATATTGAAGAAGTTCAATATGGATCAGTCCAAGAAGGGGTTCTTGCCAGTGTTACAAGGTCTGAGATTGAGTACGACTCAATGCCCGACCACGGCAAAGGATAGAGAAGAGATGAGTGTCATCCCCTATGCTTCAGCCATAGGCTCTATTATGTATGCCATGTTGTGTACCAGACCTAATGTGAACCTTGCCATAAGTTTGGTAGGGAGGTACCAAAGTGATCCCGGAGCGGAACACTGGACAACGGTCAAGAATATCCTGAAGTACCTGAAAAGGACAAAGGACATGTTTCTCGTATATGGAGGTGCCGAAGAGCTCGTCGTAAAGGGTTACGTTGATGCTAGCTTTGACACAGATCCGGACGACTCCAAGTCGCAAACCGGATACGTGTATAGTTTGAACGAAGGGGCAGTCAACTGGTGCAGCAGCAAGCAAAGCATCGTGGCGGCATCTACATGTGAAGCGGAGTACATAGTTGCTTCGGAAGAAGCAAAGGAAGGAGTCTGGATGAAGGAGTTCATCACCGACCTAGGAGTAATTCCAAGTGCGTTGGGCCCGATGACTCTATTCTGTGACAACACTGGAGCTATTGCCCTTGCGAAGGAGCCCAGGTTTCACAAGAAGATAAGACACATCAGGCGCCGCTTCAACTCCATCTGTGATTACATTCAGGAGGGAGATATAGATATTTGTAAAGTGCATACGGATCTGAATATCGCAGATCGGTTGACTAAACCTCTCTCACGAGAAAAACATGATCAACACACGAGAATGCTATGGGTGTACGATTCATCACAATGTAACTAGCTTATTGACTCTAGTGCAAGTGGGAGACTATTGGAAATATGCCCTAGCTTACACCCGTTGTATGCGAATGTTAGAATCTATCACACCCGATCATCACGTGGTGTTTCGAAACAACGATCCTTCGCAACGGTGCACACTTAGGGGGAACACATTTCTTGAAATTTAAGTGGGGGATTATCTTATTTATGCTACCGTCGTTCTAAGCAAATAAGATGTAAGAACTGTTGGAAATATGCCCTAGAGGCAATAATAAAATGGTTATTATTGTATTTCCTTGTTCATGATAATTGTCTATTGTTCATGCTAGAATTGTGTTAACCGGAAACCGTAATACATGTGTGAATACATAGACCACAACATGTCCCTAGTGAGCCTCTAGTTGACTAGCTCGTTGATCAATAGATGGTCACAGTTTCATGACGATGGACATTGGATGTCGTTGATAACGGGATCACATCATTAGGAGAATGATGTGATGGACAAGACCCAATCCTAAGCATAGCACAAGATCGTGTAGTTCGTTTGCTAAAGCTTTTCAATGTCAAGTATCGTTTCCTTAGACCATGAGATTGTGCAACTCCCGGATACCGTAGGAATGCTTTGAGTGTGCCAAACGTCACAACGTAACTGGGTGGCTATAAAGGTGCACTACGGGTATCTCCGAAAGTGTCTGTTGGGTTGGCACGAATCGAGACTGGGATTTTTCACTCCGTATGACGGAGAGGTATCTCTGGGCCCACTCGGTAAGACATCATCATAATGACCTCAATGTGACTAAGGAGTTAGCCACGGGATGATGTATTACGGAACGAGTAAAGAGACTTGCCGGTAACGAGATTGAACAAGGTATAGAGATACCGACGATCAAATCTCGGGCAAGTATCATACCGATAGACAAAGGGAATTGTATACGGGTTTGATTGAATCCCCGACATCGTGGTTCATCCGATGAGATCATCGTGGAGCATGTGGGAGCCAACATGGGTATCCAGATCCCGCTATTGGTTATTGGCCGGAGAAATGTCTTGGTCATGTCCACGTGTCTCCCGAACCCGTAGGGTCTACACACTTAATGTTTGATGGCGCTAGGGTTATAGGGAAATGGTATATGTGATTACCGAAAGTTTTCCGGAGTCCCGGATGAGATCCTGGACGTCACGAGGAGCTCCGGAATGGTCCGGAGGTAAATATTGATATATAGGAAGTCCAGTTTTGGTCACCGGAAAGTTTTCGGGCTCATTGGTAGTGTACCGGGAGTGCCGAGAGGGTGCCGGAGGACCCCCGGGAGGGGTGTGACGGCCATAGGACTTTGTGGGTGCTTAGAGTAGGTGTGCCAGCCTATATTGGCCTGGCCAAGACCTTCTAGAAAGGCCCATGCCGCTAGAGATCTAGAGATAAGGGCAAAGGAGTTTGAAAAGAAGGAGATCCACCTCCCTTTTGGGAGGTGGACTCTCCCTTTGATTCGGCTGAAGCTCTCCTACTTGGAGGAGAGTCCAAGCCAGCCCTTCCTCTCCCTCCTCCTATATATACTTGAGATTTTGGCCTTTTGAGAACAGTTCTCAACTCTTTCTCTCACGGCAAAGACCTACCTCTCTTCTTCCTCCTCAGCAGCGCTTAGGCGAAGCCCGGCCGGAATACCTTGCTACTCCACCACCACCATGCCGTCATGCTACTGTTGGAGCCCTTCCCTAACCTCTCCTCCCTCGTTGCTGGATCAAGGCGTAGGAGACATCACCGAGCTGCATGTGTGTTGAATGCGGAGGCGCCGTTGTTCGGCGCTTAGATCGGAATCCACCACGATCTGAATCGCTGCGAGTACGACTCCATCAACCGCGTTCTTGTAACGCTTTCGCTTAGCGATCTTCAAAGGTATGAAGATGCAATCTCTCCCCTCTCGTTGCTGGTTTCTCCATGGATAGATCTTGGTGATCGTAGGAATTTTTTTGATTTACTACTACGTTTCCCAACAAGAATATGATAAACATCACATGCAAATCATAAAGTCACATGATATGGCCAATATCATCTTGCGCCTTGATACGTATCTAATGTATCTATAATTTACGAAGTGTTCATGCCATGTTTACAGTAATTTTACATGATTTTGGTATGATTTTATCAGAACTAACCTGGACTGACGTTGTTTTCAGCAGAACTACCATGGTGTTGTTTTTGTGCAGAAATAAAAGTTCTCGGAATGAGCTGAAAATTTACGGAGAATATTTTTGGAAAATATAGAAACTATTGGAGCGAATAGCTGGGCCAAAAGGTTCCCGAGGAGGCCACAAGCCTCAGGAGCGCGGCCACCCCCCTAGCCGCGGCCACCAGGCTTGTGGGCCCCTCGGGAGTCCACCGACCTCCCTCTCAGCTCTATAAATCGTCAAATATTCCAAACACCCCAACGCAGAAGCTAGATTGGGAGTTCCGCCACCGAAAACCTCCAGAGCCACGAAAAACCAATCGGGAGCCCATTCCGTCACCCTACCATAGGGGGAAACCATCACTAGAGACCATCTTCATCATCGTGACGCTCTCCATGACGAGGAGGGACTAGTTCACCCTCGGTGCTGAGGGTATGTACCAGTAGCTATGTATTTGGTCTCTCTCTCTCTCTCATGTTCTTGAGATGGCATGATCTTGATGTACCACAAGCTTTGTTGATATAGATTGAATCATATGGAGTGTTTCCCCTCTCTATCTAGTTGTGATGTATTGAGTTTTCCCTTTGAAGTTTACTTATCGGATTGAGTCTTTAAGGATTTGAGAACACTTGATGTATGTCTTGTGATGGGATATCTATGGTGACAATGGGATGTTCTATTGATCCACTTGATGTATGTTTAGGTGATCAACTTGCGGGTTCCGTGACCTTGGGAATCTATGCATAGGGGTTTCACACGTTCTTATCTTAACGTTCCGGTAGAAACTTTGGGGCGCTCTTTGAACTTGTTTGTGTTGGATGAATAAATCTGATTTTTTTTATGCATATCGTATAATCAAGCCCATGGGTACTTGTGGTGACATTGGAGTATCTAGGTGACATTAGGGTTTTGGTTGATGTTTATCTTAAAGTGTTATCTTAGTATGAACTCTAGGGCTTTTCATGGCACTTATAGGGATAGCTCATAAGATTGATCAGAAAAGATAACTTTGAGGTGGTTTCGTACCCTACAATAATTTCTATGTTTGTACTCCGCTATTTGTAACTTGGGAGTGAACTCTTTGTCGCACATGAGGGATTTACTTATGATTCAACTATGTCAATATTGTTGAGAGAAATTGCACTAGTGAAAGTATGAACCCTAGGCCTTGTTTCCAAGCATTTATACAATGTTTTGCTCACCGTTTACTATTTGTTAACTTGCTGTTTTTATATTTTTAGATTACAAAAAAACTATATCTACCATCCATATTGCACTTGTATCACCATCTCTTTGCCGAACTAGTGCACCTATACAATTTACCATTGTATTGGGTGTGTTGGGGACACAAGAGACACTTTGTTATTTGATTGCAGGGTTGCTTGAGAGAGACCATCTTCGTCCTACACCTCCCACATATTGATAAACCTTAGGTCATCCACTTGAGGGAAAATTGCGGCTGTCCTACAAAACTCTACGCTTGGAGGCCCAACATGAGTCTACAACAATAAAGTTGTGTAGTAGACATCAAGCTCTTTTCTGTCGCCGTTGCTGGGGAGATGAGTGCTTGAAGGTATATCTTTAGATCTTGCAATAAAATATTTTAGTTTCTTGTTTTTCACTAGTTTGGTTTTATAAAAGAAAACTAGAAAAATATGGAATTGAGGTTACCTCATATGCTTCATCTTTTTAATGTCTTTCGTGAAAATGGTGGAAAGGAAAATTGTGCTCAAGTGTTAGAACAAGAAGTTATTAAAATGTTTGGCACTAAATCTTTGAGTGATGAGCATAATTGCAATGTTGTTAGTATGAATTCTTTGAATATCCATAGTACTAATGATGATTGCACTAGTCATGATAAAAATATTTCTTATAAGCATGTCAATTTTTGTCGAGTGCATAGAGTTTGTCAAGACTTGTGTAAAAGTGAGGATAGATTTTGTAAGAGCCATAAGTATTTGGAAAATAAATGGTTGCAAGAGAGGCTATATGTTTGTGCTGAAAGACTTCATATTTCTCGCCGTCCTTGTGAAATTTGCACTGAACATGGTCATTATAATTTCCAATGCAAATTATTTCATGATGGAATTGTGTCCAAAAATTGTGATAACCTCATTACCCTTGAGCAACATAATGAACTTAGTCTATTTTGGGGGTATGAAGAAATAAAAAGTGAAACTAAGGATGTTCCAACATGGCTCTCATGAAATTGATTGATTTTGATCTAAATGAAATTTATATGTATTGCGTGGTAAATTGCATTGAGAATCCTTATATTGCTAATGACTTAAATACAAGTAAAGAACTAGAAGATGAAGAGAATACTAATGAAGGGGAAGACGTTTCCCAATATCCTCCTATTTGTTCTTATGATGAATCAGGTAACAAGGAGGAGCTTTTTATTCAACCAACCTCTTCAAAAAGAAGTTTGCAGGAATTAAATAAAGCCACACATAATTTGGTGAAGAATAAGAAAAGAAGGAAAAGTAAAGGTAAAGAGGTATATCTCCCAAATAATGTTGCTCCCATTATTGATAGGCCTCATGAGAATGAATCAAAAATAGTTGTGGAAGATGATACACTTGAGGATGATTTTGTTATGCCTATTTATTTTTGTGATAATTATGATTGGGAAGATAATGATACTTCTTATAATCTTGAATATATTTATGGCACCAACTTGGAGGATGATGATAATAATTGCTATACTATTGGTGCTATTCATACCATTAATGATGGGAGTGATTATGTTTATGTTAAACAAAGCCACAAGCTTGGGGATGCTATGTTTGATCAAAATGAAATGTTTGAGAATTTATTTGCTGCAATTAATGTTTTTCCCAAGCTTGGGGATGCTATGCTTAATGAAGATGTTCTTTTTATTCCCCCTACTTTCAATGATCAAATTTGTTATAATGATTGCATGCCTCCTACTTATGATGATTATTGTGGTGATACTTATGCAAAGAAAAAGGGTTATGATTAATATTATGATACTTGTCATAATTATTAATATCATTTTACTAAATATTACTCTTTTAGTGTGGAGCCAATTTGTAGTATACAAGTCTTTTATGATACTCCCACTATTAGTCATGAGAATAAATTTGCTTATGAGGAGAGTAGTAAAATTTCTATGCTTGTAGATCACGAAAAGAATTATTTATGTGCTGGTTATATTTTGAAATTACTTCATGATTCTACTAAAAATTATTATGAGGGAGGAACATATTCTTATAGGAATTGCAATAATATCAAGTTTCCTCTCTATGTGTTCAAATTCTTGAAGATATGCTTGTTTTCCCTTCCTATGCTAGATGATTATTGCTCCCATAAATTTTTTGCTCACAAAATACCTATGCATAGGAAGTGGGTTAGAATTAAATGTGCTTTCCATGACATTCGTGATGCTCTTTTGCATGTTTCAATTACTCTATGAGAGCATCATTGAAATCACCATGCCTAGCTAAAAGGCATTAAAGAAAAGCACTTCTTGGGAGACAACCCAACACTTTTACTTTCTGATTTTGTGTGTTCACATGATTAATATAATGTATTAACCATGTTTTGTGTCTTTTATTTCAATAAAGTGCCAAGTAAAGCCTTTGGGATACTATGGATACTAGCTTGTTTGATTCTGTGCAAAAAACAGAAAGTTTTGCGTCCAGTATATGAATTATCTGATTTTACTGGAGCGTAAAATAATTCTGAATTTTTTACAAAAACTTTACTTGCAAATTACTCGAGGTGTCCTAATGTTTCATAATTTTTAGAGTCAGGAAAGTTTGGTGATCATTCATATCTTTACAGATTGTTCTGTTTTTGACAGATTCTGTTTTGCATGCATAGTTTGCTTGTTTCAAGTGTTCCTATAGCTTATATTGAGTAATATAAAGTGTGGTAATGGTTTAATATAGTAGGTATCATGTGGGAACAATTATGAATATTGTCTTGACAGTACCTAAGTGAATGATCTATATTTACTACACTAACCCATCTCACGAAGTTCCGTTAAGTTTTGTGTGATTGAAGTTTTAAAGTTTTGGGTGAGACACCAATATGAGGAGAATAAGGAGTGACAAGAACCTAAGCTTCGGGATTCCAAAGGCACCCCCAAGTTAATATTAAAGGAAGACTCAAGAGTCTAAGCTTGGTCATGCCCCGAAAGGCATCCCCTCTTTCTTCTACAACACTATGGTATATCTTACTCGGAGCTATATTTTTATTCGTCACACAATATTTTGCTGAGATCATCATTATATTTTGTTACTTTATGTTAGGTGTTATTTATAATCTTTTTTTGAATAAAAAGTTCCAAGAATTGCCTTTAGGATGCTTGAATTGCATGTTTGATGTGTGTTGTGTAAAAACAGAAACTTCTGCTGTAGTGTTTGAATTTTCTTATTTTACTGGAACTTGGAAAGTTTCTAAAAATTTTAGAAAGTGTTGTAATATAAATTTTATAGCATGTCCTAAATTTACATAATTGTTTGAGTTACATAAGTACACTGTTTTCATAAATTTCTACAGACTATTCTGTTTAGAAAGATTGTTGTCATTGTTTCGTTATGTACTTATCCTATAGTTTACATAGCCTATATTGGTAGATACAAATTGTGGAAATGATAATATACAGTACCTAATGTTTGAAAATTAGTAGGCAACTTGTCTTGGTAGTACATAAAGAGTTGATTTATTATTATGTGTACTAACCTATCTCACGAGTTCTTTTTGGGTTTTGTGTGGATGAAGTTTTTGAGAATAGGTGAAACTGTGGTATGAGAGGATTGAACGAGATAAAAAATCTCAAGCTTGGAGATTACCAAGGCACCCCAAGTAAATATTTCAAGAACTCTCAAGCATAAGCTTGGGGATGCTACGCATCCCACCTCTCTTCATCAAGAATTATCGCTTAGCCTATGTTGAGCCTAAATTTTTACCCGTTCACATGATGTGTGCTATTCTTGGAGTGCTATTTTTATTTTTCTTGCTGTTTTAATAAAGTACTTAAGATGTGAAAATATTTATTTAGGGATAGAGAGTCCTCACATATCTACTTAATTGTTTGACTACTCCTTGATCTTCACTTATATGTTTTGGAGTAGTTTTGTCATTTACTCTCGTGCTTTACTTATATACTATGAGTAAATCACTACTAGGAAAAGGGCCATAGCTAATATAGAAATTAGTGGCGCACTATGTATGTGCTGCGCCACTTCTATATAGCAGTGGCGCACCAGATACTTGTAGCGACCCGACCTGAAAGGTCGAATCTAACGAAGCTTCGCACTCCGGATAATCTAACGAAGCAAACAAGCACTCAATAAGCATACAACAGAATATTGTAACCCACAAACATCAATCAAGAACTAGTAAATAATCAAGACAAAACAATGCACAAATCACAAGTAAGAAAAACACTCAAGGTTTTGTTTACTAGGAGGTGATTGATAAAACACTACTATCATAATAAAACTATTTTGTAATAACAAAACAATTGTTGACAGCAAGGAACAATAAAATATTTTTGTTAATAAACAGAAGAAAATCAATTTAAGTTTGTTGGGAAAGCTTTTGTAAAGTTTGTAAAATTTTTGATAAACACTAAATGGAACAAATATAGTTTTACTAACAAGAGAGCAAAACCAAACTTATTATTTATTAGTAAAACATGTTCTTAACAGAAAATAATTTACAAATAAACTTGTTTTAGAAAACAAAATTAAATTATATAAAACTTTGTTTGAAAGCAAAACTATTAATAACTAGTTGTTTTAATCAAAATAAACCTATTTGAAAAGAAGTTGTGATTCCTATATTAACCAAGAGATAACTAAACAATTTTATATTTTTATTAACAATAGGTAAAACACTAAATGTTTAAATCAACAGAACCTACTAAACAAATTAAAACTAAATCTAAGTTAAACTAACTAAAACTAAGTAATTGAAACTATACTATAATACTAGGCAGATTCTATGTATAGATAGAACACTAATCAAAATCATCCTAAAAATCCTCAAACTAAACATGATGATAGTCCTAACCAATATCAAACAGTAGCAAAAAGATTCATAACAAAATCTATTTTAAAACTCTAGTTATTCAGATTTGAAGATTTTGAGCAAATTTGATTCAATTCAAATTTTATAGTTCAAATTTGAAATTTAAAAGTACAGGGTGAAACTACATGAAAAATGTGAGCTAATGCAAAAAGAATCAACTCAAAACATTAAACAGGTTAAAAGATATAAGCAAAACAAAATTTGAATACACTCTGTTAACTAAAACAAAAACAGAAAAGGAAAAATTGATTTGCGACGGTCAGGGGGCTACGTGGCAGCACGCGAGTGGCTAAGGGGGGGGTGCGCACGAGGGTTACGGGCGGGCGACCGGTCGGTAGAGGATACCGGTTCGGATTTAAATCTGTTCTAATCTGGATCGTCAGATCCAGATCGAACGAGTGGGGATGCTCACAGTGTTAAGAGGTCGCCGGCGAGGGATCTCCGGCGAGTCCAGAAGCGGCGAAGACGACGGCGAGGTGCTCCGGTGGTCGAGGGAGGCAGCGAAATGGTCCGGGCAACGGCGACGGGTCTCCGGAGTCGACTGGTGGCAACGGTGGAGCGAGCGTTGGACGGAATCGGTGGCTACGGTCGACGGGAGCTCCGGTGGAGGTGGGAATTCCGGCGAGGAATTGCGCCACGTCTAGGCGAGGGAGAGAGGGGGCTCGGGGGGAAAATGGATGCGGGGAGTGGCCGGCTTATATAGGAGTGCGGGGAGCGAGAGGGAGTTAAGAGAGGAGAGAGATCCGGGGTGGGGTGAAACTGCCGGCGAGGTCCGGCGCGTGCGGGAGGAAGAGGGCGACCGCGCGGGAGAAACGGTCGGTCGGGGTGGGGTCCAGCGTCAGTGAGAGAGGAGGTGTCCGTTGCGCGTCGGTCGGCCGGTCGGTAATAAATGCGCGAATAACTGCCGTGGGCCGGCCCGTTTAATACTAACCGTTACCGTTTTTCCTTTAATGATTTTCCAGAGACATTCAAAAGCTTTTAAAGCATATAAACCTTCTATAAATATAGGGGTATTACATATCAAAATTAACAGAATAATAAATTCTATTTAATGAACATTTTTATTCTGTCATTTGAACATTTCAAGAAAATATTATTTTTTAGAAATTGCCTATTTGTTTTTAAATCCTTTTTGCAAATATTTTCAAAATAACTCCTGGTTATTTTTGTTCAAATAGATCACCAAGATGACCCTGGTGTGGAGTGTCATGTTACTCCCCTCTTATTTTGAACATTTAACCAAAATTTCAAATAGGTGAAAGCAAGTTAGGGAAAAATAGAAAGGGCTTTCAGAAAGTCAGAAGAAGCATTTCAATTATACATGTATTCAAACAATGATGATGATGGATGCATACCTATATTTCATAACATTCCAAAATGGAATTTTGGGATGTTACAAACCTACCCACCTTAAGATGAATCTCGCCCTCGAGATTCGGGTTGGCTAGAAAATAGGTGCGGGTGGTCTCTACGAAGATCTTCTTCGCGTTCCCAGGTGGCTTCTTCCTCGGTGTGATGACTCCACAAAACCTTACAGAACTTGATGATCTTGCTGCGGGTAACTCTGTTGGCTGTCTCGAGGATTCTGACAGGCTTCTCCTCGTAGGTCAGATCATTGTCAAGTTGTATGGCCTCTAGGGGCACTGTATCTCTCAAAGGAATATCAGCCATCTCAGCATGGCATTTCTTTAACTGGGACACATGGAAAACATCATGAACTCCGGATAATCCTTCCGGCAATTCCATCTTGTATGCAACTTCGCCTCTACATTCAAGAATTTTGTAGGGGCCTATGAATCTGGGTGCTAATTTTCCTTTAACACCAAACCTCTTGATTCCTCGAAGCAGGGACACACGAAGATAAGCTCGGTCTCCCACTTCATACGTCACTTCTTTACGTTTGCTGTCAGCATAATTCTTCTGTCGAGATTGAGCTATCTTGAGTCTATCGCGAATCAACCTGACTTCCTCTTCAGAATCTCGGATAAGGTCGGAACCAAAAAGTTGTCGGTCTCCAACACCATCCCATGTCAACGGTGTTCTACACCTCCTTCCATATAAAGCTTCGAAAGGGGCCATCTTCAGACTGGTCTGATAACTGTTGTTGTACTGCGTAAGGTAAGTTGTCATCCCAACTAGATCCATAATCTAGCGCACAAGCTCTCAACATGTCTTCCAGAATCTGGTTGACTCTCTCAGTCTGTCCATCGGTCTGCGGATGAAAAGCTGTACTGAACTCTAACCTCGTACCCAAAGTTTCATGTAACTGATGCCAAAACTTTGAGGTAAATTGTGTTCCTCTATCTGACACGATACTCCTCGGAACTCCATGCAGACATACGATCCTGGTCATATATATCTTGGCTAGCTTAGCACTGGTATAGGTGGTTTTCACTAGAATGAAATGAGCTACCTTGGTCAAGCGATCTACCACTACCCAGATGGAATCATAACCTGAATGGGTCCTGGGTAATCCTGTGATGAAGTCCATACCAAGCTTTTCCCATTTCCACTCGGGTATCGGCAAAGGTTGGAGTAACCCTGCTGGTTTCTGATGTTCTGCCTTTACTCGCTGACAAACATCACATATTGCAACATGTTCTGCAATATCTTTCTTCATACCTGTCCACCAATAATTTTCTTTCAAATCCAGATACATCTTGGTATTGCCTGGGTGTATCGAGTAAGGTGAATCGTGGGCTTCCTGAAGTATCAACTTCTTGAGTTCTGGGTCATTGGGCACATAGATGCGGTTCTCAAACCACAAAGTTCCTTGCTCATCCTCACGAAAACCTTTAGCTTTACCATCTTCCATTTTCTGTTTAATCTCAGCTATCTCCTTGTCCGATTTCTGGGCTTTACGAATTCTTTCGGTCAAGGTGGACTGAATTTCCAGTGTAGCAACATATCCTCTTGGAACTATCTCTAGTTTGAGCTCTCTGAGATCATCGGCTAACTCTTGGGGTAATCCTCCCGCTGTGAGGGTGTTTACATAAGTTTTCCAACTCAAGGCATCGGCTACAACATTGGCCTTACCTGGATGGTAATGTAATCTCATGTCATAGTCCTTGATTAACTCTAACCATCTCCTCTGTCTGAGGTTCAACTCCTTCTGCGTGAAAATATATTTCAGGCTCTTATGGTCGGTGTAAACATCACAACTATTTCCGATAAGGAAATGTCTCCAGGTCTTGAGTGCGTGCACTACGGCTGCTAGTTCCAAATCATGGGTGGCATAATTCAACTCATGAGGTCGTAGCTGTCTGGAAGCATAGGCTACAACTTTTCCATCCTGCATAAGTACTCCTCCGAGTCCTTGACGTGAGGCATCACAGTAAACTTGGAAATCCTTCCGAATATTGGGCAAGATCAATACTGGGGCTGTGACCAAACGTTTCTTTAACTCCTGGAAACTGGCTTCACATTCCACAGTCCAAACATACTTGGATTCTTTCTTCAACAACTCTGTCATGGGCTTGGCAATCTTTGAGAAATTCTCAATGAACCTCCGGTAATATCCGGCAAGTCCGAGGAAACTGTGGATCTCCTTAACTGAAGTGGGTGACTTCCACTCGGTGACGGCTTCAACCTTAGCGGGGTCTACAGCTATTCCTTCTCCGGAAATAACATGTCCAAGGAATCCGACTTCCGTCAGCCAAAATTCACATTTGCTGAACTTGGCATATAATTGATGCTCTCTTAGCTTCTCCAGAACTAAACGCAGATGTTCCTTGTGTTCTTCCTCGTTCTTGGAGAATATCAAAATGTCATCGATGAACACCACGACAAACTTGTCCAAATATTCCATAAACACTTTGTTCATCAAATTCATGAAGTAGGCAGGAGCATTAGTCAAACCAAAGGACATGACAGTATACTCATACAAACCATACCTTGTGGTGAAAGCTGTTTTGGGTATATCCTGTTCACGAATCTTCAGTTGGTGATACCCTGATCGAAGATCGATCTTGGAGAATACTTTGGCTCCTATGAGCTGATCAAACAAATCATTAATCATCGGCAGAGGGTACTTGTTCTTGATAGTCACCTCGTTCAAGGCACGATAATCGACTACCATTCTCAAGGTTTTATCCTTCTTCTCCACCAAAAGATTGGGGCTCCCCAAGGTGAAGAACTTGGGCGTATATAACCTTTGTCCAATAACTCCTTAATTTGCTTCTTGATTTCCAACAGATCATTTGCGGGCATCCGATAGGATCTCTTGGAAATTGGTGCTGTCCCTGGCTGTAGCTCTATTAGGAACTCAATCTCCCTATCTGGTGGCATGCCTGGTAATTCTTCCAGAAATACATCCAGAAAATCTTTTACCACCGGTACTTCCTCCTGAACAACTCCTGTGAGGGAATTTAACCGTGCACTCATCTGGGTGCGTCGGGATACATACTTAATCCTCTTGTTCTCCGGGGTGGTGAGTGAAACAGACTTGCTGGGACAATCAAGATTTCCTTCATACTTGGTCATCCAATCCATGCCTAGGATTACATCCAATCCCTGGGATTCTAAGACGATGAGGTTGGTGGGAAAAACATGGTTTCCTATATTGAGTTTCAGGGCATGGCATCCTATTCCTGCCATCATCATACCTCCTGGGGAACTGACCTTAATGGGCTGTCTAAGGGTTTTCGTGGGCAAACCATACTTATCCACAACTACCCTTGATATGAATGAATGAGTTGCACCGGAATCAAAAAGTACTGTAACTGGACGTGAATGCAATAAAAACTTACCAACCACAGTCTCGGGTTGATCATAGACTTCTTCCATGTCGAGGTGGTTCACCTGGGCACGAGGAAAAGGGTTTGGCTTCTTGGCTGCGGAGTTGCCGTTTCCGTTTCCCTGCTTGCTCTGGGGACACTCAGTAGCATGGTGCCCTGTCTTCTGGCACTTGAAACAGGTGATGTGACTCAGATCATTCTGAGTAGGAACGTGACGGTGCTGGTTGTTGTTCCCATTCCCATTGTCAGTCTTGAAATTGCCATGGTTGGGACGGTTGTTCCCATTTCCTCCATGATGGTGGCCTCCATGGTTGTGCACAGCATGAGTGTGCTTTCCAAACTTACTGTTTCCTGATCCGGTATTCCCTGAGTATGGGGAGTAGCGGGGCTTATGATGAGCTCCAGAGTTAAACTTCCCCTGAGTGTACTTCCTCTTGCGGTTCTCAATTTGCTGCTGTTTACCCTCCAAGATGAGGGCCTTGTCCACCAGCTCTTGGTAGTTGTTGAAATTAGCCACTACCAGCTGCATGCTCAACTCATCGTTGAGTCCTTCCAGAAATTTCTCTTGCTTGGCCGCATCATCGGCCACGTCTCCCGGTGCATAACGGGCCAACATGCTGAACTCTTCCACATATTGGGCCACGGAGCGATTACCCTGGCGCAAGTTTTGAAACTCGCGCTTCTTCAGACTCATGGCTCCAGCTGAAACATGTGCGGTGCGGAAAGCTTGCTGGAACTGCTCCCAAGTTACATCAGCAATAGGATAAGTGGTGGTGTAGTTCTCCCACCATGAAGCTGTTGGTCCTTCCAGTTGATGTGCGGCAAATCGCACCTTCTCAGCATCAGTACATCCAGCGGTGACAAGTTCTCTCTCCATCTTACGGAGCCAGTCATCTGCCACAATGGGCTCAGTGCTGCTGGAGAAAGTTGGAGGGTTCAACCTCAGAAAACGGGTGAGATTGTCAGCCTGGGGTGGATGGTGGTGGTTGTTGTTCTGGTTGTTGGTCTGATTCTGGATCAATAGCTGCATCAGTGCATTCTGCTGCTGAAGGAGTTGCGTGAGTTCCGGCGGGAAGGTGAAGTCGGACTCACGTCGTGGAGGCATCTTGCTGTTTTCAGAGGGGTGAGAATTAGAATAGAACAAGGGCCTAAAAGGAGAAATTCACTACCCATATGCAATGCAACAAACATATCACACCAAACACTCATTCATTTATTCAATCAATGTCAAACATCGAGAATACAAATCTCAAACAACTAAGCATCGACCTACGCTTTTAACGTTGAAAAATAAAAGATACATGGAGGGCATAACTAAAGTTTTTCCTCAGAAGTACATGGTGACTGAGTCTCCTCCAGTGGTGCTCTCCTCATAGTCATCATCGTCACTGATGAAAGGAGCCAAGTCTCCCTCAGGATGAAGATTTTCACCCATGTCCATCTGTTCCTCCAGAGTGGCGATGCGAGTGTTCAGCTTGTCGATCCTCTCTAAGAAATCCTTCACCTCATACTCATGCTCGTACTCGGCTTCCTGTAAGTCAGCTTCAAGGTCAATCTCGCGGTTCATCAGATTCTTGATTGTCTTCGTATCAGCACGAACTCGAAGCTCCAGAGTCCTGATGTGAGTCTCCAGGGTCTGGATATATGACATGGTGGAGTCTCCAGTGGGAGGGGTTATGATGTTGCCATGGGCATCTCTGCGGCAAACCATGCTGAGTCCTGGTGAAATGGTTCCACCTCTGTATTCCTCCTAAATACGTCCAAGGGCACGATGGATGGCCATGTCTCTTCCAAGTATCCAGCTGGGTGCCACGAACTTGAAGTCGATGGGTTTCTTCTGATTCCCAAAGGTCTTCCCTGGGATGTGCACCTCAATCCTGTAGCGTCCATCTTGTGGAAAAGACATGATAGGAGTCCCGGTGATGCTCGGCAAAGCAATCCTCACGTCTTTGACGATCCTCATCAGCTCCTTACCAAAAGGCATCGTTGCGTCAGGCTGGCAAAACTCCGTGATCAACACGGGAATGAAGGTGGCCATCTATAAATTTTGAAATAATTGGAGAGAAATCAGAAATGAGTAAATGAGAGTATAAGAATTTTAAAGACAAAGAGAAACAATCCTAAGGCTTTCCAGTCCTAGAGGTTACATCCTACGGTCACCGTGTGCTCTGATACCATTTCTGTAGCGACCCGACCTGAAAGGTCGAATCTCCGGTGTTTCTGTACCATCCCAAGATCATGCTGGTACACACACGGTACATCAATGTATATATCAAAGGGAAATCACACAGCATTATATTAATCGAAAATCTCATATCGAGTCCTTTATTACAATAAAAATTACAATAAAGTGGCTGAAAGCCAACTCATGAGAATGTCTAAATCTTGCGGAAGCGTCGAAGGTAGATGAGTCCATCTGACTCCAAGGGCATCTCACCGAGCGTAGAACGTGTCCACACTCCTGGTCGAAAAAGTACTCTACAACATGATACGTTGCAGCCGTGTAGGTCAGCATATGGAATATGCCGGCAAAGTCACAAGAGAGGGGTGAAAAAAATAATCATCTAGTCTATATGCATATATGGCAGGTGGGGTAGAAAGTTTTGCGTAAAGCCAAGTTTTTCCTACATCAAGGGAGGGGCTAAGCAAAATATTACTAAGTTGGTTGATTAATGAGATGGTTCCACCAACCAATTCTCATTCCCAAATTATTAATACCCACATCATCATATTAATTGTGTTGAGAGTTCCGGAAGTTTTAGTTCCTTTGGCTCAAGTCGTCCATGACCGTGGACACGGCTAATCGATTAGGTTTGAGTACTCTGCAAAGTTTTGCACACGTTCCCCACAAGATTTGGTCGCCTCCGTTTGATTTCTCGCACTTCGGGGTGTTTGAGAAACGGATGACCAAAACATGGTCTTCCAAAGGGTTTCCCTGCGACTCTGTCGGTGCCCATCCTTTCCTACCGTTCTTCTACCTCTCGTAGCACCGCCTGTCCAGGGTCACCACGATATCCAACCAAGCCAGAGCCCATAATGACTTGTGGCTGTGCAGGTAAGCCTTGGGTCTTGAAGCACCCATCCATCTCTTTGTGCCTGGGTGGACCTTTCCGCGTGAATACTGGCCATCTCCAGCATCACCTAGGCAAATCCACTGGTTTCTCCAGGGTGCCGTTCAACCATCATCCACCCAGAGGTATGTTGAAAACTCAGAGTCTTAAATCATCATCATTATGTAGGTCTTGAAATTATTAACTCTCTCAACTCTCATGAATCACACAACCAACACTGTCTACTAATAGCATAGCAAAAAGTAAAACAACGTTTCCCGGGGCCAATGTGTCAAAGAGTTTGAGGGGGTACCTACCACATGATACTACTACAATGTAACCAAGTTTCCAACTAACCTATCTTGCATGCAATTTGGGGAGAGGGTAGAACTAATGCATATAAAACATGGGTAATCATGATCAAAGTGACTTGCCTGGTTGATGATCTTCGTACTCGTGGGACTCTAAGTAACAAGCTTCGCACTCCGGATAATCTAACGAAGCAAACAAGCACTCAATAAGCATACAACAGAATATTGTAACCCACAAACATCAATCAAGAACTAGTAAATAATCAAGACAAAACAATGCACAAATCACAAGTAAGAAAAACACTCAAGGTTTTGTTTACTAGGAGGTGATTGATAAAACACTACTATCATAATAAAACTATTTTGTAATAACAAAACAATTGTTGACAGCAAGGAACAATAAAATATTTTTGTTAATAAACAGAAGAAAATCAATTTAAGTTTGTTGGGAAAGCTTTTGTAAAGTTTGTAAAATTTTTGATAAACACTAAATGGAACAAATATAGTTTTACTAACAAGAGAGCAAAACCAAACTTATTATTTATGAGTAAAACATGTTCTTAACAGAAAAGAATTTACAAATAAACTTGTTTTAGAAAACAAAATTAAATTATATAAAACTTTGTTTGAAAGCAAAACTATTAATAACTAGTTGTTTTAACCAAAATAAACCTATTTGAAAAGAAGTTGTGATTCATATATTAACCAAGAGATAACTAAACAATTTTATATTTTTATTAACAATAGGTAAAACACTAAATGTTTAAATCAACAGAACCTACTAAACAAATTAAAACTAAATCTAAGTTAAACTAACTAAAACTAAGTAATTGAAACTATACTATAATACTAGGCAGATTCTATGTATAGCTAGAACACTAATCAAAATCGTCCTAAAAATCCTCAAACTAAACATGGTGATAGTCCTAACCAATATCAAACAGTAGCAAAAAGATTCATAACAAAATCTATTTTCAAACTCTAGTTATTCAGATTTGAAGATTTTGAGAAAATTTGATTCAATTCACATTTTATAGTTCAAATTTGAAATTTAAAAGTACAGGGTGAAACTACATGAAAAATGTGAGCTAATGCAAATAGAATCAACTCAAAACATTAAACAGGTTAAAAGATATAAGCAAAACAAAATTTGAATACACTCTGTTAACTAAAACAAAAACAGAAAAGGAAAAATTGATTTGCGACGGTCAGGGGGCTACGTGGCAGCACGCGAGTGGCTAAGGGGGGGGTGCGCGCGAGGGTTATGGGCGGGCGACCGGTCGGTAGAGGATACCGGTTCGGATTTAAATCTGTTCTAATCTGGATCGTCAGATCCAGATCGAACGAGTGAGGATGCTCACAGTGTTAAGAGGTCGCCGGCGAGGGATCTCCGGCGAGTCCGGAAGCGGCGAAGACGACGGCGAGGTGCTCCGGTGGTCGAGGGGGGCAGCGATATGGTCCGGGCGACGGTGACGGGTCTCCGGAGTCGACTGGTGGCAACGGTGGAGCGAGCGGTGGACGGAATCGGTGGCTACGGTCGACGGGAGCTCCGGTGGAGGTGGGAATTCCGGCGAGGAATTGCGCCGCGTCTAGGCGAGGGACAGAGGGGGCTCGGGGGGAAAATGGATGCGGGGAGTGGCCGGCTTATATAGGAGTGCGGGGAGCGAGAGGGAGTTAAGAGAGGAGAGAGATCCGGGGTGGGGTGAAACTGCCGGCGAGGTCCGGCGCGTGCGGGAGGAAGAGGGCGACCGCGCGGGAAAAACGGTCGGTCGGGGTGGGGTCCAGTGTCAGTGAGAGAGGAGGTGTCCGTTGCGCGTCGGTCGGCCGGTCGGTAATAAATGCGCGAATAACTGCCGTGGGCCGGCCCGTTTAATACTAACCGTTACCGTTTTTCCTTTAATGATTTTCCAGAGATATTCAAAAGCTTTTAAATCATTTAAACCTTTTATAAATATAGGGGTATTACATATCGAAATTAACAGAATAATAAATGCTATTTAATGAACATTTTTATTCTGTCATTTGAACACTTTCAAAAAAATATTATTTTTTAGAAATTGCCTATTTGTTTTTAAATCCTTTTTGCAAATATTTCCAAAATAACTCCTGGTTATTTTTGTTCAAATAGATCACCAAGATGACCCTGGTGTGGAGTGTCATGTTACTCCCCTCTTATTTTGAACATTTAACCAAAATTTCAAATAGGTGAAAGCAAGTTAGGGAAAAATAGAAAGGGCTTTTAGAAAGTCAGAAGAAGCATTTCAATTATACATGTATTCAAACAATGATGATGATGGATGCATAGATATATTTAATAACATTCCAAAATGGAATTTTGGGATGTTACAATACTGGTGCGCTATTAATGGCCATATTACTAATGCCGCACCTGGTGTGTGGTGCGCCATTACTAGTTGTGTCCTGGCCCCACACCCCTCCCTAGACTTAGCAGTGGCGCACCAGGTGGAAGTGCGCCATTACTAGTTTTAACTATTAATGGCGCACCACACCCACGGTGCGCCACTACTAATATATTTTTTTCAATTTTTTTTCAAAACTAGTAATGGCGCACCATGCGCCAGGTGTGCCATTAGTAACCCTGGTTACCAATGGCGCATTCTTAGGAGGTGCGCCATTGGTAAGCTGAGAGCAGCTAGATATTTATTTTTTTATAGCCACCTACCACACTCACTTTCCCCACTTCATTCTATCCACCTCTAGCTACCAAGCTTGGTCTCGGTTGCCTCCTCCTCCTCACCTTATTTGCACCATAGATTCACCCAAATTAAGTGGTCAAATTTCCTTTTTTTGATAGGTAAGTAAGGGGAAGGCTTTCTTTATGTTCTAGCTCTACTTTTTTCTCCCTCCAATGTACACACTTTTTATGGCCTAGATCTACGTATGTTTGTGGTGCGCCATTGTTTGTGGTGATGACCCTCCCCTAAATGTTGCCAATATTTTGCCGGAATGTTGATTCATTTCCGTTTCAGCGAGAATTTGGCACTATGCATTCTTTTTTGTCCTATTTTTAGGCAAAGTCATGAAATTTTTTTTGGTTCTAAAATATCGTTTTGCTCTACCCCACAGGCGACCATGGTCCGCACGATGACCGAAGGCATCGTGAATAGCTTTTTGAGCTCCGCGAAGGCCGAGATGCTTCAAAAGAACGAGACGGAGATAAGATGTCCGTGTCAAAGATGCAAGCTGAAGAGCCTTATGGACCCAGATTCCAGACAGGTGCGGGACCACCTGCTCATGCGTGGTTTCATGGATGGCTATCGGTGGCAAGGTGATGAAGATGATTATGAAGTCGTCCATGGGGGGCGGGCAAGAAATAAGGAAGGGCAGCAAGACAATAGCAGCGAGGGCGGGCGAGAAGACAAAGAATCTCTAGTACATGATCACGAAGTAGATGCAGGACACGGTCATCATGTAGAAGGTGTCGGACATGATGATGAGGAAGATCAAGACAAAGGGCATGATCATGAAGATGAAGATGCCGGAGCAGATGACGATGGACCATCGATGGGCTGGGTGCAGGACCCTCATATTCAAGAGTTGCTTCTCAAGCACACGGGTAACGCAAGAGCTGCCGCCCGAGAGAAAGCCAAGCTGGATCAACTGGAGATAGACGTGATTACTCCATTGTATGAAGGATGCAGGACCGAGGATACCCGCCTGAAAATAACGCTCATGGCTCTGGAGATGAAGGTAAAACACAAAATGACCGACGCATGCTTCGACGAGAACATGTCATTCTGGCACGAATGTCTTCCCAAGGGGAACGAGTGCCTGACCAATTTGGAGGAGGCGAAGAAAATCGTGTGTCCTCTGGATTTATCGCACGTGAAATAGCATGTGTGCATGAACGATTGCATCATTTATCGGGACGAGCACGCGGAGTCTACCATATGTCCGGTGTGCGGCGTCACTCGATACAAGAAGAGGAAGAAAGCTCCTCGAAAAGTGGTGTGGTACTTTCCGATCACTCCTCGTCTGCAACGGTATTCGCGAACCCTAAGATAGCAAAGCTCCTACGTTGGCACGTGGATAGGGAGGAGAAGAAGCGAGAAGATGACGGAAATGATCCGGAGATAAATAAAAAAGACAAGATGTTGAGTCACCCTAAGGATGCGAGCCAGTGGCAAGCGTTGAACTTCGAACACCCAAAATTTGGGGACGATCCAAGGAACATCGTGCTAGGCGTGAGCACCGATGGAGTCAATCCGTTTGGCAGCCAGAGAAGCACACATAACACCTGGCCTGCGTTTGTGTGGATGTACACCCTTCCCCCCTGGATGTGCATGAAGAGGAAGTACATTCACATGAGTATGCTAATTCAAGGGCCGAAACAACCAGGAAACGACATCAATCTGTATCTAGGGCTGCTGAAAGAGGAGCTAGACACGCTGTGGAAAACGCCAGCCAATACGTGGGAGGCCGCAGTGAAACAATATTTCCCTATGAGAGCCGCACTTCTCACGACGGTGCACGACTTTGTCGGTTACGAATATGTCACGGGGCAGGTGGTCCACGGATTTAGTGCATGCGTCAGGTGCATGGATGACACAACGTATCGCCAGCTAGATAGAGATCCCGGGTCTTCGAAAACCGTGTTCATGGGACATCGAAGGTGGCTTCGCGATGATGACGCATGGAGAAAACGCAAGGATCTGTTCGATGGTGAAACCGAACCCCGAAGACCCTCACGTACGAGGAGCAGCGAGGAAATAGACGAGCTGTTGAAAAATTGGAAAGAGTGCCCACCGCCGAGAAAGAAGCGAAAGGCGCTAGAGCCGCTTCTGAAGGTATGGAAAACAAGGTCTGTTTTATCGGACTTGCCATACTGGAAGATCCTCCGTGTGCCTCACAGCCTTGATGTCATGCATATCACGAAGAACGTGTGCGAGAGTCTGCTTGGTACCCTGCTCAACATGCGAGAGAGGACCAAAGATGGGCCGAAAGCAAGGGCAGACTTGCAATCAATGGGCATCAGGGAGGAGCTTCACACAAAATGCCCTAATGATGATGATGATGATGATGATGATGATGAGGCTAAGGACACGGAAAGTCATCGCAACAAAGGCAAAAAGGGCCAAGAAGATCGAATATGAATGCCCTCCCGCGTGCTTCACTCTAAGTCAGAAGGAGATCGAGCAGTTTTTCACCTGCCTCGTAGGAGTAAAACTTCCTTACGGTTACGCGGGGAAGATAAGCAGATACCTAGACTCAGCAAAGCAGAAGTTCATCGGGATGAAGTCTCACGACTGTCACGTGTTGATGACGCAGATACTTCTAGTTGCAATCCATGGGATCATGGACGCGCACGTCCGTGAAACGCTATTTGGCCTATGCAACTTTTTCGACGTCATCTCTCGGAAGTCGGTTGGCGTGAAGCAACTCAGAAGGCTACAGGCAGAGATCGTTGTGATACTATGCGAGCTTGAGATGTACTTCCCGCCCGCATTCTTCGACGTTATGGTGCATCTACTGGTCCATATCGTGGAGGATATCATCCAACTCGGGCCGACGTTCCTACACAGCATGATGCCATTCGAAAGGATGAATGGTATCATCAAAGGATACGTTCGCAACAGGGCACGTCCAGATGGGAGCATAGCCTAGGGCTTTCTGACCGAAGAGTGCATCTCCTTCTGCATGAATTATCTAGGCATCAAGAACCCCATTGGTCTGCCCGTCAACAGGCACCTCGGCAGGCTTGCTGGATGGGGTCACCGCGAGGGTCGCCGCGAAATGCATGTCGACTTCAAGGGTCGACTCGCCGACTTTGAAAGAGCAAACCTAGTCGCGCTACAACACATAGACGTGGTCGATCCTTGGGTGGTAGAGCACAAAACCTTTATTGAGAAGACGTACAATGACCGAGGCCAACAGAGGATGGACGGAAATATAATCAAAGAGCACAACTCATGTTTCACGCGTTGGTTCAAGGATAGGCTTCTGTCGTACCCTTTACATGAGGATTCTTCCGCGGAAGAAAAACTCATATTCGCCTTGTCACAGGGCGCCGAGCATAACCTGATGACCTATGAGGCGTACAATATCAACGGCTACACATTCTACTCCGAGGAAAAGGACATGAAGAGCGATTATCAGAACTTCGGGGTAACGATGGAATCCTACACCAGTAACGACAAGGACAGATACTACGGAAGGATCGAGGAGATCTGGAGGTGAGCTACGCTGGAGAGAAGGTCCCGATGTTCCGTGTCAGATGGGCCAAGAGCGTCCTAAAAGAAAACCGGTATTTCACCACCATGGTTATACCCGAAGCCAAATCCAAGACCGCGGGCACAAACGTCACCACGAAAAATGAGCCATGGGTACTGGCTTGCCAAGTGGACCAATGCTTCTTCACTACCGACCCGTCAAAGCCCAGTCGTGTTGTCGTGAGGAGAGGCAAAAGGAACATCATCGGAATGGATGGAGTCTCCAATGAGCAGGACTTCGACAAGTACGGCGACCCGATGAGGGAAGATGACGACGATGATGAAGTACCATACACCACAAGAAGAAGCAGGACCACCCTACCTAAAGGATGTCCGTTCAAGAGAAGAACTCAAGGGGTTCCGAGGCTAAATTATTCAACCGTGAGAAAGAAGGGCAAGAAGATTGTGAAAATATAGCGAAGATCGAATCACAATGCTTTTGCATGTGTGCAAAAAAACCTACTCTTTTTAACTAAGTAGCACCTGACCATAAGGATTCTACATGTGGTTTCTACGCAATAGATAACTTTGTATCATAGTGAACCAACTACACAACAACCACCAACATACACACTTTGTATCATACCATGTCATATAATTCTAAATTATTACATGCAAACTAAAATCCAAAAAAAAAGTTAGTAATGGTGCACTAGGAGAAGGTGCGCCATTGCTATCATTGTTTCTATGGTGCACCCCTAAAAGGTGCGCCATTGATATATCAATAAAAAAATGTTAGTAATGGCGCACCAGGAGGACGTGCGCCATTGCTATCACTGTTTTTATGGCGCACCCCTGAAAGGTGCGCCATTGCTAACCCTCCCCCCACGACGGCCTTTTCCCTCCCTCCCTCCCCTTCCTATCATTGTTTCACAACCGGCCCTCCCACCCCCGCTCTGCCGTCGCCTCCCACCCCCGCCCTCACCGCCATCGACTGCGTCTTCGTTGCCAGATCCCCCGCCGCCGCCCACCGGAGCCCGCCTTGCCACCTACCTACCTGCTCCCTCCCCCCTGCGGTAAGCACCTCTCTACCTGCTCCCTCCCCCTTCCAGCATGCTCTTCTTGTCCGGCTCCGCCGTCGCGACCGTCGACGACAGATCCGCGTCCACGACGGCGATGTGCTCTGACAAGTGAGGTCCTGCCCCTGCCTCTTCCTTATACTGGTCGAGGCAGGAGCTTGTTTCTCCTGTGCCAACTGCCAAGCCAGCATAAGAACCTGCTATTCCCCTGGTTCTGTAGACTTCTGAATCCTAGTATACCAATTATAACGATAGAGATAACAAAAACATATTGTTTTGGTATGAAAACTCATGTCAAGATCTCATGCGGTATATAAAGATGTTTATTCAGTGGGGCCTACTGCAATGTACCGATAAGATATAGTTTGTATTAAGCAGCGTGTGAGTATAGGAGACTAGTCCAAAAAAATTAGTCTAAAAGCACTGTCACTTTCTAAAATTAGTATAGGAGACTATCATCTTTCTGTATAGGAGACTATCATCTTTCTGTAGGTTTACTAGTCCAAAAAAATTCAGACTCTATTTTTGCACGCGACTGTAACTACGGAAAAGCACTGTCACTTGTCTAAAAGCCAATAACTCCAGACTTGGCCCAACACCTTGGCCAACAATAATTGGAAGAGAGACCATAATTACTTTAGAAAGTTACTATAAATTGCTTGCATTCTACTATAAATTTTCATTTGGAGTTCACATGAGTATGTATATGCTTTGTGTTATCCTTGTCATTTAAGTGCTTTATGTCCTTGTCCCAAGTACCAACTAGTAGCTGCCTTTTCTTTAGGACGATGAAAACTACATGTCATTGCCACTTCCATTCCGCAGAACAAATTGCCTATCGGGTTTGAATTCTCTCATCGTTTTGTGCCTACTTTGCCATGGCCACATGCACCTAAATTTGTAAAGGCTACCATGAAGAGCCTCTTGCAAGACAAGATGTGACAAATCATAATGGTTCAGGTTCTACAATTCCACTCGATATTAGACTGGCACATATAATGCATTGTCAATAACATTCATCAAAGTAAAGGGGGTATCTCTAGGTAATAAAGGTAGAAAAGGGAAAGCTCACAAGGATATTTGGTACTCCTGCCAATATATGCTTTTGGGCAGAATGAAAAATGCTGGGAAAGGTTTCTTGAGGAGTTCATGGTATTTAATCATTGGCGACATTAAGGTGTAAGTAAACATTGAGCATGTAGAGGGATAAAGGACTACTGCCATCCTTTTGCCTTTAATCTTTTGATTTTAACAACAGAAAGTAGAGTTGACATCTTTGCCCTTTTGATGATCAAAGTTGCCTTTCATTTTCCTCCCCTCTTTTATTTTCAAAAGAGCGAGCCAGACAAAATCATGTTAACTAATCTCTGCACTTCGAACTAATTAGAAACATAATGTGCAACCATGATCAAGCTGAGGTAGCATGAGGGAACAGGTAAAGTTTAAATGGTAAAGCCGCTGACCAACAACATGAAGTACACAATTTTTTTTCGTTTTCATGGCCTGCTATGAGGTGTTGATTATACATTTTCTGATCTGTAAAAGGATAGATACTTGCAATCATCTATAAATTGGAAAAAAGCTGATGTTTTATATCATCTGCTGCGTGCCAGGCGCGGGGGGGGGGGGGGGTCACAGTAATTTGTCCTAGGACTAGGACCATATTGTCATGGTATCATAACTACATATTGACAAGTTTCTTGAAAAGTCATATCTACAAGGTTCAACCCCAAAAATGCGGAACAAATGCATGCATGTAACCTATATATTGACACATATGCATGTTTTTTATACAAGTGAAATTTGGTAAGGAAAGATGATAATTTGGGTTCCTATATGCACATCAACCTTATGATCAGCTGGGCATGACACATTCAAGCTACAGATTAAGTTGAATGCTGTCGTTGATAATTTGGCTCAAGCAGGTCACTCGCCTGAGCTTGATGATCACTTGTTCAGGGGCGCCACAACTGAACTGAGGCTCCTTCAGTTCAATATTTTGTGCAGGGACTAATAGTTACCCCTTTCTCCTGAAATGTTGATTAATTTCCGTTTTGGTTGAGAATGGGGCACTCCTAGGTCAAGAAAATTAGCAAAGGTCATGCCCAATTTTCTTGACCTAGAAGGTGCCCGATTCTCAACCGAAACAAAAATTAATCAACATTTTTCATGTTTTATTCTCAGTTTTCATCTAAATCTGAGAAGAATAGATACTACCCTGATCTCATCCAATAACTCTAGTAGCCTTTTTCCTATTTAGAGCGAACATGGCCGACAACGATGAGGTCGGCGGTTCGGGCAAGCCATTCTGGGAGTTGTCCCAGGAGATGGAGGAAGAACCTCACCGCTATGAGGACGCCACGGAAGACACCGATCCCGACTACACAACCCCTAGTGGCGTCGGGGATGACACCACTGATGGTGCTGCCGGGGATGCCACCACTGATGATGCCAGCGAACGCACAGATGGTAGCCAACCGAAGAGGCAACGGAAGGACTGGCACCCGAACATGCTCGGCACCGTCAAGGAGGAATTTACTGAAGTGTCCTCCAGTGGGCATCCAACGGCGCCCAAAGAATTAGTCCGTGGGTACGCAGGACAACTCGGGTGCATTCTCCGGAGCACCGTCTCGATCAACACCGAGAACCTAAGGCATCCTGACCGAGGGAATTTGCGCAACCTCATCTTCACGAAGCTGCACGAACGATACAAGTTCCCCAGTGACTTCGCAAACACACGCCTCTCAGGGAATAAAGTGAACAGTGCCGCCCTCAAGAAGATGAGCACGGCCCTGGCTACTTGGAGAGCCGCGGTGAAGAGAAGGATTCTAAGTGGTGATAGTTATGAGAAGATCAAGGTGACAAATCCTTCGATCAGCGAAGAGGACTACCTGGAGTTCAAGATCAAGTGCGAGAGCAACGCATCCACAAAATCAAGTCAGTGGGGGAAAGATATGCGGGACTTGAACTTAGGGGTCCACAAACTCGGTCCCAGCGGTTACAGAGTGGCGGAATCTAAATGGGACAAAGAGGACGCGGAGCGTGCCGCACAAGGCCTACCGCCCCTCTTCAATAAATACCTTGAAAAGCAGACCA
Organism: Hordeum marinum; assembly: GCA_022496015.1. Taxonomy (NCBI): domain Eukaryota; kingdom Viridiplantae; phylum Streptophyta; class Magnoliopsida; order Poales; family Poaceae; genus Hordeum; species Hordeum marinum. Next base: position 448,191,812 of record CM039678.1, on the reverse strand, counting down.
GGAACTATGTCAGGGCCCGGTACAAGGTGGACCCGGTAACAGGGGAGCTTACCACGGATCCGAAGGTGAAGGATCTTGAGCGTGTTCTGGTAAGGAATACACCCCCACGTAATTACCTCCATATGGTTGCATTCTAATTAATGAAGCCAAATTTCTAAATGGTTCACGTTCCTTCCGCAGGAAACTGAAAGCAGTAGCGCAGGGTCTCAGAGCTCCCCGCCTACTGCCCCTTGGGACACCTCTTTAAATAGGGCGTTGAACATTCTGAAACAAAAGGATAAGTTCAGTAGGCCGTCGTCAGCTGGTCGTGTGGCCGGCGAAGGCTTGTCCACGAAATGGTCGGAATACTATAAGGCTGGGCGAAAGGAGAGAAAGACCAGCTCGGAAAGCCAGGAGTGCGAGGTTAAAGAACTCAAGGCACAAGTGGCGCGGATTCCGGAGATAGTCCAAGAGCAAGTGCGAGACCAACTGGGAGCGACGATCACCACCATTATGCCTTCCTTGCTTGAGGGGCTGCGGGGGGCTAACAGGGGCCGCCTCCGATTCCTAGCTTCACGGGCAGCAACTCGCACAATGCGCCGGCAATGGTGTCTCCGGCGGAGGCGGCACTGGTGTCTCCGGCGGAGGCGGCACTGGTGTCTCCGGCGGAGGCGCAGGTATTGGACCTTAATGCACCCGGGTGTGGGAACAATACGCTGGCCGACACCTTGGCAGCAAGCGGCCCCTCCGTCACTTGCACGCCCGCCGTTGGCAGTGCCTCGACATTAGCCGAGCTCGATGCCATCACGGTAACTAAGCCTCGGCCGATGACTACTTCATCTCCTTGCCTTTGACTGGGCATCCCTAACGCCCTACATGTTTTCGCAGGGCGCCGCCAACGTTCCATGCACTCTCCTATACTTCATGGATGGCGAGTTGATCGATGTCGCCAAGGCCAAAATCATTGAACTAAGCAACCGCATGTTCCACGGTAATCCGATGCCACCCACCGTGTATAGGGTTCAACTGGTTCGGGTGCTGCGGGGCTGCGACGACTTGTTACCTCCGTATCGACCCCCTGGGGACAACGAAGATGATGTGATGACCCTCAGCGCCTGCTTAAACTGGTCCATGCTTTGGCCGAAGAGCCAGATTCGTTTGGGGGTGGGGGACACCACCCCACAGACAACACCGCTAGTCGTGTCGGCGCCAAGCCATGGCAAGACCGCCGCAACGCTACCGCCGGCAGCTGATCCAGACATGCATATGGCACAGGATCCGGACGACGACGACGGTACATTTTCCAATGTCGATAAGTACATCAATGAACATGGGTACGGTGATGAATTCTTGGGGCCTCCTCAAGAACCCAACCCTGCAAAAGACGATCGAGATCTAGCTGGTACCGCGGAGAAACCCAATTGCAACAGGCGTCGCCTGTTCAGTTCTCAGGAGACGCCTCCAGCTGCCGCCTTCACCGAGACTCAAACAGCCGAGGTGCGAAATATTATCAGCCCCAACACACTCAAGAAGGTGGTCTCTGAGAAGATCGATCCCATTACAGCAGAAGAAGCAGAAGGCACGGAAAAGAAAAAATAACAAGGGTGCGAGCCAGCCGGCACCGAGTACGATCCATGCTCAGGACGGGCAACCAATACCTAAGGATATCTTGAGGAGGGTGCATGTGGCGGGTAGGCCGATGCTACCGACTAATCTGCTCAATGCTGCAACCGGTGCTATGCAGAGTCTGCATGACGGTGTTCTTACTATGGAGAAGCGGCGTCTCACCGAGAATGATGTGGCATACCCGGTTTTCGTGGCCAAGGTGCCAGAGGGCAAGGGCTTTGTCGAGAGCACCGTCGGGCGTATGATCGTCCTGCGGTTTGATGACATCTTCGCTATGTTTAACCTTTATCCGCTGCACTACACCTTCGTTCGGCTATTTTCGCTCAATATGGAGATGTGGATCATTAGAGACAAGACCCCAAACATCGTGATAGTCGACCCCTTCTACATGCGTGCCAAGATCTTGGGCAGCACTAGGGACCGGCAAGTCGCGAGTTCATACCTCGAAGGTGTCATTCTGGCGAACCCAGATAAGGATAACTTCCTCGTGCCTTACTTTCCTGAGTAAGTCATCCCCTCACCACCCCATAACATATGATTTCTTAGATTTTGATCGTTCTTTTTTTTTCTAACATTCCGTGTTTTGTGCAGTGACACACATTGCACACTCATCCTCTTAAGCCCGAAATATTCCATGGCCACGTATTTCGACTCAGACCATCAGTCGAACAAAGACTACACAAATATCAAGAAAGTTATTGATGATGCTCTCCCCGGCTATGCCAAATCTGGAGGCACCTTCAGGAGGCCAATTTATAGGTACGGCAAGCACGTGTTCACCCACGTAACGACATTCCCCTGCGTCAAGCAGCCGCCTGGCAGTCAAAAGGATGCCTACTACGCCCTCCATCACATGCGGGCGATCATATGGGACCTTCATCACCTTATGCTACCAAGTAATCTCAAAGATTGGGCCGCACACTTGTCGGAAATCCAGGACGCGGACATCAGACAAGAATTCTTTCGCATCCAGTCGGATATTGCGGAAATCATCTATCAAGATGTCCTTCGTACCTCGGGGCAGTTCTACCTCAAATATCAACCGTCCAACGGTGAAATAGAAACAATGCTACAAATGCAGGCTGACAACGACCGCACATTCATGACCATCATGAAAGACGGCGGCTTCATCCATGCTCCGGTCCCTGAGCCTAGTCGAAAGTATTAACGCTATGTAGTTCTGGAAGAAGAGTTTAGCTCATGTTGTAATTAAAATTTAATGAACTTGTATGTCTCTTTAGTTTGGACAGTCGTTCAACTTATATGTAATCGATGCTATTTATTAGTAGGACCATGAATCGTGCTATTAATGTGTTGCTTTTCTCTTCTGATCCTTTTGTTGCATACTTATATATTGCTTATATATTATCTGTGAATTGCTACTAACGTTTTGTTTGTCTAGTGCATAGAGATGCCGTCATATATCGTGTACAAGGGTAAGGTTTCCGGAGTCTACGACGACTGGGAGGAGTGTCGGAGACAGGTTCACCGTTTCAGCGGTAACAGTTACAAAGGGTACACCACTAGGGCGGAGGCGGAAGCTAGATACGCGTGCTATCTAGCGGGAGAGAGGAGGGAGCGGAGGAGGAACCGGATGAAGACCAGTTTCATCGCGATGATGCTCATCGTGACCGCAGCTCTCTTCTATGTGATGGTAGTTTAGATGATCGATATCGACTTTGTAATGTGACAATAAACTCGGCTAATACGATGAACTTTGCTAATGTCTCGAGACCTAAACTTGGCTAATGTTTGAACTTTGTTCGCTATTTTGAATTTGGAGACTAATATGATGAATTCTAATGTGTAATGTTTATATTCTGTGCTGTAACGTATTTTGTAACCTGTGCAAATACCAGAAAAGCAAAAAATAATAATTCCTAATATTCATAGTAGTGGCGCACCATATTGAGCATTAGTGGCGCACCAAGGCCAAATACCAGTGGCACATTATGGGGCATAGTAATGGCGCACCTGGGGCATAGGTGGAGGCAAATATGGCCCCCTAGGAGGCATATTAATGGCGCACTGTTGGACATAGTAATGGCGCACTGTGTGGTGCGCCACTATTATCTGGGATACTAATGGTGCACCAGAGGTGCGCCATTACTATTTGTTACTAGTGGTGTGTTAATAGTGGCGCACCCATAGTGCGCCATTAATATTAAAAACGGGTGCACCACTAATAGCCTATTTTGTAGTAGTGAATGGTTGAATGAATCAAATATCATAAATCTGAAATTATACATGTTTTATATGCTTATACCATTGGGATTAATGACTTCACATATAAGAAGTATAGGTGGTAAAACTGAAAGTTAGCAAACACCGCATTGGTCATTTGAACCATTCATGAAAGAATATTGAATGAAGAGAGATTTCACATATAAATATACTCATGGCCATATTCCATGATTGTGAATACCCATTAATTATTTTCAAACCTTAGCAAATTAGTTGAAGTTGGACAAGGAAGACAACGTAATGAGTTATGCTTGGGTATATTTGTATAGAAGTTATATTGTTATGGATCCTCCAACATGTGGTGCTTGCTTCCACCTCATACTAGCCAAAACTTCCGCACCAAGTAGAAATACTACTTGTGCATCCAAACACCCTTAAACCCAAAGTTGTGCCATATGAGTCCACCATACCTACCTATATGCGGTATTTACCTGCCGTTCCAAGTAAATTTGCATGTGCCAAACTCTAAACCTTCAAAATAATATTCTGTTTTGTATGCCCGAATCGCTCATATAGTAACTAGCTAGGGGTTGTCAGTATCTTCCATGCTAGGTGGGTTATTCTCACGATATGTGTTGATTCACTATCATTCACGAGAAAGTGGCTGGTAATAGGGATTCCCCGTCCCAAAATCAAAGGAAAAATGCAAACAATTAAACAAAACTCCCCCAGGAATGTTGTTGCTATGGACGGTACCCGTGGATTTGGCTCGCCGTGGAGTGTGATTGATTGGTGGAGGGGGAGTAAAAACTTTACCATTCTGTTTGGGAACCGCCTATAATGTATCTAGCATGGAAGATACCGAGATCTCTCGGTTATTATGGTGACAATGAAAGCATATCGCCCGAAATTATTATTCATCTCTATTTTAAAAGCTCGAGCTCTGGCACCTTTGCAAATCAATGCTTCCCTCTGCGAAGGGCCTATCTTTTACTTTCTAGTACTTAACCTTATGCAAGAGTCATGGTGATCTTCACCACTTCCTATATTTTGCATTTTTCTCTTGGCAAGCATCATGTGTTGGGGAAATATCCAAGCATATATGGCCATTCAAATATATTTTATCATGAATTATTATTGTTGACAATTATCTATAAGATAAATAAGTTTGGAGGCAAAATTTTAAGCCCATATCTTTCTCGGTGTTCGATGGATGTTATTTGTTCTAAAAATATACTTTGAGTACTAGCAATCATGGAAGACTATATGATAGTTGAGTATGTGGAATTTGCTAAATCAAAGCTCTTACATAGACCCTTCCTGAAAGTAAGATGAATTGCAATTGTTTGGTAACTGAAAGCATGGTTTGTTAGTCTATACTTTAAACATGTGGATAGCTTGTTATTTCATCATAAGAAGTTTTATGAGATGAGATACTGTTTATGAGTTATAATGATGCTAGAAAAAATGATTGGAATTACCATTGATCAAATTTATGCACTATGCTAGCATTCACACTTCATAAATTATTTCTTTTATCATTTACCTACTCGAGGACGAGCAGGAATTAAGCTTGGGGATGTTGATACGTCTCCAACGTATCTATAATTTATGAAGTCTTCATGCCATCTTAACAATAATTCTACATGATTTTGGTATGATTTTATTAGAACTAACCCGGACTGACGCTGTTTTCAGCAGAACTACTGTGGTGTTGTTTTTGTGCAGAAATAAAAGTTTTCGGAATGAGCTAAAAATTTACAGAGAATATTTTTGGAAAATATAAAAAATACTGGAGTGAAGAGCTGGGGCAGAAGGTTCCCGAGGAGGCCACAAGCCTCAAGGGCGTGGCCACCCCCCTCGCCACAGCCACCAGGCTTGTGGGCCCCTCGGGAGTCCACCTACCTCCCTCATAGCTCTATAAATCGTCCAATATTCCAAAAACCCCAAAACAGAACCAAGATCGGGAGTTCCGCCGCCGCAAACCTCCAGAGCCACAAAAAACCAATCGGGAGCCCGTTCCGACACCCTGTCGGAGGGGGAAACCATCACGAAGGCCATCTTCATCATCCCGGTGCTCTCCATGACGAGGAGGGACTAGTTCACCCTCGGGGCTGAGGGTACGTACCAGTAGCTATGTGTTTGATCTCTCTCTCGTGTGTTCTTGAGATGGCATGATTTTGATGTACCGCGAGCTTTGTTGATATAGATTGAATAATATGGAGTGTTTCCCCTCTCTATCTAGTTGTGATGAATTGAGTTTTCCCTTTGAATTTTACTTATCGGATTGAGTCTTTAAGGATTTGAGAACACTTGATGTATGTCTTGTGATGGGATATCTGTGGTGACAATGGGATGTTCTATTGATCCACTTGATGTATTTTTAGGTGATCAACTTGCGGATTCCGTGACCTTGGGAATCTATGCATAGGAGTTGGCATGCGTTCTTATCTTGACATTCCGGTAGAAACTTTGGGGCACTCTTTGAAGTTCTTTGTGTTGGATTAATAAATCTGATTTTTTTATGCATCTCGTATAATCAAGCTCAGGGGTACTTGTGGTGACATTGGAGTATCTAGGTGACATTAGGGTTTTGGTTGATGTTTATCTTAAAGTGTTATCTTAGTACGAACTCTAGGGCTTTTCGTGACACTTATAGGGATAGCTCATAAGATTGATCAGAAAAGATAACTTTGAGGTGGTTTCGTACCCTACAATAATTTCTATGTTTGTACTCCGCTATTTGTAACTTGGGAGTGAACTCTTTGTCGCACATGAGGGATTTACTTATGATTCAACTATGTCAATATTGTTGAGAGAAATTGCACTAGTGAAAGTATAAACCCTAGGCCTTGTTTCCAAGCATTTATACAACGTTTTTATCACCGTTTACTATTTGTTACCTTGTTGTTTTCATATTTTCAGATTACAAAAAAATTATATCAACCATCCATATTGCACTTGTATCACCATCTCTTCGCCGAACTAGTGCACCTATACAATTTACCATTGTATTGGGTGTGTTGGGGACACAAGAGACTCTTTGTTATTTGATTGCAAGGTTGCTTGAGAGAGACTATCTTCATCCTACACCTCCCACGGATTGATAAACGTTAGGTCATCCACTTGAGGGGGGAAATTCGTTGTCCTACAAAACTCTGCGCTTGGAGGCCCAACACGAGTCTACAAGAATAAAGTTGTGTAGTAGACATCATCATCGTGTCTTCATGAAGTTGTCTCGCCAACTATTACTTCTACTACTATGGCTAATGGTTATCAATAAATTAAAGTAATTACATGGTGTTTTTGATTGACACGCAGCTCATACAATAAATTAAGACAACTCCTATGGCTCCTGCCGGTTTTCATACACATCGACATGCAAGTCGTGATTCCTATTACAAGAACATGATCAATCTCATACATACATATATTTCATCACAACCTTTTGTCCATATCACATCACATAGCATACCCTTCAAAAACAAGTTAGATGTCCTGTAATTGTTGTTGCATATTTTACGTGGCTGCTATGGGTTTCTAGCAAGAACGTTTCTTACCTACGCAAAAGCCACAACGGTGATATGCCAATTGCTATTTACCCTTCATAAGGACCCTCTTCATCGTATCCAATCCGACTAAAGTGGGAGAGACAGACAGCTGCTAGCCACCTTATGCAACAAGTGCATGTCAAGCGGTGGAACCTGTCTCACGTAAGCGTACGTGTAAAGTCGGTCCGGGCCTCTTCATCCCACAATACCGCCGAATCAAGATAAGACTAGTAACTTCAAGCAAATTGACCAAATCATCGCCCACAACTACTTGTGTTCTACTCATGCATAGAATCTACGCATAGACCTAGCTCATGATGCCACTGTTGGGGAACGTAGTAATAATTCAAAACAAATTCCTACGTATCACCAAGATCAATCTAGGAGATGACAGCAACGAGAGAGAGGGAGTGCATCTTCATACCCTTGAAGATCGCTAAGTGGAAGTGTTACAAAGAACGTGGTTGATGGAGTCGTACTCACGGTGATTCAAATCGCGGAAGATCTGATCCAAGCGCCGAATGGACGGTGCCTCCGCGTTCAACACGCGTACGTCGTAGGGACGTCTCCTCCTTCTTGATCCAGCAAGGGGGGAGGAGAAGTTGAGGGAGAGCTCCGACAGCACGACGGCGTGGTGGCGGTGGAGCTCGTGGTTCTCCGGCACAGCTTCGCTAAGCGCTACGGAGGAGGAGGTGGTGTAGGAAGGGGAGGGCTGCCCCAGGGGAAGGGTGTGGCTGCCCTCCCCCCCCCCCCACTATTTATAGGGGGAGGGGAGAGGGGGACGTCCCCCCTAGATCCATCTAGAGGGGGCGGCGCCCCCCGGGGCGGCAACGGCCCCCTAGAGTTTCCAACCCTAGAGGGGGCAGCGGCCCCTCGGTGAGGATGCAACCCCCTTAGGATTTCCAACCCTAGGCGTCTTGGGGCCTTGGGGGCGCACCAGCCCACTAAGGGGTTGGTTCCCACCCAACTACAGCCCATTAGGTCCTCCGGGGTAGGTGGACCCTCCCGGTGGACCCCCGAAACCCCTTCGGTGGTCCTTGTACAATACCGATAAACCCCGAAACCTTTCCGATGACTGAAACTAGACTTCCCATATATAAATCTTCACCTTCGGATCATTCCGGAACTCCTCGTGACGTCTGGGATCTCATCCAGGGCTCCGAACTACTTTCGGTAACCACATACAATTCCCATTACAACTCTAGCATCACCGAACCTTAAGTGTGTAGACCCTATGGGTTCGGGAACCATGTAGTCATGACTGAGACACCTCTTTGGCCAATAACCAATAGCGGGATCTGGATACCCATATTGGCTCCCACATGTTCCACGATGATCTCATTGGATGAACCACGATGTCAGGGATTCAATTAATCTCGTATACAATTCCCTTTGTCCATCAGTATGTTACTTGCCCGAGATTCGATCGTCGGTATCCCTATACCTTGTTCAATCTCGTTGCCGACAAGTCTCTTTACTCGTTCCACAACACATGATCTCGTGACTAACTCCTTAGTCACATTGAGCTCATTATGATGATGTATTACCGATTGGGCCTAGAGATACCTCTCCGTCACACGGAGTGACAAATCCTAGTCTTGATTCGTGCCAACCCAACAGACACTTTGGGAGACACATGTAGTGCATCTTTATAGTCAACCAGTTACGTTGTGAAGTTTGATACACCCAAAGCATTCCTACGACATCCGAGAGTTGCACAATCTCATGGTCTAAGCAAATGATACTTGACATTAGAAAATTTCTAGGAAACGAACTACACGATCTTGTGTTATGCTTAGGATTGGGTCTTGTCCATCACACCATTCTCCTAATGATGTGATCCCGTTATCAACGACATCCGATTTCCATGGCCAGGAAACCATGACCATCTATTGATCAACGAGTTATTCAACTAGAGGCTCACTAGTGACATGGTGTGGTCTATGTATTCATAAATGTATTACGGTTTCCGGCTAATACAATTATAGCATGAACAATAGACAATTATCATGAACAAGTAAATATAATAATAACTATTTTATTATTGCCTCTAGGGCATATTTCCAACAGATTTTGCCAAATTTCCTAATGCCATTCTAGATTTTGACATTTCACTTTTGGCACTCTTAACTTTTGACAATTAACACAATTGACATTAAGTGGCAAAAGCAAAATAATTTTATTTCACTTTTGCCAGTCTTAGCTTTTGATAATTATCATAATTGTATTTTCCATGATATGGCAATTGTGATAATTGTCAAAAACTAAGAGTGGGAAAAATGAAATGTCTAAATCTAGAGTGGCATAAGAAAAAAATTCGAAATCTAGAGTAGCAAAAACAAAATTTTCCTATGTATAACTGCTGAATTTCATGGTTTCCTCATGAACCCCGTCACCCACCAATGCAACAACTTGTGTGATCCCAAAAGCATGTGTGCCTCTTCATATGATTTTTTCCTAGCCTAGGTGCAACATACTTTTTCTCTCACATGGTGATACCACCAAGTTTTGTTGGATGAATCTGATGGAAGATTTGCCCAAGAACAACACAATCCATGTTCAAGAGTTGGGCTTAATTAGTTATAGTTGAGCAATTCAATTGGGCTACTGGTTAGGAAAAATGTTAGGATAAAATGTGTTGATTTGTAGTTACACCATATAATGAACGGAGCAATGCTTTCTCTTTAAAACATTGCGGGGTCATACATAGTGTCCTTATATTATATTCCCTTCATTCCTAAATATAAGTTTTTTTAAGTATTTCACTAGAAGACTACATACGAAGTAAAATGAATGAAACTACACTCTAAAGTATGTCTATATACATTCATATATTGTTCCCCAGTGGAACCTCTAAAAAGAGTTATATTTAGGAACGGAGGGAGTAGTAAGGGCAATGGCATGGGTGCGAATTTTTGGAGGCCGGGCTCGAGTGAGCCCTTTTTTGAAAATCATATTTCCGAGTTTTAAAAAATCAAAAGAAAAATCGTGAAAACTTATACATATTCGTGACGGATCTGGAAATTTTCGTTCAAAAATATTATGATTTGCATGCTATGGAAAAAAGACAAAATCTAGGCCCACCAACAAAAACAAATTGGCCCATTTTCAATTACATATTTGTTTTTTTGTACACGTCACGGTATGAAACTATATTGTTTTGAAACTTTTCTCGGACGTGTTAAACATGTATTTGTAAATGTACCGAAAAATCAATTTTTTGCGTTGTGTAAATATGTTTTTGAAAAATCGAGCTCACTGGAGTCCGGCCTCCATTGGGAATTAGCGCAATGGCATGCATTAGTATAATAGGTAATCACATAAGTGATTGTATACACACGCAAGATTCTGGTTCCAATTGCATTCCTAATATCACATTCCGTACACTAGTAGAAACAAGGCTTTCGTCATAGCTCGATCTACACATTAGTCTCGGTTGCATTACGAACCAGGACTGATATGAGCATTAGTCCCGGCTCGAGCGGCTAGGGCACCGGTCGGGCATCAGTCTTAGTTCAAATGAGACATTTAGTCCCGGTTAGAGACACCAACCAGGACTAAAGGGGGGCGATACCCTTTAGTCCCGGTTGGAGATACCAACCAGGACTAAAGGGATTGAGGACTACAGTCCCGGTTGGGCTTTAGTCCCGGTTGGTGTCTCCAACCGGGACTAAAGACTAGACCTTTAGTCCCGGTCAGAGATACCAACCGGGACTAAAGGGTTTTGAAAGTTTCTTTTTTGTTTTTTCTATTTGTTTTCTATTTTTAGTTTCTGTTTTAAATTGCTTATATGTTTTAGGATATTTGATGTTTTTGAGTGATTCTTTTTGCATTAGATTCAAAATTTTGTCTAGTTTGTGTTTGTGTAATTAGTTTTCAAATTTAAATGTTTAAATTTGAATTTGTTCAAATTTCCTTCATACGCTAGATTGTGAATAACTTGAGTTTAAAAATTGTTTTTAATTTAATTTTTTTTGTTCGTAGGCCCATGTTAGATGGTGCATGTTGAACGCACAAAAATTCTAGAGTTAAAATAAGTTTGAAAAATGAAATTTCTTTGTAACAGATGAGTTTTCCTCTGGAACACAGATACTTCGAAAGAGATTGTCCAGTTTGTACACAAAGTGCATCCAGTTTTTGCCGTAACCATCTCAACTTTTTAGCACAAGCTATGTGGGTGAAATGATGATACCATGCCAAGTTTCAACCTTTTCAGTGTTCATTTGTAGTGTTTTTCAATTTCGGTGTCATTTAGCTCAAAAAAAATCAATAAATGCATGAAAAATAGTGAATGAAGTGGGATAGGGTTGAAAATTGATGATGTGGCTTTGAATGGTGCATGTTGAACGCACAAAAAGTCTGGAGTTTAAATAAGTTTAAAAAAATGAAATGCCTTTGTAACAGATGTGTTTTCGTCCGGAACTCTGATACTTCAAAAGGGATTGTCCAGTTTGTACACGAAGTGCATCTAGTTTTACCGTAACCCTATCAACTTTTTATCACATGTGATGTGGGTAAAATGATGATACCATGCGAAGTTTCACCATTTTCAGAGTTCATTTGTAGTGTTTTTTAATTTCAGGGTCATTTAGCTCAAAAAATTAATAAATACATGAAAAATAGACAATAAAATAGGAAAGGGTTAAAGATTGATGATGTGGCTTTGGATGGTGTATGTTGAATGCACAAAAAGTCTGGAGTTGAAACAAGTTTTAAAAAGGTGTTATGAAAAAGTAAAACCGCTATAATTTTTGCATTAGATGTCGAAAAAAAGTGTTTTGAAAAATTAATTTTATTTAAAAACATGATGTCATATTTGGATTCCTCGTATTTTTCTGATAATAATGGATATATTATTTGTCGAATTTCGATTTACAGATTTAAAGATATTAATTATGTCATATAAAACGAATAAATGGCAAAAAATGAATAAAATAATATTATTACTTATTTTATTTTCATTGAAATTCAATATTATTATTACTTATTTTATTTTGAACTTTTATTATTTTGGTTTTTTCGGTTTTGTTGAGATTTTTCGAAAAATTTGCGTTTTTGAAAATTTTAAATTAATCATTGTTGTTTATTTTAATATTTTTTTACAATTCAAAAAATTAAATCACGTGACATCAAGACCTAAGGGTTAATAGGATTGATAGCTTACTATTGTCAAAAAACAACAAGTGCAAACTTGAAGAACTCGAAAGTTAAACATGCTGAGATTAGAGCAGTGAGAGGATAGGTGACCGGTCGAAAAGTTAGACGATTTGGAGTGAGGGTGATTAGAGATTAAATTTTTAATTAATTTAAAGGCAGTGATGAGGAGTGATTAGAGATTAAATTATCAAATAATTCAAATATTTAAAAATCAAAAAATCAAAAAAATCAAAAAAATCAAAAAATCAAAAAAATCAAAAAAATAAAAGAAATAATTCAAAAAAATATAAATAATTTAGAAAAATACCTTTAGTCCTGATTGGTAACACCAACCAGGACTAAAGGGTCGAGACTAAAGTCTATTAGTGGTGTGGGCCTATTTCGTAAACTTGCATTCTATGGCGATTGATCTTCTTCCACAACTTGGCTCTCTCCCTCAAGCTAAACGAGCTGTGCTTGGTGACGAATGTCACACCAGCAACGTCTGACACGTCTGCAACTCTGAACAGGAAACCACTGTCTCAGTCCTACAGCATCAAGGCTGCCTCGACATTCATAAACATGTATCTCAGTTATTTGGCCTACTCCAGCATCTCGCAAATACATAACACTTCTAAGATCAACATCTAACATTTCTCGCTATATAATACACCTACTCGAATGGCAAGATTTGATAAACGAAAAGTAGTCTGCGGCTTCAGTGATTGAACTATCAATCGGACGGCAGGGCATGTTGGTATATATAGCTGCACGCCTGCACCATTTTTTATGGAGTCACGACTATAGTTCTTGCTGTCATACAACCTTCGTGGTAAGCCAATTCTTTCAGAAGAGGAACGAAAACTGTGATTACTTCACGTGATTCTTCTTCTATCCGAGGCGCAGTGTGACCACCGGTTCCCACTCGTAACCACATTCGGTCTCGACTCGGGCAGGCTCAAAGGAACCGTGCCCTAGCGGAAGAAGCACGACGCAACCCCATGAATAAAAGCAGACTCACCCTCACGAACGAGCAAACTCACGCGCGCGCACGTATTAGTACGTAATCGTATGTACTACTAGGGCAGACATGCCGCGAGCGACGAAGCTGGCGCTGCTGACGGCCACGCTCGCCGTAGCAGTCGTGCTGTCGTCCCTGTGCATCGCCATCGGCGACACCGACACGAGGGCGGTCCGGAGCCAGAGCCACCGTCTGCGTCGCCCACGGTTCCACTACGAGTCCGACTACCTCTACATCGCCGACGCTTACATGGGGCTGATACGGGTCGGGCCGAACGGCTCCCTCTACATGCGGCGACAGTGCTCGCCGTGGCAGCTCACGGTCTGCCCCTTCGCCTCGCGGATGGAGCTGTCGTTGATGAGGGAATAAGCATTGTCTACGTACTTTCGTCACGGTTCACACCACCGGTTGAAGCATCGACGAAACGTTCTAGTAGTACGAAGAGCAGTTAATAGCTGACCGGAATCGACTTTTTATCAGGAGGCGTTCATGTGTCAACAAAGCTTCAAGGCCTGGATCGAGTGAGGGGCAAACGTCTGCATTGCAATTGCAAGCGTCTCCTTGTTCACAAGAAGGTTTGCAAGCACCAAATAGGTCGGCCGGCTCAACTGGCAACACATCGATCGTGCCTAGCTCTGGTGTACACTAATGGGCTGAGACCATCAGTTGGTCTACGGCTCTACGCCTTATAATGTTGTATTTCCTTTCTTGGACACATTTGTTTTGTGCACACTTTGTTTTTTTTTAGAAAAAGAGGGTGTACCCCCGGCCTCTACATCTGAACGATGCATGCGGTCATATTATTAATTATTTCCAAAGACCTTACAAGATAATACATCAAAAAGCCTGAAGCCACCATCTTGGCAACGCCTGTTGCTACTCCTATCCCTTGATGAAGGGGTGCTGAATGTCCGAGCCTAATATCAAACAGACATCACACCAAAACCTAACATCTAAAGTCGGATGCCCCATTCAAGCCACTACCTAGATTGGGTCACATACCGATCCGTCACACTCCCAGTGAGCACCGCACGCTGCAAGGGTCGTCACCTTCATCTTCCATCGATCCATCCTCAGAGCAGAACTGATGCATCAATCTTGCTAGTCCTCACTGCCATAGACACCACCATGACGCCAGACATCGTCCTCCTCCTGCGCGAGTCCATCTCCGCGCATCGGACGCCGAGTCTCCACTGCGCCACACTGCCGAGATCCGCCAACATCAATGCGTAAGATGAAGCACCGCTCCACCAAAGAAGCCGTCCACTGGTCCCTCGAGCCGAAATGCAACCTCCAAGAATGACGCCCCAAAGAGGGAAACGACGTAAGAGTGCCGCCATCATCCGATCGAACTGATCTAGGGTTTCCCCCAGAGGTAGCGGATTGAGGTCTTGAGCTTCTCCAGAGCGATGCCTTCAGGAAGGATATGACACAGAAAAGCGTCGCTATCGCCGGCCTTGGCACCTAACCGAGAGCAGGGATTTCACCCGGATCTGCTCGACGAACCTTCATCCAGCATCTTGTGCATCTGAACTCGACCATCCCCAGCACCTCAGCGTCGCCGGTGCTCCAGTCACCACCGCTTCACCTCGCGCCTCCACGCCCTGGCCATATGATCATGGTGCCCCTGCCACACCGCACCGGCGGAGCCTGGCCATCAGTTGCATCACCACCTCTGTCCCGCAGGGCCGCCGACCACTCCCCAGTCAGCAGCCTCCATCCCCGATCAGATCTGAGTGCTCCTAGATCCGTCGTCAGAAGACGGCGCCCATGGCAGGAACCACGCGGAGCAACCAATGAAAGAGACCGCGCAGTCGAAGATCTGAATGTCGGGGGAAGGCGTCGAGCATGGGGGCGACCTGCTCCCCTACGGCGCTGCCAAGTGGATGGAGCCCCGCTCCCCAACCCACTCACCAGACCACGAGTAGCCCCGCCGCCGCCAATGCCACAAGGGCTTTGCCTGGTGGCGCCCGTCAGCGGCGACGAGGGAGGAACCCCTAGGCGGCGGCGGCGTGCTCCCGAGTCGCCCGTGGGGTGGGGCGACCCGAGAGAAAAAGTCCATTCATTTTGTAATAGTCGTCGTCAATTGGTATATGATAGTGCCCCGTTGGGAGTTTAATTTCCCTTTACCAACTTACTCCCTCTGTACGGAATTACTTGTCGTACAAATGAATAAAAATGGATGTATCTAGAACTAAAACACACCTAGATACATCCATTCCTATGACAAGTATTTCCGGACGGAGGGAGTATTTTTTTTCTCATAGTTTCCTTGTGCACAGTTGTAATAATCAATGTCTTTAGTTTCCTTCAGTCTCCAATTTGTACATTTTCTGATATGTACGAAGATGTATTTTTCTGATAGTTCCCTTTACGATGTTTTCAACGCTATCACATAAAATAAACACACTATTTGTTCACGGGCCACGTGCGGACACGTCCACGCACACGATATGAAAGCCGATCATCCAACCAACATCCAAAATGTCTGCCGCATGGTCATTAGTGCCTTCCCGCCAAACCTTGGGATTAGCATTACAAATGCTTTCGCCAAACAAGTGTGTCGGCCAAATGTTATGGCTTACATAGGGACACAGCTGTTCTGATCCCGAGCTCACTTGAGCTCGGGTTGAACAGTAAAATCAAACATAATTGAAAAAAGACTCATAAAATTTTAAATTTGTTTTGTGTGAAACTTTGACACATGTTTTCATAGCTTGAAAAAGTTTCATCATCATATGACATTCATGGAAAATGTGAAAAGATTTAATGCTTTAAACCGTTAATTTTAAAAGTATTTTAGAGCATCGATTTTTTTTGCCACATTTTACACGAATGTCATATGATGATGAAAATTTTTAAGCTATGAAAATATTTGTCAAAAGTTTCACAGAAAAAATGTTCAGTTTTTTATATATTTTTTATGATTTTACTGTTTGCGCAAACTCATTTGAGGTCGGGATTAGAGCATCACTTTCGCTTACATATATGCTTCCGCCAAATACGTACGTGACCCAATGCATGCTTCCGTCAAATTAAGCACTAGTGAAGCATGTTAGTACTACGTGAAGTGCTTTCGCAAATAGCTAGCACGGTCACTAGTGCCTTCCACCAAATGCCTAATCATCTACCGCCAAACAAGAAAAAATTGGCTGCGGCATTCCGCCATCCGGATGACAGGACGAATAAGTGGTGACTTTTGATTGGCAGGCTGATGTCCAGATTCCCGTAAGTCCCTCCGGTGTGCTTTTAAGTTTGCGGGATTCCGGACAGTCGGACTGGTCCATACATAGATGCGAGACGGTGTTGAATGACAAATTATGTCCGGCCAGCCTGGTATGAACGTTTTTGGATGATTTATGGGTCCACTTTGGAGATGCATTTACCCTTCAATTTGGCCATCCAACAAAATGGGTGATATATGATCATCCTAGTTAAGCTCCATCTTAGTCCCGGAAAGATAAACTATCACACACTTTTTTAACCCGAGGCAAAATATTGACATCATTGATCAATTAAGAAGAACAGAATTATCGTTAATTTACGTAAATATGAATGAAAACCGATACAAACGCCTCGTAAGTGGACTACTTACAAACCACGAAACAATAGAGCCGAACGTACAACAACTACAATCCTCTACACTTGTAGAACACAACGGAACTCATGACGAGAAGTCAAGAACACCAACCACAACAAAAATTGGGCACCATCCATCATGGGATCGCGGACGCCTTCCGAATGGTGCCACTTTTGTTCCTTTTGTTCGTCTTTGAGTTCTCCGTGATTGGTTTCACCTTCATGAGACAACCACTTGTCTTGCCAGATACAGGTTTATCAGCCACACATTTGTGAAGGAAATAGTAGGACCCACTGGATTTCTTGGTGTAGTTGCCGTCAACCAAGACCCTCCTAGGAACAGGTACCAACACACTAGTTGCATTGACATGCTCAACCAAAGGAACAACCGACATGACATCATCGACCACAGAAACACCGCCAAGATGGACTGGCACCTCCAAAAGCTCAGAAGATATAGGTGAAACATATCCTTGACACAAGTTCACCGATGAGCCCACCTTCGAGTGCTCCACACACAAAGGTGAAGTAGGGCTTAGAGATAGTTTCTGAAGCTCGACACGACCTGCAGTATCAGAGTCTCGAGCATGGTGATGGACTTGCCCTCAGTGGCAGGCAACACAGGCAACCATGTGAACCGAGGCCATGAAATGTCCCCAACACAAGGTGAGAAACAATCATATAGCTTCCATCCACTTTCCTCAGTGGAGTTAACATCGGTCACATCGGGAGGGTAAGATGTTGGAGTGGTCTGCGACATAGGCGACACAAGGGAGAACCTACACAGAGCAGCCTCCGCCTGCACTAGAAAGCTTCCACCCGCACCAGCCAACCTTGTAGTAATGATGTCTCATCAGTCAGAGCGGACTACAACAGCACATCGGGCGGGGTTGTTGAGCCAACAATAGCAGATCGCAACAGACACCGAAGAGACATGGTGAAGCGCCTTGGAGGGGCCGGGGAGCACAGATTTCATCGGACCTTGGCATGAAGATGGTTCATGATGATGCATTGTGCATAGGTGGGACACTGTCGGCACGAAAGGCATACCAACAAGCTCAGAGGACGCCAGGGATTGTCGCGATTGCACGCCCGGTGACCGTTTTGTAAACAGAGGGAGCACCGAAGCGTATCTCTTCACTCGATCGCATGATGACCAGGAATGAAGCATCTACAAGATCTACCATGAAGCTAAGAGGGGATGGGACGGGCCATTGTTGGGGCTAGCGACATCGGATGACTATCGTGTTGTGGCCACACCTTCTGCCACCCCTTGCATGTGACCTTCTCATGCCCCATAAAAATCATAGCGGGCAGAATCAAGCATCTAACAGTCGATGACGTTTGCAGGACTAGCTTTTTACCATCACTGTCATCATCATCACTGTCGACGGAGGCCCACATCAAGCTCCAGTCGAGTGCAGTTGAGTGGGCAGGGAGTGGCGCTGGGTTGAACATGGTGTTGTTAACCGAGAAACATGAAGAGGAAGATGGCAGCAGGGGCATGCCCACATCGGCAACCACGTATGTCGGGCGGCGGCCCAAACAACTCCCGATCCATATACCCCTGATCTAGACTGAGTGGAGGAGGCCAGATAGATGCCAAATCGGTTCAACACAAGCGGCAGGACGACGACGATTGAAACAAGTGCAATGAAAATGGAAGACGACATAGGAGCAATGACAATCGCAGGCAACATTGAGGTTTGTGAGAGTAGAAACTTTGGGGCAACCAGGAGACAGGGCGGCATCGAGCCTGACGAGGGAGATGTCCTCGTGAGGATCCAAAATTTGTCTCAGATGGCAACAACAAAGGTTGGTGGCTGGAGATCCAAACAACGACGTGTGCGCCTAGCCTCCACTTCTGTGGCCTCAAGGGTGTCGTCTCTAGTTTCTGCTCACACTTGTCATGGGGGAGGACACAACTGTGAAGGAGTGGAACGATGGCATGATACAGAATCTGAATTTGGTATCTCCGTACTATGACATGGCCGGAGCAGTGAGATCAAGTCGGCAGCAGGGAAGCACGTACCCATGTGGGGGAGTTAATTGCACAAAACCATCACATTTGTACTTGGTTTGCAAAAAAAATACATCATCCTTAATTTTTTGAAAACCACCATGTATTCAGTAATATTTTTGCAGAAAACCTTGATCGTTCACTTTGGCACTTTAAGCATGTTTATGTCCGCTTTGGCACTGTCACGTCCAAGATACGATCCTATCCTTATTTTGGCATGAGGGCCTCAATAGGGATAGAAGTGCATCTCGTCGTGTTGCAAGAATGGATATCATTACAAATACATTACAGAAGAGATGAGTATATGGAATCGGCTTACACTTGCCACAAGCTACATTAAAGTCACATCAATACAACAACATATCCAAACATCATTCATAAGAGCAGGGTCCGACTACGGACGAAATTAAATGATAAAATGACATCCATCCTTGCTATCCCAGGCTGCCGCCTGGAACCCATCCTAGATCGATGAAGAAGAAAAACTCGAAATAAAACAAGCACCGCGCTCACGTCAAATCATCGCATTACCTGTACCTACAACTGTTGTTTTAGTAATCTATGAGCCACAGGGACTCAACAATCTCATTTTCAAGGGTATTAAGACTATTATAGCTCAATCGATGAGGTATGGTTAAGTGGTGAGGCTGCAGCAAACGACTAAGCATTTATTTGAGTGGCTAATTACGAATACGGATAGTAAAGTATGGTGGTCTACGCATAATGGACGTGAACTAGTAATGACCACTAACTGATCGTGAACACCTACTTACGTCAAACATAACCCCATCGTGTTCTCTCTCTGATAAGGACACACGAGAAGAGACAGTCATGATTACACACACAGTTGGTGTATTTTATTAGAGTTTACTTCAAGTTTACTATGACCGGGTGTTAAACAAAGTTTCCAAGTTTGCCACATAACCGTGGGCACGGCTTTCCAAAAGATTTAACCTTGTAGGGGTGCTCCAACTCATCCATCACAAATTAACCACACGTCATGGGAATAACCTCGACCACGGATCTCGTGATCATCCTAGGCAATTCCAAATGAAATCTGACACCCCGAGATAGCCCAAAGAAGATCAGAGTTCCTCACGCAAGACGTTCGAGAAAGGTAAAACAAATCCAGCAAGGCCGCCCGATGTGTCGACGAACCCGGTAGGGGTCGCGTATCTCGTTCTCAGGACACGACAGATAAACAAAGCATACAGTGGCCTGATATACATCTCCCGAGTTGCCCCCGGGTTGGCCCCGCACGGTGCTCTAGTTTTGACCAACACTCATGAGGAGCACTGGCCCGGGTTGTTGATTAATTATCCACGGGGTCTAGAAAGTCCATATGCAAGTTTATTAGTTATTAGGCAAATGCAGTACCAATGTTAGGCCTTGCCAGACAAGCTTTATCCTAAAACAAAAATCAAAGGGGTCCCCATAACAACCGCAAGCTTGTTAGGAGCGCTCAATTATGGAACATAACACCGGTTCACATGTAACTAGGGAGGCAAGAGTGGAACAAAACACCGAGCAAAAGGCCAATCCTTGCAACCTTTACCAAGTGTATAAGTGCATTAAATTAAATAGCAATAATATTGTGATAAAAAAATGTCCATGTTGTCAAATGAAAGCAATTGCACCTGTAGCTAGAAATGCTACAAGAAGGGCTGAGCAAGCGGTAACATAGCCAAACAAAGGTTTGCTAAGGAGATAGAGGGTTAGATGCTTTTCATGGCAATGTTGGGAGGCTTGACAAACAACTGGTAGGTACCGAGACATAACGATAAAAGCGGGACAACTAGCATAGCAATGATAGTAGTGGTATCCAGGGAAATGTGTCATCTTACCGGATATCCCGCTCGGAAGAAGAACGCGTCCATGAAGAAGACGTGCCAACGTAGTTGAACGAATCCTCACGCTCCGAACGCTTTAGGAACTCTATCGAGAAGAAGCAATCCGGAACAAACAATCGACACTCGATAACACCATAACATATGAATGATATGATGCGCAAACAAATATGATGCATGTCCGGTTTAAATATGCAACGTATGGCAAATCACATCAATCAACTACTACACATTAAAGTGAAGCTCAATATGCAACGAGTTGTATATTGACGAAACTTCACGATTGATTATTTATTTCACTCTTGTTTAGGTACACGATAATATTAAATGTTGTTAAACATGACAAGAGGTGAAGCATGAACAACTATATCATCTCGGCATTTTAAATGGGACTGGAAGCAACATATAACATATCCGAAACGTCCCTATATGCAAATTATGAATTTGGTACAGATCTGTCCAGCACAATTTTATATTTATTAAACATAGAAATAAAGTGTGGCATGATATTCTACACGTTTTTCTAGGCAAGTTACATATATAAAAAATTTGCATCGGAGCTATGATTTAAAAGTTATTAAACAATTCATTTTACATGGCATTTACGCAAATTGCATGAAAACAGTAACTTAATCATTTTAAACACATGTGAGAGCTGGATATCATGAATCTACACGAAATTTTAAGCACTTTACATATATAAAGTTTTTACATGCGATGCACGGATGAAAATTTATTAATGCATGAAGTTTAGGGGGTTTTCTGTAAAATAGTTTTCTCTGGATAATTAGGAAAATTCGCAGAACTGAAAAAAAACATCTACGGGACGAATCTCACTAGGACCAAACATATCAGGGGCGCCAAATAGCTAAAAGGTGCTCAGGGCGGGGGATAGGCGTATTGGAAATATGCCCTAGAGGCAATAATAAATTAGTTATTATCATATTTCCTTGTTCATGATAATCGTTTATTATCCATGCTATAATTGTATTGATCGGAGACTTAAATGCATGTGTGGATACATAGACAAAACCATGTCCCTAGTATGCCTCTAATGGACTAGCTCGTTGATCAAAGGATGGTTAAGGTCTCCTAGCCATGGACATGAGATGTCATTTGATAACGGGATCACATCATTAGGACAATGATGTGATGGATAAGACCCAAACTACAAACATAGCATATGATCGTGTCAGTTTGTTGCTACTGTTTTCTGCATGTCAAGTATATGTTCCTATGACCATGAGATCATGCAACTCACAGATATCGGAGGAGTGCCTTGTGTGTATCAAACGTCGCAACGTAACTGGGTGACTATAAAGGTGCTCTACAGGTATCTCCGATGGTTTCTGTTGCGTTGGCATGGATCAAGACTGGGATTTGTTACTCCGTGTGACGGAGAGGTATCTCAGGGCCCACTCGGTAATACAACATCACAACAAGCCTTGCAAGCAATGTGGCTAAGTGTTAGTCACGGGATCTTGTATTACAGAACGAGTAAAGAGACTTGCCAGTAACGAGGTTGAACTAGGTATGGAGATACCGACGATCGAATCTCGGGCAAGTAACATACCGAAGAACAAAGGGAACGTTATACGGGATTAACTGAATCCTTGACATAGAGGTTCGACCGATAAAGATCTTCGTAGAATATGTAGGAACCAATGTGGACGTCCAGGTCCCTCCATTGGTTATTGACCGTAGAGGTGTCTCGGTCATGTCTACATAGTTCTCGAACCCGCAGGGTGTGCACACTTAAGGTTCGGTGACGTTTCGGTAGTGTAGAGTTATGTATGGTGGTGACCGAAGTTTGTTCGGAGTCCCGGATGAGATCCCGGACGTCACGAGGAGCTCCGGAATGGTCCGGAGGTAAATATTTATATATAGGAAGTCCCAGTTTGGTTTCCGGAAAAGTTTCGGGCTCATCGGTAGTGTACCGGGAGTGCCGGTAGTGTACCGGGAGGCCTCCGGGAGGGTATTTCGACCCCAAGTGGTCCATGGGCTGTGGGAGAATAATAACCAGCCCTTAGTGGGCTGGGAAAACAGCCACAAAGGCCCATGGCGCAGGAGAGAAAGTCCTAAAGCAAAAAGTGGAAAATCAGCCAATAGGAGGCAATCCTACTCCAACTAGGATTGGAGGTGAAGTAGGATTGCTTCCCACCTCCTATTTCAGCCGACCCAAAGGCCTTGGCTGCCTCTCCTCTCCTCTCCTCCTATATATACTAGTGGATTGGGTGGTTTTTGGACAGAATTTCCGGCCACGTGCTACCCGTTTCACCGGTGCACAGTTTCTCCTCTAGATCGGTTTTCCGCAGCGCTTAGGCGAAGCCCTGCCGGAATCACTCCACCACCATCACCGGAGCGCCGTTACGCTGCCGGTGAACTCTCTCTCCTCTCCACCTCCTCTTGCTGGATCAAGACGGTGGAGATCGTCATCAAGCTGCACGTGTGCTGAACGTGAAGGTGCCGTCCGTTCGGCGCTAGATCGGAAGGACCGTGATCGAGATCGCGAGACGGTTCGTGATGAGATCGCAGAACGGATCCTGATGAGTTCGCGGGACAGATCGTGATCAAGATCGTGAGACGGATCATGATGAGATCGCGGGACGGATCGTGATGAGTTCATGGGACGGATCGTGATTGGATCGCGGGACGGATCGTGATGAGATCGCGGGACGCTTGGCGATTTGGATCACGAAGATGTTCGACTACACCAACCGCGTTACTTAATGCTTCCCGCTTAGCGATCTACAAGGGTATGTAGATCCACTCTCCCTCTCGTAGATGCTCATCACCATGGATAGGTTTGCGTGTGCGTAGGAAATTTTTTGTTTCCCATGCGACGTTCCCCAACAGTGGCATCATGAGCTAGGTTGATGGTTCGATGAGATCTCGAGTAGAACACAAAAGGTTTGTGGGCGTTGATGCTTAGATTGCTTCCTCCCTTGGTCGGATTTTGGTTCAGTGGGATTGTGAGATGAAGCGGTCCGGACCAACATTACTCGTACGCTTACGAGAGACCGGTTCCCTCGACGCAACTTGTTGCTTAGATGGCTTGCGAGTGACAGTTTCTCTCACTTTAGTTGGATCGGATCCGACAAAGGCGGTCCTTGAGAAGGTTGAAAAGCAATCTATGTATCACCGTTGTGGTTTATGCGTAGGTGAGAATCGTTCTTGCTAGATACCCGTAGCAGCCACGTAAAACATGCAACAACAATTAGAGGACGTCTAACTTGTTTTTGCAGGGTATGTTGTGATGTGATATGGCCAATTACATGATGAGATATATGTGATGTATGAGATGATCATGTGATGTATAGAATTTCACGACTTGCATGTCGTTGAGTATGGCAATCGGCAGGAGCCATAGGGTTGTCTTTAATTATTGTATGACCTGCGTGTCAATCATTAAGAGCTATGTAATGCTTTACTTTATCGCTAAGCAGTAGCAATAGAAGTAGAAGCAGGGCTGGCGCCACAACCCCAATGGAAACACATTGATGGAGATCATGGTGTTGTGCCGGTGATGATGGAGATCATGCCGGTGTTTCGAAGATGGAGATCTTAAACACAAGTTCATGGCCATATCATGTCACTTATGAATTGCATGAGATGTTAATACTTTTATGCACCTTGTTTTGCTTAGTACGGCGGTAGCATTATAAGGTGATCCCTCACTTGAATTTCAAGATGAACTGTGTTCTCCCCGAGTGTGCACCGTTGCGAAAGTTCGTCGTGTTGAGACACCACGTGATGATCGGGTGTGATAGATTCTATGTTCACATACAACGGGTGCAAGCCAGATTTGCACGCGCAGAACACTCGGGTTAAACTTGATGAGCCTAGCATGTACAGACATGGCCTCGGAACACAAGAGACCGAAAGGTCGAGCATGAGTCATATAGTGGATATGATCAACATAATGATGTTCACCATTGAAGCCACCTTAACTCACGTGATGATCGGACTTGAGTTGGTGAATTTGGATCATGTATCACTCGAATGACCCGAGGGATGTCAATTTGAGTGGGAGTTCTTAAGTAATATGATTAATTGAACTCATTATCATGAACATAGTCAAAGTGTCTTTGCAAATTATGTTGTAGATTACTAGCTCGCGCTGTAGCTCCCTTGTATTTTTATATGTTCCTAGAGAAATAGAATTGAAAGATGTTGGTAGCAAAATTGCGAACTGGGTCCATGATCTGAGGATTGTCCTCATTGCTGCACAGAAGGCTTATGTCCTTAATGCACCGCTCGGTTCGCCACCCCATTTAGCGTCGTCTGTAGATGTTGTGAACATCTGACAGGCACGTTTCGATGACTACTTGATAGTTTAGTGCGTCATGCATTACGGCTTAGAATTGAGGCTCCAAAACGTTTTGAACGTCACGGAACATATGAGATGTTCTAAGAGCTGAGATTGTGATCTTAGGCTCATGCCTGAGTTGCGAGATATAGGATCTCCAACGAGATTCTTTGCTTGCAAGATGAAAGAGAACAGCTCAATCGTTGAGCATGTGCTCAGACTGTCTGGGTACTACAATCACTTGAATCGAGTGGGAGTTGATCTTCCAGATAAGATAGTGATTGATGTAGTTCTCCAAGTCACTGTCACTGAGCTACTAGAACTTGGTGATGAACTATAAAATGCCAGGGAAAGAAATGTTGATCCCTGAGCTGTTCGCGATGTTTGACACCGCGAAGGTAGAAATCAAGAAGGTGCGTCAAGTGTTGATGGTTAATCAAACCACTAGTTTCGAGAAGGGCAAGAGCAAGGAGGGAAACTTCATGGATAGCAAGTCAGTTGCTGCTCCAGTGAAGCAACCCAAAGTTGAACTCAAACCCGAGACTAAGTGCTTCTGTTATGAGGTGAGCGGTCGCTGAAGCGGAACAACCCTAGATACTTGGTAGATAAGAATGCTAGCAACATTGATAGAAGTATATTTGATATACGAGTTACTAATGTGTACCTTGCTAGTACTCTTAGTAGCACCTGGGTATTGGATACCGGTTCGGTTGCTAAATGTTAGTAACTCGAAATAAAAGCTACGGAATAAACGGAGAACTAGCTAAGGGTGAGGTGACGATATGTGTTGGAAGTGTTTCCAAGGTTGATGTGATCAACATCGCACGCTCTCTCTACCTTCAGGATTAGTGACGAACCTAAATAAATGTTATTTGGTGTTTTGCGTTGAGCATGAACATGATTAGATCATGTTTATTGCAATACGATTATTCATTTAAGTTAGAGAATAATGGTTATTCTGTTTACATGAATAATACCTTCAATGGTCATGCACCCAGTGAGAATGGTTTGTTGAAATCTTGATCGTAGTATTACACATGTTCATAACATTGATGTCAAAAGATACAAAGTTAATAATGATAGTACCACATACTTGTGGCACTTCCGCTAAATGTCATATTGGTATAAAGCGCATGTAGAAACTCCATGCTGATGGATATTTGGACTCATTCAATTTCGAATCGGTTGAGACATGCGAACCATGCCTCTTGGGCAAGATGACTAAAGGACCCCGTTGGATGGAGCGGGCAAGTGATTCATTGGAAATGATACATGTTGATGTATGCAATCTAGTGAGTCTTGTAGCGTGCAGTGGATATCGTTATTTTCTTACCTTCACTGATGATTTGACTAGATATAGTGTATATTTACTTAATGAAACACAAGTCTGAATCGTTTGAAAGGTTCAAGAAAATTCAGAGTGAAGTTTAAAGATCATCGTGACAAGAAGATAAAAATGACTGCGATATGATCGTGGAGGTGAATATCTGAGTCACGAGTTTGGCATACAACTTAAGACAATGTGAAAGTTGTTTCACAACTAAACGCCACCTGGAACACCATAGTGTGATGGTGTGTCTGAACATCATAGTTATGCTCTATTGGACATGGTGCGTGCTATGATGTCTCGTGTCGTTTTACTACTATAATTTTGGGGTTATGCATTAGAGACAACTACATTCACTTTAAATAGGGCACCATCTAAATCCGTTGAGATGACACCATGTGAATTATGGTTTGATAGAAACCTAAGCTGTCATTTCTTAATATTTGGGGATGTGACACTTGTGTGGAAAATGTTTTCACCTAATGAGGTCGAACCCAAGGCGGACAAATTGCATCTTCATAGAATACCCTAAGATCAGTTGGGTGAACCTTCAATCTCAAATCCTAGTGCAAAGTGTTTGTTACTTAAACGGATCCTTTCTCGAGGAAATGTTTCTCTCGAAAGAATTGAGTGGGAGGAAGATAGAACTTGATGAGGTTGTTAAACCTTTGTTCAACCAGAGAGTAGCGCAGCGCAGAAAGATGTTTCTGTGAAGCCTACGTTAGTTGAAGAGGAAGTTAATGATGATGATCATGAAGCTTCAGGATCAAGTTACTATCGAACTTCGTAGGTCGACAAGGATGTGTACTGCTCCTAAGTGGTACGAAAACTCTATCTTGGAGATCATGTTGTTGGACAACGATGAACCTACGAGCTATGGAGAAGCGATGATGGGCCCGGATTCCGACAAATGGTTAGAGGCCATGAAATCCGAGATAGGATCCATGTATGAAAACCAAGTGTAGACTTTGGTAGACTTGCTCGTTGGACGACAGGTCGTTGAGTACAAATGGATCTTTAAAATGAAGACAGACACTGATGGTGAATGTCACTATTTGTAAAGCTCGACTTGTTGCAAAGATGTTTGTGACAAGTTCAAGGAGTTGACTACGATGAGACTTTCTCACTCGTAGTGGTGCTAAAGTCTGTTGGAATTATGTTAGCAGTTGCTGTGTTTTCAATTATGAAATCTGGCAGATGGATGTCAAAACATCGTTTCCTTAACGGTTTACTTGAGGAAAGGTTGTATGTGATACAACCAGAAGGTTTTGTCAGGCCTAAGGATGCTAAAAGGTGTTTAAGCTTCGGTGATCCTTCCATGGACTGAAGCAAGCATCTCGGAGTTGGAATATACGTTTTGATGAGGTGATCAAAGTTTTGATGTTTATACAAAGTTTACGAGAAACTTGTATTTGCAATAAAGTGAGTGGGAGCACTATAGAATTTCTGATAAGTATATGTGGATGACATATTGTTGATCAGAAATAATGTAGAGTTTCTGGAAAGCATAAAATGGTCATTTGGAAAGTGATTTTCAAAGGAAGACCTGGATGAAGCTACCTAATTGTTGAGCATCAAAATCTATGGAGATAGATCAAGATGCTCGATGAGACTTTGAATGAGTGCATACCTTGACAAGATTTTGAAAGAGTTCAAATGGATCAGTCAGAGAAAGAGTTCTCGCCTGATTTGTAAGGTGTGAAAGTTGAGTGAGACTCAAAGCTCAACAACGGCAGAAGAAAGAGAAAGGACGAACGTCGTCCCCTATGCCTTAGCCATAGGCTCTATATTATGCCATGCTGTGTACCGCACCTGTGTGTGCCTTGCCATGAGTCCGTCAGGGGGTACAAGAGTGAACCAGGAGTGGATCACTGGACAGAGGTCAAGATTATCCTCAGTAACTAAGAGACTGAGGAGATGTTTCTCGATTATGGAGGTGATAAAGAGTTCGTCGTAAGGAGTTACGTCGATACAAGCTTTAACACTAATCCGGATGACTCGTAGTAGCAATCTGGATACGTATAGTGGAGCAGCCATTTGGAAATACTACCAAGTGGAGTGTGGTAGCAGTGTTTACGGTTTGACATAGATATTTGCAAAGTACACACGGATCTGAATATCGCAGACCCGTTGACTATAAGACCTTTCTCACATGCAAAGCATGATCGAGCCCCAGAACTCATTGGGTGTTAGATTCATAACAATGCGAATCACATGGTGATGTGAACTAGATTATTGACTCTAGTGCAAGTGGGAGACTATTGGAAATATGCCCTAGAGGCAATAATAAATTAGTTATTATCATATTTCCTTGTTCATGATAATCGTTTATTATCCATGCTATAATTGTATTGATCGGAGACTTAAATGCATGTGTGGATACATAGACAAAACCATGTCCCTAGTATGCCTCTAATGGACTAGCTCGTTGATCATAGGATGGTTAAGGTCTCCTAGCCATGGACATGAGATGTCATTTGATAACGGGATCACATCATTAGGAGAATGATGTGATGGATAAGACCCAAACTACAAACATAGCATATGATCGTGTCAGTTTGTTGCTACTGTTTTCTGCATGTCAAGTATATGTTCCTATGACCATGAGATCATGCAACTCACAGATATCGGAGGAGTGCCTTGTGTGTATCAAACGTCGCAACGTAACTGGGTGACTATAAAGGTGCTCTACAGGTATCTCCGATGGTTTCTGTTGCGTTGGCATGGATTGAGACTGGGATTTGTTACTCCGTGTGACGGAGAGGTATCTCAGGGCCCACTCGGTAATACAACATCACAACAAGCCTTGAAAGCAATGTGGCTAAGTGTTAGTCACGGGATCTTGTATTACAGAACGAGTAAAGAGACTTGCCAGTAACGAGGTTGAACTAGGTATGGAGATACCGACGATCGAATCTCGGGCAAGTAACATACCGAAGAACAACGGGAACGTTATACGGGATTAACTGAATCCTTGACATAGAGGTTCGACCGATAAAGATCTTCGTAGAATATGTAGGAACCAATGTGGACGTCCAGGTCCCTCCATTGGTTATTGACCGTAGAGGTGTCTCGGTCATGTCTACATAGTTCTCGAACCCGCAGGGTCTGCACACTTAAGGTTCGGTGACGTTTCGGTAGTGTAGAGTTATGTATGGTGGTGACCGAAGTTTGTTCGGAGTCCCGGATGAGATCCCGGACGTCACGAGGAGCTCCGGAATGGTCCGGAGGTAAAGATTTATATATAGGAAGTCCCAGTTTGGTTTCCGGAAAAGTTTCGGGCTCATCGGTAGTGTACCGGGAGTGCCGGTAGTGTACCGGGAGGGTATTTCGACCCCAAGAGGTCCATGGGCTGTGGGAGAATAATAACCAGCCCTTAGTGGGCTGGTAAAACAGCCACAAAGGCCCATGGCGCAGGAGAGAAAGTCCTAAAGCAAAAAGTGGAAAATCAGCCAATAGGAGGCAATCCTACTCCAACTAGGATTGGAGGTGAACTAGGATTGCTTCCCACCTCCTATTTCGGCCGACCCAAAGGCCTTGGCTGCCTCTCCTCTCCTCTCCTCCTATATATACTAGTGGATTGGGTGGTTTTTGGACAGAATTTCCGGCCACGTGCTACCCGTTTCACCGGTGCACAGTTTCTCCTCTAGATCGGTTTTCCGCAGCGCTTAGGCGAAGCCCTGCCGGAATCACTCCACCACCATCACCGGAGCGCCGTCACGCTGCCGGTGAACTCTCTCTCCTCTCCACCTCCTCTTGCTGGATCAAGACGGTGGAGATCGTCATCAAGCTGCACGTGTGCTGAACGCGGAGGTGCCGTCCGTTCGGCGCTAGATCGGAAGGACCGTGATCGAGATCGCGAGACGGTTCGTGATGAGATCGCGGAACGGATCCTGATGAGTTCGCGGGACAGATCGTGATCAAGATCGTGAGACGGATCGTGATGAGATCGCGGGACGGATCGTGATGATTTCATGGGACGGATCGTGATTGGATCGCGGGACAGATCGTGATGAGATCGCGGGACGCTTGGCGATTTGGATCACGAAGATGTTCGACTACACCAACCGCGTTTCTTAACGCTTCCCGCTTAGCGATCTACAAGGGTATGTAGATCCACTCTCCCTCTCGTAGATGCTCATCACCATGGATAGGTTTACGTGTGCGTAGGAAATTTTTTGTTTCCCATGCGACGTTCCCCAACAAGGCAGTGCTCACCATGGGCCAACTGTTGGGGAACGTTGCATGGAAAAACTAAAAATTTCCTACGCACACGCATATCTATCCATGGTGATGAGCATCTACGAGAGGGAGAGTGAATATACATACCCTTGTAGATCGCTAAGCGAGAAGCATTAAGAAACGCGGTTGGTGTAGTCGAACGTCTTCGCGATCCAAATCGTCGTGCGTCCCGCGATCCAATCACGATCCGTCCCGCGATCCGATCACGATCCGTCCCACGAACTTGATCACGATCCTTCCGATCTAGCACCGAACGGACGGCACCTCCGCGTTCAGCACACGTATAGCTTGATGAAGATCTCCACCGTCTTGATCCTGATGGCGCTCCGGCGATGGTGGTAGAGCAATTCCAGTAGGGCTTCGCCTAAGCACTGCAGAAAACCGATCTAGAGGAGAAACTATGCATTGGACGAACGGTTAGCACGTGGCTGAGATTCTAGTGCAAAACCCCTCTATACCACCAGTATATATAGGAGGAAGAGAGGAGAGGAGGCAGCCTTGGCTTCCCAATCCAAGGGCTTCGGCCGAAAGGAGGTGGAGGAGGTGGAGTCCACCTCCAATCCTAGTAGGACTAGGATTCAAATATTTTGCCTTTTTTTCCACCTTCTCTCTTGGGTTTTTTTCTTCCAGCCACATGGGCCTCTTGTGGTTGTTCCACCAGCCCACTAAGGGCTGGTTTCCACTCTTACACAGCCCATGTAGCCTCTTGGGTCGAAATACCCCTCCCGGAGGTCTCCCGGTACACTACCGGCACTCCCGGTACACTATCGATGAGCCCGAAACTTTTCCGATGACCAAAACGGGACTTCCTATATATGAATGTTTACCTCCGCACCATTCCGAAGCTCCTCGTGACGTCTGGGATCTCATCGGGGACTCCAAACCAACTTTGGTCACCACCATACACTACTCTATACTACCGAAACGTCACCAAACCTTAACTGTGCAGACCCTGCGGGTTCGAGAACTATGTAGACATGACCGAGACACCTCTACGGTCAATAACCAATGGCGGGACCTGGATGTCCACATTGGTTCCTACATATTCTACAAAGATCTTTATTGGTCGAACCTCTATGTCAAGGATTTAGTTAATCCTGTATGATGTTCCCTTTGTTCTTCGGTATGTTACTTGCCCGAGATTCGATCGTAAGTATCTCCATACCTAGTTCAACCTTGTTACTGGAAAGTCTCTTTACTCATTCCGTAATACAAGATTTCGCAACTAACACTTAGTCACATTGCTTGCAAGGCTTATTGTGATGTTGTATTACCGAGTGGGCCCTGAGATACCTCTCCGTCACACGGAGTAACAAATCCCAGTCTTGATCCATGCCAACTCAACAGACACCCTCGGAGACACCTGTAGAGCACCTTTATAGTCACCCAGTTACGTTGCAACGTTTGATACACACAAGGTAATCCTGCGATATCTGTGAGTTGCACGATCTCATGGTCATAGGAACATATACTTGACATGCAGAAAACAGTAGCAATAAACTGACACGATCATAAGCTACGTTTGTAGTTTGGGTCTTGTCCATCACATCATTCTCCTAATGATGTGATCCCGTTATCAAATGACATCTCATGTCCGTGGCTAGGAAACCTTAACCATCTTTCTATCAACGAGCTAGTTCACTAGAGGCATACTAGGGACATTGTGTTTGTCTATGTATCCACACATGTATCCATGTTTCCAATTAATACAATTATAGCATGGATAATAAACGATTATCATGAACAAGGAAATACAATAATAAAAATTTTATTTATTGCCTCTAGGGCATATTTCCATCAGTCTCCCACTTGCACTAGAGTCAATAATCTAGTTCACATCACTATGTGATTTACATTGTAATGAATCGAACACCCATGCAGTTCTGGTGTTGATCATGTTTAGCCCTTGGAAGAGGTTTAGTCAACGGGTCTGCAACATTCAGATCCGTGTGCACTTTGCAAATATTTAGGTCTTTCTCCACGATGTAATCACAGATGGAGTTGAAGCGTCGCTTTATGTGTCTCGTCCTCTTGTGAAACCTTCGTTCCTTGGCCAGAGCAATGGCACCAGTGTTGTCACAGAACAGGTTCATTGGATTCAGTGCACTGGGCACTACTCCAAGATTTTTCATGAACTGCTTCATTCAGACACCTTCCTTCGCCGCCTCCGAGGCTGGGATGTATTCCGCTTCGCACGTAGAATCAGCTACCACGCTTTGCTTCGAACCGCACCAGCTTACCGCTCCCCCGTTAAGAATAAATACGTATCCGGTTTGCGACTTAGAGTCGTCCGGATCAGTGTCAAAGCTTGCATCGACGTGACCCTTTACGATGAGCCCTTCATCACCTCCATAAACGAGAAACATTTCCTTAGTCCTTTTCAGGTACTTAAGGATATTCTTGACCGCTTGCCAGTGCTCCATTCTAGGATCACTTTGAAACCTTCCAGCCATACTTATGGCAAGGCTGACATCAGGTCTTGTGCATAACATTGCATACATTATAGAGCCTATGGCTGAAGCATAGGGGATGACGCTCATCTTTTCTCTATCTTCTGCAGTTACTTGCATTGAGTCTTACTCAACTTCACACCTTGTAACACAGGCATGAACCCCTTCTTGGACTGTTCCATTTTGAACTTCTTCAAAACTTTATCAAGGTATGTGCTCTGTGAGAGTGCTATTAAGCGTCTCGATCTATCTCTATAGATCTTAATGCCTAATATGAAAGCAGCTTCTCCTAGGTCCTTCATTGAAAAACTCTTGTTTAAATATTCCTTCACGCTTTCTAGCATTTCTATATTGTTTCCAATCAGCAATATGTCATCCACATATAATACTAGAAATGCTATAGAGCTCCCACTCACTTTCTTGTAAATACAAGCTTCTCCGTAAACTTGTATAAATTCAAACGCTTTGATCACCTCATCAAAGCACTTATTCCAACTCCGAGATGCTTGCACCAGTCCATAAATGGATCGCTGGAGTTTGCAAACTTTGTCAGCATTCTCTGGATCGACAAAACCTTCGGGTTGCATCATATACAAGTCTTCCTCAAGGAAACCGTTAAGGAACGTTGTATTGACATCCATCTGCCAAATTTCATAGTCGAAATAAGCAGCTATTGCTAACATGATTCTGACAGACTTAAGCATCGCTGTGGGTGAGAAAGTCTCATCGTAGTCAACTCCTTGAACTTGTGAAAAACCCTTTGCCACAACTCGAGCTTTATAGACGGTGACATTACCGTCCGCGTATGTCTTCTTCTTAAAGATCCATTTGTTCTGAATGGCCTTTCGCCCTTCAGGCAATATTTCCAAAGTCCATACTTTGTTTTCATACATGGATCCCATCTCGGATTTCATGGCCTCTAACCATTTCTCGGAATCCGGGCCCATCACTGCTCCTACATAGCTTGTAGGTTCATTGTTGTCCAACAACATGACCTCCAAGACAGGGTTGCCATACCACTCAGGGGTAGTACGCGGCCTTGTCGACCTACGAGGTTCAATAGCAGCTTGATCTGAAGCTTCATGATCATCACCATTAACTTCCTCTTCTACTCTCGTAGGTTCCACAGAAACATCTCTCTGCGCTGCGCCTACTTTCTGGTTGAAGTAAAGGTTCAATAACCTCATCAAGCTCTATTTTCCTCCCACTCAATTCTTTTGAGAGAAACTCTTACTCAAGAAATGTTCCGTTCTTAGCGACAAACACTTTGCCTTCGGATATAAGATAGAAGGTATACCCGACTGTCTCTTTCGGGTATCCTATGAAGACGCATTTCTCCGCTTTGGGTTCCAGCTTTTCAGGCTGAAGCTTTTTAACATAAGCATCACATCCACAAACTTTAAGAAACAACAACTTTGGCTTGTTGCCAAACCACAGTTCATATGGCGTCATCTCAACGGATTTTGATGGTGCCCTATTTAAAGTGAATGCAGCTGTCTATAATGCATAACCCCAAAATGATAGTGGCAAATCAGCAAGAGACATCATAGAACGCACCATATCTAATAAGGTTCATTTACGACGTCCGGACACACCATTACGCTGTGGTGTTTCGGGCGGTGTCAACTGTGAAACAATTCCACACTGTCTTAAGTGACTGCCAAACTCATAACTTAGATATTCACCTCCTCGATCAGATCCTAGGAACTTAATCTTCTTGTTACGATGATTCTCAACTTCACTCTGAAATTGCTTGAACTTTTCAAACATTTCAGACTTGTGTTTCATTAAGTAAATATACCCATATCTACTTAAGTTATCAGTGAATGTGAGAAAATAATGATATCCACCACGTGATGTAACATTCATTGGACTGCACACATCAGTATGTATGATTTCCAATAAGTCACTCGTCCGTTCCATTGTTCCAGAGAACGGCGTTTTAGTCATCTTGCCCATGAGGCATGGTTCACATGTGTCAAGTGATTCAAAATCAAGTGACTCCAAAAGTCCATCAGCATGGAGCTTCCTCATGCGTTTTACACCAATATGACCTAAACAGGAGTGCCACAAGAAAGTGGTACTATCATTATCAACTCTACATCTTTTGGCATCAATGTTATGAACATGTGTGTCATCACTATCAAGATTCAATATGAATAAACCCCTCACATTGGGTGCATGACCATAAAAGATATTACTCATATAAATAGAACAACCTTTATTCTCTGATTTAAATGAGTAACCTTCTCGTAATAAACAAGATCCAGATATAATGTTCATGCTTAACGTAGGCACTAAATAACAATTATTCAGGTTCATCACCAATCCCGATGGTAATCGAAGAGAGAGCGTGCCGACGGTGATCACATCAACCTTGGAACCATTTCCCATGCGCATCGTCACTTTGTCCTTCGCCAGCCTTCGTTTATTCCGTAGTTCCTGCTTTGAGTTGCAAATATGAGTAACCGAACCGGTATCAAATACCCAGGCACTACTACGAGAGCTAGTAAGGTACACATCAATAACATGTATATCATATATACCTTGTTTGTCGTTGGCCGCTTTCTTGTCAGCCAGGTACTTGGGGCAGTTCCGCTTCCAGTGACCAGTTCCCTTGCAATGAAAGCACTCAGTTTCTGGCTTGGGTCCATGCTTGGGCTTCTTTACAGGAGTAGCAACTACTTTGTCATCCTTCTTGGTTTTACCCTTCTTGCCCTTGCCCTTGACTTTGCCATTTTTCTTGAAACTAGTGGTTTTATTGACCATCAACACTTGATGTTCTTTCTGGATTTTAGACTCAGCGACTTTTAGCGTCGCAAATAGCTCGGCGACTGACTTGTTCATCCCGTGCATGTTATAGTTCATCACAAAGCTCTTGTAACTAGGTGGTAGTGATTGAAGAACTCTGTCAGTGATCGCCTCTAGCGGAAGGGCAATTCCCAACTCTGCTAGACGAGTTGAATACCCAGACATTCTGAGTATATGTTCACTGATAGACCCGTTCTCCTCCATCTTGCAAGCATAGAACTTATCGGAGGTTTCATACCTCTCGATCTGGGCATTCTTCTAAAAGATAAACTTCAACTCCTAGAACATCTCATATGCTCCATGACGTTCAAAACGTCTTTGAAGTCCCAGTTCTAAGCCATACAATATTGCACACTAAACTATTGAGTAATCTCCAGTACGTGCCTCCCAAGCGTTCTTAACATCTTCGGAGGTCATGTCTTCTGGTTGGTCACCAAGCGGTGCATCTAGGACATATGATTTCTGGGAAGCCGTGAGGATAATCCTCAGATTATGGGCCCAGTCAACAAAGTTACTTCCATCATCTTTCAACTTAGCTTTCTCTAGGAACGCATTAAAATTTAGGGGTGCTACTGCGCGAGCCATTGATCTACAACATAAATATGCAAAGTTTACTTAGACTATTGTTCAAGATAATGAGTTTAGTTAATCAAATTACTAAAGCTCCCATTCAAATTGACATCCCTCAGGTCATCTGAGTGTCACATGATCCAAATCCACCAACTCAAGTCCGATCATCACGTGAGTTGAGGTGGCTTCAATGATGAACATCATTATGTTGATCATATCTACTATATGACTCATGTTCGACCTTTTGGTCTCTTGTGTTCTGAGGCCATGTCTGTACATGCTAGGATCGTCAAGTTTAACCCGAGTGTTCTACGCGTGCAACACTGGCTTGCACCCGTTGTATGTGAATGTAGAGTCTATCACACCCGATCATCACGTGGTGTCTCAACACGACGAACTTTCACAACGGTGCACACTCGGGGAGAACACAATTTATCTTGAAATTTAAGTGAGGGATCACCTTATAATGCTACCATCATACTAAGCAAAACAAGGTGCATAAAAGGATTAACATCACATGCAATTCATAAGTGACATGATATGGCCATGAACTTGTGCTTTAGTTCTTCATCTTGAAAGCACCGGCATGATCTCCATCTTCACCGGCATGACACCATGATCTCCATCATCTTGATCTCCATCAACGTGTTGCCATCGGGGTTGTCACGCCCTGCATGCTTCTACCACTATTGCTACCATTTAGCGATAAAGTAAAGCATTACATAGCGCTTAATGATTGACACGCAGGTCATACAATAATTAAAGACAACTCTATGGCTCCTGCCGGTTGCCGTACTCATCGACATGCAAGTCGTGAAATTCTATACATCACATGATCATCTCATACTCACATATATCACATCATGTAATTGGCCATATCACATCACAACATACCCTGCAAAAACAAGTTAGACGTCCTCTAATTGTCGTTGCATGTTTTACGTGGCTGCTACGGGTTTCTAGCAAGAACGATTCTCACCTACACATAAACCACAATGGTGATACATAATTTTCTTTTCAACCTTCTCAAGGACCGCCTTTGTCGAATCCGATCCAACTAAAGTGAGAGAAACTGCCACCCGCAAGCCATCTAGGCAACAAGTTGCATGGAGGGAATCGGTCTCTCGTAAGCGTACGAGTAATGTTGGTCCAGGACGCTTCATCTCACAATACCGCTAAACCAAAATCCGACCAAGGGAGGAAGCAATCTAAGCATCAACGCCCACAAACCTTTTGTGTTCTACTTGAGATCTCATCTACACATAGACCTAGCTCATGATGCCACTGTTTGGGAATGTTGCATGGGAAACAAAAAATTTCCTACGCACACGCAGATCTATCCATGGTGATGAGCATCTACGAGAGGGATAGTGGATCTACATACCCTTGTAGATCTCTAAGCGGGAAGCGTTAAGAAACGCGGTTGGTGTAGTCGAACGTCTTCGCGATCCAAATCGCCATGCGTCCCGCGATCCAATCACGATCCGTCCCGCGATCCAATCACGATCCGTCCCGCGATCCGATCATGATCCGTCCCACGAACTTGATCACGATCCTTCCGATCTAGCACCGAACGGACGGCACCTCCGCGTTCAAAACACGTACAGCTTGATGACGATCTCCACCGTCTTGATCCAGCAAGAGGGAGTGGAGAGGAAGAAGAGTTCTCCGGCAGCCTGACGGCGCTCCGGTGATGGTGGTGGAGCAATTCCGACAGAGGTTCGCCTAAGCACTGCAGAAAACCGATCTAGATGAGAAACTATGCACTAGAGGAACGGGTAGCACGTGGCTGAAATTCTAGTGCAAAAACCCTCTATACCACCAGTATATATAGGAGGAAGAGAGGAGAGGAGGCAGCCTTGGCTTCCCAAGCCAAGGGCTTCGGCCGAAAGGAGGTGGACGAGGTGGAGTCCACCTCCAATCCTAGTAGGACTAGGATTCACCTATTTTGCCTTTTTTTCCCACCTTTTCTCTTGGGTTTTTTATTCCAGATGCATGGGCCTCTTGTGGTTGTTCCACCAGCCCACTAAGGGCTGGTTTCCACTCTCCCATGGCCCATGTAGCCTCTTGGGTCGAAATACCCCTCCCGGAGGTCTCCCGGTACACTACCGGCACTCCCGGTACACTACCGATGAGCCCGAAACTTTTCAGGCGACCAAAACGGGACTTCCTATATATGAATCTTTACCTATGGACCATTCCGGAGCTCCTCGTGAAATCCGGGATCTCATCCGGGACTCCGAAAAAACTTCGGTCACCACCATACACAACTCTATACTACCGAAACGTCACCAAACCTTAAGTGTGCAGACCCTGCGGATTCGAGAACTATGTAGACATGACAGAGACACCTCTACGGTCAATAACCAATGGCGGGACCTGGATGTCCACATTGGTTCCTACATATTCTACGAAGATCTTTATCGGTCGAACCTCTATGTCAAGGATTCAGTTAATCCCGTATGATGTTCCCTTTATTCTTTGGTATGTTACTTGCCCGAGATTCGATCGTCAGTATCTCCCTACCTAGTTCAACCTCGTTACTGGCAAGTCTCTTTAATCATTCCGTAATACAAGATCCCACAACTAACACTTAGTCACATTGCTTGCAAGGCTTATTGTGATGTTGTATTACCGAGTGGGCCCTGAGATACCTCTCCGTCACACGGAGTAAGAAATCCCAGTCTTGATCCATGCCAACTCAACAGACACCCTCGGAGACACCTGTAGAGCACATTTATAGTCACCCAATTACATTGCGACGTTTGATATACACAACGTACTCCTCCGATATCTGTGAGTTGCATGATCTCATGGTCATAGGAACATATACTTGACATGCAGAAAACAGTAGCAATAAACTGACACGATCATAAGCTACGTTTGTAGTTTGGGTCTTGTCCATCACATCAATGATGTGATACCGTTATCAAATGACATCTCATGTCCATGGCTAGGAAACCTTAACCATCTTTCGATCAACGAGCTAGTTCACTAGAGGAATACTAGGGACATTGTGTTTGTCTATGTATCCACACATGTATCCATGTTTCCAGTTAATACAATTATAGTGTGGATAATAAACGATTATCATGAACAAGGAAATACAATAATAAACATTTTATTTATTGCCTCTAGGGCATATTTCCAACACCAATAGGCTCGGTCGGCGGCTGCTGGTGGAGGCCGGCAGAGCTGGGCCTTGGGCTGGGAACTCGGCCGGCCCACGAGGCGAACAGGGGAGTGGGCGCTCGCCTAGTCTTCGTCCCGATCCCGCCTGGATCAAGACCGACGGAGCAGCAACGACGGCTGGCGGTGGCTGGAAGGGCTTCGGTGAGGCGGCACGCGCGGGACCGGCCAGATCCGATAGCGGCACGGCCTGGGAGACCATTGGCAGCGGCGGAGCATGCGGCAGCGGGGTTCGTGTGGGGCGCTGCGGCGGCTGGGGAGGCGAGGCTCCTCCGGGGGCGGCGGTGGGCGGCTCGGTCAGGCTCCGACGAGGCGGCGGGGAGCAACGAGGCTTGGGCCGAGCGGGAGCTTGCTGGGAGGCGAGGCGAAGCAGCGACGGGGCACAACGCGACGGGCCCGCGCTCGGGCGGCTCTGAGGTCGTTGGACATGTCCGGGCGGCCAACCGGATGTGTCCGGTAGGTGGGCTTTGGCTGCCTGGTCGGGATTGTGGGTGCGGATTTAGAGGAAATGGCTAGGATTGCTCAAAATGGAAGGTTGGGGTCTATTTATAGCAGTTTGGGGCTAGGGTTAGGGTTTTTTGTCCGTTTTCAGGCCGTAGGATTTCGATCCGACGGTTCGAAAGCGGAGGGGGGCTAGGGGGGCTGCGGTGGCTATGTAGATGGGCTAGGTGGAGATGAGAGGGAGGTTTGCGGCCCGTGACACGAGGTTTTAAAACACTAAAAAACATCCGATAATAAACCGATGACCCCGCTGCTATGGTTGACTGTTCGGGTATCAAATGACCCCTGTTTGCGACGAAATTTGGCAGGCGATCTACCGACAATAAAACAGGACCGCACACCAACTTCCGACCCAATCCGAGAAAGTTTTATACTCACTTTAAAAACAATATTTTATGGGTGCCGCGTGCGCATGCGTGTGTGGTTGGTCTCAAAATGGTCAACGACGAGAACGGAGGGAACCGGCAAACACGAATGGATGCAAGTTTTCAAAAAAAGTGATGATGCTATGCAAGATGATGTGAATGATGTGATGTTGAATGTGACAACCAGACAAATCACACGATGAGAATGGAATAAAAGGGGAATCTTCTGGAGCATTCGTACTGGGCTGTTACAACTCTCCTCCACTAAACGAGGATCTTGTCCCGAGATCTAGAAATGAGAAGGGGAAGAGAAAGAGCAAGAGGTAGACTTAGTTGCTTCTCTGACAAACGAGTGAACCAATGAACATTGAAGGTTGAAAAGAGATGAAGAACGACATGAGGAACAAGCATGAATTCAAAAGAAATTTCGGCAGCACTCCGGTAGGATAGAGAGTAAAAATTGATGTGATGGAAAGAAATTGAAAGAGAGACACCAAACTTCGGTTGGTTAGAATCAAAACTTCATAAGATGGAAGGATCATGAAAGATTTCACAGCACTCCGGTTAATGGACAAGCAAGGGAAGATCATGATCTTGATAAAACAAGATGATGGTTGAAAGAGAGGAACATGGCAACGCCTCCAGAAGAAAAGAATAGAAACTAGATCTTTGGAGAGAAGAGAACGGAGGAGAAAATGACAACTTCTACCACCAATGAATTTGAATAGCATGGTTGAATGGAGTTGATGGAGGATCAACAACGAAAAGAATAGCTTGTTATGGTCTTATGGAGACCATCTCAAAATTATGAGGTGAGAACCCTCCACAACAG
The DNA here is from genome assembly GCA_022496015.1 of Hordeum marinum. Classification (NCBI taxonomy): domain Eukaryota; kingdom Viridiplantae; phylum Streptophyta; class Magnoliopsida; order Poales; family Poaceae; genus Hordeum; species Hordeum marinum. The sequence goes on along the minus strand of CM039678.1, from coordinate 448,150,273 downwards.
AAACAATTGATTGCTTGAGACCAACAATAGATGAATAACTTCTTTCACCAAGAATAGGAGGAGAAAACTTGGATCATTTATGACACCATGATAGCAACAATCCTTAGGAAATGCTTTAGGTGAAATTCAACCCAAGATAACTCCGAGAATACAAGATGGGTTTACTTATCTTATTCTTGACAATTTTCCTTCGAGACTCCTCATAATCAAGAATTTAATAATACCATCTCAAAAGACAATGGAGAAGGAATTGAACTTAGAAATCCAAGATAAAGAACACTTGAGCACCTCCAACAAGAATCTTGAAGAACACCTTGAGAAGAATTACATCCTTAACAAACCACCATGAAGAAGCATCGGGATGAACTCCGGAATGAAAGGATGAAGCTTGACATTGAAGATAGAAAAAGAACAAGATTGAGGCCTTGCTATAAATTAGATGAAGCTTAGCGACAAGATACTTGAGAAAACAAGGAACTCCGAAAAGGAAAGATGAACAACTTAGAATCGATAATTTGATATCATGAACAACTCCGAAAGAAGGATTGAGATCACCTTGACCAACAAGAATAAGAATTATGTTATGCTTATCCTTCATCAAGTTAAATTGATGACAAGCAACGGATTTCGCACACCACTTATTCTCGTTGCAAAGAATTGAAGAGAAAGAGAGAGAGAGATCACAACCTTGAAGAAGTCTTGAACGAGAACACCGGTAAGAATTCACAAACGAATGAGGATACCAAGAATGAATGGAGATACATGAGAATGAAGAGATCACGATTCTCCTAGCACGAAACTTGACCGAAGCACCAGAATAATTGAGATACGAACGAAGGGACAACAATTGAGAAGAATTTGAGAAGGAAAGCTGAAAGCTGAGAACGAAGAAATCTTCTGAAACGATGGCCTTCGAAGGATCGAGAAATGAAAAGAACTCTGAATGCACCGGATAGATATGGGAGAAATTTCTCATGAACGGAAACAATTAGAGAGGAAAGCATCAAGATGAGATCACAAATCTTCAAGATAATGGACCACGATTTAAGAGAACCACTCCATCGGTCTTCAACAATAAGAATAATGACGAGAAGCAACACCATGAATCACTGAGACACTACGGAACAATGAATAAGGAACGGTTGAGCCAATGATGAAATATTTAGAAACAACCTTCAAGAAGGAATACGACTGATGAAATTCATTCTTATGTCATATTGAAAAGAACTTGGGGACATCTCCGGAAAGATTAGAAGAGCCAGGTAAGATCTCGGGGAAAAACCTATGGGTTATGGGCCCACTGAAAAGAAACCACCGTTGAAAGATTTCTTAGAAAGAAAAATTGCACCGTTACAACGAAAACTTGATGAGGTGAGAACCTCGAAATAATTTGAAAGGATTATTGAATGCAAGCATGAAAGTTATGTGCTATCTTCAGCACTCCAGATAGAATAAAAAGAGGAATAAACAAGAGAGGCTTGGATAAGAATTTTCAACATGGAATGCATTGAACGAATGAAATGATATGATGAAACCAAGAGCTTGAATTGAATCCACCAGATAAGAATAACAATGAGAAAAAGGAATATGAAGATAGATCTTGAAATTAAAACTCCTGAGAATTTCCACAAGGAATCACCGGATATAATACAAAAGAAAAGATATCGGAAGCATTGATGAAAAGAAAGGCATTGGATGAGAATTTAATCAGTGAAGAAAAAGGGCAGGAGGGTCGGGAAAACAAATATAACTTGGGACAGATGAAATGAACTCCCGGAAAGATTAAAAGGATTGATATTGCAAATATTGAAAGGATTGAATTATGTTGAAGAGAAGCACACTCGATACAAAGAATTAATATGACAACTCCAGTTGACCAGAAGGAATAGCATTCCCGGAAAATATGAGAACACTACTCAGAAAAGATATGAAATCACCACTTGACATCGAAGCAACTTGAATTACCATAATCAAAACAAAACAAAGGATGGGGCTTACGAAACAAGCCAGAACAAATTCATGACAAAGATTTTGTTTGATATTTTCGTGGTAAGGCTCGCATGGGCTCGATCTTACAGTAGCCATCATGTACAAGGCAGTGCACACGACATACAAAGCGTCCCCAAGTCGTAGCAAGCTACAAGGACTCTTTAAGACACAACGAGAAATGATGTAAGAAAGACCGTGAACAAACGAAACCACTAGATGTCGAACCCCAACCTCACATCATGATCTGTTGAAAGATAGCCTAGGTAACTACTTGAATTCCCACCTAAGAACTCCTGAAATCTTCCGGTTATGCAATCGGGTCCACGGATATAAGGACCAAATCCATCACTCAACTCCTAAAAATAATACTACGCTCCAATGTAACACATCCGTCAACACATAACCAGAGGTATCGGAAACTCATCTATCTCGGACCCTCGAAAACACAACGATACTAAGAATGGCAGTACATCCAAACTCTCTCCACTAGTACTGGGGATGCCGGACTCCTCTCGCCACTACTAGTATTGAAGCAATTTTGAACATCCTCCATCCTAAGATACCAAGGAAACTGAATGATAACGATGTGCCAAGAATCCCTTGGAGCTTAACTCCCCGGAAGAAATCAAGTCAGACAGGAGGCACCAAGACAGAACTCCGTCACATCGGCATATATAGTTTCCAAAATACCCGCATGATCCTACAAAAAATTTGAGTGATAAGAGGGTAGAATAAAAATTCCTAATTCGTAATTCTTCACCAGAGCATAGAAGAGGGGTAAAAAGAATCCTACTCTCCGATATATAACTAGACTCAACTCAGCCAAGTTCGATCAATCAAGGGGGCTCCTAGGTCGGTACAGACTCTGATACCAACTTGTCACTTCCAAGATGCAAATCATAAGTGACATGATATGGCCATGAACTTGTGCTTTTGATCTTCATCTAGAAAGCACCGGCATGATTTCCATCGTCACCGGCAAGACACCATGATCTCCATCATCTTGATCTCCATCAACGTGTCGCCATCGGGTTGTCGCACCCAACATGCTTCTACTACTATTGCTACCGTTTAGCCATAAAGTAAAGCATTACATAGTGCTTAATGATTGACACGCAGGTCATACAATAATTAAAGACAACCCGATGGCTCCTGCCGGCTACCGTACTCAACGACATGCAAGTCATGATAATCTATACATCACATGATCATCTCATACATCACATATATCACATCATGTAATTGGCCATATCACATCACAACATACCCTGCAAAAACAAGTTAGACATCCTCTAATTGTTGTTGCATGTTTTACGTGGCTGCTACGGGTATCTAGCAAGAACAATTCTCATCTACAGAAAAACCACAATGGTGATACACTAGTTGCTTTTCAACCTTCTCAAGGACTGCTTTTGTCGAATCCGATCCAACTAAAGTGAGAGAAACTAGCACCCGCAAGCCATCTATGCAACAAGTTGTAGTTGAGGGAACCGGTCTCTCGTAAGCATACGAGTAATGTTTGTCCGGGCCGCTTCATCTCACAATACCGCTGAACCAAAACACGACCAAGGGAGGAAGCAATCTAAGCATCAACGCCCACAAACTCTTTGTGTTCTACTCGAGATCTCATCTACACATAGACCTAGCTCATGATGCCACTGTTGGGGAACATTGCATGGGAAACAAAAAAAATTCCTACACACACGCAGATCTATCCATGGTGATGAGCATCTATGAGAGGGAGAGTGGATTTACGTACCCTTGTAGCTCGCTAAGCGGGAAGCGTTAAGAAACGCGGTTGGTGTAGTCGAACGTCTTTCGCGATCCAAATCGCCGAGCGTCCCGCGATCCAATCACGATCCGTCCCGCGATCCAATCACGATCCATCTCGCGAACTTGATCATGATCCGTCCCGCGAACTTGATCACGATCCGTCCCGCGAACTTGATCACGGTCCTTCCGATCTAGCGCCGAACGGACGGCACCTCCGCGTTCAGCACACGTACGGCTTGATGACCATCTCCGCCGTCTTGATCCAGCAAGACAGAGCGGAGAGGAAGAAGAGTTCTCCAGCAGTGTGACAACGCTCCGGCGATGGTCGTGGAGCTATTCCGGCAGGGCTTCGCCTAAGCACTACAGAAATCCGATCTAGAGGAGAAACTATGCACTGGAGGAACGGGCAGCACGTGGCTAAAATTCTGTGCAAAACCCCTAAAACCACCAGTATATATAAGAGGAAGAGAGGAGGAGGGGCCAAGCCTCCAAGGAGGAGGCCGAACCAGGTGGGAGAGGTGGAATCCACCTCCAATCCTAGTAGGACTAGGATTCATCCTATTTTTGCCTTTTTCCACTTTTTCTCTTTGGGCTTTCTTTCCCTAGCCGCATGGGCTTTGTATGGGACTTCCACCAGCCCACAAAAGGCTGGTAATTATTCTCCCACAGCCCATGAAGCCTCTTGGGTCGAAATACCCCTCCCGGTGGTCTCCCGGTACACTACCGGCAATCCCGGTACATTACCGATTAGCCCGAAACTTTTCCGGCGACCAAAACAGGACTTCCTATATATCAATCTTTACCTCCAGACCATTCCAGAGCTCCTAGTGATGTCTGGGATCTCATTCGGGACTCCAAACAACCTTCAATCACCACCATACATAACTCTATACTACCGAAACGTCACCAAACCTTAAGTGTGCAGACCCTGCGGGTTCGAGAACTATGTAGACATGACTGAGACACCTCTACGGTCAATAACCAATAGTGGGACCTGGATGCCCATATTGGTTCCTACATATTCTAGGAAGATCTTTATCGGTCGAACCTCTATGTCAAGGATTCAGTTAATCCCGTATGATGTTCCCTTTATTCTTTGGTATGTTACTTGCCCGAGATTCGATCGTCGGTATCTCCATACCTAGTTCAACATCGTTATCGGTAAGTCTCTTTACTCATTCCGTAATACAAGATCCCGTGACTAACACTTAGACACATTGCTTGCAAGGCTCATTGTGATGTTGTATTACCGAGTGGGCCCTGAGATACCTCTCCGTCACACGGAGTAACAAATCCCAGTCTTGATCCATGCCAACTCAACAGACACCCTCAGAGATACCTGTAGAGCATATTTATAGTCACCCAGTTATGTTGCGACATTTGATACACAAAAGGCACTCCTCCAATGTTCGTGAGTTGCATGATCTCATGGTCATAAGAACACATACTTGACATGCAGAAAACAGTAGCAATAAACTGACACGATCATATGCTACGTTTGTAGTTTGGGTCTTGTCCATCACATCATTCTCCTAATGATGTGATCCCGTTATCAAATGACATCACATGTCAATGGCTAGGAAACCTTGACCATCTTTGATGAATGAGCTAGTTCACTGGAGGCATACTAGGGACAAAGTGTTGTCTATTTATCCACACATGTAATGTGTTTCCAATTAATACAATTATAGCATGGATAATAAACGATTATCATGAACAAGGAAATATAATAATAAACACTTTATTCATTGCCTCTAGGGCATATTTCCAACAATAGGAACATATACTTGACATGTAGAAAACAGTAGCAATAAACTGACACGATCATATGCTACATTTGTAGTTTGGGTCTTGTCCATCACATCATTCTCCTAATGATGCGATCCCGTTATCAAATGACATCACATGTCAATGGCTAGGAAACCTTGACCATCTTTGATCAACGAGCTAGTTCACTAGAGGCATACTAGGGACAAAGTGTTGTCCATTTACCCACACATGTAATGTGTTTCCAATTAATACACTTATAGCACGGATAATAAACGATTATCATGAACAAGGAAATATAATAATGAACACTTTATTTATTGCCTCTAGGGCATATTTCCAACAGTCTCCCACTTGCACTAGAGTCAATAATCTAGCTCACATCACTATGCGATTTACATTGTAATGAATCGAACACCCATGCAGTTCTGGTGTTGATCATCTTTAGCCTTTGGAAGAGGTTTAGTCAACAGGTCTGCAACATTCAGATCAGTGTGCACTTTGCAAATATTTATGTCCTTTTCCTCGATGTAATCCCGGATGGAGTTGAAGCGTCGCTTTATGTGTCTGGTCCTCTTGTGAAACCTTGGTTCCTTGGCCAGAGCAATGGCACCAGTGTTGTCACAGAACAGGTTCATTGGATTCAGTGCATTGGGCACTACTCCAAGATCTGTCATGAACTGCTTCATCCAGACACCTTCCTTTGCTGCCTCTGAGGCTACGATGTACTCCGCTTCGCACGTAGAATCGGCTACCACGCTTTGCTTGGAACTGCACCAGCTCACCGCTCCCCCGTTGAGAATAAATACGTATCCGGTTTGTGACTTAGAGTCATCCGGATTAGTGTCAAAGCTTGCATCGATGTAACCCTTTACGACGAGCTCTTCATCACCTCCATAAACGAGAAACATTTTCATAGTCCTTTTTAGGTACTTAAGGATATTCTTGACCGCTGCCTAGTGTTCCATTCCAGGATCACTTTGAAACCTTCCGGCCATAATTATGGCAAGGCTGACATCGGGTCTTGTGCACAGCATTGCATACATGATAGAGCCTATGGCTGAAACATAGGGGATGCCACTCATCTTTTCTCTATCCTCTGCAGTCACTGGGCATTGAGTCTTACTCAACTTCACACCTTGTAACATAGGCAAGAACCCCTTCTTGCACTGATCCATTTTGAACTTCTTCAAAACTTTATCAAGGTATGTGCTCTGTGAGAGTGCTATCAAGCGTCTCGATCTATCTCTATAGATCTTAATGCCTAATATGAAAGCAGCTTCTCCTAGGTCCTTCATTGAAAAACTCTTGTTCAAATATTCCTTCACGCTTTCCAGCATTTCTATATTGTTTCCAATCAGCAATATGTCATCCACATATAATATTAGAAACGCTATAGAGCTCCCACTCACTTTCTTGTAAATACAAGCTTCTCCATAAACTTGTATAAATCCAAACGCTTTGATCACCTCATCAAAGCGCTTATTCCAACTCCAAGATGCTTGCACCAGCCCATAAATGGATCGCTGGAGTTTGCAAACTTTGTCAGCATTCTCTGGATCGACAAAACCTTTCCGGTTGCATCATATGCAACTCTCCCTCAAGGAAATCGTTGAGGAATGCTGTTTTGACATCCATCTGCCAAATTTCATAGCCCAAATATGCAGCTATTGCTAACATGATTCTGACGGACTTAAGCATCGCTACGGGTGAGAAGGTCTCATCGTAGTCAACTCCTTGAACTTGGGAAAAAACCTTTGCCACAAGTTGAGCTTTATAGACGGTGACATTACCGTCCGCGTCTATCTTCTTCTTAAAGATCCATTTGTTCTAAATGGCCTTTCGCCCTTCAGGTAATACTTCCAAAGTTCATACTTTGTTTTCATACATGGATCCCACCTTGGATTTCATGGCCTCTAACCATTTCTCGGAATCCGGGCCCATCACCGCTCCTCCATAGCTCGTTCGTTCATTGTTGTCCAACAACATGACCTCCAAGACAGGGTTGTTGTACCACTTAGGAGCAGTACGCGCCCTTGTCGACCTACGAGGTTCAATAGTAACTTGGTCCGAAGCTTCATGATCATCATCATTAACTTCCTCTTCAATCGTCGTAGGTTCCACAGAAACATATTTCTGCGCTACGCTACTTTCTCGTTGAAGTAAAGGTTTAATAACCTCATCAAGCTCTATTTTCCTCCCACTCAATTCTTTCGAGAGAAACTCTTTCTCAAGAAATGTTCTATTCTTAGCAACAAACACTTTTCCTTCGGATCTGAGATAGAAGGTATACCTGACTTTCTCTTTCGGGTATCCTATGAAGATGCATTTCTCCGCTTTGGGTTCCAGCTTTTCAGGCTGAAGCTTTTTGACATAAGCATCGCATCCCCAAACTTTAAGAAACGACAACTTTGGCCTCTTGCCAAACCATAGTTCATATGGCGTCTCAACGGATTTCGATGGTGCCCTATTTAAAGTGAATGCAGCTATCTCTAATGCATAACCCCGAAACGATAGTGGCAAATCAGCAAGAGACATCATAGAACGCACCATATCTAATAAGGTTCGATTACGACATTCGTACACACCATTACGCTGTGGTGTTCCAAGCGGTGTCAACTGTCAAACAATTCCACACTGTCTTAAGTGATTGCCAAACTCATAACTCAGATATTCACCTCCTCGATCAGATCGCAGGAATTTAATCTTCTTGTTACGATGATTCTCAACTTCACTCTGAAATTGCTTGAACTTTTCAAACGTTTCAGACTTGTGTTTCATTAAGTAAATATACCCATATCTACTTAAGTTATCGGTGAAGGTGAGAAAATAATGATATCCACCACGCGATGTAACATTCATTGGACCGCACACATCAGTATGTACGATTTCCAATAAGTCACTCACCCGTTCCATTGTTCCAGAGAACGGCGTTTTAGTCATCTTGCCCATGAGGCATGGTTCACATGTGTCAAGTGATTCAAAATCAAGTGACTCCAAAAGTCCATCAGCATGGAGCTTCCTCATGCGTTTTACACCAATATGACCTAAACAGGAGTGCCACAAGAAAGTGGTACTATCATTATCAACTCTACATCTTTTGGCATCAATGTTATGAACATGTGTGTCATCACTATCAAGATTCAATATGAATAAACCCCTCACATTGGGTGCATGACCATAAAAGATATTACTCATATAAATAGAACAACCTTTATTCTCTGGTTTAAATGAGTAACCGTCTCGCAATAAACAAGATCCAGATATAATGTTCATGCTTAACGCAGGCACTAAATAACAATTATTCAGGTTCATCACTAATCCTGATGGTAATCGAAGAGAGAGCATGCTGACGGCGATCACATCAACCTTGGAACCATTTCCCACGCGCATCGTCACTTCATCCTTTGCCAGCCTTCGTCTATTCCGTAGTTCCTGTTTTGAGTTGCAAATGTGAGCAACCGAACCGGTATCAAATGCCCAGGCACTACTACGAGAGCTAGTAAGGTACACATAAATAACATGTATATACTATATACCTTGTTTGTCATTGGCCGCCTTCTTGTCAGCCAGGTACTTGGGGCAGTTCCGCTTCCAGTGACCAGTTCCCTTGCAATGAAAGCACTCGGTTTCTGGCTTGGGTCCATGCTTGGGCTTCTTTACACGAGTAGCAACTGCTTTGCCAACCTTCTTGGTTTTACCCTTCTTGCCCTTGCCCTTGACCTTGCCATTTTTCTTGAAACTAGTGGTTTTATTGACCATCAACACTTGATGTTCTTTCTGGATTTCAGACTCAACGACTTTTAGCATCGCAAACAACTCGGCGACTGACTTGTTCATCCCATGCATGTTATAGTTCATCACAAAGCTCTTGTAACTAGGTGGCAGTGATTGAAGAACTCTGTCAGTGATCGCCTCTAGCGGAAGGGCAATTCCCAACTCCGCTAGACGAGTTGAATACCCAGACATTCTGAGTATATGTTCACTGATAGACCCGTTCTCCTCCATCTTGCAAGCATAGAACTTATCGAAGGTTTCATACCTCTCAATCTGGGCATTCTTCTGAAAGATAAACTTCAACTCCTGGAACATCTCATATGCTCCATGACGTTCAAAACGTCGTTGAAGTCCCGGTTCTAAGCCATACAATATTGCACACTGAACTATTGAGTAATCTCCAGTACGTGCCTCCCAAGCGTTCTTAACGTCTTCGGAGGTCATGTCTTCTGGTTGGTCACCAAGCAGTGCATCAAGGAGATATGATTTCTGGGAAGCCGCGAGGATAATCCTCAGATTACGGGCCTAGTCAACAAAGTTACTTCCATCATCTTTCAACTTAGCTTTCTCTAGGAACACATTAAAATTCAGGCATGCTACTGCGTGAGCCATTGATCTACAACATAAATATGCAAAGTTTACTTAGACTTTTGTGAAGATAATGAGTTTAGTTAATCAAATTACTAAAGCTCCCACTCAAATTGACATCCCTCAGGTCATCTGAGTGTCACATGATCCAAATTCACCAACTCAAGTCCGATCATCACGTGAGTTGAGGTGGCTTCAATGGTGAACATCATTATGTTGATCATATCTACTATATGACTCATGTTCGACCTTTCGGTCTCTTGTGTTCCGAGGCCATGTATGTACATGCTAGGCTCATCAAGTTTAACCTGAGTGTTCTGCACGTTCAACACTGGCTTGCACCCGTTGTATGTGAACGTAGAGTCTATAACACCCGATCATCACGTGGTGTCTCAACACGACGAACTTTCGCAACGGTGCATACTTGGGGAAAACACAATTTATCTTGAAATTAAGTGAGGGATCACCTTATAATGCTACTGTCGTCCTAAGCAAAACAAGGTGCATAAAAAGGATTAACATCACATGCAAATCATAAGTGATATGATACGGCCATGAACTTGTGCTTTTGATCTCCATCTAGAAAGCACCGGCATGATTTCCATCGTCACTGGCAAGACACCTTGATCTCCATCATCTTGATCTCCATCAACGTGTCGCCATCGGGGTTGTCCCACCCAACATGATTCTACTACTATTGCTACCGTTTAGCGATAAAGTAAAGCATTACATAGCGCTTAATGATTGACACGCAAGTCATACAATAATTAACGACAACCCTATGGCTCTTGCCGGTTGCCGTACTCAACGACATGCAAGTCGTGATAATCTATACATCACATGATCATTTCATACATCACATATATCACATCATGTAATTGGCCATATCACATCACAACATACCCTGCAAAAACAAGTTAGACGTCCTCTAATTTTTGTTGCATGTTTTACATGGCTGCTACGGGTATCTAGCAAGAACAATTCTCATCTATGCAAAAAAAACACAATGGTGATACACTAGTTGCTTTTCAACCTTCTCAAGGACCGCCTTTGTTGAATCCGATCCAACTAAAGTGAGAGAAACTGGCACTCGCAAGCCATCTATGCAACAAGTTGCAGTTGAGGGAACCGGTCTCTCGTAAGCATACGAGTAATGTTGGTTCAGGACGCTTCATCTCACAATACCGCTGAACGAAAACACGACCAAGGGAGGAAGCAATCTAAGCATCAACGCCCACAAACCCTTTGTGTTCTACTCGAGATCTCATCTACACATAGACCTAGCTCATGATGCCACTGTTGGGGAACGTTGCATGGGAAACAAAAAATTCCCTATGCACACGCAGATCTATTCATGGTGATGAGCATCTACGAGAGGGAGAGTGGATCTACGTACCCTTGTAGATTGCTAAGCGGGAAGCGTTAAGAAACGCGGTTGGTGTAGTCGAACGTCTTCACGATCCAAATCGCCAAGCGTCCCGCGATCCAATCACGATTCGTCCCGTGATCCAATCACGATCCGTCCCGCGAACTTGATCACGATCCGTCCCGCGAACTTGATCACAGACCTTCCGATCTAGCACCGAACGGACGACACCTCTGCGTTCAGCAAACGTATGGCTTGATGACGATCTCCGCCACCTTGATCCAGCAAGAGGGAGCGGAGAGGAAGAAGAGTTCTCCGGCAGCGTGACGGCGCCCTGGTGATGGTGGTGGAGCTATTCCGGCAGGGCTTCACCTAAGCACTGCAGAAATCCGATCTAGAGGAGAAACTATGCACTGGAGGAACGGGCAGCACGTGGCTAAAATTCTGTGCAAAAACCCTAAAACCACCGGTATATATAGCAGAAAGAGGGGAGGAGGCTTGGCCCTAGGATTCATCCTATTGTTGCCTTTTTCCACTTTTTCTCTTTGGGCTTTCTTTCCCTAGCCGCATGGGCTTTGTGTGGGACTTCCACCAGCCCACAAAAGGCTGGTAATTATTCTCCCACAGCCCATGAAGCCTCTTGGGTCGAAATACCCCTCCTGGTACACTACCGGCACTCCCGATACATTATCGATTAGCCCGAAACTTTTTCGGCGACCAAAATAGGACTTCCTATATATCAATATTTACCTATGGACCATTCCGGAGCTCCTCATGACGTTTGGGATCTCATATGGGACTCCAAATAACCTTCGGTCACCACCATACATAACTTTATACTACCAAAACGTCACCGAACCTTAAGTGTGCAGACCCTGCGGGTTCGAGAACTATGTAGACATGACCGAGACACCTCTACGGTCAATAACCAATAGCGGGACCTGAATGCCCATATTGGTTCCTACATATTCTACGAAGATCTTTATCGGTCGAACCTCTGTGTCAAGGATTCAGTTAATCCCGTATGATGTTCCCTTTGTTCTTCGGTATGTTACTTGCCCGAGATTCGATCGCCGGTATCTCCATACCTAGTTCAACCTCGTTATTGGCATGTCTCTTTACTCGTTCCGTAATACAAGATCCCGTGACTAACACTTTAGTGACATTGCTTGCAATGCTTACTATGATGTTGTATTACCGAGTGGGCCCTTAGATACCTCTCCGTCACACAGAGTAACAAATCCCATTCTTGATCCATGCCAACCCAACAGACACCCTCGGAGATACCTATAGAGCACCTTTATAGTCACCCAGTTACGTTGCGACGTTTGATACACACTAGGTACTCCTCCGATGTCCTTGAGTTGCATGATCTCATGGTCATAGGAACATATACTTGACATGCAGAAAACAGTAGCAATAAACTAACACGATCATATGCTATGTTTGTAGTTTGGGTCTTGTCCATCACACCATTCTCCTAATGATGTGATCCCGTTATCAAATGACATCACATGTCAATGGCTAGGAAATCTTGACCATCTTTGATCAATGAGCTAGTTCACTAGAGGCATACTAGGGACAAAGTGTTGTCCATTTACCCACACATGTAATGTGTTTCCAATCAATACACTTATAGCATGGATAATAAACGATTATCATGAACAAGGAAATATAATAATAAACACTTTATTTATTGCCTCTAGGGCATATTTCCAACAGCCGCCTAGAACCCATCCTAGATCGATGATGAAGAAGAACTCGAAATCAAACAAGCACTGTGCTCATGTCAAATCATCACATTACCTGTACTTGCAACTGTTGTTGTAGTAATCTGTGAACCACAGGGACTCTGCAATCTCATTTCCTAGGGTATCAAGACTATTAAAGCTCAATGAGTGAGGTATGGTTAAGTGATGAGGCTGCAACAAGCGACTAAGCATTTATTTGAGTGGCTTACTTATGAATACAGAAAGTAAAGTATGGTGGTCTACGCATAACAGACGTGAACTAGTAATCATCACTAACTAATTATGAACACCTACTTACATCAAACATAACCCCATCGTGTTCTCTCTCGGATAAGGAATCACGAGAGGAGACAGTCAAGGTTACGCACACAGTTGGTGTATTTTATTAGAGTTTACTTCAAGTTTACTATGACCGGCTGTTAAACAAAGTTTCCAAGTTTGCCACATAACCGCGGGCACGGCTTTCTGAAAGATTTAACCCTGCAGGGGTGCTCCAACTCATCCATCACAAATTAACCACACGTCGTGGGAATAACCTCGACCACGGATCTCGTGATCATCCTAGGCAATTCCAAAGGAAATCCGACACCTCGAGATAGCCCGAAGAAGATCAGAGTTCCTCACGCAAGACGTTCGAGAAAGGTAAAACAAATCCAGCAAGGTCGCCCGACGTGTCGATGAACCCGATAGGAGACACGTATCTCGTTCTCAAGACACGACAGATAAGCGAAGCGTACGGTGTCCTGATATACATCTCCCGAGTTGCCCCGGGTTGGCCCCGCACGGTGCTCTAGTTTGGACCAGCACTCATGAGGAGCACTGGACCGGGTTGTTGATTAATTATCCACGGGGTCCGGAAAGTCCCTATGCAAGTTTATTAGTTATTAGTCAAATGTAGTACCAATGTTGGGCCTTGCCAGACAAGCTTTATCCTAAAACGAAAATCAAGGGGGTCCCCATAACAACCCCGAGCATGTTAGGAGCACTCAATTATGGAACATAACACCGATTCACAAGTAACTAGGGAGGCAAGAGTGGAACAAAACACCGAGCAAAAGGCCAAACCTTCCACCCTTTACCAAGTGTATAAGTGCATTAAATTAAATAGCAATAATATTGTGATAACAAAAGAATGTCCATGTTATCACATGAAAGCAATTGCATCTGTAGCTAGAAACGCTATAAGAAGGGCTGAGCAAGCGGTAATATAGCCAAACAAATGTTTGCTAGGGAGGTGGAGGGTTAGAGGCTTTTCATGACAATGTTGGGAGGCTTGACACACAAGTGGTAGGTAGCGAGACATAACGATAAAAGCGGGACAACTAGCATAGCAATGATAGTAGTGGTATCCAGGGAAATGTGTCATCTTGCCTGAGATCCCGCTCGGAAGAAGAACGAGTCCATGAAGAAGGCGTGCCAACGTAGTCGAACGAATCCTCACACTCCGAACGCTTTCGGAACTCTATCGGTAAGAAGCAATCCGAAACAAACAATCAACACTCGATAACACCACAACATATGCATGATATGATGCGCAAACAAATATGATGCATGTCCGGTTTGCATATTGACGAAACTCCACGATTGATTATTTAGTTCATTTTTGTTTAGGTACATGATAATACTAAATGTTGTTAAACATGACAAGAGATGAAGCATGAATCATTATATCATCTAGGCATTTTAAATGGGCCCGGAAGCAACATATAGCATATCCAAAATGTCCCCATATGCAAATTATGAATTTGTTCCAGATCTGCCCTAAAACAATTTTATATTTATTAAACATGGAAATAAAGTGTGGCATGAGATTCTACACGTTTTTCTAGGCAAGTTACATATATAAAACATTTGCATCGGAGCTACGGTTTAAAAGTTATTAAACAATTCATTTTACATGGCATTTACCCAAATTGCATGAAAATAGCAACTTAACCATTTTAAACACATGTGAGAGTTGGATATCGTGAATCTACACAAAATTCTAAGCACTTTACATATATAAAGTTTTTACATGCGATGCACGGATAAAAAGTTATTAATGCATGAAGTTTAGGGGTTTTTCTGTTAAATAGTTTTCTCTAGATAACTAGGAAAATTCACAGAACTGAAACAAAACGTCTACGGGCCGAATCTCACTAGGGCCCAAACAGAACAGGGGCGCCAAATAGCTAAAAGGTGCTCAGGGCGGGGGATAGGCGGTGCTCACCATGGGCCAACAGGCCCGGTCGGCGGCTGCTGGTGGAGGCCGGTGGAGTTGGGCCAGCCCACGAGGCGAACAGGGGAGCGGGCGCTCGCCTCGTCCCCGTCCCGATCCCGCCTGGATCGAGACCGGCGGAGCGGCAACGACGGCTGGCGGTGGCTGGAAGGGCTCCGGCGAGGCGACAGACGCGGGATCGGCCAGATCCGATGGCGGCACGGCTAGGGAGGCCACTGGTGGCGGCGGAGCAAGCGGCGGCGGGGTTCGTGCGGGGCGTTGCGGCGGCTGGCGGTGGGTCCGACGGTTGGGCTGGCGAGGCTCCTCCGGCGAGCGGCAGCGCGCGGCTCGGTCAAGCTCCGATGAGGCGGCGGGGAGCAGCGGGACGCGGGGCTTGGGGCGAGCGGGAGCTTGCGGGGAGGCGAGGCAAAGCAGCGACGGGGCACGACGCAACGGGGGCGCGCTCGGGCGGCTCTGAGATCGCCGGACATGTCCGGGCGGCCAACCGGACGTGTTCGGTAGGTGTGCTTTGGCTAGCTGGTGGGGATTGGGGTGCGGATTTCGAGGAAATGGCTAGGGTTGCTCAAAATGGAAGGCTAGGGTCTATTTATAGCAGTTTGGGGCTAGGGTTAGGGGGTTTTGTCCGTTTTCGGGCCGTAGGATCTCGATCTGACGGTCAGAAAGCGGGGGGGCTAGGTGGGCAGCGGTGGTTGTGTAGATGGGCTAGATGAAGATGAGAGGGAGGTTTGCAGCCCGTGACACGAGGTTTTAATACATCGAAAAACGTCCGATAATAAACCGATGACCCCGCTGCTACGGTTGACCGTTCGGATATCAAACGACCCCTGTTTGCGACAAAATTTGGCAGGCGATCTATCGACAATAAAACAAGACCGCACACCAACTTCTGACCTAATTCAATAAAGTTTTATACTCACTTTAAAAACAATATTTTATCGGTGTCGCGAACGTGTGCGTGTGTGGTTGGTCTCAAAATAGTCAGCGACGAGAACGGATGCAAGTTTTCAAAAACGAGTGACGATGCTATGCAAGATGATGCGAGTGATGCGATGTTGAATTCGACAACCAAACGAATCACACGACAAGAATGAAATAAAAATGAAATCTTCTGTAGCGTCCGTATCGGACTGTTGGCACTTTAAGCACGTTTATGACAGATGAGACTAGATCGTTAGAGCTGACTTGGCGACAAAAAAATTCTTCCCCGATTACTTCACATAGATACCACTCGATCAAATAACAAAAAAGCAATAAGATCCCCCTCTATTTCTCTCTTTGGATGCAACATGTGCAGCTGGGGAACCGAAGCACAACGTCGCCGGTGATGGAAAATGGGGGAGCCGGAGCAGCTGAGCAGCGGACGCGGTGTGGACTCCGCGGAGGCGGTTGTGTGGAGCTCGGCCTTGAAGCCACGACAACGCCCATTGCCATGTCGTCTGCTGGGATGCTTGGCCACGCCTCGCTCGTCTACCGGGGACGCCCATGCTAATCGGCGCCGTGGATGGGCCCAGCCTCCGTGCGCTTGGGCCGCCACCGCCGGTGGCTCCACCGTTCTTTGGCGCCTCTTTCCCTACTCCTTAACCTCCCACTGCCCCTCGCTCGCGCCGCAGCCGAGCTTCCATGCCCGCAGGAGAGCCCTGCAGGCCCGTGCGTCCGCGCCACCGAGCCTCGCGCCGCTCCGACCAGACTTGCCCGTAGCTCGCTGTCGCCAGTTCGCCGGTGTAACGGACACCGCCACCACCCTCTCTCTCTCTCTCCCTCCCTCCCTTTCCCTCCCCCTCCCCCTCTCCCTCTCCCTCTCTGTCTCTCCCTCTCCCCTCTCCCTCCCCCCTCTCTCTCTAGGATGGCCTAGGCTACTGGCCGAAGCCGGATCCTCCGACGCCATGAGCTAGCAACCGCCGGGAGGGAGCTCCCCTGTACGCTCCGGCCATCAGCTCCATGAGTTGCGGTTGGTAGCTCCCCTATACGCAGGGGAACGTACACGCGAGGAGGGAGAGATAACCTTATCCTTTGAACATTTTAAAGTTTATCCTTCATATTTCTTTTATTTACTAACAAGCCCATTATTCAGTGTTTTTTGTCAAGTCGGCTCCTTATACGCCGGACACACTGTCAGAAAGTGATTAAATAGGCCAAATCACCTTATTAGTGATATTTGCAACAGTTTACCAAAAACACGGTGACTTTAGCAAATAATTAGCGACCAGGTATCATTTCGCAAATAAAGCCTCAAATGTGGTGGCTGTTTGCTTTTAGCTCCATGTGGGGTGGTCACGAGAGCCCCCATGGTGTTCTTTCCTTCAATTGCAACATCGCGCTTCAGCTCCCCAACTATCGCACAATGTTAATGTTGATGCCAAGGCTCTCATCACAAACATACCTCTCAATACAAGCATGGTGAACTAGCTTAACTTAGATGGGGTTTGTTAAAAGAGCTAACTTAACTGTTTCATGCAATTGTCCCGCAGTACAAAATTATAGAAATTGACTAGCAACTTGGATCACAATGTCAAGTTCTAACTTGTTTATAACATATACTACATATTATGGGCTAGGGCCGGGCCCGAAGGGGTTATCGAATTCCATGCTACTGAAGGATTAGGGTATTTCATAGGACTAAGCACCCCTTGTTATGATCCTTCCCCCCTACAAAGTGGGGTGACCCCCCCTCCCTCCCCCCATCCCCCCCCCCCCCCGCACGCGTGCTTGTTTGCTATAACTGCTTTATCTGTCAGCAAATGGTACACATGCGTGCGTATTCATGAAACAAATACTAAAGAAAATTGAAGTCCATCGTGCGTAGCACTGGTACCGTCACACCACTCATAGAAATATCTTGTTTATTTGGGTTAGTATCTAGCCACGGCAAATGCTGACAGTGTGTCCCTTGGCCTCACAGATGGAACTTTTGCCGATCAGGTGACGGTTCTACTGTGGCGGTCAGACCTTTTTAAACACTCTTTTGAGTTTTGATCTGATATAATGAATTTACAATAAACATAAACGTATGCATGTATGATGCAGAGACTAGAGATAATATTAATAAACCATTTTATGAGGCCCATTACACCAACGGTTGTGATTGTTTCTCCTTGACAAGACAAGAGGAAAGGCTATGTGTGGCAATCGAACGATGGTCAGGACGGGTTTTTTCTTCTTCAATTTGCACTCTACGACATCGTTGGCTGCTAGATCTTTCCTTCCAGAGTCGTTTGCACCAATGATTTAAGGCGTTGGTGTTGGTACGACTGTTGCTAGCTTATTTACGTTCAGATGAACTAAACATTCACTGAATTCTTGAGAGGCAGATACAAAGGAAAATACAGTACGCATGTGTGCGCATACTTGCTTTACTCCAATATCCCAAATATATCATAATCTTTACGCATGGGTACGCATTGCTGAATTATCACCATGTCTAGGATGTATTTATAGGGGCAACATCTATATCTGAAAGACAAATAGCGCATTGGAATTTGGAGATCATCCAGTTTATACCATCATGCATAAGTTACGTAACTTGTACAGTTTGCTCATGGGCATTTCGCCAGCCAACTAAAAAACTTGGATGATCTTCAAAGCAAGGGGTAAAGACTTCATACCATTCTCCCCGGCCTTGTTACAACAAAGTTCTAGTCGACATGGCCATGTAAGGGATCCCCAACCTGACCTCCAAGACGGACACATTATTTGTGTGTAGACCGGTTCACAGCTATTAATGCGGAAGGCAGCCATCCAATCATGTCGTTTAAATGTTCATTCATTTTCTTTTCTGTATTTAAGAAAAAAGACGCCGACCGAACCCGTGAAGAGCTCGAACCTAGCCCGACTTTGAATTAACTAAGCAAACCATCAACCCACTAGGATTATAAGGACACCACATTACAATGGAGATGCAAAGAAAGCGGAAAGGAATATACAAGGCACTAGACAGAACAACACAAAGGCAACAACAGGAGCGCTGATGCCGACAACCAGCACTACGCCTACGACGAAAAGCAAACTAGGTACACGGAAGGAGGGTCACACCAAGCAAGCATCGATCACCGGCTGCATCCACGGGCCATACTAGGGCAACACTTGAGTTGTCTCCCTCATCGCGAAAGGGCCACTATCCTTTCACCTACGCTCTATGCGTGCCGCACATGCGACTGGCAAAGTGGCTACCACAGATCCCAACTCAAGGTGTCCGAGCTGCCATAGGAGAAGCAAACGGAGCTGACCCATGAACAACAGGAGACCAAGCAGACAAGAACCACACTGACAGTGGCAGCACGGTGCACCAAAAGCGCGCTGTCGAACGAAGGCGCACGCCAATGGTGAAGACCGGAGAGGGTATCACTATGCACCGGGCGAAGCCGAGCAAGATGTAGCAGGAAGTCTGGGTCGTCATGCTTCGAAAACAGGACACCAACCGCTCCACCACCAAGAGCAACTCCCAGTCGCCACATTCAACAAGGAGCATGCCACCGAGGTGCCGTCGACCCCCAAAATAGGGGAGTATCAGCTCTCGCAGGAGCTCGGGAGGGAGGCGGAAGGGAGAGGGGCCACACCAAAGACCCCAGGAAGCGAACCGGCGCCAAAACCATCGACTTTGGGGGGGCGTCATGACGGCTAGGGGATTCCTCCGAAATATCACCCAGACACCAGCCGGCCAGCAAGCACCAGGGGACAGCCGTCGCAACCACCAGGAATCGACGCCTCCACGGACCATAATGGATTGGACCGCAACAAAGCTTCTCCACGAAGGCCCGTTGGACTGCGAGGCGCCGCCGCCATGCCGTCGTCCGCACCACCAGGCTGCACGGACAGCCATGGAGGACACCCACCAGTACCTGCTAGCGTCGCCCGTCGTCCAGGCCACACCATGTGCCACCAGCCAGGGCTGACGCAACGGGAGCCGCAACCCTCCATCTAGGGAGGAGGCACCATCTTCAAGTCGCCACCTTCGTCGGGGCCGCGCGCTAGCGCCATGGAGCCCCTCTGGTAGTGGCATAAGGGAGGGAGAGAGTGGGGAGAACACGACGGCCACACCAAGGTCCCCCCCCCCCCCCCCCGAGTTGCCTCAAAGGGGGCGACGCAAGGGGAGGAAGGGGCTCACCTCCATAAAAATCATTCATTCATTGAAATGATTATATGAAATAGCACAATCATTCATAAGTAACATGCAAATATCCTCAACAATAGTTCAAATATAAATATTACACTTGAGACAACCGGATGTTCAACAAGTTTAACGGATTCATCGATTCTAAATTTATTGACACTAGTCAGAACCAGCATATATCGTCCAACACATACTGCACCTTGAACTTTATCTAACAATGTATGTGCATAAATGGCATGCCCTTGTACTTGTAGTACATAATGAATGTGCTAACATGATATGCCACGTGTATCACAACATTGAGTGAATAAACAAATTAACTAACACGTACAGCAACAAGAGCAAAACTTACGATCTCGGTGGTTGATGAGCCCAGTGGCCACATTTTCTCCACTCGTTAAACTGCACCACAAAACTTCATGATGAAGTTGAAGATGGTGTACCCTCGATGTGCTAGAAGCTTCACATTGCATCAATAAAAAACCTTATCGTACTCCAGCAATTAATTGCATTTCTCGTGCGCCACACACGCCGCCACTTCCCACCTCTCCCCATCAGTTTCCCGCTGCTCGCGCGCGGCTATAAAAGCCGGATGCCAAGAGATCGAAGTTCACATCCTTTGTCCTGCCAAAATCTAGTGTCATTGTAGCCCCTCTCCCCGATCCAACCATCCTAACTCGTCGAAGTGTCTCCTACGTCGTCAACCTCCTCAACGAGGAGGACGAGCCAGCACAAGTGACCGACCATGTTGATGCCTCGCACGCCCGAGCTCATGTCGACATGTCAGATGCGCTATGCCAGGTCGTACCGAGGTTCCAGCACATCCTTGACGAAGATGATGTCTGTTGTGCCGAAGACCAAGAGTGTGTTGTCACCGCATGGTCGGCCCCTCGACAGCCGGCATAGACGACATGTCCCAGTGGGCTGCCTATCCCCACCCCGAATTTGCAGTGGCCGCCATGTTCATGCCTCGTAAGATCACGCCCCCGTCGACACGACGTATACGCTGCTTCAGGTCACCCTGAGGCTAAAGCATGCTCCACGGAGATGATGCCCATCACGCTGGATAGCAAGAGCACCGTCGGAGCTTGACCGCCACCTCAACGAGACAAACTTGCAACAGGAGGTGGAACTCGTCCCTCAAAGATCAGTCATGGATGTCCGGAACCATGAGGGTGAATGCCAGTTCGAGCAACTATGGAGCAAGGACGTTTACCCCTTCTTGAAGCGTTGTTGCAGATGCGAAAGAAGTCGACTTAGTCATGTGTGTTTGTTTAAAATCTTGTAATAGCTTGGTGGTGGTTGCTTTCATTCTATACTCTGCTTAATACTTCCTTCGTTTCATGCTAAGTATCGCTCAAATGGATGTGTAATTCATTCCATTTGAGCGATACTTAATATGGTATGAAGGAAGTAATAAATAAGAATAATTGTGTGCGTCGCAACAATGATATAGAGGTCAGAGATTTCCATCACATGAAGAGAAATGCAAGCACACAAAATTTGCATCTTTCACACGAAAAAGCACAAACGCTTTGCTTCTTCACACGAGATACGTTGGCCGGTGAAACATAGCAGAACCTGGATGAGCTGAAACGCACCAGGAATTTGCTATAAAATGGCGTGCCTATTTTCCAAGTGATAATTGAAGTGCGCTTGAATCCTTTTGCTTCTCAGTCATAGCTAGCGGAGATGTAATTAGTGTAATTAGGTAAGCAAGTCATGGAGACTTCTCGTGAGATATTTGAGTGAACCAAACCACTTGGTCCAGTAGTAAAAACAGTGAACAAAGTGGCTACAATGGAACTAGAGGGCAGGAAGGGGACGCAAAAGACTAATTATATGATTTACGGCTCATGTCGGAGTTGACAAGAAACAAGCCTGCTAACTTCCTCGTTGGAGTGATCGTGACGATGTATTCATCGGAGAGTCCTTGGTGAACTGATGTCAGTGTTAGACCAAATGCCTTATAACACATCTGTGAAAGCATAGCTTATGGATGATGAGTAGACCAATCTGTGTGATATGTTAATCTGATATATTTAAGCTACAGTGTAACATTTATCCTTTTCGGCGACAAGTGGATAGCTACTATACTTAGACTTGCAGTTGTAGTGTGATAGCTACTGATCATGTTTAGGCCATTCTTCTTCCTTTTAGTCGCATCTGCTGCCGTTTGCTTGCATGCATTTCAATCTGTGTTTTTCTTTCTGTTACATTTTGTTTCAACTTTCACCCAAAACATTTTCAGTCACAATCTATTACTGGGCATGGTCTTCAGTTCTGGGTGTTGAGGTTCGGTTTGTATTGAGACATCGAAAATTCTTGCGGGTGCGACATCTTCCTTTTATTTTAGACAGAGATATCTATGTGAGACATTTCCCCTCCTAGCCTCAGGCGCTTGCTGCTACGTCGCCTTAATGGCCCGGCCCAGTCAAGTGGTTCTCACAAGGTTTCGGAGCAATGGTTCGTGGAATCTTTCACAGGCTTGGCCAATTGTGGGAAGGATACATTCAGTTTTTCTTCTCTTCTTCTTTATTTTTGTGTTTTTCTTTAAAAATATTGTTTTGGTTTTCTATTTTATCAATACATGTTTTTTTCTTCATTTTATTTTTTTCAAATAAATGTGGGTCTATCTAGTACACGTCGTATATTTTTGTCTACACGCGGAACATTTTTCTTGATACACTTTGAACATTTTGTGAATACATGATGACCATTTCTTTTATAATGTTCACGTCCGTACTACATGGCCTAGCCCATGTAGCGTTTTTCTTTCCTTTGGTTTTTCCAGCAGTGTTTTTTTATCATTATTCCTACTATTTTATTTTATTATTTTTCTCTTTAGCTTTCTGTTTTCTATTGAATTTTATTTTTTATCTTTCAGTTTTTTATTTTTCCAGTTTCCCTTTGTACATCTTTCCATTTTAATTTTCAATAATTTGACTTGATGGTTTATGAATATTTTTAAATTTCTGATTTTTTAAGTTCATGTACTTTATTTTTAGTTTGTTTTGAACCCAGAAAAGAAAAACATTACAGGCCCAGAAATTTCTCCTATTCTAGGCTCAAGCTATAACGTGCAGGCCCGCACTACATGCACTAGCCCATGTAGAGTTCTTCTTTCATCTGATTTTTCAGCGGTTTTTTCGTGATTTTTTTCCTATTTATTTTTTGTTTTGTTTCTTTCTCTTTAGGTTTCTCGCCCATTTTTCTTATAATTTTCTTTTTATCATTCCTTTTATATTATTTACTATTTTCCTCTTTTCACACTTATTTTCCATTTACCTTTTGAATATTAAAAATTGTTTTATACCTTGAGTATTTTAAAAATTGTTGAATGTTTTTTAAAGTCATGTACATTTGTCATAGAACTAGAAGGACTGGACACGCTTTGTTGCGCTGTTAGATTAAAAAAAACTAATCACTTTGTTTCAAAATACAACATGTATTATTTTTTTAAATGTCAAACCTCTTAAATTTGATTAAATTTGTAGATAAATATATCAAAATTCATAATATAAAATTTTTGTGATTAGATTGAACGTTAAATGAATTTCCATATTTTTATTTAATATTGTGGATGTCGATATTTTTGCTCTCAACTTAGTCAAAGTTGGCAAAATTGACTTCTCAAAAAATTAATACCCCTTATATTTTGAAACTGTTGGAATATTTTGTTTGATGTGTGGGGGAGATGACATAGTATGTTTTATTTTTATTTATAATTTGGTAATTTGATGTGTCTTCATGGTGTGATTCTATATTATATGCTAGCCAACCTTATATATGTGAGAATTTTTTGACGTTGATGGATGTATGGGCTTGATTGATATGTTTTCATAGGCCAGTTGATGTTGATTGATTTAAAAAAAATCGGTCAAAATCGTAAATCAAACTCATTAGGAAACATAGTTTATTTGTTTAAAGAATTAGACGGGTGAGTTTTGAGAAATTGTTGACCTCAGTCAAAATCGGGTGACCCGATTTTAGTTGCAGTCTTGGAGACCTCAATTGAATGTGCATTTTTTTTCCTTCGTGAAACTTTTTATACGGGTAATACTGAAGTACAAGTTTCTTTAAGAAAGTATTGGATTTTTTAGACTTTTTTCAAAATTAGTATAGTTTTTCCCCATATCAGGTATATATACGCCCATGATTCAAAGGGTATTTCCTAAGACTACGCTTCGCACAGTTTTCCTTCCTGTATGTGGCTGTGTGTTCTGTTTTTGGCTGCGATCTAAAAGTACGAAAGGCTTGTTAAGAGAATCTCAGGACAAGGATATAAAGGGTTTCAATTGGATTGTTCGTGAGCCTGTCGTATCGGACAAATTAGATGGAGTACATGTGTATTCCTTTTTTGGGGGGGTGTACATGCATATTTATTTATTTGTTGCGGGTGTACATGCGTATTTGACACCGACTGTTTCTACTCTTGAGTTGAGTTTCTGAGCATGAACTTTGTGAACTATGAAGCTCTATAAAAAAAAGAACTATGTGAGAACAGGAGATCATACCCTTTTCGTGAAATGGGATAATAACTTTTTTTGAGACACAATTCGATAATAACTGATGGCATAATGTAATTTCGGTACAAAATCATGGACGTAATACAGATAAATTATATAAATCTGCAAAAATCTAGCTTCGAATGCGTGAGAATTAAGATATTCTAGCTCCAAAACTAGGACTGCATTTCCCCTAGCAACAGACTGCTTGTGTCGAAGCGCTGGAACTGCCAGTGCGCCGTGTAGTTGCTGTCGAGATTAGTGAAGTTGTCATCCACCCCCATGCCCATGGGGTACCCGTACCCGCCAGATGGTATTGTGTTGAAGTCGTCCCCGCCGGTGGCGACCTGAGCAGAGTACTCGGTCGGCAGAGTACCGTCGGCGAAGTCAGGGTAGCACCCAAGTGGCATGTCTGTATCGCACAACTCGTCGGTGGCCCACATGGTCAGATCAGTCCAGTCGTAGTCAGCATTGCCAAAGCCCTGCACGAGCATCTCGTCGCCGCTGCCGGAGTAGTTGTAGTTAGCATTGGCGAAGCCCGGCGCGAGCATCTCGTCGCCGCCGGCCGAGTAGTTGTAGACGGCATTGGCGAGGCCTAGTGCGAGCATCGCGTCGCCGCCGGCCGAGTAGTTGTAGTCAGCATTGGCGAAGCCTGGCGAGAGCATCTTGCCACCACCGCCCGAGTAGTTCCCGCCGACGCATTGGAAGCCGCCGCACCCTTGCTGCGTCTGGAATGGATCGTCCCATGAGAATTGCTCGAATAGGCCGTCGTTGTTGCCCGCGTGGAACGGCACCATCTGCAGCTGCTGGAAGCCGGCGGCGTCCATGTCCACGGTGTTGCCGCCACCGTGCCCGAGCTGCTGCGGCATGAGGGCGTCGTCGGAAGAACCCTCGAGCGGGCCGTGGCCGCCGTCGGCAGGTATGCCCAGCGCCTCCATCCTGTCTCCCGTGGCCAGCAGCGCCGCGTCGATGGTCTGGAGCAGCCCCCGTGCCTCCTCCAGCGTCATGTCGTTGAGCGCGGCGTCCCAGTCCGCGAGCGCGCCGGGGCAGCCGTGCCGTGCCCGGGCGAGCTTGGCCCTCCCCTTGCCCAGCTCCGTCTCCATGAAGCTCCGGTGCGTGTGCCGCGCGCGGGTCTCGGCCGGGACGACGCGACGGTACCTTTCGAGCACCCCCTCCTCCGACTCCCACACGAGCGGCGGAGCCCCCGCGCCGGCGCAGACGAGCGCGACCGGGACCGCGCAGAGCGTGGCGAGCTCCGACGTCTTCTTCAGCAGCCCCTTGGTCCTCCTGGCGTGCGTCTCGGCGCGCGCCCGCGCGCTCTCGATGAGCCTCATGGGGACCTTGCGGCGCGCCATCGTTGGCTTGGGTGCGCGTGCTTTGCTTCTTCTTCCTGTCCTCCTCCGGTCAGATCCCCTTGGCTTGGCTGGCTGGTTGCAGCTCTCCGGCGAACCGGCCGGTATATATATAGGTAGAATACGCAACGCAGGCTTCTGTGCGCCAGAGGCGGACGCGGACGCGGACTCGCCCGTCTCTCCCGAACGCGGCGGCCGCCATGAGTGCTACCTAGTGCTGCCTAGGCAGTAGGCACTAGTAGGCTTATTAAGCACCGTAATCTTGCATCGGTCTGGCTTAGCTCCAAACAAATGATGTTGTAGGCTGCTAGCTGCGGTTTGAAACCCTACTTGAGACCGTGATTAGCCAGAAAAGGCAGGTGATTATAACGTACTCCGGAGATACACGGTATGGTGGGAAACCGTTTCCGGTAGAGGCTTTGGTGAATCCGGTTTCTACAATGCTAGATGCCGGCGGCACACCCCTGCTCAGGACGCAACGGAGCACCTGAGCCACCCGCCGCACGCCGCAGTTGGAACTAATCGGAGTGTAGGTTTCAGATGAACATTTGCTGATGCAGAGTTCAATGAACCTGCACCGCTGAACCAGCGGAAAGCAAAGGCCAGGATAAATATTGGACCTCATAAATCCGGAACGCTCGAATTTAAAGCATGTCATCTTGAATGTTTTTTCATGGCAATTTTAACTGACATGAAGTGGCAATTTTAGTTATTAAACATGGTGACTTTGTACTAGTTCTTTTTTAGTTAGAAAATTGGCATGTCTGTCAATCTTGTGTGAACTAAAATTGTCATGAAAAATGTTTCGATTGCCATGCTTAAAATCCAAAAGTTCAGGATCTATCATTTCCGTAAGTATTTGATTGAGACTCGCACTAAATACAACACTAGTGGAAAAATGCTCATTTGTCCCAGTTCGAGAGGCCCATCTATCCCGGTTCTGGACCCGGGACTAAAAGGTCAGGACTAAAGCCTATGACCTTTAGTCCCGGTTCGCTTATGAATCGGGACAGATGGGACTACACGTGGCCACTCCGCCGAGCCCAGGCAGGAAGGCCTTTGGTCCCGGTTGGTAACACCTCATGTGCATAGGAGGTGAGTTAGAGCACCACAAAGCTCTAACACTGCTGTCCTGAAAAAACAGAGCACTCCATGGCTCTGCCAGCGGTGTACGAGGGTTTATATAGGCAGATCATTGGTCCCGGTTCGTGGCTGGAACCGGAACAATAAGTCTCCCTTTAGTCCCGGTTCCAGTCACGAACCGGGACCAATGGTCGTGGGCCAGGAGCGAGGCGCATTGGTCCCTGTTCGTGCCTGGAACCAGGACCAAAGGGGCTAGACGAACCGGGACCAATGGCCCACGTGGCCGGGCCGGTCCCCTGGACTCACGAACCGGGACGGTTGCCACCTTTGGTCCCGGTTCGTGAGCGAACCGGAATTATTAGGATTAGGAGGCCCGAACCAATGTTCTGTTTTCTACTAGTGCAAGCGGTTAACATTGCACAAAGTTTGTAACCCAGGATACACAGGAGCTAGAGATGTCTTGCAGCCTTGCATGTACAGAAAGATTACAGGACTACTAAGCAGACACAAGAGTCAAGATATTTCTGAAATCGAAAAGTTGAGTCCAACTCAACTAGCACGTAGCCAGATATGGTAATAGGTGAAATATGCAAAGTTACTCTACGTTGAGGATGCAGATCCTGCTCGGAAGTGGAAGCTGGAGATTTGCAATAGTGTTATGATCTTTAATAAGTTTCTAAGTCATCACACGAGCCTTTCACCTTTGTCATCATGCCTCATGGATTGCCCACGATCCACTCATCTCACTTGAGAAATCCTTCTGAAATCGACATCACAGTACCTAAGAGAAACCCTGACGGATCAAACGAACCAAACCGTAAACAGAAACACACGCCACTTCTCTCATGCGAAGACTTCTCTTTTTCAAGAAAGGCAATCTACGCATGACAACTGAGCAAAAAGTGTATGAGACGATGTTTTATGTTCCTTGGGACGCACCCATCATCTACATATGCCGCCAAATAGTGTGTTGCTAGGAGCCAATCATGTTTTTCTTCTTCAGAGATTGTTGATGGCTAGTTTAATTTTTTACTTCATTGTTAGTGACGTGTTCCATGAGATATTCGAGCAAACCAAATAAATAGTAAAGGGTACTAGACAATTGCAGCTGTATAACAGATCACTCATGTGAAGGTGGAAGAGATCCCTGGACCAAAGCTCCATCCAGATCGACAGGTTGTTCCCATATGCCGGCCTCACCTCGTTCTGAACCAAGAAACACCAAGAAATGGTTGCGACTTATATTCAAAACTGTAACTTTTGAGGATAACGCAATGCCTTAGTGCTATGTGAACCTTCTGTAGATAATTTGTTTCTGTTATGTACACCTTTTGTCTACAAGTTTGTTCGGTTGACTAGTTGGGCTAGTGCCCGCCGTAATTTATTCTTGTCCCTAAATTCATATAAGTCAGCCTTTGAAAACATGTAAGAGAGAGGAAATAGATTTCAATATGGCAGACAAAAAGGAAGCACACATATGTAACTATAGTGTAAATCTTTAAGTTACATACGAAAAACTATGTGCAGAAAAAAAATGATCTTAATACTACAGGAGCTAATCCAATGCAAACCTGTAGTGTCCATGCGTGGCTGGTGAGTGCAAACTCTAGCTAATAAGGATTCCAAGCAATGCTTGAGAACTGGAACCGGACTTTAATTCTTTTTTATGACACTATTTCCTGGTTTATATAAAGAAGATGTTCAAGGCTAGACTCAACTCAGTCCAGGGCTTGAAGTGAACAGATCTAAGAAATATTGAGGTTTCTTGCCCTCGTGAACATTTTGAAATTAAATATTTTTATGAGAAATTAAATAAATCTTGTATACATAGATATCACAACCGTGTTGTCATTCCCACAAATTTATCATTAAATAAACCCAAATGATATTGTCACAGAACAATAAACAATAATCATTTATTAGTCTTCTTGTTGAAGCTCATTACTTGGATAGAGGCGTCCCCTTAATGAAAGAAAACTTGACAACGTTAATGACAAGGATGTATGTGACAATGATCAAATAATACATCACTTAATTCTGTTTTGTCTACTTGCCACGCTACTTTAGTGCGTTGCCATATAGCATATAATCCCTCCCCCACCTATATGGATACAACGACCATGTTCGGGAACTGATTGGCGGGGATTCGCTTTGCTCAAATCCGTATGGGCATATAAGGTTGGGTTATCTGGAATAGTTAGAATGTAAGTGTTTTTGAAATAACGGAAATTTCAAACTTTAATGGTTATCTTTAAGGATATCAGTTGGATCCGTACGTGATGTTATCTACAACGTGTAGAGAGGCACGAGAGTCTAGACCTCTAGGTGTATCCAGTGGAAAATGGTGGTGCGTACGATTTTTAACTGATATGGATGTGGGTCCATAATATGATTAGGGAAGCACAAGGGTGTTATCTAATCTAATTACCATTTTGTGGTGCTAGACTTTGTACTCTTGTATGGCATGTTTGGATGATGAAACATTGTCGTATTACATACTTGTGTGCATCATTGTAGAGGTTAGGGATTTTTTCTCATTTTCAGAAAAAATGTGACCTGGTGATTTTTTTGAAACCCTAACCACACTCCTGTTTGTTTTTTCCAATATGCTCCTACATTAAAGATGAAAATCATGCTGGGAAGCTCATACTGCAAGTGTTCTGATCTTCTGAGTTTCAATCGCTGTGCGCACCGGACTTTGTGACTATGCCTCCTTGGTTGTCCATGATCCACTCATCTCACTTGGGGAAATCTGCTTGAAACCGACGGTTCCATCGATAAGGGAGACCCATAAGAATTGAATGAAGCGAACCACAAACAGAAACAAATTGTACTCCTCATTTGTGAAGATTATACTGTTTTTTCAAGAACGGCAATGGACACATGAGAACTGGCAAGAAGTGTATGAGAAAAATTTGTGTTGAGATGCACCTTCATTTATATATGTGTCTATAAATAGTGTGTGTCTAGGAACCATGAGAGTATGATTTTCCTTGTAGAAAGACAACTCGGGATGAATGAAAATGTTTTGTTGTATGTACGACCTTTCATGAAATATTTGAGTAAACCAAAAAAATAGGCATCCACTTCCCCCTTCCTCGATTCCTCCTCTGCCTCCAATCACCACCATTATCATCTACAATGTCCATCTCCCAAATCATACACTATCCCTTGCAAGTTGATGTAAGCCAAGTCTATTTGGATACAATGGTAGCGGGTCACCTCTTATTGAGAAAGTTGAGGTATTAGATGCTATCAATAGAAAGTGAAGTGCGCCTTCTGGATCCACTTGTGTACAAGTAAGACCAATGCATCAACTTCAATTACTGCAATTGTCTAATGCAAGCAATGGACATTGTGTTGATTCACTCGTGGAAAGATCCTATAGGAAGGTGTTATTGTTGATCATGTTGAAGGCTCCATGGAGAGGGAGGTTATTTCTTTCGATGAAGGTGACGAACGATTGTGCAATCAATCAGGGACATGTGATTGGGATGAAGTTATTGGAATTCCTAAACCGCTCGGAATCTAGTTGTTTCTCTAGATGATTTTGTTACATGAAGGGAAACATGTGGTTTACCAACATCAGTCAGGCATATATGGTATGACTTGAGATGAATCCTTCCTTGATTAGAGAAGTCAATATGTGGATGTATGGAACATAATCATTTTTGGGGAGATAAAATGCAACCCTTATTTTTGAATATTGTATGTGTGTGACACACCACCCCAATATGGAAATAAAATAGTAAAGTCTTAGAGATCAGTAGAAACTTCAACATCTACAACCTTTCAAAATAAGAATTTGGAGCCCAATGTCTTGATAAGTTATTGATTCCACATCAGCTGATATCTCCTAGATAATGTTACAATTCATCTCATACTATCGCGATAATGACACGACAGGTGATCGTGCCAAACGGGAGTATAAAGTACCATCTTAAATCATTAGGGTGGACCTTTGTAGATGATGGAGCTAAGCAAAAATATTGTGTCTCATCTAATGGGAAGTTGTTCGAATTTGTTAAGAATTTGAGGCTTACATGGCATAGAAGAAGACAAAAATGATGTCTAGAAGGCAGGGCAGCTGCCGGGCACGGCGACAGCCGGTGGAGGCGGGCGAGGCCACGCTGTTGCCGGGGGCGGCGGCGGCCGGTCGAGGCGGGCCGCGGCGGCTGCTGCCGGACGAGGAGGGGGAAGCAGCAGCCAGATGGTAAGGCGTGGTGGCCGGTCGAGGCAGGCAGCGGCAGCGACGACCGGGTGAAGCAGGCGACGACGGCAGCGGCTGCCAGACGAGGAGGAGGTGAGGGCAGCCGGCTGCGAGCAGAAACGAGGGCGTCAGGGGCGTCAACAACAGGCGAGGCCGACCAGCGACGGGCGAAGAGTGTCAGAGCCGGCCGGACAGTGATGAGCGGGCGCACGGAGCTGCATCGTGCAGGAGCGGAAGAGAGGCTAACCTAAGCATTTGATACCATGTTAGGAATGAGCAACTACATTCACGAAAGTGCCAAAGGTCAATACATATACATGTGTGGTATACAATGGGAATAAACCGAAAAGGGACTATACACATCTAACAGTGATCAGGAATTGGGATGTGCTTCATGTACTCTTGATACATTTCATCCCTCTTGAGTCCTGATCGATGCACTTGCATATAGTAAGAGTACAAATATGCATGCTATACTCTATGCAGAAAAATAATAATTTTATACATAAGTTGTTCCAATGTAGACCTCTACTGTCCATGGCTGGTCGGCGAAAACTCTAGCTCATAAACCTTTTTGCTGACACTAGTTTCTGGTTTATTCCATTGGTACATAGAGAAGATGCAGCACTGAAGGTCAAGGCTAGCACCCACCTCAGTATACAACTTGAAGCGAACAGGTTTAAGAAACACTGAGGTTTCTTGCCCTGGTGAACATTACGAAATTAAATACTTTGTTGTGAGAAACAAAGTTAATTTTATATGCATAATTAACATAAGCATTTTGCCATTTGCACAAATTTATCACTAAATGAACCCAAAACACATTGTGAAAAATAGCCTGTTAATTAGATATCACTCTCCTCGCATAAGAATAAGCAATAATCACTCTACAATTGTCATGTTTTTTTAGAATTTACTTCTAGATTAAATATGCAAATTCTATTGAGAAGCTCTAACTACAAAATTCTGGTCTTTTGTGTTTTTAGTCACTATGACCACACTAGCCTTTATGACCGTGTCTCATGGGTTATTCATGGTCCACTCACCTCAATTGAGAAACCCGCTTCAAACCGGCCTTACCATAGCTTAGGGAGACCCACACGAATCGGACGAAACAGACCACAAGTAGAAACAAATTGTGCTTCTCATTTGTGAAGATGTTATATTTCATTTCAAGAATGGCATTGTACGCATGAGACCTGGCAAGAAGGGTATGAGACGGTTTTGTGTTGGGATGCACCTTCACTTGTATATGTCTATAAATAGTGTGTGGCTAGGAGCCGTGATAGCATGTTTTTCCTTATCAAAAGATAGCTCAGGATGAATGAAAATGTTTTGTTGTATGTGCGACATTTGATGAGATATTTGAGTAAACCAAATAAATAGACATCCACCTCCGTCTTTCTCGATTCTGCATCCGCCGTGTCTGCCTTCCCAACCACCATCACTTATCTCGCTGGTATCCAGCTCTTGGATCCTAGATTATCCTAAGACGTCCATGTCGTGTCCAATGTCGTGCGGAGCCCCAAAGTGGAGGCATGAGACATCCCTATTGCCACGGCAGGGGAGAGGAAGTGGCTTCCTGGCGAGCACGTCGAGGTCTTCAGTTTGGATCTAGGGCTATGTGGATCATGGCATCGAGCTATTGTCATTAGTATTTTTGACAACTTCCATTTTGTAAGATACACTGATTTTGTTGATGACATTGGTAGCGGGGTATGAAATGCTATCAACGGAAGTCAAGTGCGCCTTGGGGATCCACTCATGGAAAAGTAACACCGGTGCATCCACATCAATCGAGAGAGGAATCCGATGCAAGCTATGGACTCTGTTGATGCACCCTAGGAATGGTTCTACTGGAAAGGTGTTATTATATTGCTGATCATGCTGAAGGCTCCATGTAGAGGAAGGACATTTTTGCTGATCACGGATGCATTATGGCAGTCAATCAGCTAGGCCATACTCAGGACTAGGATGAAGTTGCTGGAACATGGAAACCGCGCGGAATCTGGTTGTTTCTCCAGATGCTTTCTTCACATGAAGAGAAACATGGTTTACATGTATTAGTCAGGCATAAATAGTATGACTTTGAAGTCAATATGTGGAACAAAATCTTTTTCGGAGTGAAACCCTGATTTCTCAATTATGCGTGTGTGACATACCTCCCCAAGATGGAAATCAAATAGGAGGCTCTTGTAGATCAGCAGAAACGTCAAAATCTGCAGCTTTTCAAAATAAGAACGCCAAGCCCATTGTCTTGGATCATCAGCTGCTCCTGCTATCTCCCAGACCATGTCAGAATTCATTTGATACTATCGCAATAATAACAGGATAGCTGCTCGTGCCAAACAGGAGTCCTCAAAGTACCATCTTAAATCATTACGGTGAAGATTTGTAGAGACAGAGTTAAGAGCAAATATTGTGTCTCACCTAATGGGAAGCGATTCACATCTGTTAAGAATGTGAGCCTTCCCTGGCACAGGAAATGATCCCCAAGGTTGTCACACAAATATTATTTTCTACATAGAGTGACTCAAAATAGTGAAGATTGCAACGCAACTGGCACAGATCATAACCTAAGGGAGAACAAACCCCATAATAAGTTGAGTACGGATGCCTTGGCTCTTGGGTGCTAGTGCAGCTAAATGCAACTAGTGTTACTGCTTGCTAATTACCAAGAAGTCATCACTTCTCCCAGGGACACATTGTTGAAACCAGAGGAGAGTGAAGCTGGAGAGGCATATCTTGACATTAGGTTGGAGTATTGACTTCAAAGAATATAAAATTACGAGGCCTAAAGGTAAATAGTGCGTGGCTAGGAGCCACAAGATCATAATTTCTTCTTGAGTGAGAGCTCAGGATAACTGAAATGTTTATTTTCATTTCGTTGTCATAGTGAAACGTTCCATGAGATATTCGAGCAAACCAAACAAATAGAATTGAGTACCAGAAAATAGCAGCCGGAGAAGAGATGGATCTGGCGAAAGTAGAAGAGATTGATCGACAAAAGCTCCATTTAGATTTGGCAGATTGTTCCCATGTGAGGCAGAGCGACGCCTCATTCTGGTCATTCAACATCTGATTCTCATTCTGGTCATTCAACATCTGATTCTGATCCAATACCATTTGATGTCTCTCCCTGTAATTTCGTTAACAAGAAAAATCAAGAACAACATCAAGAACGTTGTGCCTTCTGTGGATATATATATATACACACCTTTTTGTCGATGAGTTCATTGGGTTGACCAATTGGGCTAGTGCCGTCAGTTATTTCTATTTGTCCATAAAACCCATTTAGTCAGCCTTCCGAGACAAGAAAAAGAAAGAGAAAAACACTTCACTATAGTACGCAAATCTCACCAGTTAGAACAGTTATGATACATTGGTTCGCCCGAAGATGGACATGAGAGTACACAGAAAAGCAGGTATGACTAAAGACAAACCAGCACAAAGACAGATAGGCGATAGATGAATAAGCATAACCCCCATTGACCACGAGTCAACCTTCCCAGCAAAACTATAGCAGAAGACGCACTAATAGCGACGACGGAAGCGAAGACGGATGAATAACATTTGCTCTGGACACTTTCAAGTATCAAAGCCAGAGTAGACGCCACTTCCCCTCAGGAGCCGCTTCTCCTCCTCGACGTAGTTCTTCCCCCTGCTGGCCTGCCCGCGGTCTCTCTTCCGCTTCTCCTTCTGTGAGAAAGAAGCAGCCTCCTTCTCTTTCTCCGTCTGCCTTGGCTGGGGGTTCATCACACCGATAAGCTTCTCTCCTTCAGTTACTGCAGTCCTTGTGCGCTCCCGCTCTTCAAAAGACTCGGTTAGAACCTCCTTCTCGTTGCGATCTTTCCCAGTGGACCAAGTCCAGTTAGGTTCAACCTTTGGAGGAGCAACTGTCAGTATAGATGGTCCGCCACGATACCCGTGCCGGCTCAAAGCACTGAAATCCACACCACCAGGTTTCTTCTTCTTCAACATAGCTGCTGTTCAGAGAGCTAAAATCAGCGTTAAAAGAGACCCTGACCATGACATATCATACTTTTAACATCACTGACTGATATATGGTTCATATTACTTCGTTAACAACCAAAATGTGCCAGATTACAGCAGTCAGGAACAAAATAGACAGGATAAGACGGTCCAGCTTGCGATATTTGCTAATGCAACTTCAGGGAAGGGAACACTGGATCTATGTAAGCATGATACATGGGGTCTTTGGCCCAGAGCTTCCCTAAGTGGTCGCTAGAGGTGGTCAGCCTATGGACTTCTTCAGTGGCCCAAATGAGGGCTTGAGCTTTCATAGGGTGAATGGTAGCATCCAGAGGCTGGTGCTCATTATCGCTCCCAACCCTCTGTTGATCCCACTGTCTCAAGAGGATGTTGGTGAGGTAATGCAAGGGCTGCTCGTACAACTGCTTCACCGATCTTCCGAGTCCCAGCCATGATGTGGATGGGATCAAGGAGCTGCAGTGATCAGGAATTGGGATGTGCTTCATGTACTCTTGATACATTTCAGCCCTCCTGATCAATGCACCTGCAGTATTATCCCATAATAGTAAGAGTACAAATATGCAACTCTATGCAGAAAACATATAATCTAAAACCACAGGAGCTAATCCAATGCAGATCTCTACTGTCCATGGCTGGTGAGTGCAAACTCTAGCTCAGGAACTCAAGCAGTGTTTGAGGACAGAAAAATGACTTGAAACCTTTTTGCTGACACTAGTTTCTGGTTTATTCCATTGGTATATAAGAGAAGGTGCAGCACTGAAGGTAAGGTTAGGCCCCAACTCAGTATACAACTTGAAGCAAACAGGTTGAAGAAACACTGAGGTTTCTTGCCCGGGTGAATATTACCAAATTAAGAATCTTGTATACATGATTATTATAAGCATGTTGCCATTTGCACAAATTTATCCCTGAATGGACCCAAAACACATAGTGAAAAATAGCATGTTAATTAGATATCACTCTCCTCGCATAAGAATGAACAGTGGTAACCAGTCCAGGCTGATCAGTATCAGTTACGTATGTCCTAGTGTGTAACAAAAACTATTATATCCGACACAACCTAAGCTATTCCTCTGTCAGTAATGGTAACAAACAAGAAAAGCGGTATCTGGATATGAAATCTCGAGTATACAAAATACTAATAGGATCAATATACATGATACACAGCCAATAACTCCACAACACTTGTGATAGCTCGTGATTACATGACTAGCAGAAAACACTTATACATTGCACAGTGTTAAAATTCACTCAATCACATGAAATCTATATAACATGTTTCAAGTATGGACCTATACAATTTGTTGCTAAAGTAAGTGGATTAGCTCTATATACTCCATAGGGATTCAATACACAGCTACTTAAGAAAGATTAACATAACAATTTAGCATCTAAGCCAGTTTGTTAAGTGCGTGCAAAATTATTACCACCAATATCAAATCCTAGGCAGGAAATCAATTTTCTTGGACTTTTGGTGAATTATTAGCCCCCGAAATTGTTGCTTCTCACCAATCAAATTGTAGGAACCCCTAAGAACTAGCGCTGTACATGCACTAAATTGTACTGTACGAACCAAAAAAGGGAAATAAAAGCTATAAATTTTATAATTGTTTAATTCATCTTAGAGCCATTGGACAAATACAAGCTAAAATCATACCAATTTAGTGATTCTTCTGACAACAAAAAGCGACCGAAATAGCTCTCACCTTTGGCTGGAGCTGTAGATTTGAAGGACATGGGCAGCCGGAAGGAGTTCTCGCCTTTCCCGTTCCCGGCCTCATCGTCGGAATCCGAGCTCGTGTCGTCGCCGGAAGAGAGCTCCACCGGCTCCTCCGACGGCGCGGCCCTCTTCATACCTACTCACCGGCCCACAACGACGTCAGCGTCACTCCGTTCGGAACAAGACAGTAAAAGAGCCAGGTTTTGTGCCCTCACCTGGTCTACGGCACGGGGAAATACGCCGCCTGCTAGAGGATGGAGGTTGGAGGTCTGGCTCACGGGTCGCCGGCGTCGGAGACGGCGAGATTACTTGGAACCCGAAAGCCGAAACCCTCGATTCCTCCGCTTGGCCTGTCTTTTTTTTTAGAGAAGAGGCCCCTCCTCTTTTTTAATACATGTCCCTGGGGTTGTTGGGCTTGGATGAGAGAGTAGTGTCAGACAGAAAGGATCTCTTCCTGGGCCGGCCTAGGTACCGACCCAAGAAATCACTGTTAATTGGTTTTTTCTCCTTAAAAAATATCTAAATTTCAAAAGCGCCGCTTGTATAAAATTTAGATCCAGATTCAACATTTAAATACATATCTGAAAAAATAAAAATCGCGATGTGAATTATAGGTACCCACAGAAAAAAACGATGTGAACTATATATAATACAAATTGGGTCATGAATCCGGTCCATTTTCTTTATCGTAAACGAATTCATAATTATTTTTTATCATGCTATGTTTGAAATGTGGGTTTGAATTTTATATTTTTATGAATTCTTATTACTAATAATACTACATGGATTTTTTTGTAAATCAACAATTGTAAATATGACAATTTAACATGGGTGCACTAGTATCCCTAGATACACTTCCCCGTGCCATCCCACTTGCCCTGTTAATTAGGCCTCCTTTGTCTTGGTTTGTAGGAATTTTGTAGGAACTAGGACGGTATTTTCAAAGGAAAAAAATATTAGCCTAGACACAATGAGAAAAAATCTATCATATGCCTCAAATGAAATCTCTTTCTCTATATGAGTTGAGATACATATAATCTCACTTTATATGATCTTTCTATTCCTATGATTTCTATGCTATGAACAAAGGAGGCCTTAGGAAGGAATAGTAAAACTAGAGAAAGTGATAGCTATAGGAACAGAAAACATAGAGAAATCAAAACATGTGGTTAGATGGTTAAAAAGGTAGTGATACCCTATCACTAGATATCAACCTCGGGCTAGATGCTTTCATGTCTCATAAAAGCGGAATATTCTTACAGTGGGAGGCAATGCTCTCGTCGATAGCGAGGCCTCCATGCACTAGTGAAAAAAGGCTCATTTGTCCCGATTCGAGAGGCTCATCTATCCTGGTTCTGGACCCGGGACTAAAGCCCATGACCTTTAGTCCCGATTCGCTTACGAACCGGGACAGATGGGGCTACACGTGGCCGCTCCTCCGAGCCCAAGCAGGAGGGCCTTTGGTACCGGTTCGTAATACCAACCGGGACCAAAGAGCGTCCATGCATCAGCAGCTGAGGAGCTATTTTTTTTAAAGAGGGGGGTTTTGGAGGGTTAATTTAGGGGTTTCATATATTTTGTTAGCTAGATAATAGAGAGAAGTGACCTCTCTTATCTCCGTACTTGGTCGCGACGCTACGTACTATACGTATAGAGAGAACATATAACATTATTTAAAAATCATTTTCGTCAATAAGACATCATATAACAAGTTGGTCACTAGTCATAATCACAACTCCTCCTCATCATCATCAACTCAAACACATTGTAGCACATAATAACACATTGTACCTAGGACCTAGTCCTCTCTCATAGGACCTACTCTACATTCTCTTAGGTACAATATCATAAAACAAGATAGGCCATGACTCTTCATTATGGAGAATGGAGATGATCATGTCTCCAATTCTTGGCCTACGCACA
Source organism: Hordeum marinum (assembly GCA_022496015.1). Lineage (NCBI taxonomy): Eukaryota > Viridiplantae > Streptophyta > Magnoliopsida > Poales > Poaceae > Hordeum > Hordeum marinum. Next base: position 448,111,127 of record CM039678.1, on the reverse strand, counting down.
ATGTTGCTTCCAAGTAGCTCTCTACGATTGATCATACATTTTTTCCAATCTTTGATTGTCATGTCTTCATCGGTTTTAGAAATCCGGTATGGACAGGAGTGATGCGTAGGCTGACCTGGCCGTGGTGGCCCTAAGCTCATAACAACAACGTGACCTCTCGGAAACATCAGATGAGGCACACAATCCTTCGGGATTTCCTGTTGAAAAACATAGTAATAACTTTGTAGTTAGCAATGTAGTTTAGTTTTAGAAAAATTTATGCAAAAGATGCACAGATGTCGTAATAGTAGAAAATTCTTACCATGCAATCTCCATGGATGTTACCGTAGTTCACCACGTGCACTAGTGGCATGTATTGACCATAATGTGGAGGAGTTTGATAATAGCTATTGTAATTCTCAAGATGATTAAGAAAAGCACTAAGAATGAGATGATCTTTCTCCTTATAAGTTAATTTTGCTTCATCATTGTATTAGTAGGTTTTGTCTACCATCTTACGTACATTTTTTGAAGAATAAAAATAAGTTGTCAATACAAATAAGTTGTCAACTATTTTTAAATAAAAAATATAAATTACTTAATAAATATGGTTGAGAAACTCACATAATGATAGAACTGGAGGCGTCTGCACATCGACCCAGATGTCGATATTATCTTCAATTTTATCTTTCGGATGAATATCAAAGGTGATAAGCATATTAGGCTCAAATGCATAAGCCTTGCATAGTGCTCTCCAACTTTTGCATTCAAAATAGCAGTAGGTGTTTGCATTGTACAATTTTACGGCAAAAGTATAACCATCCTCGGTCCTCAAGTGAACTATCTTTACCTCCATATTTTTTTAGTATTGAAATCAATCTTATCCAAGACAGCAATTCTTGCATGGCAGGGGATACGCTAGTAGAATAGTAAAAAATTAAAATTATAAGTTGAAGCAAAAGAAGCAGAAGTCATGCTTAATTAAAAAAAAGACTTGTCATTGTGACTTACTGTATCCACTTCGAAGGTCTCATCTAGCATGATGCTGAAGCGCCTACCATCAACTAGGAAGTCTTGTCACACAGGTCACGTTCGTCTTCGCAGTATTCGCACATAGCAAATTCCCTTTCGTCGTCAGACGTTTCCTATGTTCATAGTTGAAACACTTAAAATCGATCGAAGGAAACTATGAGAAAACTGATCAACACACAGATCACTATTACTCAATATGCAACGGGTTGACTTTAGGTCTGTCGAGTCTTTCCTTCCTAAACTCCCATCTCACGTATATGGTGGACACTTCCTCTGATATTGCGACCGTCGGTGATGGTGGCTCCTCCATTCGTCCTATAGTGCATTACACCAAAATGTCTAGCACACTGGAACGAAGGAGAAGCAACCCCCACGACAACAGTCGGGATTCTTTCTCTCTCATATTTCGACCGTTGGTGATGGTCGCTACTCCTCCTTTCCCTAGTGCATTACAAATATCTAGCACAAGGAAAAGAAGGAGAAGCGACCCCCACGACAACAGTCGGGATTCTTCCTCTCTCATATATATATATATATATATAGTGGACACTCTCCCTCACTGAAAGACACACAAGGAGCCGAAACAGATCTAAAGTCAACCCGTTTCATATATCGAGCAATGACATAGAAAACCCTATGTTTTACCGGAATGACTTGCAAATCACAAATACATTTATAATGAACTCAAATATAATATCACTAATACATCATCCCGAATAATCCAGTTAATGCATCATCAAATATTAACTAATACATCTCGAATATTATCATATAAGATCACTAATACAGATCGAATATCCTAGAATCCAAAGTGGAGGACAGTGAACTCGGTTCACTAGCGGTCTCTGAGTCGCCGGGGGTGGACACCCAAAGATAAGAAACCATCACGGGATCATAACTCGGGTGAGATCCCTGAAGGATCTGGCAGGTATTGTCGAACCGGGCGTCCAACGCCGCCATGTAGCGACGGACGTGCTCGCCCTCCTCCCTGACACGGCGACGTACCACCTCCGCGGGGGTCCGCTCCCTCCGCACCGAAAGTGGCCCGTGTGACCGCCACCACAGAAGGTCCGGGTCGACGAGGAGACCTGGATTCCTCACCAACCTCCGAGCCCGAAAAGGTAGCACCTCCCAGTGCCAGCCCAGCGGAGCCCAGTCCCGGACATGGCGCCTATCAAGCAGGCTCTCGCGGACTACTCGACGATGAGAATGCGGTCCGGGCATCGTCGATAGATTCCTATGAGAAGGTTTTCTTATCGTTTAATCACTAATTTTTCATAAAACCCCAAAAAATTCTGTAATCTAACATACACATACTAATTTTTCCTAAGACTCCTAATAATTAAATAAAACATAAAACAACTAAAACATAAACATTCATCATATAAACATAAACATAAACATAAACATAAACATAAACATAAACATAAACATAAACATAAACATATATAAACATAAACATAAACATAAACATTCATTAAATAAAACATAAATTCATAGAGCAGGGACGACAGCGGCTCACAGCGGGGGCGCCGGCGGCAACGCGGAGGCGACGGGGTGGCGACGGGGGCGGCGGTGGAGGCGACGGGGCGGCAATGAGGGCGGCGGGGGAGGCGACGGGAGAGGGGCGGTGACGGGGGGCAACGGGGGACGGGGGACGGCGGTCGGCAACGGCGACGGTGATGGAGAACGCGTGAGATTCGGGCAGTCTGACGGCGTGGGTGGGGATCTGGCCTTCGGGGTAGAGAATGGGTCGAAATCTGCTAAGTGTTTGCTTATATACAGGGAGCATTGGTCCCGGTTCGTGGCACTAACCGGAACCAATGCCCACCTTTGGTCCCGGTTGGTGCCACCAACCGGGACCAAGGCCCTGTTTTCAGCAGTCCAAAGGGCGGGAAAGAGGGACCTTTGGTCCCGGTTGGTGGCACCAACCGGGACCAAAGGGTGGCATTGGTCCCGGTTGGTGCCACCAACCGGGACCAATGGTCCCTTTTCGTCAGCTGGCGAGAAACAGGGACCTTTGGTCCCGGTTGGTGCCACCAACTGGGACCAAAGATGGGTATTAGTCCCGGTTGGTTCCAACAACCAGGACGAAATGTTGGTGTTGCCCGGGGATAAATGTTTAGTCCCACCTCGCTAGCTGAGAGGGCTCGAGAGTGGTTTATAAGCGTTGCTGCGCCAACCCTCTCGAGGTCCTCTCAACTGCAGGCTTACGGGCCTAATTACACACTCCTTTGCCTGTGGGCCTACTGGTCCTTCTGGAGGCCTGAATCCTGACCCAACTAGCTGTTGGATTTCTAGTCGTATTCAGGCCGTGGTGGCCTAGTAGGCAACATTTTTTCCTATTTTTTCTTTTATTTTTGCATTATTTATTTTCTGTTGTTTCTACTTATAGTTTTTCAGTGATTCTTTTTTGCTTTTAGGTCACAAAAATTATAAACTTTCTGTTAGTGCCATTAGTTTTCAAATTTGAATAGTTTAAATTTGAATTCTTTGAAATTTATGTGAATCACTAGTTTGTGAATAACTTTACTATAAAAATAGATTTTTCAGTGATTCTTTTTTCCTGCTATTTAATATTACTTTGTTTTAACATTATATTCAATTTGGTAATTTTTAGGTTATTTTAAATGGTTGTTAAATCAAAAACAGATTTTGTTATTTTAGTTTGCTATTAAAGTTTCTAACAAAAAAATTCTGTATAAAAATTCTTTTTGCTATTGAAGAATATTATAGTTCATAAAATAATATTTAAATTGATTATTTTTAGTTCATTGTTTTTGCTAGTAGGGTTTCATAAAAGTTTTTAGTTGATTCTTTTTGCTATTAGTTCATTCTTTAAGCTAAATGACCCTGAAATTGAAAAGCACTACAAATGAACTCTGAAAAGGTTGAAAGTTGGCATGGTATCATCATTTCACCCACATAGCATGTGCTAAAAATTTGAGAGGGTTACGTCAAAAGATGGATGCACTTCATGTACAAGACGGACAGTCTCTTTCGAAGTATCGGTGTTTCGAACGAAAACTCATCTGTTACAAACGGATTTTATTTTCTTGAACTTATTTGAACTCCAGACTTTTTGTGTGTTCAAAATGCACCATTCAAAGCCAAATCATCAATTTTCAACCCTTTCTGACTTCATTTGTTATATTTCATGCAGTTATTGATTTTTGAGCTAAATGACCCTGAAATTGAAAAGCACTACAAATGAACTTTGGAAAGGTTGAAAGTTGGCATGGTATCATCATTTCACCCACATAGCATGTGCTAAAAAGTTTAGAGGGTTACATAAAAAGCTGGATGCAATTCGTGTACAAAACGGACAATCTCTTTCGAAGTATGAGGGTTTTGGATGGAAACTCATGTGTTACAAAAGGCATTTCATTTTCTTGAACTTATTTGAACTCCAAACTTTTTGTGTGTTTAAAATGCACCATTCAAAGCCACATCATCAATTTTCAACCCTTTCTGACTTCATTTGTTATTTTTCATGTAGTTATTGATTTTTTTGAGCTAAATGACCCTGAAATTGAAAAGCACTACAAATGAACTATGAAAAGGTTGAAAGTTGGCATGGTATCATCATTTAACCCACATAGCATGTGCTAAAAAGTTGAGAGGGTTACGGCAAAAGCTGGATGCATTTCATGTACAAAACAGACATTTTATTTCGAAGTATTAGGGTTTCGGACGGAAACTCATCTGTTACAAAAGACATTTCATTTTCTTGAACTTATTTGAACTCCAGACTTTTTTTGTGTTCAAAATGCACCATTCAAAGCCACATCATCAATTTTCAACCCTTTCTGACTTCATTTGTTATTTTTCATGCAGTTATTGATTTTTTGAGCTAAGTGACACTGAAATTGAAAAGTGCTACAAATAAACTGTGAAAAGGTTGAAATTTGGCATGTTATCATCATTTCACCCACATAGTATGTGCTAAAAAGTTGAGAGGGTTACGGCTGGATGCACTTCGTGTACAAAACGGACAGTCTCTTTCGAAGTATCTGGGTTTCGAACGGAAACTCATCTGTTACAAAAGGCATTTTATTTCTTTAGATGTAACTGCAGTGATATTCTAGAGCAAAGGCATCATCATAATAGTCGTGGAGAGAAAGTCTTCACTTTTTCTTCGCTTGTGTCCTTTGCTTATTGTGCCGTAACCATGGATAATCTTCATTGTTTAACAGGGTGCTTGGGGCAGCCTTGACGTTGAAGGGAGGAATTTCCTGAAACTTTTCATAATCTTCAAACATGTCTGTCTTGCCCTCCAATCCCACGATGTCTCTTTTGCCTGAAAGAACTATGTGACGCTTTGGCTCATCGTATGATGTATTCGCTTCCTTATCTTTTATTTTTCTCTGTTTGGTAGACATGTCCTTAACATAGAAAACCTGTGCCACATCATTGGCTAGGACGAATGGTTCGTCTGTGTACCCAAGATTGTTGAGATCCACTATTGTCATTCCGTAATGCGGGTCTACCTGTACCCCGCCTCTTGTAAGATTGACCCATTTGCATCAAAACAAAGGGACCTTCAAATCATGTCCATACTCAAGTTCCCATATCTCATCTATGAAACCATAATATGTGTCGACCTTACCATTGGTCGTTGCTGCATCAAAGCGGACACCGTTGTTTTGGTTGGTGCTCCTTTGATCTCGGGCGATCGTGTAAAATGTATTCCCATTTATCTCATACCCTTTGTAAGTCAATACAGTCAAAGATGGTCTCCTGGCCAACGAGTATAGCTCATCAGAAACAGTGTTGTCACACCTGAGACGTGTTTGCAACCAACTGCTGAAAGTCTTGATGTGTTCACATGTAATCTAGTCGTCACACTGCTCTGGGTGTTTGGAGCGCAGAATGTTCTTGTGTTCATCGACATACGGGGTCACCGAGGTAGAATTCTGTAGAACTGTGTAGTTTGCTTGAGACCAAGAATGCCCGTCCCCACATATTATTGACTTCGCTCCTAGCATGCCTTTTCCACTCAGTCTTCCCTCATACCGCGATTGAGGGAGACCAATCTTCTGAAGGTCAAAAATGAAGTCAACACAAAACCCAATGACATCCTCTGTTTGATGGCCCATGGAGATGCTTCCTTCTGGCCTAGCGCGGTTACGAACATATTTCTTTAGGACTCCCATGAACCTCTCAAAGGGGAACATACTGTGTAAAAATACGAGGCCCATAACGACAATCTCGTCGACTAGATGAACTAGGACGTGCGTCATGATATTGAAGAAAGATGGTGAGAACACTAGCTCGAAACTAACAAGACATTGCGCCACATCACTCCTTAACCTTGGTAGGATTTCTGGATTAATCACCTTTTGAGAGATTGCATTGAGGAATGCACATAGCTTCACAATGGCTAATCAAACGTTTTCCGGTAGATGCCCCTTGATGCAACCGGAAGTAGTTGCGTCATAATCACGTGGCAATCATGAGACTTTAGGTTCTGGAACTTTTTCTCTGCCATATTTATTATTCCCTTTATATTCGACGAGAAGCCAGACGGGACCTTCATACTGAGCAGGCATTCAAAGAAGATTTCCTTCTCTTCTTTGGTAAGAGCATAGCTGGCCTTCATACTGCTTTGGAGGCATGCCGTCTTTTTCGTGAACACGTTCCTAGTCCTCTCGTGCCTCCGATGTATCTTTTGTCTTCCCATACACGCCCAAGAAGCCTAGCAGGTTCACGCAAAGATTCTTCGTCACGTGCATCACATCGATTGCAGAGCGGACCTCTAGGTCTTTCTAGTAGGGTAGGTCCCAAAATATAGATTTCTTCTTCCACATGGGTGTGCGTCCCTCAGCGTCATTCGGAACAGATACTCTGCCGGGACCCTTTCCAAAGATTATTTGTAAATCATTGACCATAGCAAGTATGTGATCACCGGTACAGATGGCGGGCTTCTTTCGGTGATGTGCCTCGCCTTTGAAATGCTTGCCTTTCTTTCGACATTGATGGTTGGTCAGAAGAAATCGACGATGCCTAGGTACACATTCTTCCTGCAATTTTCTAGGTATATACTTTTGGTGTCATCTAAACAGTGCGTGCATACGTGGTATCCCTTGTTTGTCTGTCCTGAAAGTTTACTGAGAGCAGGCCAATCATTGATGGTTACAAACAGCAATGCATGCAGGTCAAAATCCTCCTGTTTGTGCTCATCCCACACGCGTACACCGTTTCCATTCCACAGCTATAGAAGTTCTTCAACTAATGGCCTTAGGTACACATCAATATCGTTGCCGGGTTGCTTAGGGCCTTGGATGAGAACTGGCATCATAATGAACTTCCGCTTCATGCACAACTAAGGAGGAAGGTTATAGATACATAGAGTCACGGGCCAGGTGTTGTGATTGCTGCTCTGCTCCCCAAAAAGATTAATGCCATCCGCGCTTAAACCAAACCATACGTTCCTTGCGTCACCTGCAAACTCCTTCCAGTACTTTCTCTCGATTTTTCTCCACTATGACTCGTCAGCGGGTGCTCTCAACTTCCCGTCCTTCTTACGGTCCTATCTGTGCCATCACATATTCTTGGCATGCTCTTTGTTTCTGAACAAACATTTCAACCGTGCTATTATAGGAGCATACCACATCACCTTGGCAGCAACCCTCTTCCCGGGGCGCTCGCCCTCAACATCACCAGGGTCATCACGTCTGATCTTATAGTGCAATGCACCGCATACCGGGCATGCGTTTCGTTCCTCGTACTCACCGCGGTACAGGATGTAGTCATTAGGGCATGCATGTATCTTTTGCACCTCCAATCCTAGAGGGCATACAACCTTCTTTGTTGCGTACATACTGTCGGGCAATTCGTTATCCTTTGGAAGCTTCTTCTTCAATATTTTCAGTAGCTTCTTAAATCCTTTGTTAGGTACACCATTCTCTGCCTTCCACTGCAGCAATTCCAGTGTGGTACCAAGCTTTGTGTTTCCATCTTCGCAATTGGGGTACAACCCTTTTTTGTGATCCTCTAACATGCGATCGAACTTCAACTTCTCCTTTTCATTTTCGCAATGTCTCTTTGCATCAACAATGACCCGGTGAAGATCAGCATCGGGCACATCATCTGGTTCCTCTTGATCTTCAGCTTCCCCGGTTGCACCATCACTGTATTCAGGGGGCACATAGTTGTCATTATCCTCTTCTTCTTCGCCGTCTTCCATCATAACCCCTATTTCTCCGTGCTTGGTCCAAACATTATAGTGTGGCATGAAACCCTTCACAAACAGGTGGCTGTGAAGGATTTTCTGGTCAAAGTAAGACTTCAAATTCCCACATGTAGGGCATGGACAACACATAAAACCATTCTGCTTGTTTGCCTTGGCCACTTCGAGAAAATGATGCACCCCCTTAATGTACTCGTCGCTGCGTCTGTTATCGTACATCCATTGTCGGTTCATCTGCGTGCATTATATATAATTAAGTGTGTCAAAAACCATTACAAAACATCGGGAATACAGAAGTGACCAAATTAATAGAAATTCATCATCACATTAAAACCAAACCATGGCACCATATAATAACAAACAATAATAAAAGTAAGAAAATCATACGAGTAAGTATATTTTCTTTTAGAAAGAAGATAAGATCAAGAGGCTCACCACACACGGGCGATCGACGACGGTTTCAGGATGGGGACGGGACAGGACGGACCGCCAAACCTAGACAAATCTTGACGAAAATGGAGTTTGGACAAGGAGCTTCGGGCATTGCATCGAACACCTCATGTGCATAGGAGGTGAGCTAGAGCAGCACAAAGCTCTAACACTGCTGTCCTGGAAAAATAGAGCACTCCACGGCTCTGCTAGCGGCGGGCAAGGGTTTATATAGGCAGACCATTGGTCCCGGTTCGTGGCTGGAACCGGGACAATAGGTCTCCCTTTGGTCCCGGTTCCATCCACGAACCGGGACCAATGGTCGTGGGTGTTGGGAATATGCCCTAGAGGCAATAAATAAAGTGTTTATTATTATTTTTCCTTGTTCATGATAATTTTTTATTATCCATGCTATAATTGTATTGATTGGAAACACATTACATGTGTGGATAAATAGACAACACTTTGTCCCTAGTATGCCTCTAGTGAACTAGCTCGTTGATCAAAGATGGTCAAGGTTTCCTAGCCATTGACATGTGATGTCATTTGATAACGGGATAACATCATTAGGAGAATGATGTGATGGACAAGACCCAAACTACAAACGTAGCATATGATCGTGTCAGTTTATTGCTACTATTTTCTGCATGTCAAGTATATGTTCCTATGACCATGAGATCATGCAACTCACAGACACCGGAGGAGTGCCTTGTGTGTATCAAACGTCGCAACATAACTAGGTGACTATAAAGGTGCTCTACAGGTATCTCTGAGGGTGTCTATTGGGTTGGCATGGATCAAGACTGGGATTCGTTACTCCGTGTGACAGAGAGGTATCTCAGGGCCCACTCGGTAATACAACATCACAATAAGCCTTGAAAGCAATGTGACTAAGTGTTAGTCATGGGATCTTGTGTTACGGAACGAGTAAAAAGACTTTCTAGTAACGAGGTTGAACTAGGTATGGAGATACTGACGATCTAATCTCGGGCAAGTAACATACCGAAGAACAAAGGGAACATCATACGGGATTAACTGAATCCTTGAGATACAGGTTCGACCGATAAAGATCTTCATAGAATATGTAGGAACCAATATGGGTATCCAGGTACCACTATTGGTTATTGACCGTAGAGGTGTCTCGGTCATGTCTACATAGTTCTCGAACCCGCAGGGTCTGCACACTTAAGGTTTGGTGACGTTTCAGTAGTATAGAGTTATGCATGGTGGTCACCAAAGGTTGTTAGGAGTCCCAGATGAGATCCCAGACGTAACGAGGAGCTCCGGAATGGTCCGGAGGTAAATATTGATATATAGGAAGACCTATTTTGGTCGCCGGAAAAGTTTCGGGCTCATCGGTAGTGTATCGGGAGTGCCGGTAGTGTACCGGGAGACCATCGGGAGGGGTATTTCGACCCAAGAGGCTACATGGGCTGTGGGAGAGTGAATACCAGCCCTTACTAGGCTGGTGTAAGTCCCACACAAGTCCCATGCGACTGGGAAGAAAAGCCCAAAGAGAAAAAGGTGGAAAAAGGCAAAAAGGCCAAAATAAGGAGGAGTCCTAGTCCTACTAGGATTGGAGGAGGATTCCTCCTCTCCTCCCACTTCGGCCGAAGCCTAGAGGGCTTGGCCCTTGCACCAAGTCTCCTCCTCTCATCCTCTTATATATACTAGAGTTTTTAGGGTTTTTGCACTTGATTTTTAGCCACGTGCTACCCGTTCCTCTAGTGCATAATTTCTCCTCTAGATCGGTTTTCTGAAGTGCTTAGGCGAAGCCCTGCCGGAATTGCTTCACCACCATCACCGCGGTGCCGTCATGCTGCCGAAGAACTCGTCTACTTCTCCGCTCCCGCTTGCTGGATCAAGAAGGAGGAGATCGTCATCAAGCTGCACGTGTGCTGAACGCGGAGGTGTCGTCCGTTCGGTGCTTGATCGGGACGGATCGTGATTGGATCGCGGGACGCTCGTCGATTTGGATCGCGAAGACGTTCGACTACACCAACTGTGTTTCTTAACGCTTCCCGCTTAGCGATCTACAAGGGTACGTAGATCCACTCTCCCTCTCGTAGATGCTCATCATCATGGATAGATCTTGCATGTGCATAGGAAATTTTTTGTTTCCCATGCAACATTCCCCAACAGTGGCATCATGAGCTAGGTCTATGTTTAGATGAGATCTCAAGTAGAACACAAAGAGTTTGTGGGCGTTGATGCTTAGATTGCTTCCTCCCTTGGTCGTGTTTTGGTTCACCGGTATTGTGGGATGAAGCGGCCCGGACCAACCTTACTCGTACGCTTACGAGAGATCGGTTCCATCGACTAACGTGTAACCTCGTTGCACAAAGATGGTTGGCGGGTGCCTGTTTCTCCTACTTTAGTTGGATCGGATTCTACAAAGTCGGTTCTTTAGAAGGTTGTAAAGCAACTTATGTATCACCATTGTGGTTTATGCGTAGGTGAGAATTGTTCTTGCTAGATACCCGTAGCAGCCACGTAAAACATGCAACAATAATTAGAGGACATCTAACTTGTTTTTTGCAGGGTATGTTGTGATGTGATATGGCCAATTACATGATGTTATATATGTGTTGTATGAGATGATCATGTGTTGTATAGAATATCACGACTTGCATGTCGATGAGTACGGCAACCGGCATGAGCCATAGGGTGTCTTTAATTATTGTATGACCTGTGTGTCCATCATTAAGCGCTATGTAATGCTTTACTTTATTGCTAAATGGTAGCAATAATAGTAGAAGCATGATGGGCGCGACAACCCCGATGGTGACACGTTGATGGAGATCAAGATGATGGAGATCATGGTGTCGTGCCGGTGACGATGGAGATCATGCCATTTCAAGATGGAGATCAAAAGCACAAGTTCATGGCCATATCATGTCACTTATGATTTGCATATGATGTTAATCCTTTTATGCACCTTTTTTTGCTTAGGATGACGGTATCATTATAAGGTGATCCCTCACTTAAATTTCAAGATGAATTGTGTTCTCCCCGAGTGTGCATCGTTGCGAAAGTTCATCGTGTCGAGACACCACGTCTTGATCGGGTGTGATAGACTCTACGTTCACATACAACAGGTGCAAGCCAGTGTTGCACATGCAGAACACTTGGGTTAAACTTGACGAGCCTAGCATGTACAAACATGGCCTCGGAACACAAGAGACCGAAAGGTCGAGCATGAGTCATATAGTAGATATGATCAACATGATGATGTTCACCATTGAAACCACCTCAACTCACGTGATGATCAGACTTGAGTTGGTGAATTTGGATCATGTGACACTCAGATGACCTGAGGGATGTCAAGTTGAGTCGGAGCTTTAGTAATTTGATTAACTAACTCATTATCTTGAACAATAGTCTAAGTAACTTTTGCATATTTATGTTGTAGATCAATGGCTCGCGCAGTAGCACCCCTGAATTTTAATGCGTTCCTAGAGAAAGCTAAGTTGAAAGATGATGGAAGTAACTTTTTTGAATGGGCCCGTAATCTAAGGGTTATCCTCATGGCTTCCTAGAAATCATATGTCCTTGATGCACCTCTTGGTGACTAACCCGAAGACATGTCATCCGAAGACGTTAAGAACGCTTGGGAGGCACGTTCTAGAGATTACTCAATAGTTCAGTGTGCAATATTGTATGGCTTAGAATCGGGACTTCAAAGACGTTTTGAACGTCATGGAGCATATGAGATGTTCCAGGAGTTGAAGTTTATCTTTTAGAAGAATGCCCGGATCGAGAGGTATGAGACCTCCGATAAGTTCTATGCTTGCAAAATGGAGGAGAACGGGTCTATAAGTGAACATATACTTAGAATGTCTGGGTATTCGACTCGTCTGGCGGAGTTGGGAATTGCCCTTCCACCAGAGGCAATCACTTACAGAGTTCTTCAATCACTGCCACCTAGTTACAAGAGCTTTGTGATGAACTATAACATGCACGGGATGAACAAGTCAGTCTCCGAGCTGTTTGCGATGCTAAAAGTCACTAAGTCTGAAATCTAGAAAGAACATCAAGTGTTGATGGTCAATAAAACCACTAGTTTCAATAAGAATGGCAAGGGCAAGGGCAAGAAGGGTAAAACCAAGAAGGATGGCAAAGCAGTTGCTACTCCTGTAAAGAAGCCCAAGCATGGACCCAAGCCAGAAACTGAGTGCTTTCATTGCAAGGGAACTGGTCACTAGAAGCGGAACTGCCCCAAGTACCTGGCTGACAAGAAGGCGGCCAACGATAAACAAGGTATATATGATATACATGTTATTGATTTGTACCTTACTAGCTCTCGTTGTAGTGCCTGGGTATTTGATACCGGTTCAGTTGCTGACATTGCAACTCAAAACAGGAGCTACGAAATAGAAGAAGGCTGGCAAAGGATGAAGTGACGATGCGCATGGGAAATGGTTCCAAGGTTGATGTGATCGTCGTCAGCATGCTCTCTCTTCGATTACCATCGGGATTAGTTATGAACCTGAATAATTGTTATTTAGTGCCTGCGTTAAGCATGAACATTATATCTGGATCTTGTTTATTGCGAGACGGTCACTCATTTAAATCAGAGAGTAAAGGTTGTTCTATTTATATGAGTAATATCTTTTATGGTCATGCACCCAATGTGAGGGGTTTATTCATATTGAATCTTGATAGTGATGATACACATGTTCATAACATTGATGCCAAAAGATGTAGAGTTGATAATGATAGTACCACTTTCTTGTGGCACTGCCGTTTAGGTCATATTGGTGTAAAAAGCATGAGGAAGTTCCATGCTGATGGACTTTTGGAGTCACTTGATTTTGAATCACTTGACACATGTGAACCATGCCTCATGGGCAAGATGACTAAAACGCCGTTCTCTGGAACAATGGAACGGGCGAGTGACTTATTGGAAATCATACATACTGATGTGTGCAGTCCAATGAATGTTACAACGTGTGGTGGATATCGTTATTTTCTCACCTTCACCGATGACTTAAGTAGATATGGGTATATTTACTTCATGAAACACAAGTCTGAAACGTTTGAAAAGTTCAAGCAATTTCAGAGTGGAGTTGAGAATCATCGTAACAAGAAGATTAAATTCTTGCGATCTGATCGAGGAGGTGAATAACTGAGTTATGAGTTTGGCAGTCACTTAGGACAGTGTGGAATTGTTTCACAATTGACACCGCTTGGAACACCACAGCATAATGGTGTGTCCGAACGTCGTAATCGAACCTTATTAGATATGGTGCGTTCTATGATGTCTCTTGCTGATTTGCCACTATCGTTTTGGGGTTATGCATTAGAGACATCTGCATTCACTTTAAATAGGGCACCATCGAAATCCGTTGAGACGACGCCATATGAACTATGGTTTGGCAAGAGGCCAAAGTTTTCGTTTCTTAAAGTTTGGAGATGCGATGCTTATGTCAAAAAGCTTCAGCTTGAAAAGCTAGAACCCAAAGCGGAGAAATGCATCTTCATAGGATACCCGAAAGAGACAGTCGGGTATACCTTCTATCTCAGATCCGAAGGAAAAGTGTTTGTTGCTAAGAACGGAACATTTCTTGAGAAAGAGTTTCTCTCAAAAGAATTGAGTGGGAGGAAAATAGAGCTTGATGAGGTTATTAAACCTTTACTTCAACCAGAAAGTAGCGCAGTGCAGAAAGATGTTTCTATGGAACCTACGACGAATGAAGAGGAAGTTAATGATGATGATCATGAAGCTTCAGACCAAGTTACTATTGAACCTCGTAGGTCGACAAGGGCGCGTACTGCTCCTGAGTGGTACGGCAACCCTGTCTTGGAGGTCATGTTGTTGGACAACAATGAACCAACGAGCTATGGAGGAGCGGTGATGGGCTCGGATTCCGAGAAATGGTTAGAGGCCTTGAAATCCGAGGTGGAATCCATGTATGAAAACAAAGTATGGACTTTGGAAGTATTACCTAAAGGGCGAAAGGCCATTCAGAACAAATGGATCTTTAAGAAGAAGACGGACGCGGACGGTAATGCCACCGTCTATAAAGCTCAACTTGTGGCAAAGGGTTTTTCACAAGTTCAAGGAGTTGAGTATGATGAGACATTCTCACCCGTAGTGATGCTTAAGTCTATCAGAATCATGTTGACAATAGCTGCTTATTTCGACTATGAAATTTGGCAGATGGACGTCAAAACAGCGTTCCTCAACGGTTTCCTTGAGGAGGAGTTGTATATGATGCAACCGGAAGGTTTTGTTGATCCAGAGAATGCTGACAAAGTTTGCAAACTCCAGCGGTCCATTTATGGGCTGGTGCAAGCATCTCGGAGTTAGAATAAGTGCTTTTATGAGGTGATCAAAGCGTTTGAGTTTATACAAGTTTATGGAGAAGCTTGTATTTACAAGAAAGTGAGTGGGAGCTCTATAGCGTTTCTATTATTATATGTGGATGACATATTGCTGATTGGAAACAATATAGAAATGCTGGAAAGCGTGAAGGAATATTTGAACAAGAGTTTTTCAATGAAGGACCTAGGAGAAGCTGCTTCAATATTAGGCATTAAGATCTATAGAGATAGATCGAGACGCTTAATAGCACTTTCATAGAGCACATACCTTGATAAAATTTTGAAGAAGTTCAAAATGGATCAGTCCAAGAAGGGTTTCTTGCCTGTATTACAAGGTGCGAAGTTGAGTAAGACTCAATGCCCAGTGACTGCAGAAGATAGAGAAAAGATGAGTGTCATCCCCTATGCTTCAGCCATAGGCTGTATCATGTATGTAATGTTGTGCACAAGACCCGATGTCAGCCTTGCCATAAGTATGGCCGGAAGGTTTCAAAGTGATCCTCGAATGGAGCACCGGGCAGCGGTCAAGAATATCCTTAAGTACCTAAAAAGGACTAAGGAGATGTTTCTCGTTTATGGAGGTGATGAAGAGCTCGTCGTAAAGGTTTACGTCGATGCAAGCTTTGACACTGATCCGGATGACTCTAAGTCGCAAACCGGATACGTATTTATTCCCAACGGGGGAGCGGTAAGCTGGTGCAGTTCCAAGCAAAGCGTGGTAGCCGATTCTACATGCGAAGCAGAGTACATCACAGCCTCGGAGGCGGCGAAGGAAGGTGTCTGGATGAAGCAGTTCATGACAGATCTTGGAGTAGTGCCCAGTGCACTGAATCCAATGACTCTGTTTTGTCACAACACTGGTGCCATTGCTCTGGCCAAGGAACCAAGGTTTCACAAGAGGACCAGACACATAAAGTGACGCTTCAACTCCATCCGCGATTACATCGAGGAGAAGAACATAAATATTTGCAAAGTGCACATGGATCTGAATGTTGCAGACCCATTGACTAAACCTCTTCCAAGGGCTAATCATGATCAACACCAGAACTGCATGGGTGTTCGATTCATTACATTGTAAATCACATAGTGATGTGAACTAGATTATTGACTCTAGTGCAAGTGGAAGACTGATGGAAATATGCCCTAGAGGCAATAAATAAAGTGTTTATTATTGTATTTCCTTGTTCATGATAATTGTTTATTATCCATGCTATAATTGTATTGATTGGAAACACATTACATGTGTGGATAAATAGACAACAGTTTGTCCCTAGTATGCCTCTAGTGAACTAGCTCGTTGATAAAAGATGGTCAAGGTTTCTTAGCCATTGACATGTGATGTCATTTGATAACGGGATCACATCATTAGGAGAATCATGTGATGGACAAGACCCAAACTACAAACGTAGCATATGATCGTGTCAGTTTATTGTTATTGTTTTCTGCATGTCAAGTATATGTTCCTATGACTATGAGATCATGCAACTCACGGACACCGGAGGAGTGCCTTGTGTGTATCAAACGTCGCAACGTAACTGGGTGACTATAAAGATGCTCTATAGGTATCTTCGAGGGTGTCTATTAGGTTGGCATGGATCAAGATTGGGATTTGTTACTAAAAGTGCGTTATATCGACTAGAGGGGGGGGTGAATAGGCAATTTTTACAAATTCATCACTTGAGGAATTTCAACTTTGAGAAATTTGAAATGTTATGAATAACTAGCAGCAGAATAAGTACTCAAGTGCATGAGGAACATAGTGACAGCATAGTCTTCATGATGAAATGAAACATGCACAAATAGAGAGTACCGTGATACAGGATAAGCAGTGGTGAACAAGGCAACTTGAAGAATTTGAGGTGAGGAATTTGTGAAAGTCTTCAGTCAAATTCCTCAAACAGTAACAATCAATTTCATCAGTAGGTTTATGAGAAATAAGGAGGTTGAGGAAATAGAACCAGGTAGCTCGATGGAGACAATGGTTTGATGACCCAGTTCCAACTGCTGTGACAGTCGTACGTCTGGTTTGGAGCGGCCTGGTATTTAAACCAGAGGACACACAGTCCCAGGACACACAGTCCTTACCGTATTCTCCTTGAGCTAAGGTCACACAGTCCTCGCCCAACACTCGTGGTAAGTCTTCAGGGTAGACTTCCAAAACCCTCACAAACTGGTCACCCGGCAATCCACAATTTACTGCTGGATGCTCTAGACCAAGGTCACTTCATGGTCCCCAATTGACTATAGGAGACTAGACCATGACGCCTAACCATCTGGAGAATACACAGTCCTCAAAGGTAACAAGCGTCGGTTCCACACAGGAATTTCTTCAGTGATGCTCAATGACTATGGGTTTTGTGGTTTGGTTGTGGGTTTTTCCTCACTAATAAGTTTCTATCAAAGTCCTCAGAGGATGGATTGCTCTCAAATGACAAGTGTTAGTTCTTTCTCGGAGCAGCCAACCAGCTAGTGGTTGTGGGGGTCGGCTATTTATAGCCAGGGTGCAACCTGGCATGATAAGACATAAATGCCCCCAATAATATGACCGTTATGTGGATAAGAATGATTGGGGACAGCTGGAGCTAAGCACAGCAACGGTCGGAATTTCGAACTATGAAAGTCCTCAGCTTATCAATATCCTCACTTGTAGGCAATTCGCACTCGCGAAATCCTAACTCCCCAGTCAGATCAATTTCTTCAGAGACCAGAAGAACTTCGTCTCTATCACTGAAAAACTTGTCTGAACTATAAGAGATTTCCAAAGGCTTCACTCGAAGGATTGTATGGGTTGAGGATTTTGGAGTTGAGCATCAGTTGGAAATTTTCCTTAGTATTACCTCGGCCCCCTTTAACAATACGATGTTTCCTATGACTCAAATAAAGGAAATGAAACTACGAAAACAAAAGTCTTCACGCTTCATATTTCTCGTTCATATCTTCAAGGTCACACCAACTTCTTCATTTTCAAAGTCTTCACAAAGTCTTCACCAAAGTCTTCAGCAAAGTCTTCACTTGAAGACATACATTTTTAGGGGTCGATAATCTCCGAATATATCAAACTCCTCATCGACTTATAGAGCCTGTGTACACTCACAAACACATTAGTGCCTTATCCTATAAGTCTTCAATACACCAAAATTACTATGGGGCACCAGATGCATTAACAATCTCCCCCTTTTGGGTGATTGATGACAAATAGGTTAAGTTTTCAACGAGAATAAACATATGAAGTGAAAGTACAGATTTTGAGGAATTTGATTGCAAGATATAGAAGAACTCCCCCTGAAGATGTGCATATTTGAGGAATTTGCTTTGGGCTGCAAATGCACATGGCAGGTTCAAAACATGGAGAACTCCCCCTATATCTTGTAATTCATACACGCATTCGAATATATGAAATGAAGAATTTGAAATGCGTGAGCAAGATGGTGTCTGACGAAATTCAGCATGCATGCATTAAGGTATTTGAGGAAATAAACATGCGAGGAAATAGTTCAAGAGTGTCAGACCACCATCGGACTTAAGTTTACAACTCAATAACCAAAAACTTCAGAAGAGCAAGAGTTGTAACTTAAACAAAAATAGCCCATATATATATAGACCCGCTTGAAGACTAACTCAAATTTTCTCCCCCTTTGTCATCATAGACCAAAAGGGAAGAAAAAGTGATGACTAACGCCCCATGAGAAATTTCATCTTGTTGGTGAAGAAGGAGCGTTAGCGTTGTCGGGGTCGATTGGTGATGCAGGGCCAGCAGCAATATCTTCAATGTCTTCATCTTCATCGTGCTCGCGAGATGAAGAATATGAACCGGTGACCATCAGAGGAACTTGGACTTTCTTGAACTTCTTCTAAGGACAGCGAGCGAAGTCAGGATATTCTTGAAAGTTCGGCTCATTCAATTCTTCAGAAGACATGATGTGAGTTAGCATAGCCCAAGAGCGCTTGAGGTCTTCATGAGCATAATAGTGGTTCCTCTTGACAGTGTTCTGCGTCACAGTCATATTCTGCACAATATACCCAAGTTGATGCTTTACCCACTTATGATTGCGATCGACCTTCTGATGAAGACTTATAAGAAGTTCGCGATGAGTCATCAATCGAGGGGCACACTCTTTGGGAGCTGAGGCCTTTGCATCAGAGTCTTGTGTGGCAGTGTCATCATTTGTGGAGAAGGAAGCGGCCTTGCGAAACTGTCCATCCAGGGGACGTGTTCCTTCATCAATAACAGACTTGCCTTTCCCTTCAACTGATGAAATTGTACTCTTGATGACTTCAATGGGTGGCAGGAAACTGAAGTGATTCTGGAAATCAGCTTTGTAGTGCACTGAGGACTTATCCCTGATGAATTTCATAATCCAGGGTGCATATGGCTTCTGCTCAAATGGAGCGACAGCAGCACTGGCCAAAGTCCTCATGAAGAAATCATGCAAGTTAATGGGAATACCATGGATGACGTTGAAGAGCATGTTCTTCATGATTCCTTCAACTTCTTCTTCTTCAGAGTTGTGACCCTTCTGAGGACATAGTGTGTTTGTCAATATGCGATAGTCTGTGTGAGGCACATAGAGCAGATCCTTCACTAAGAAGACTTGGCGTTGAGGCTTTCCAGATGGCAATGTCTTCATCAGCACATTCATCAGTTGATTAGGTAGAGGAGGTTCATCAAACAACTTGCGGGCTTCTTCTGAGGGAATTTGGATTGGGACACACTGAAGCAATTCAGAGGCTTGAGCAGTGAAGTGTGTTGTGCCAGTCATCCAGTCCAATATCCAAGAGTTGATGTCTGAGGAATCTCCGCTGATATGCAATGTGGCATAGAATTGAAGGATTATTTCCTCATTCCAATCACAGATGTCAACACAAACTGGAAGAAGTCCAGCATCATATAGAACTTGAAGCATAGGAGTAAATGATGGAAGACTTTCCATGTTAGCGTGAGGAATATGATGGTGCTCGAAGACTTTCTTCTTCTCATAGAGGACTGAAGCATAGTAATTCAGTTGAGTGGCAGTCCAGAACCTGTTGCATCCAGCCCTAGCCGCATCATAGGGGTTCGATCCCGCGAAGAACATGTGTTCATCAAAGAAATTGGTTTTGAGGAATTTGGGACAAACAGAGCCTTTGAGAGGCAGTCTTGGCTTGGGTTGAAGATTTGTCCGTGTACGCCCCTAGATCTCCGTTGGCATGGAAGGAACAGCAGTCTGAGTGACTTGAAGAGTTGGTTCCTCAGTAGTGGCCGGAGCATCAATTTCCTCAGCTGTTGCAGCTGGAATTTCTTTAGGGTCTGGAAGGTACAGGTGTTCAGAATCTTCAGGTATTTCCTCAGTTTGTGCAGGTGACTGAGGAATCAACATCAAGGGAGTTGCCACGGGTGAATTGGGATGTACAGATTCCCAATATTCATCATTTATGACAGGAGTAGTGTCACCAATGTCAACTTCTTCATCAATTTCTTCAGCGCCAACAGTTAGCAGAAGCTGGGGCGATAATACCTTGGGAGTTGATGCAGTGTCATCAATAACAATTTCCTCATCAAGAGGCTCTGAGGAAGCAGCTGGATGATTCTCTTCTTCTTGAGGAATATCATATGCTTCCCCAATTGGCACAATAGCATAGGCTGGTGTAGAGGAAATTGGAGTTGCATGAAGTGGTGTTGCTGAGGAACTTGTTAAAGTTTTCAACTTCTTCAACACAGGGGCTTCAGAAGTTGATGCTTTTCTTTTGAGGGGATTTTCCTCAGCAGTAGCGGTTTCTTCAGGAACGACTGATGCAGCCGCCCTGGGTGGTTCAGTTTCTTCAGGCACAGCGGATTCTTCAGCTGGCCTATCAGATTCTTCAGGCACAACATTGGAGGTTGTCCTAGCATGTTCTTCAATGGTCTGAGTTTCCTCAGCAGCACTAGCAGTTGCTTCTAGTGCAGAAGCATTTTCTTCAGCAGTTTCTTCAGGCTGAGCAATTTCATCAGCAGCCTGAGGAATTTCATCTTCAGTCTAAGCAATTTTTTCAGACTGAGTATTTTGTGGTTGCGATCAAGCTGCAACCCTGGTGTTGTGACCCTTTACAGCTGCTTGAGCAGCCCTGGCAAGTCTGACCTTGGTGCCCTTCCATTCAGCATCATATTTCTATTGATCTAGAGAGAGAGTGTGAATCTCGGACTGAACTGTGACGAGTTGATTTGGGGTCAAATTCATCACATTTTCGCGCAGAAACTTTTCTTTGCGAGTCTTGTTCCTCTTAGTTCTCTGATCTTGCTCTCTCTTCCATTGTTCTTCAGAGATGAAGTGGGTGAGGACATGATCCACTTCAGGAAGCAGATTTAGTGAGGAAAGTGGAGTGCTTGGGTCCTCATGCCATATATCAATGAAGTTGAGGATCATCTCGGGATCCAGCATGAGAGGAACAGAGCTACCCTTTGCTTTTGCAGCCCTGTGCTGACTTTGTCTGATGATTTCTACCAATTCCTCATCATCAGCTTCATCATCATCACTATCATTGTCAACAGAACATGAGAGGACTGTAACCAGAGCCTTGCTGGTGTGATGACTTGGTCTTTGACCACGTCCGGTTGTCTTCTTCAGTTTAAGCGTACAGGGACTGGTTAAAGACTTTGCAGTTGTGGAGGGGCTTGCAGTGAGCTTCGGAACTATGGTGAAACCCTTAGTCCTTTTGCATGTTGCCAGATGCACTGGGGTTGAGGACTTTTTAGCAGTTGTAGATGACTAAGCAACAACAGTTGCAGGTGCTGAAGGTTTTCTGGGTTGAGGCCTTTGACCTTGAGGAATTTCCACTGAGGATTTTGATGTTGAAGAACCAATCTTCAGAGCAGATTTCTTTACCAGTTTCTTCGGAGCACTAGCAGAAGCTCCGGCAGAGGCAGCGGCAGCAGAATCCTCGTTGAATTTCTTCACTGCCTCTTTGGCTTTCCTCGCCAACTTGGCTTGTTGCTTCTCCCACATGTCAGGAAAGGCCTCACCAGTTTTGAGGCTAGTAGGATCAGCAGTTTGGTTTGGAGCAAGAGGAGGTCTGCTGCAAGGTGGTTTCATAGCGAATTTCATCATGTATTTTGGAGTTACATAACGATATTCTCTCCATTCTTTGGACCATCTCCTCTCAATCTTTTGCAGATGGATCTTCCTCTGCTTGGTCGTCTCCTTTCCATGAGTTTCTTCGTCAGGTGTGCAATATTCATCATACAGATCCTCAAGGATCTCAAATGCAGTGTGCACATCTGGCTTTTTCCCTCCTTTCTGAGGTTTCTTTCCATCAAACATTTTCTTCACTTGAGGAATATGAGCTCTTGAAGATTCTGAAGAGGTACACCGTTTTTCTTCAAGTAGCGCTGCAAATGAGTTAAGTTGATGAGAACCTAGTGATTCATCAGCGGACATGCTGTACCTGTGAACAGAGTATAGGTGCGAGGAATTTGAAGAGGTCATATGCGTTCTCAGAAATTTTGAAGAAAAATAGGCGTGAGGAATTTGACCATGGTTGTCTTGAGGAATTTCACTAAGTGTTCTTAGCCTTAGGTTCCAGAGTTGTGCAAATTTGAGAATTCACACAATTGCGGAATCTTGAAGAAAGTCATTACTTAGGGAAAATCATCAAGTATCAAGTGTGAGGAGATGTAAGGTGCTTGTGTATTTGATTTATAACGTATAAACACCTATTGAGGAATAGTAGTTGTAGTTGAGGATCAAACAGGGGCAGTAAAAATAAATTTTAATTACCCTGGTGAAGAACACGACGAACACAGAGATGAAATGAGGAAGTTCGTCCGTTCAGATCTCCCACGCCCTAGCTTGGCAGAAGGAGACAGCTACAGCGGCGGTGGGATGAAGAATTCCGCGGCCGATGCGAGTACGACGACGACGAGGTTGAGGCAGCAAAGCTCTTCCTCACGGCGACGATGACTTTAGCGGCGGCGCTAGGTTGGAGCTCGGGAGAGGGATGAGATGCGTAGTAACCGAGCACAATTGATGGGAAGGGGGCATTTATAGAGGAAGTGAAAACTGATCCTCCCAAAGATTTTGGACAGGATTGCCCCTGACCTTTGCTCTCCACGCGACAGGTGTCACCCATGACCTGGGTAAAGAAGATTGTGGAGGATCGTGGGTTATCCAGGTGCGGGAATCGGAACAGTTTGAGCAGGAACCGCTGAAAATTTTGGTAGTGAAGATTTCAAAGTTTTCGTTCGCAAATTCTTCAGCTGTCAATGACACAGTGAAGACTTTGAACAAGTTTCAAAGTAGAATGCATATGAGGAATTTAAGAACAGTCTCGGTTGAGTTTAGCATAGATGGGGAAAGGGTCCGATCACATTCACTTAGATGAAAATCAACTTGAAGAATTAGCAATAAGTGAATGTTGTTGAGGACATTAAAAAAACTCATATATATATAGTCAATGAAGAATATGAATCTCAAAAGTTTTGAAGAATTTGAAAAGTTGATGAATTTGAAAACTTGAGGAATTTGCAAATTTGAGGAATTTGATAATTTGAAGAATTTGCAAAAGTGCTCAATTTTGAAGAATTTCAACTTTTGGTTGGTGGCGTAACCCACCGTATAAGAATGATGATTTCAGACACAGCTTACAATTGTCGTAGAGTTCTGAGAATCAAATTCTTCGTTAATTTCTTCACACTTAGAGAGTTATTCTTCATTGATTGAAGAAAAACGTTACTTCGTGTGTTGCACATCTAAGTCATCAATTTTGCATACGTGTTAGGATGTGTGTTCTTCATCAAAGAACATTCGAAGATTCTAAGATATTTAGCTCACACCGCAACTTGCAAAATCTCTTTTCATCCAAGGGCTTTGTGAAGATATCGGCCAGTTGTTCTTCAGTGGGAATGTTATTGATGGAGATGTCGCCCTTGAGTACATGATCTCGAAGAAAGTGATGACGAATCTAGATGTGCTTGGTATTGGAATGCTGAACTGGGTTGTACGCAATCTTGATGGCACTCTCGTTGTCGCAGTAAAGAGGCACATTCTTCAGCTTGATGTTGTAGTCCTTGAGGGTTTGCTTCATCCATAGTAACTGAGCACAACACGAGCCAGCAGCAATGTATTCAGCTTCTGCAGTGGAGAGTGAAACACAGTTCTACTTCTTCGAGGACCAACAGACTAAGGATCGCCGAGGATATGACATGTGCCTGAGGTTGACTTGTGATCCACACGATCTCCAGCATAGTCAGCATCAGAGTATCCGATGAGGTGAAGATTTGAGCCCTTGGGATACCAGAATCCAAGTGTTGGTGTGTGAGCTAAGTATCGAAGAATATGTTTCACAGCCTTATGGTGTGATTCCTTCGGCATTGCTTGGAATCGAGCACACATGCAAACACTTAGCATTATATCAGGCCTAGATGAACATAGGTACAATAAGGAGCCAATCATGGAGTGGTATACCTTCTGATCAAAACCTTTACCATTTTCATCAGTGTAGAGATGGCCTTTTGAAGGCATTGGAGTTTTGACGCCTTTGCAATCTTGCATGTTGAATTTCCTCAGAACATCTTTGAGGTATTTCTCTTGTGAGATGAAGATGCCATTGTCTTGCTGACGAATTTGAAGACCTAAGAAGAATTTCAACTCTCCCATCATAGACATTTGATATTCTTCACTCATCATATAGGCAAATTCATCACGGTAACGTTTGTCAGTACATCCAAAGACAATACCATCAACATATATTTGGCATATGAACAGTTCATTGTCATAGGATTTCGTGAAAAGAGTAGGGTTGAGTGAACCGGGTTTGAATCCTTTCTTCATGAGGAATTCCTTTAGAGTGTCGTACCACGCCCGAGGGGCCTGCTTGAGGCCATAGAGGGCCTTGTTTAGTCTGAAGACTTTGTCAGGATGCTTAGGATCTTCAAAACCTGGGGGTTGAGCAACATATACTTCTTCCTCAAGCTTACCATTGAGGAATGCACTTTTCACATCCATTTGATATAAGATGATATTATGATGGTTAGCGTAAGCCAGTAATATGCGAATAGCTTCAAGTCTAGCAACAGGTGCAAAAGTTTCATCAAAATCAATTCCCTCAACCTGTGTATAGCCTTGAGCTACAAGTCGAGCCTTGTTCCTCACCACAAGACCATTTTCATCTTGCTTGTTGCGGTAGATCCACTTCGTACCTATGATGTTATGCTTGCGAGGATCTGGCCGCTTGACAAGTTCCCACACGTTGTTGAGCTTGAACTAATGCAATTCCTCTTGCATAGCTTGAATCCATTCGGGCTCCTTGAATGCTTCATCAACTTTGGTGGGCTCTAAGATAGAGACAAAGGCAAAGTGCCCACAAAAGTTAGTTAGATGTGAAGCTTTTGAGCGTGTGAGAGGACCTGGTGCATTGATGTCATCGATGATTTTGTCAATCTGCACTTCATTTGCTACTCTTGGATGAGCAGGTTGATGAGGCTGAGGATTTTCATCAGCACCATTTTCTTTAGGTATATCAGCATGAGAGTCTTCATTTGTTGGAATGATTTCCTCAGTGGGTATGACATCTTCAGTTGCCTTCAGCTTGATGGATTCCTCAGGAGATTGTTCATCTAACACAAAAGGCAGGTGCTCTCTTTGCGAGCCATTAGTTTCATCGAACCGCACATCTATAGTTTCAACCACCTTGTGATGGTAGGTGTTGAAGACTTTGTAGGTGTGCGAGTCCTTTCCATAACCAAGCATAAAACCTTCATGTGCTTTCGGTGCAAACTTAGAACTATGGTGAGGATCTCTGATCCAGCATTTTGCATCGAAGACTTTGAGATAACTTACATTGGGTTTCTTGCCTGTCATGAGCTTATATGAAGTCTTCTTGAGGAATTTGTGAAGATATACCCCGTTGATGATGTGGCATGCAGTATCAATTGCTTCAGGCCAGAAGCGACGAGGGGTTTTGTATTCGTCAAGCATGGTTCGAGCCATCTCAACAAGAGTCATGTTCTTGCGCTCCACGATGCCATTCTGCTGAGGAGTGTAAGGAGCAGATAACTCGTGAGTAATACCAAGTTCATCAAGATATTCATCAAGGTTAGTGTTCTTGAATCCAGTCCCATTATCACTCTTGATATGCTTGATCTTGACGCCAAAGTTGGTGGAGGCCCTTGAAGCAAATCGTCTAAAGACATGCTGCACTTCATTTTTGTACAGGATGATATGCACCCATGTGTAATGAGAGTAATCATCAACTATGAAAAATCCATACAAAATTGAAGAATTTGTTAGTACGGAGTAGTGAGTGGGACCAAAGAGGTCCATATGAAGCAATTCAAAAGGTCGAGTAGTGGTCATGATTGTCTTCGAGGGATGCTTGGATCTGGTCATCTTCCCAGATTCACATGCACCACAAAGGTGGTCCTTGAGGAATTTGACACCCTTGATGCCAATGACATGCTTTTTCTTCATGAGTGTGTGCGGGTTTCTCATACCAGCATGTCCAAGTCATCGGTGCCACAGCCAGCCTTCTGAAGACTTTGCAAGTAAGCAAGTGGCAGGTTGAGGACCTGTAGAGAAATCAACAATATACAAGTCTCCTCTCCTAAAGCCTTCGAAGACTTTGGAATTGTCAGATTCCATGATGACAACACAATGATATTTTCCAAATACGACAACCATATCAAGATCACAAAGCATTGAGACAGACATAAGGTTGAACCCGAGGGATTCAAAAAGCATCACCTTGTCCATGGTTCGGTCCTTTGAGATAGCAACCTTACCAAGTCCCAATACCTTGCTTTTTTCCTTTGTCTGCGTAGGTGATATGCTTCAGAGGTGATGGAGTGAGTGGAAAATTCATCAGTAGATTCTTGTCACCCATCATGTGGTTTGTGCATCCACTATCGAGAACCCACTCATTAGCTTTTAGAGTATCATCCTGTAGATGAATTAGTACAACTTACGAACTCATATGCTTCAGAGTGAAGAATATGATATCAACTTCATCAGACAGAATTTCATCACATAAGATAGTAAGCAAGTAGAGTTACGACGTGAGAAATGAAGAATTCATTTGATCATGGTTAGCTAGCGTCCTTTCAAGCATTTCCTCAGGTCTCCAGCAAATTCATCAGATGTTCAAATTCATCTGGAGACCTGACCCTGCATAAGATGTCAGTTTGTTTTCTTCACCACCCACATCTGGAGGGGTGGCAAAGAGTTCATCATTCTGCGAGCACCATGTGAGAAGGGAGGCATTGAAGCAAGTGCGCTTCGTTTCACAGGGCAAGGGTTAGAGTATTCAAATGAATAAGCAGAGAAATTCTTCGAGGACTTATGAACATAATGGTTTGAAGAATAATGCACATATTCATAACTCTTAGGTTTTCCCTGAGAAACAGAGGCATTAGCACGAGAATGATGATTTTGACCATTTGAGGAATCTGGTCCAAGTGAGGACTTTGATCTGGGGTTCCGATTTTTCATGAGTGGTGTCGTGAGGACATTCACTTGAAGATTTTGTAGGTAGCTCTTGGGAACCCAGATTTTCTTCATAGGAGAACCGTTCCTGCAGTTAGTTCCAACATATCTAGCAAATACTTCACTTCTCTGATTTTTGAAGAATCTGTAACTGGAGCCAAGTGACTCATCAGAGGAATATGAAGTTTCACAAGTAAAGCCAGATAAAGTGGATGGATCTACAGGAGATCCTTTTGCAGCAAACCATGAGGTTTTGGGGTACTACTCAGGTGTCCAGTAGGATCCATCAGCGTTGAGTTTCCTCACAATGGCAATACCCTCTTTCCTAGGGTTCCTGTTCAGAATCTGCTTCTTGAGGACATCACAAAGGGTTTGATGCCCTTTGAGACTTTTGTATATGCTTGTCACATACAATTCCTTCAACCCTGCATTGTCATCAGTAATACTAGTGGTATCCTCAGATGAGGAATTTAAGACCACGGGAATAGTTGAAGAAATTGCAGCAATAGAATCATTTGAACATCCAGGTGAAGAATTAGCAGTTTCACGTTCGATGCATTTCAAACAAGGCGGAACAAATTCTTCCTGAGCGGTACTGATCTGTTGAGCCAGTAAGGAATCGTTTTCCCTTTGGAGATCCTCATGTGACACCCTCTGCTTTTCAAGATCTTGCTTTCTTTGAATAAATTCAAATGAAAGCTTCTCATGATCGGCTAAGAGGTCGTTATGATGACTCTAAAGGTTATCATACTTTGTCTGAAGACTTTTAAGATCAACAGACAGAGTTTGAGTACGATCCACTTCACGATTTAACAGATCATCACTTTTGTTTAGCATTTTCTGAAGCTTTTCAAGTGCACTTTGTTGCTTAGTGGCAATTTTAACAAGTTTAGCATAGCTAGGTTTCACATATTCATCAGATTCACCTTCACTTGATTCAGATGAGGAATGATGTTTGTGTACCTTTGAGCCTTTTGCCATGAAGCAATAAGTGGGAGCATAATCATCATTGCTGACATCAGAGCCGTTGGAGTGGTCATATTCTTCATTGTTGAAGATGGACTTGCTGAAGAAAGCAATAGCGAGAGCAAGGCTAGCAACACCAGATTCTGATTCCTCCTCAGATTCTTCATGTTCTTCATATTCTTCAGACTCTTCCTCAGAATCCATTTCCTTGCCTATGAATGCTCGAGCCTTTCTGGAACCAAACTTCTTGTGCTTTGAGGACATTGAAGATGAGGACTTTGCAGATGAGGACTTTGAAGATTTCTTCTTTTTCTTTGAGTCATCAGAACTATCATCCTTGTATTTCTTCTTCTTCTTTGAGTCTTTTTCCCAGAGAGGACAATCAGAGATAAAGTGGCCAGGCTTCTTGCAACGATGACATGTTCTCTTTTTATGATACTCTGAGGAATCTGATTTCCTCAAGCCACTTTTTGATGACTTTCCAAATCCACCTCTTCTTGAGAACTTCTGGAATTTTCTCACAAGCATAGCTAGTTCCTGACTTAGTTCTTCAAGATCACCAAGGCTACTGTCAGAATCTTCTTCTTCAGATGAGGAAATTGCTTTTGCCTTCAAAGCACGAGATCTTTCATAGCTTGGCCCATAGAGGTCTCTCTTTTCAGCTTGTTGGAATTCATGAGTATTGAGTCTCTCAAGGATATCACCAGGATCAAGAGCTTTATAATCTCCGCGTTCTCGGATCATCAAAACCAGAGTATCAAATGAGGAATCGAGAGATCGTAGCAGTTTCTTCACCACTTCATGGTCAGTGATATCAGTTGCACCCAGTGCTTGAAGTTCATTGGATATATCAGTGAGGCGATCAAATGTTTGTTGAACATTTTCATTGTCAAGTCTCTTGAAGCGGTTGAAGAGATTGCGAAGAACATCAACACGAGAGTCACGTTGAGTGG
Organism: Hordeum marinum; assembly: GCA_022496015.1. Lineage (NCBI taxonomy): Eukaryota > Viridiplantae > Streptophyta > Magnoliopsida > Poales > Poaceae > Hordeum > Hordeum marinum. The sequence continues at coordinate 448,081,818 of CM039678.1, read as the reverse complement.
AAACACATTCGTTGACTTTGGACAACCTATCCCAGATAATCTTAGCAGATTCCAAAGCACTTACTCTGCCATACTGACCTTTGCTCAGATGACCACAGATGATATTCTTTGCTTGAGAATCGAGTTGCTTGAATCTCTTCACATCAGCAGCTGTAATAGTGGGAGTGACAGAGGGGGGGGGGTGAATAGGCGATATTTACAAATTCATCACTTGAGGAATTTCAACTTTGAGGAATTTGAAATGTTATGAATAACTAGCAGCGGAATAAGTACTCAAGTGCATGAGGAACATAGTCTTCATGATGAAATGAAACATGCACAAATAGAGAGTAGCGTGATACAGGATAAGCAGTGATGAACAAGGCAACTTGAAGAATTTGAGGTGAGGAATTTGCGAAAGTCTTCAGTCAAATTCTTCAAACAGTAACAATCAATTTCATCAACAGGTTTATGAGGAATAAGGAGGTTGAGGAAATAGAACCAGGTAGCTCAATGAAGACAATGGTTTGATGACCCAGTTCCAACTGCTGTGACAGTCGTACATCTGGTTTGGAGCGGCCTGGTATTTAAACCAGAGGACACACAGTCCCAGGACACACAGTCCTTACCGTATTCTCCTTGAGCTAAGGTCACACAGTCCTCGCCCAACACTCGTGGTAAGTCTTCAGGGTAGACTTCCAAAACCCTCAGAAACTGGTCACCCGACGATCCACAATTTACTGCTGGATGCTCTAGACCAAGATCACTTCGTGGTCCCCAATTGACTACAGGAGCACTAGACCATGACGCCTAACCGTCTGGAGAATACACAGTCCTCAAAGGTAACAAGCGTCGGTTCCACACAGGAATTTCTTCAGTGATGCTCAATCACTATGGGTTTTGTGGTTTGGTTGTGGGTTTTTCCTCACTGATGATTTTCTATCAAAGTCCTCAGAGGATGGATTGCTCTCAAATGACAAGTGTCAGTTCTTTCTTGGAGCAGCCAACCAGCTAGTGGTTGTGGGGGTCGGCTGTTTATAGCCAGGGTGCAACCTGACATGATAAGACATAAATGCCCCCAATAATATGACCGTTATGTGGATAAGAATGATTGGGGACAGCTGGCGCTAAGCACAGCAACGGTCAGAATTTCGAACTATGAAAGTCCTCAGCTTATCATGATCCTCACTTGTAGGCAAGTTGCACTGGTGAAATCCTAACTCCTCAGTCAGATCAATTTCCTCAGAGACCAGAAGAACTTCGTCTCTATCACTAGAAAACTTGTCTGAACTGTAAGAGATTTCCAAAGGCTTCACTCGAAGGATTGTATGGGTTGAGGATTTTGGAGTTGAGCATCAGTTGGAAATTTTCCTTAGTATTACCTCGGGCCCCTTTAACAGTACGATGTTTCCTATGACTCAAATAAAGGAAATGAAACTACGAAAACAAAAGTCTTCACGCTTCATATTTCTCGTTCATATCTTCAAGGTCACACCAACTTCTTCATTTTGAAAGTCTTCACAAAGTCTTCAGCAAAGTCTTCACTTGAAGACATACATTTTTAGGGGTCGATAATCTCCGAATATATCAAACTCCTCATCGACTTATAGAGCCTGTGTACACTCACAAACACATTAGTGCCTTAACCTATAAGTCTTCAATACACCAATCACTAAGGGGCACTACATGCACTAACAGTTACTCCGTGTGACGGAGAGGTATCTTAGGGCCCACTCGGTAATACAACATCACAATAAGCCTTGCAAGCAATGTGACTAAGTGTTAGTCACGGGATCTTGTGTTACGGAACGAGTAAAAAGACATACTGATAACGAGGTTGAACTAGGTATGGAGATACCGACGATCGAATCTCGGGTAAGTAACATACCGAAGAACAGAGGGAACATCATACGGGATTAACTGAATCCTTGACATAGAGGTTCGACCGATAAAGATCTTCATAGAATATGTAGGAACCAATATGGGCATCTAGGTCACGCTATTGGTTATTGATCATAGAGGTGTCTCGATCATGTCTACATAGTTCTCGAACCCGCAGGGTCTGGACACTTAAGGTTTGGTGACGTTTCGGTAGTATAAACTTATGCTTGGTGGTGACCGAAGGTTGTTCGGAGTCCCGGACGTCACGAGGAGCTCCTAAATGGTCTGGAGGTAAAGATTGATATATAGGAAGTCCTATTTTGGTCGCCAGAAAAGTGTCGGGCTCATCGGTAGTGTACCGGGAGTGTCGGTAGTGTACCGGGAGACCATGGGGGGGGGGGGTATTTCGCCCCAAGAGGATACAAGGGCTGTGGGAGAGTGAATACCAGCTCTTAGTGGGCTGGTGGAAATCCCACACAAGGCCCATGCGGCTGGGAAGAAAAGCCCAAAGAGAAAAAGGTGAAAAAAGGCAAAAAGGCCAAAATAAGGAGGAGTCCTAGTCCTACTAGGATTGGAGGAGGATTCCTCCTCTCCTCCCACTTCGGCCGAAGTCTAGAGGGCTTGGCTCTTGCGCCAAGTCTCCTCCTCTCTTCCTCTTATATATACTAGAGGTTTTAGGGGTTTTGCACTTGATTTTCAGCCAGGTGCTACCCGTTCCTCTAGTGCATAGTTTCTCCTCTAGATCGGTTTTCTGCATGCTTAGGCGAAGCCTTGCCGGAATTGCTTCACCACCATCACCACGGTGCCGTCACGCTGCTGGAGAACTTGTCTACCTCTCCGCTCCCTCTTGCTGGATCAAGAAGGCGGAGATCGTCATCAAGCTGCACGTGTGTTGAACGCGGAGGTGCCGTCCGTTCGATGCTTGATCGGGACGGATCGTATTGGATCGCGGGACGCTCGGCGATTTGGATCGCGAAGACGTTCGACTACACCAACCGCGTTTCTTAATGCTTCCCGCTTAGCGATCTACAAGGGTACGTAGATTCACTCTCCCTCTCGTAGATGCTCATCACCATGGATAGATCTTGCGTGTGCGTAGAATTTTTTTGTTTCACATGCAACGTTCCCCAACAGTGGGCCAAGAGCGAGGTGCATTGGTCCCGGTTCGTGACTGGAACCGGGACCAAAGGGGCCAGATGAACCGGAACCAATGACCCACGTGGCCTGGCCGGCCCCCTGGGCTCACGAACCGAGACGGTTGCCACCTTTGGTCCCGGTTCGTGAGCGAACCGGAATTAATGGAATTATGAGGTCCGAACCAATGCCCTGTTTTTTACTACTGATGGTGACTTTGTCAATATCAAAACTTGTCGGCTTAGTTTTTCCAAGGTGCTCACAAGGATACAATGAGTGTGTGCGTGTTTATAGAAGTGGATACACATGTGTTTGTGAGTGTCTATATTAGTATTGTGTTTTTAATGGGGATTTTACAAAGTTGTCGTCTAGTTGACGTAAGAAATTTACAAGAATATCTTGCCTCGGACATCTCAAAGTCAATTTAATATGTGGTTTGATCTTAGGTTTCGACTCCTACAAATTTTAGAGGGAATGGATGTTTCCTACAGGAATTTATAGGTTAATCCCTTAAAGAAAAAATGTTATAATATTCCCATCCTATGATTTTATTTATTTATTAAACTTTTGTACCAAATGAGCCCTAAAAATGACGGTGTAATAGCGAAATGGGGAGTTATATTGTGGAAAGACGGTACAAAGTTAGAAAAATGTAGCCCGTATCAAGAATTGAGGAGCAGTACCAAAAGGTAGCATCTTTTATTGATCAAATTTATTTGGGCCATGCACCAAGAAGGCGTCACACTGTTCATCTTATTGTATTCCCACTTCCCACGCTGTTCTTCTATCAATCTCTGAATCCTCTAACATCAGACTTTGGGAATGGCACGCAGAGACTCCTTGAGCTTCTCAGAGGAGTGTGAGAGATCAATCATGTCGCCTCTCAGGTACCGGTCGTAGGCGGCGAGGTCGAAGTGGCCGTGGCCGCACATGGCGATCAGGATGACCTTCTCCTCCCCTGTCCTCTTGCACTCCAGCGCTTCCCTGATCGCCGCCGCGATTGCGTGCGTCGGCTCCGGCGCCGGGATGATGCCCTCCGTCCGTGCAAATTGTATTGCAGCTGCAGATGATTCATCAACGAAGACAAGGAATGTCTGAGTTCAGATACATGGTCAAGAGACCAGAAATCAACAGCAAGATTCAGAGATGCTCACTGGTCAGAAATCAGAACAACCAAGTGAGATCATTAGCAGTACCTTCGAAGCACTCAGTTTGCTGTATGGACATGGCCTCCATGAACCCGAGCTCATACACATGGGAGATCAGAGGCGCCATTCCATGGTAGCGAAGCCCACCTGCAGAAAATGGCTTTGCATCAGTAAACAGAGCAAGCCAATTAATGGAGACAGAGGAGGAGTCGCAGTGATCAACACCTGCATGGATGGGATCGGGGACAAAGTCGTGGCCGAGGGTGTGCATCTTCATCAGCGGCGTCAGCCCGGCCGTGTCGCCGTAGTCGTAGGCGTAGACGCCCTTGGTGAGAGTGGGGCACGCCGCGGGCTCCACGGCCTTGAACTGCGGGTTCATCCGGCCGGCCAGCTTCTCGCGCATGAAGGGGAAGGCGAGCCCGCCGAAGTTGGAGCCGCCGCCAGTGCAGCCGATGACGACGTCCGGGGTGTCGCCGATGGCCGCCAGCTGCTCCAGGCACTCCTCGCCGATGACGGTCTGGTGCAGCAGGACGTGGTTGAGCACGCTGCCGAGGCAGTACTTGGTGTCGGCATTGGTGGCCGCGACCTCCACCGCCTCAGAGATGGCCATCCCGAGGCTCCCCGGGCTGCTCGGGTCCGCCGCCAGCAGCCTCCTGCCGGCCTCCGTCACGTCGGACGGCGACGGGTGCACCTTGGCGCCCCACGTCTCCATCATCAGCCTCCGGTACGGCTTCTGGTCGTACGACGCACGCACCTGCCACACCTCGCAGTTGAGGCCGAAGAGGGTGCTGGCGAAGGAGAGCGCGCTGCCCCACTGGCCGGCGCCAGTCTCGGTGACCACGTTCTTGACCCCCGCCGCCGCGTTGTACCACGCCTGCGGCACGGCGGTGTTGCCCTTGTGCGACCCCGCCGGACTAGTGCCCTCGTACTTGTAGTAGATCTTCGCCGGCGTGCCGAGCAGCTTCTCCAGCCTCTTGGCCCTGCCATGCCACCACCGCAAACCCCTTACTCCACGCTCCCCTGAATCGTGACAGCAGCAGCAACCAGAAAACTACAGAGTTGTTTTCTTTACCTGATGAGCGGCGTGGGGCGCCAGAGCTCGTAGACATCGCGGACCTCCTCGGGTATGTCGATGAAGCGCTCCTCCGTCAGCTCCTGCCTGATGAGCTCGTCGGGGAACAGAGGGGCTAGGTCGCTGGGGTTCAGCGGCTGGTGCGTCCCCGGGTGCAACATCGGCGGCGGCTTCACCGGCAGGTCGGCGATGAGGTTGTACCATTGCTTCGGGACGCCCACGTTGCCTGGGTACGAGCCGGCCCTGGCGGCGAAGCTCCTACGGCCAGTGACAGCAACTCTCTGCTTTGGTAGGCGATGAAATGAAGAAGCTTGCTCCGGGACTGCTGCAATGTTAGGTACTGTCAGGCATCAGCTTGATGTTTGCAGCGCCACAATTAAATCACAACCACGAAAACAATACACCATATCACTAAACTCTTTAGAATTGAAGGCCTCTTGTTTAACTGATGTTATCAATTTAAAATTAGGTCATCGATTTTGATCGGATCAACAATCCCTTACTCAATTATTTTAATTCGTTATGCTCTCTTATTTCATCAAGAAATTAAATATTAAAATTCATGATTTTGATCGGATCAATAATTTTTCAAAACAACTGGAAGCAGCCAGCCTATAAAAACTTATCAATTCTAAGCACCCTCTCATCATCTATAAAAATAATGTAGTCATATGATAATGTAGCATCTATATAGTACATGCAGCCACCACCGACCTAGAATTTTTTTCCATATAAGTATGAGTAGATTAACATATCATAAAATCATATCAAGAAAGCCCGCTAATACACCGCATTATATGAATGAATAAAACCCGCCGGCCATGGAAATGCGAACACTCGACCTCATCCTAACAAGCCGAAGGTACTACCACTAAGCCAAGTCAAGCTTGTTGTCTCGCTGTGACCTATATTTGGCACCAAAAAACCTAATAACTCAGAAAGGGTTTAAATGGCCTACAGTGGCCGATGGCCCATTGTTACCATGATAGTGTTTTTAGTTCATACTAAATACGATTAAAATTATCTAAAAACTATTAAAATTCATATTTACCATTTCCCCTAATAATATTAAATTCATCTTTACCCTTATTTTTTCTAATAATGCTTAAATATATTTTAAAATTACAAGAACAATATTTTAAGTAATAATATTTCTCATAAGGTGAATACATGAATATTTATCTAAATGCATGAATAAAGCCAAAAATAAATGTATATTGTTCTGAATACATTAAGTGCATGATTTTTTATAATTTATGAAAATTATTATAATTCATAGATATTATTTTAAATAAGAAATATGAAACATCAGGGTGTTTTTCGCAAAATAATCAGACCACATGCCCGTCCCCGCCTTCCGGTCACTGACATTGGGTCCAATGCCATGTTGGCGCACCTTGTTAGCATGTCGTGCGTATACAAAACGTGATTAGCATCGTAGATGCACGCCCAAGCCAAGTTTTGACACCGGTTCAATGTATGCCTCAAGTTTTAGCACCAAACTGACTTTTTTTTGTTAAGTTCAGACACATGTGGTGTAATTGACTTTGTATAAAAGGCAGTATATGGATAGGTATTGAAGAAATGGCATATGTAGAGGTATGAAAAATTGCAGTGGCATATTTCCAACTTCGGTTTTCGTAATGACAATTTTCCAACTCATGAAAGTTGGAGTGGCATGAATCCGATTAATCCATAAATAAAAGACACTTGATCATCTTTCCCGCTGACCAAACCTAATATTGACTCCATTCTAAATTTAAGGTGTATTGGTTTATTAAAAAGTCAACTTTTTTAACTTTAACCAAGTTCACAGGCAAAAGTACTGACATCCACAATATTCATGATGAATCTAAAAATCCGATTTGATATTATGAATACTCATATATTTCTACAGAAATATGGTCAGATTTAAAGAGGGTTAATTTTTCAAAATCTAATACACCTTATGTAATATAGATTGAGTACAAAAATTATGAAAATTCAAAAATATCAACGGCGCAGCAAAGCGTGCCCAACCCTTCTAGTTAATGACTAATTACCACAAATTAAATTTGCCTAATGATTTCAAACTGAATAACGAGTATTGACAATGTTGTTGATCTATTACCTCTGTATTAATTTCTTTCAGCTATAAGTATTTCGGTATAGAGGAAGTAAAAAAACATAGCCAATATTGTATTGGATGGAATGATTATTGGTAGGTACCAACAACACAGGCGTGCCCATCTACACAGTTATGCTGTGCATTCATGCAGCTTGGACCAACGCGATGTTGACTTGACGCCAAAACAAAATTGATTTCAGTATTCATATCCAGCTCCACGAATAGATAGAGAATAGCCCCTCGTTGATATCGATCCGTTTTGGGGATGACCTCGCGTTCTTTTCTGACTTAATTTTGATGTTATCATCACCTATGCTCTCTCTCTCAGCTACCCACTATCTCCAAAGAAACAAGAAAGCCTTCAGGATTCGTGATCTGTTGGATTGGTTTGTTTCTTTGGGAGTTGGGACTGGACACGAATAACTGAATAACAGCACAACCAGAACCAATCACATCCTGAGAAAATCCTTGAAAACCAAGTGCGCATGAAACAAATCAAGCGTACGGATCGAAATGGTCTCCCTGTTCATCTGTTATCTGGAACTGCATCCACTAACAAGCTAGGCATGTACTACATCCCCAAAGAACCAAGAAGACTTTCAGGGTTCAGGGGGTGTTGGATTGGTTCGGGAATTGGGACTGGACAAGGAGAATAACAGAATAACAACACAACTGGAGTAGAACCAAATCACATCCTGAGGAAACCCTTGAAACCCAAGTAGGCGTAATCCAAATCAAGCGTGCGGATCGAAATGGTTTTGAGCGGGGAGAAGAAGGGAGCAGGACCAGGATGAGGAGGGTTCATGCCATGCACGGGCGCGCGCACCTGGGAGCCGGGGCGGGCGAAGGGCGGTGGAGGCGGTGGCCATTCCTTGTCGTCGAGACGGAGCCGCCGCCGCGGCGCCTGATTGTCCTGGCTTCCTGGATCGCGCCCCGCCCCGAAAGCTGCTCTGCTCAGTGACTAGTAGTCAACCACGCGGGGTGTGGGTGAGAGGAGAGAGGGGCTGCCTGCCGCCGAGTGGCGTCAGGCGAGTAGTTAACGCTGCAGGGCTTCTCGGGCCCTCCCTCGTGCTACAGGTGGATTGGGTTGGATGCTGCCCGCAACGACGTACAACGGACGGTGTCCTGCAGCACCTGCTAGTATACTGCGTGGACTGGGGCGTGGCCGCGTGGGGAGGAGGAAAGCTCGCTTGCTCAGCGGGGTCAATGGCCGAACGCGATCGCGAGACTTTGGTGGGTGGGTGGGTGGGATGGTGGCGGCTACACCGCCGGCGTCAAGATTTTTCAAAAACTGAACCTTTTTTAAAGAAAATACCGAGAAAATGCATGCAGACATATTATTAAACAGAATAAGGCCAACAAAGTGAAGTACGTAAAATTATTAGCTTGTAAAAGAGCCTGACAAAAAGATAAAAAAGTGTCACGTCCGGCGAATAAAAAACAGACAATGATGACTAAACAACTAGCCTATTAATTAGCAGTCATCCAAATCGATTGAGGATAACCCGTGCTGTCGTCTTCCAACGGTTGCACCCAGTAATCAAAAGCTCCCTGAACTTCGCAAATGTGAGTAATGATCATGTATGGATCCAATTTGTGGCTCTGTAGATGACCTATAAAAGGTTGGTATTTTTTTCCATTAAATATCATATCATTTCCGCAGTTTCATATAGCTTAAAATAGTGCACATATCCCTATCCGAATATGAGACGTCGTGTTTGTTTCCACTCCATTAAGTCATGTCCCAAATAACGTGTTTATACTAGGTGGAAGGGCTAATATTAAAGGCTATATGAATAATACGCCAAAGAAGTTTGGCAAGCGGACAATCGAGAAAAAGGTGTTTAATAGTCTCGTTTTGATCACAAAAACAACATCTCGAACTACCAACCCATCTGCGCTTAATTAGATTATCTTTCGTCAGTATCACTCCCTTGTGAACGAACCACATAATTTTTTTAATCCTAAGTGGTACCTTAACCTTTGAGATGTGATTGGAAGTCGGCAATGACCCAGAATCAATTAGGTCTAAATACATCGATTTCACCAAGAAACTATCACTTGTAGTTAACCTCCAGTGAATGGTATCTGATTGGTCAGAAAATTGAACCTCCATCAACCTACGGACTAGGTGCAGCCAATATGTCCATCGCCCCCCGCCCCCCCCCCCCCACCCATACACTGAATCTCCTAAATTGGATATTAAGAGGAACCGAATTTAATACCGTAGCAACATAATCTTCTTTACATTGCACGATATTATACAAAGAGGGGTATTGTATATCCATGGAGAGGCGTGATTCAAGACCATGGTTCAGTTGAAGCTATGCTTCACGTCCTACGATTAAACATCCTTCTGCATGTGGATTCGCGCCATGCATGTCAATTTCATCCAACACTTTATGCCATGCATTATTTAACATGCAAACATCGCTCTCATCATGCATATATTTAATCAATCATGCACGGATCCTTATGAACAATGTCCAGAGATCAATGGTGTGGAGCGTAGGTTCGGCTGGACCATGGTTCAGTAAAACATTTTCTATAGCCATGGATGAATGTATGCTTCGATTATATTATGTTAGATATAGAAGTTTAGAAGATCTCCATCATGAACTCTAGCGGACTGGGGACACTAGTGCAGAACAGGCCTATAGTCGCGGGTCGTAAGGGCCTTTAGTGCCAGTTCTCGAACCGTCACTAAAGGGTGAGGACTAAAGCCTACCTCCCTTTAGTGCCGGTTCAACACGGCCCGGCACCAAAAGCCCTCCACGTGGCATTCGACGGCGCCATGGGCTAGGGGGCCTTTAGTCCCGGTTGGTAACACCAACCGGGACTAAAAGTATTTAGTTTTTTAGTTTTGCTTTATTTTTCCTTTTAATTTTTAGGGGGTTATGAATTAATTATGGTTTAATTTTCCTTATAATTTTGTGTTTTCCATTTAATTAATTTTCATTTCAAACATATATTACGCTACTACGTACATACTATACACACGTTGTGCATGCGCATATATATAAATAGAAATAGAATTTCTCGTAAAACCGCGATCATATATATATATATATATATATATATATATATATATATATATATCATTCACACACACACATATATATATATACAATTTCTCCTACAATTTGAGGATCATTACATATATATATATGCAGGCCTCGCAGAAATTCAGCTAATCCCTGAAGATCTTGTAATGGTATTCTTCTTTGAGATCTATGACTTGATCGAGCAGAAATCCAGCTAATTCTTTTTGAATTGCTCATACCCGAGCCTCTAGTATGAGTTAGCCTTGCATATCCGTTAGCTATAAGATGAAGATCAAGATAAATATATTAGTTGTGTGTATATATATTAGCTAGATCATGATAAAAAATTATGGATAGTGTTCTGACAAACGTACCCAAAGATTTCTTTCGTTTCTGCTCCTTTCAGACGTGATCATGCGAATGTTTCCGCAAACGTAGTATCTGCATAAACTATTCCCCTGCTCCTGCACCATGCACTTTACGAGAATGAAATTCCATCAGGTAATAATTAATCAAGCATGATAATGGTATTAAAACTAAAATTAAAGAGATGCACGGACATAGCTAGCTAGCTAGCAGTACTTAATTACCTTGGGTTGCACCTATTTCAGTTCTTGTGCCTAGTCGCCTGGGACCTGTTTGATGAACTTGGCTCAAGTCCCGCCCGTCGGCAAAGAAAATGAATAAATGAGTTATTAACTAGTTGATATCAGGAAATGAAGTAATTAAAGAGGTCGACATAGTGCGATAATGATTGAAATTACCTGTCAAGCAGCCCCCTCATGATTGCGTATTCGGATGGATCCTTTAATAGCGAGTCGAGTACTTTAATTTTTCTCTTGTCAACTTCAATGATTAACAAGATCTAGTGGTAACTGCATAACTCATCAACAACACTTATTAACATCTAGTAAGCAAAAAATAGAATTTGTAGTACAAGATATATATATATATAGTAACACTCACCCGAAGTTGTAAGGAAGTAGTATTTCTGGTTGGGTGTTTAAATGGATCAAAAAATCTAGCATTTTTTTCTCTGTATCTTTTCTCAAATATGAAGTTTCCCGTATCTTTTGATTAATTGTATTTAGGTCAATGAACCCAATGCCATAGCGTCCAGCTTGTTTCATTTCATACATCTTCATTCTGCAAAATACCACAGAAACGAATATAATGAGGATAATTTCAGGTAATGAACGAGAGCACAACTAGCTAGAGACTTAAATTATAAAAAGAAATCACTTACAGACAATAGCAACTGACTAAAGATTTGTCGAGTGCATCTTGATTGAATAACTGAAACAACTCTGCATAATGAATCCACACATCGTTTTTATGGAAGTAATGCGTCTCTTGGACTCTCACCATGAGGGACTCTTTATTGGTACTTGTTGTTATTTGCATGTACCACGTATGCAATTCATACATTCTCGTTGGTAGAAGCTTTCAGGCTTGACCAGAGGTTTGCCGCGGGCATATTGATATTTTACTTCTGACTCTTTAAGCATGGTCATTTCCTCAAGGTCTAGGAGTTGTTCAATAGTGACACCGGCCTCTTTAGCCATCCTAATATGTTCTTCGGTTACTTCTGGCCGACCGACGGTACTTACAGGTGTTTGTACAATGAGCGGGGGGTCGATTGCACTGCCTGTTCTCCCAGCCGAGGGATAGTTTTCCCGTTTTTTTGCCAACTCCTTGGCTTGAGCTCGAGCTCGACTCCTTTTGTCCTGCAAGATATGACTTCTTGATAGACCGCACATAGTCGCTGTCCTTCTGAGCCGGTCGAGCCATATTCATGAAGTGTTGTGAGACATGCTCAGGTACTTTCTCCTTTGGTGGTTGGGGCGGTTTCGGTCCAAAATGGGCCTTCAACTTGGCATCCACTACGTTGTCAAGTTCCTCGTCGGTCAGGTGGTAAGGCAACTTCGGAAGAGGCTTGAGGCTTCTTGGACCATATTTGTATTTCTTACCTGTTGTACCGCTAGTCGTTGTAGCTACGACCTTTCTCTTCCATTGTTGCTTCGACGACGTAGCACGCTGAGTCGACGGAGCACGCTGACGCCGTGCCAGACCTGGAGGAGGAGTCGGCTGACGCGGTGTTGGACTTGGAGGAGGAGGAGTTGGTTGATGTCGTGCCAGACTTGGAGAAGGAGTCTGCTGACACGGTGCTGGACTTGGAGGAGGAATCGGAGTCGACTGACGCGGCAACGGACTTGGAGGAGGAGGATTCGGTGGCCTTGGAAAGACGATGCAATCCTTTTTCCATAGAATGATACGATGTATGGCCTCTCCCAGTGTTCTATCCTCGTCACCTCTAGGAATGTCAAGTTGTAGCTCGTGATATGCTGACATCACTTCATCAACCCCGACACGAGCATAGTCAGCTGGAATGGGATTGCAATGGAAGGTTGCTTCTGGGGGATTTGCTAAAGCATAGCCGTCCGCCACCTTCATGGATAAGTTCTTCACTTTCATGTGTAGCTCACAGTTAGTCATGTATTTGATATCATCCACAGGGTACCTAGCTAGCAGTGCATCGTCATCGATATCGGCCGAGGCGGAACCCACGCTGCTTCTCGGCATAGATGGGATGGTGGTATCCAATGCTGGATCGATCTGCTCATGTTGCCGCTGAGACGCCCTTTCCTGGCTAAGTGAATCGATCTCCTCCTGCTGTTGCCTGACTCTGGATTCCAACTCCAGGTGCTTTGATTCGAGGCCTTCAAAGCGGAGTGCTTCCTCCTTCTTCTTCTGCTCCTCCTGCATCTTCTTTCTCGCACGGCTTCTGTAGTCGTTGTTCCAACCAGCAAACCCCTCAAACCACGGAACAACGCCTTTCCCTCGTGTTCTTCCCGGGTGTTCAAGATTCTTCAGGGCACGCGTAAGCTCATCGTCCTCTTTGTTCGGCATGAACACCCCCGTTCGAGCTTTTTCTATTTTCATCAGAATTTCATCTGTCACTTTTTTAAGACTTGCCTTCACAATAATAGCCCCTGTCTTATGGTCCAACTTCCCCCAATGCGTGTAAAACCATGTCGTGCACCTCGGGGGCCAGGTCACTGTAACTGGAGTGACCTCTGCACTAATCATATCTTTTTCGGATTTATCCCACTTAGGCAAGGCCGTTTGGTAGCCACCTGGCCCCAGAGTATGGTACCACTCCTTTTTCACAGCATTAATCTTGTTCTTTCTCGACTGTTCCTTAGCTAGTTATGATTCCTTGAACTTCACAAAATCGTCCCAGTGATCTTTTGCCTTCACTAGTGCTCCCTCGAATTTTGGAGTCTTCTTGTTTGCTTTGACGTACGCATCCCGTGCATTTTTCTTTAAGGTGTTGAATGCGATCGCCATCTTTTTAAGAGCATAGTTTCTGATTTTATTCAGATCTGCATCTGTCAAGTTATCTGGTAGTGTGAAATGTGACATCAGCTCGGTCCAAAGCACATCTTTTGCTCTTTCATCGACAAAAGTAACTCCTTGTCGATCTCCCTTTGCTGGATTTTTCCATTCTCGTGTGGAGATCTGGATTTGGTCCCTGACAATAACTCCGTATTGATTCTTGAACTTGGTCACATTTTTCTTAGGTTCAAGGCCAGTTGATATATTGATGGAATCGATGCTGAACTTTACGCCAGCGTCTAACTTTTTGGCTGGGACTCGCTTTACCCTGTCGCTTGTAGAAGATTTGCTTGACCCGGAGGCTTAAAAGAAGAAAGATTGATTCGTTAATAGATATACAACTCAATTAAGACATGTAATGATCATCGGATGGCTTGTATAATAAATATACCTTGTCGGTCTTTGTTATTTGAACATCATTTTCTTCATCAACATCGTTGTCGAGTTAATCTATTCTTTCGTCTTCATCAAACAGACAACGCTCACCGGAATTATTCAGATATTGCGAGCCGTCATCATCTTCATGTTCATGCTCTGGGCTCGTGGAGTGTATGATATCGAACAGAGCCTCTTCTCCTTCTCTGTTGGTATTGTCCATAGCTTATATTTAACTAACCCAGAAGAAAGATAAAAAAATTTAGTATTCAAATTAGAATGCATGCAATCAATAAGGAAAACTGAATCATAGTACATAATATGCATCATCGAATATAATCTCGAATAAATCGTCTCGAATATTATCGAATATAATCTTGAATACATTTCAAATACATCTCGAATATTATCACCAATACATCTCGAATATTATTAATTATATAATATCACTACTACAGATCCAGTTGACGTCTCGCGCGGCAGGCGGTGGACACCCAAAGAGAAGGAACTACGACACGATCATAGCTCGGGTGAGATCCCTGAAGAACCTGCCAGGTATTGGAGAACCTGACGTCCAACGCATCCATGTATCGATGGACGTGCTCGTCCTCCTCCCTGATACGACGGTGTACCACCTCCGGCGGGGCCGGCTGCCTCCGCACCGACAGTGGCCCACGCGAACGCCACCAAAGAAGATCCGGGTTGACGACGGGACCCGAGTTCCTCACCAAGCTGCGCGCCCCTAAAGGTAGCACCTCCGAGTGCCAGCCAGGCAGGGTCCAGTCCCGAACGTTGCCCCTCTGAAGCAGGACGTCGTCGCGAACAAGTCGACGACGAGGATGGAGGGCAGACATCGTTGACTCCGAGAAGAAATTCTATGCAAATTTAAAAAATGCTTGATTGTGATTTTTGTAATTCTTTTTAACTTGATTTTGCAAATACATAACAAACTTTTTTCTATGCTTTGTCAAAATCCCTTAAATGTTTTCTATATATTATACATACACATACTAATTGCTATACATATATTGGATCAAATGTCAAATTCCTAAACCCTAAATGTCAAAATTTCTACATTGTATAAACCCTAAACCCTAAATTTCTACATTGTATCAAAATGTCAAAATTCCTCAATATTTATATACATACATTATACTAATTAATTCCTCAAATGTCAAAAATGTCAAAATTCTTCTAAAAATGTCAAAATTCTTTAATCATCTAATTATCAAAATTGTGTGTGTGTGTTCATCAAAATTGGGGGTCGGGCCGGGGAGGGGCCGGCGGCCGCCATGGCGGCATAGGGGGCGAGGGAGAGGGGGAGAGGGGGGAGCTCAGAGCGGGGCGACGGCGAGGCGAGGCGACGACGAGGCGAGGCGAGGTCAGGTCGGGCAAGGCGAGGTGAGGCGACGGCGAGGCGAGGCGAGGTCAGGCCAGGCTCGGGGAGGAATGTGCATGGGTGGCGTCGGAGATCGGCGCTAGGAGGCGAGACGACGACGGCGCGGCGAGACGACGACGGCGCGGCGAGACGGCGACGGCGCGGGCGTTGTCAGGGAGGCGAGACGGCGACAGTGACGATGTCGCGAAGACGAGAAGAATGCAGAGTAACTGAATTTTTTAAAGTGTTGTATATATAAGGAGGCCTTTAGTCGTGGTTGGTGGATCCAACCGCGACTAAAGACCCCCCTTTAGTCGCGGTTGGAGCCACCAACCGCGACTAAAGGCCTGGCTTCCCGCCGCTTGGGCTGGTTGAAATTGACCTTTAGTCGCGGTTGGCGGCTCCAACCGTGACTAAAGGGGGGTCTTTAGTCCCACCTCGCCAAGCGAGGGCCAGCCGCGCTGGTTTCTAAGCCACGCTGCGGCTACTCCCTCGAGCTCCTCTCTAAGCAGGCCTATGTGGGCCTATTGAACATGTGCGGCCCTGTTGGGCCTACTGGGCCTTGCGGGCCTGCATCCTAACCCATGTTGGGTTTCTAGTCGTATGTAGGCCGTGACGGCCTAGTAGGCGGCCTATTTTTTATTATTTTTCATTTTTCATTTTTTGCTTTATTTTTTCTTTTATTTCTGAGCTTTTTTGTGTTTTATTGAGAGTTAATGAGTGAATCTTTTTGCGTTAGGTCATAAAATTATAAACTTTCTGTTAGTGGCAGTAGTTTTCAAATTCGAATAGTTTAAATTTGAATTATTTGAAATATGTGTGAATCACTAGTTTGTGAATAACTTTACTTTAAAAGTAGATTTTCTAGTGATTCTTTTTTCTACAATTTAATATTGTCGTGTTTTATCATTATATTCAATCTGGTAATTCTTAAGTTATTTAAAAAAACGAAATGCCTTTATAACAGCCCGAGTTTTCGTTTGAAACCCTGATACTTCGAAAGAGATTGTCCATTTTGTACACGAAGTGCATCGAGTTTTTGCCGTAACTCTCTCACTTTTTAGCACATGCTATGTGCATGAAATGATAATACCATGCCAACTTTCAACATTTTTAGAGTTCATTTGTAGTGCTTATCAATTTCAGGGTCATTTAGCTTAAAAAAATCAGTAAATGCATGAAAAATAGCAAATGAAGTCGGAAAGGGTTGAAAATTGATGGCCTTCCTTCGAATGGTGCATACTGAACGCAAAAAAAGTCTGGAGTTGAAATAAGTTAAAAAATGAAATGCCTTTGTAACAGGTGAGTTTTCGTCTCAAACCTTGATACTTCGAAAGAGATTGTTTGTTTTGTACATGAAGTGCATCCAGTTTTTGCCGTAACCATCTCAACTTTTTAGCACATGCTATGTGGGTGAAATGATGATACCATGCCAACTTTCAACCTTTTCAGAGTTCATTTGTAGTGCTTATCAATTTCAGGGTCATTTAGCTCAAAATAATCAGTAAATGCATGAAAAATAGCAAATGAAGTCGGAAAGGGTTGAAAATTGATGGCCTCCCTTCAAATGGTGCATATTGAACGCACAAAAAGTCTGGAGTTGAAATAAGTTAAAAAAAATATGTCTTTATAACAGGCGAGTTTTCGTCTAAAACCCTGATACTTCGAAAGACATTGTCCATTTTATACACGAAGTGCATCTAGTTTTTGCCGTAACCCTCTCAACTTTTTAGCACATGCTATATGGTGAAATGATGATACCATGCCAACTTTCAACCTTTTCATAGTTCATTTGTAGTGCTTATCAATTTTAGGGTCATTTAGCTCAAAAAAAATCAGTAAATGCATGAAAAATAGCAAATGAAGTCGGAAAGGGTTGAAAATTGATGGCCTCCCTTCGAATGGTGCATACTGAATGCACAAAAAATCTGGAGTTGAAATAAGTTAAAAAATGAAATGTCTTTGTAACAGGCGAGTTTTCGTCTGAAACCTTGATACACTATTGGAAAAAGGCCTATTTGTCCCGGTTCGTAAGACCCATTTGTCCCGGTTTTGGAACCGGGACTAAAAGGTCGGGACTAAAGCCCACAACCTTTAGTCCCGGTTCGCTTACGAACCGGGACAGATGGGGCTACACGTGGCCGCTCCGCCGAGCCCAGGCAGGAGGGCCTTTGGTCCCGGTTGGTAACACCAACCGGGACCAAAGAGTGTCCACGCGTCAACAGCTGAGGAGCTTTTTTTTAAAGAGGGGGGGTTGAGGGTTTTGGAGGGTTAATTTAGGGGTTTCATATATTTTGTTAGATAGCTAATAGTGAGAAGTGATCTCTCTTATCTCCGTGTTTGGTCACGATACTACGTACTATACTTATAGATAGAATATATAACACAATTTAATCATCATTTTCGTCAATGAGACATCATATAACAAGTTGGTCAGTAGTCATAATCACAACTCCTTGTCATCATCATCATCATCATCATCAACTCTAACACATTATAACACATAATAACACATTGTACGTAGGACCTACGTACTCCTATCTCGTAGGACCTACTCTACCCTCTCTTAGGTACAATATCATAAAACAAGATAGGTCCTGACTCTCCATTATGGAGAATGGAGATCATCCTGTCTCCCATTCTTGGCCTACGCACAATGTTGCTTCCAAATAGCTCTCTACGATTGAGCATACATTTTTTCCAATCTTTGATTGTCATGACTCCATCGGTTTTAGAAATCCGGTATGGACATGATTGATGCGTAGGCTGACCTGGCCGTGGTGGCCCTAAGCTCGTAACAACAACATGACCTCTCGAAAACATCAGATGAGGCACACAATTCTCCGGAATTTTCTGTTGAAAAACGTAGTAATAACTTTGTAGTTAGCAATGTAGTTTAGTTTTAGAAGAATTTATGCAAAAGATGCACGGCTGTCGTAATAGTAGAATTAAAATCTTACCATGCAATCTCCATGGATGTTATCATAGTTCATCACATGCGCTAGTGGCACGTATTGACCATAATGTGTAGGAGTTTGATAATAGCTATTGTAATTCTCAAGATGACTAAGAAATGCCGTAAGATGATCTTTCTCCTTATAAGTTAATTCTGCTTCATCACTGTAGTAGTAGGTTCTGTCTACCATCTTCCGTACATTTTTCTGTAATCTAACATACACATACTAATCTAACATAAACATTCATCATATAAAAAAATCAACATATATTTTAAAAAGAAATTGCAAGGAGCCGGGGCGGCGGCGGCTCACAGCGGCGGCGGCGACGGAGCGGCGACGGGGGCGGCGGGGGAGGCGGGGGAGGGGCGGCGAGGGTGACGACGAGGGCGGGGCGGCGACGGGGGCGACGGGGGAAGCAGCGATGAGGGAGGGGCGGTGATGAAGGCGAGGCGGTGACAGGGCGACAGGGGAGGCGACGGGGACGGGGCGGCGACGAGGAGGGGGGTGACGACGGCAGGGGCAACGATGGGGGCGGCGACGGGGACGGGGACGACGACGGCGAGCTCGAAGCGGCAAGCGACGACGGGGATGAGGACGGCGGGCTCGGCGAAGTGGCAATGAGAACTGTGAAATTTTCTAAGTGCTTCTTATATAGAAGAAGCATTGGTCCCGGTTGGTGGCACCAACCGAGACCAATGCCCACCTTTAGTCCCGGTTGGTGCCACCAATCGGGACCAAAGCCCTATTTTTAGCAGCCCAAAGGGCGGGAAATAGGGACCTTTGGTCCCGGTTGGTGGCACCAACCGGGATGAAAGGGGGGCATTGGTCCCGGTTAGTGCCACCAACCGGGACCACTGGTCCCTTTTCGTCGGCCGGCGGGGAAGCAACATATGTTTAGTCCCACCTCGCTAGTCGAGGGGAGATAGCATCTGTTTATAAGCCCCGATGCGCTTGACCTATCAAGCTCCTCTCATAGTGAAAATAGATGCCCTTATACACGAAATTTGACCTAAATTCAAAATGCTAGTTAGGTGTCGAACTAGCACCTTGAATCTAGGTTGAATTTCAGTGTAAGCGCATCTATTTTCACTTTTGCTATTTTTTATGTTATTTCTTTAATACTTTTCCTGCTATTTAATATTACTTTGTTTTAACATTATATTCAATTTGGTAATTTTTAGGTTTTATATAATTTTAGTTTCAAAAATACTAGAGGTTTATAATTTTAGTTATTGATTTTTAGTTATAATTTTAGCACTACAAATGAACTCTGAAAAGGTTGAAAGTTGGCATGATATCATCATTTCACCCACATAGCATGTGCTAAAAAGTTGAGAGCGTTACGACAAAAGTTGGATGCACTTCGTGTACAAAACGGACAGTCTCTTTCGAAGTATCAAAGTTTTGGACGGAAACTCATGTGTTACAAAAGGCATTTCATTTTCTTGAAATTATTTGAACTCCAGGCTTTTTGTGCGTTCAAAATGTACCATTCAAAGCCACATCGTCAATTTTCAACCCTTTCCGACATCATTTGTTATTTTTCATGCAGTTATTGATTTTTTTGAGCTAAATGACCTTGAAATTGAAAACCACTACAAATAAACTCTAAAAAGGTTGAAAGTTGGCATGGTATAATCATTTCACCCACATAGCATGTGCTAAAAAGTTGACAGGTTTACGGCAAAAGCTGGATGCACTTCGTATACAAAACAGACAGTCTCTTTCGAAGTATCAGAGTTTCTGACAGAAAACTCATCGGTTACAAAAGACATTTCATTTTCATGAACTTATTTGAACTCCATATTTTTTGTGTGTTCAAAATTATGCAGGCCCTTAATATACTCGAAGGTGCGTCGGTCACAGTACAACCATTACCGGTTCATCTGCGTGCGTTATATAATAAAATATATTAAAAACCATTACAACATATCATGAATAAAGAAGTGACCAAATTAATAGAAATTCATCATCACATTAAAGCCAAAGTACAGTAATGACCAAAATAAATACGTATAGTTCATACATAGTTGTCATTATTGAACAACATATAGCTCTTTAAAGCATCTAATTAAAACATAGAGCGAAACTACGTAAAAAATTTAAATGCAACAACAAATGCAATCATAACCGCTACTAAGGTACCAATTGATTCAACGGCATAATGATACCAAGCCTTAGTATGAATGGCATATTTTTTAATCTTTCTAAGCTTTAAGCGCATTGCATCCATCTTGGTCTTGTGATCGTCGACGATATCGGCAACATGCAACTCCAATCCCATCTTGTCATCTTCAGTTCTTTTTAATTTTTCTTTCAAATGATCGATTTCTTTTTCAGCTTATGTTAACTTCTCGAGCAGAATTGCATAGTCGGTTGGAATTTCTGGTTCAACTACTTCCTATAGATAAAAACATCTACGTCAAGTTGGTGGCATAATTAATTGTCATAGACATTAGATATGTGAAATAGTTATATAAAAGATAATATACCACATCTGAATCATAGACTGGACAAGGGCCAACGTGGGCGGATACCATAACCATGGCACTATATAATAACAAACAATAATAAAAGCAATAAATCATACAAGTAAGTATATTTTCTTTTAGCAAGAAGATAAGATCAAGAGGCTCACCACGCGCGGGCGATCGACGGCGGTTTCAGGACGGGGACGGGACAGGACGGACCGCCAAGAAAAATATTGACGAAAATGGAGTTTGGACAAGGAGCTTCAAGAGGAGAAAGCTTAAATTTGGCTTGGGCATTTCATCAAACACCTCACCTACATAGGAGGTGAGATAGAACACCACAAAGCTCTCCCCTCGCCGGACTGAAAAATAGAGCAAAGTGGAGTGCTCTGCTCGCTGGCGAGGGGGTATATATATGCATCTCATTGGTCCCGGTTCGTGGCTGGAACTGGGACAATAGGTCTCCCTTTGGTCCCAGTTTCACCCACAAACCGGGACCAATGCTCATGGGCCAGGAGCGAGGCGCATTGGTCCCGGTTTGTGTCTGGAACCGGGACCAAAGGTTCCAGACGAACCGGGACCAATGCCCCACGTGGCCCGCCCGGCCCCTAGCCTCACGAACCGGGACTGTTGCCCCCATTGGTCCCGGTTCATGACTGAACCGGGACTAATGTGCTGGCCCGGCCTGAACCAATGCCTTGTTTTCTACTAGTGATACTTCGAAAGAGATTGTCCATTTTGTACACGAAGTGCATCCAATTTTTGCCGTAATATTCTCAACTTTTTAGCACATGCTATGTGGATGAAATGATGATACCATGCCAACTTTCAACCTTTTCAGAGTTCATTTGTAGTGCTTATCAATATCAGGGTCATTTAGCTAAAAAATCAGTAAATGCATGAAAAATAGCAAATGAAGTCGGAAAGGATTGAAAATTGATGGCCTCCCTTCGAATGGTGCATACTGAACGCATAAAAAGTCTGGAGTTGAAATAAGTTAAAAAAATGAAATGTCTTTGTAACAAGCGAGTTTTCGTGTGAAACCCTGATACTTCAAAAGAGATTGTCCATTTTGTACACAAAGTGCATCCAGTTTTTACCGTAACCCTCTCAACTTTTTAGCATATTCTATGTGGCTGAAATGATGATACCATGCCAACTTTCAATCTTTTCAGAGTTCATGTGAAGCGTTTATCAATTTCAGGGTCATTTAGCTCAAAAAAATCATAAAATGCATGAAAAATAGCAAATGAAGTCGGAAAGGGTTGAAAATTGATGGCCTCCCTTCGAATGGTGCATACTGAACGCATAAAAAGTCTGGAGTTGAAATAAGTTAAAAAATGAAATGTCTTTGTAATAGGCGAGTTTTCGTGTGAAACCCTGATACTTCGAAAGAGATTATCCGTTTTATACACGAAGTGCATCCAGTTTTTGCCGTAACCCTCTCAACTTTTTAGCACATGCTATACGGGTGAAATGATGATACCATGCCAACTTTTAACCTTTTCAGGATTCATTTGAAGTGCTTATCAATTTTCAAGGTCATTTAGCTAAAAAAAATTAGTAAATGCATGAAAAATAGCAAATGAAGTCGGAAAGGGTTGAAAATTGATGGCCTCCCTTCGAATGGTGCATACTGAACGCACAAAAAGTCTGGAGTTGAAATAAGTTAAAAAAATAAAATGCCTTTTGTAACAGGTGAGTTTTCGTCCGAAACCTTGATACTTCGAAAGAGATTGTCCATTTTGTACACGAAGTGCATCCAGTTTTTGTCATAACCCTCTCAACTTTTTATAACATGCTATGTGGGTGAAATGATGATACCATGCCAACTTTCAACCTTTTCAGAGTTCATTTGAAGTGCTTTTCAATTTCAGGGTTATTTAGCTCAAAAAATCAGTAAGTGCATGAAAAATATCAAATGAAGTCGGAAAGGGTTGAAAATTGATGATGTGGCTTTGAATGGTGCATTTTGAACACACAAAAAGTATGGAGTTCAAATAAGGGGAGGTGTTGTCATGTGAGTCAAGTGGTGAAACTTCGAAGGCTCGAGAGGGCGGGCCTGGGTGGAAAACGGGTTGGCATCTGGCAACCGGGGCTATTGTGGGCTACGTGGCGATTGCATGCACTGTGCTGTCACACTCTTCTAGCTCGTCGTTGCGATTTGTGCTCGGCACCGCTAATGCCTGACTGTGCACAGTCGATGGACGTGGACATGCTCGATCGGCCGGTTGCATGCAAACCTTTATGTGGCGAACATCAGATTAACACTTATTGCAGATCCAAAGTTATCCTAAAAATAAAATAGAGATTGAAATATTGAAAAGGGATTTGAAAAGGGATGATGTGGCTTTTCAAATGGTGCATATTGAATGCAGAAAAATTCTTGAGTTCAAATATGTTTAAAAAATTGAAATCCTTTTGTAACAGACGTATTTTCGTCCGATAAAAGTTATATAACTAAACTTGATATTATATAAAATTTATGCAACTAAAATTATCAATGTTTTTTTGTTAAAAACTTTAATAGCAAAAATAATATTCGTAAAGTATTTTTTGTTAAGAACTTTTAATATGCAAAAAATAACATAAAAAATAGAAAAAAGTGAAAATAGATGCGCTTATAGAGAAAATTCAACCTAAATTCAAAGTGCTAATTAGGCGCCTAACTAGCATTTTAAATTTAGATCAAATTTCCTGTATAAGGGCATCTATTTTCAATTTGAGAGGAGCTCAACGTAGCAGCCACGGCGGGGCTTATAAACAGGTTCGGACAAACTTCGCTTGGCGAGGTGGGACTAAACTCGCACCACACTGTTGTGCAAGGCCATTGGTCCCGGTTGGTGGCTCCAACCGTGACTATAGGTTAGCTTATAGTCGCGGTTGGAACCACCAACCGGGACTAAAGGTTCCCGTGGGGGCCCAGGCTAACGCCAGCTTGTCACCACACCTTTAGTGCCGGTTGGAGCCACAAATTGGGACTAAAGGTCCGTAACGAACCGGCACTAATGATTCCCGTCACGAACCGACACTGATGATCACATTAGTGCCGGTTCAAAAGCCAACTAAGACTAATGATACGGACAAAAAGTCGGTTTTCTACTAGTGGGATATCACTCTGCTCCTAATCATTCAATCACATGTTTGGTTCGCGACAATTTTTTTATGATAGTGATGCGTCGGACAAATTTGTGAACTAACTTAGTATTGTATTGGCCCATGAGGAGATAAAATAGAGAGATACTTCACGGTGAGCTGGTTCGGCACGTGTCTCTGAGGCGGCATCATTTTCTTCGATGTTACGGTTTTTCTCCAAAGGGGCGTTGACACGATTGCGCATTGCGGCCAGTTTTTCCTGGAGAAGTCCATCCTCTTGACCATTCTCGCCGTGCTGAGCCATCAGCGACGACCACAGCAGAGAGGGTGTGCGTGCTGCGACGGATCTCCTGATCAACAGCAACAGTTTGATCGTCAATTGTTGGTTTGATTCCCAGCTTCCCATGTGGCCAATCGTCAACGCAGCTTGAGAAAGAAACCTTTACAGTTGATTTTCTGTTTGTTTGCTTGTTTTCGAGGAATGTATTGGGTACTAGAAAGTGATCGCGTCAGTACAGATAATTTAGTTTAACCATGTGAGCGTGTCTGTGTCAAATGAGCTGTTGAACCTGATGGTGCCGTGGTTAGCAGGGCACCGGATCATTTAACATTAAAAAAGATGTTAGAGAAGCTACAGCACCCTAACTTGTCTTATTTCAATCCATACGATTAAGACTAAAATAATTTAAATTAGTTTGCAAATTACAGATTTATCATGTACATTCATAGTAATTACATACAAACGAATTAATTGTGAAATAAAATTTAGATTATTTATATCTACAGTAAATGTCAGCAGTAAATAACCTGCTAAAATTTCCTAACTTTCCTTTTGCATTTTACACGAGATGAACACTGTAGCAATGTGACATTCCTACTTAATGTTAGAGGATCCGGTCCGGTTAGCAGATGGTGCACCAGTGCACAACTTCACGAGATCGGATGTGCGGCTCAAATTCTCCTTGCTCTTGATAGCAACATATAAAACCTTACCAGTGAATTCTGTTGCATCGGAATGCAAGTGCAGCAGGTCATCTGAAACCAAAGAATGCATAACAATGTTTGTGACAATCTTGCTGAAGATTGGTATACTTACATACGGTTCAAGCATAAGCGTCCAAATTAAGTACAGAAACGATAATGCAATTTCATAGAAACTACGTACATATAAGGTATGGGGTATTATATAGTCTTCAGCAAGCAAAACAGAACAAAGCCCTAATATTACGCGCCCACTCCATTCTCAATGAAGTTTCATATTCTTGTTCTTGCTGTTCAATATCTTTACTGGCCAGTAGCTGCGTTAAAATCGAAGCCTAATAATCTGGAATGGACGCAAAGGTGTACCCAGGTGCTCCTCTCCATGAATAGTATGCAAGTCGGGTCTCATAAAATCCTGCATGAGCAATGTAAATATGTACACATAAGAATTATATACTTGCTTGGAGTTGGAAAGTAGAACAGTTCTACAGACGAGATGCTAAAGAGCGAGATAATTTGTTTCCAGCATAACAGTGGAGATGCAGAAGAATGGGAAAAGTTCTGTTTTTACTTGAGATGCGAAAAAACGGGCCTGTTTCGTCTAGGAGCCTATACCGGTCGCACTTACCTATCAACAGTCTACCCTGTATCACATATTCCAGTAATACAAGTGGACATTATTTTTACAGGAAGTATATACATATGTGATGAGAAGAGAAAAAACTGCTCCATGCTTAATTACTGCGGTGGTGCAAGTAGCCATTGTTTATACCCCTCCGTTTTTATTTACTCCGCATATTATCTTTGTCTAAAGTCAAACTCATAAAATTTGATCAAGTTTGTAGAAAAAATATTAACATATACACCACCAAATCAATATCATTAGATTCATCATTGAACATATGTTCACATCATATAGTGATATAGATTTGTTATTGTTAATGTTCATATTGTTTTCTATAAACTTGATCAAGCTTTATAAAGTTTGACTTCAGTCAAAGCTAATATGCGGTGTAAATAAAAACGTAGGGGGTATATATATGTTTTACAGGAAGTATGTGAAAGGGGCCATTATTTTTACAGGAATATTCATCAAATAACTTGTGGGTGACAACATTCACTCTGGAAGATGAAACAGTTGCATATGAATCTCAATACGGAAACTGAAGCGATGTACATTGACATACCAGGAAGAAAGGCAAGGATACCCAGAAACAATAGGCCATACACCTGAGAGCTATCACCCTCCATGTGACCTGTGGTTATAAAATATGAAAGGAACAGAAGAGAACTTCCCAGGAGGAGGAGGAACAATGCTAGGGCAATCGACTTCCACGGGACCCTCCTCAAGGATTTTGGAGTGTATGTGAACCGACGGTCAACGTTGTCTTCATCCCTGTCCTCCGTAGGAAGAGCAGAATAAGAAGTGTTGCGTCTGGCTGCCATACTGCAGTATCAGCATCGGAAACACATACTGTGAGTATAATTACAAAAAATGACCAAAGTAATAATACAAGATAAGACAACAGCTGAGAAATGCCTAATATGAAACCACGAAATGTGAAATCATCACCAAAGGATGAAGAAAACAGAGAAATACCATTCTTGGAAAGAAACTGAGAAGTAGCTGTTCTTGCCAATATAGGCTGCATGAAGCCCTTAGGGGCTGTTTTGTTGCTACCCTGAGCAACAACAACAACAACAACAACAACAACAAAGCCTTTAGTCCCAAACAAGTTGGGGTAGGCTAGAGTTTGGGTTTCATCTCCATAAGAGTGGCTGGGTTTTCACGTTGGCTCGCCAAGCCTATCACAACCCTCCTCCTTTACCCTGAGCAACGTGCCTGAAAATATTCCCTGCCTGAGAGTAACCTGAGCGTGCTTAACAAATTGGCCAGGCAGGCACACAAAGAATCATAGGCCGTGTTTGGTTGATGTCCTGAAAGTATGCCTCTGTGGATAGAGGCTCCACGCAGTGTTTGGCTCATTTTTTTCCCTGGGTTACACTCACCACTTGTTGGTCACGTATTAAAGGAGTGAACTAATAATCAGATAAGACCAAACATAACCACATCCAATTATCATTACATTTCAGGTCCCAATTCACATCATAACTTGAAGATATTGGACAGATCAGTACTTAGATTGTTTACCGCTAACATGTCCAAAAGTCACATTTCCTACCAGATCAGTACTTAGGGCGGTGAAAATAGATCTTTGAGAATAAGCCATCCGGTTCTTTTATTTGAGCTTACTTGTGAGTTATTTGATGAAAAGTCTATAATACCCGATTGTTCTTACTGCTAACTTGCAAAAATGCTAACAGGACCAAATCAAATGAAACAAATAATCAACATGGCCAAGAACTAGGTGCACATGACCGTTGCACTTCTTGAAGAGATGTCAACAAAAATCAGCTATACATGTATCTCTATGTCTACAGTCAGAATACTACTCATCAGCATGAGATTGTAAAGCAATTGCTGCTCGACAAACAATCAGAGAGCTCAAGGAGCTTGGCGACAAGCGACGGCGGCGAGAACCCTATCGGCACGAGCGGAGCTGCCTCTGGTCCACGAGGATTTCGGCATTTCGCTTGGCTTTTTTTTATCGGGTTCGAGGTAAGTCGCACGGTGGCATTCTGCTAGTAATTTGTACCAACTCCAAGGGCAACAAGATATACCCCTTCGTTTTTAAGTTAAGCCCGACATTCCAAAACGAGTACTTTTCGGCTTTTGGCTTAATTTGACAAAAGGCTGCTATAAGCTGCAAAAGAACTGGCCTTTAGATTGTTTGAACACAATAGTGCATCAATCACATAACCAGAAGTCCACCAAAAGGAAACTCCATCAACCATGTACGTACCTTTTGCAATCAACAATCACTTAAAGCTTAGCAGGATCATCGACCATGAGTAGGATCAGCAATATGGCCATCAATAGGATCATCAGTACGGGCATCAGCAGGATCATCACCGGATATATGATTCAACACCCAACATGAGATGTAGGGACTGTTTGGTTTGCTCCAGGGTCAGCCCTGCCAACCACGGGCGCGCCAATTAATTGGTGGCCAATTCTGCTGCCAGCATCGTGCTGAAAAATTGGCATCGGATTGAGCTAGCACGGCTGGGCAGGGCAGGGCGCACCAATTATTTGGCAGCTATCCAAACACGTACGCCATGCATTGCAAGGTCAACGCCAAATTTTTGGCTGGGCATGTGAGGCATCAATGCAAACAGCCCCATAATCCTCACCCACGCTCATAAGGAAGCTACAATGAACTTGAAACTCTGGCTTGCAAAGGTGCATCCGTACTGCCATCCTATCTTCAGGTGTTAATGCAATATTCTTGAGCATGTTCCAAAGAGGAGCATTTGGATCAGGTGGAGCTACAGTTTGTGTTGGTTGTGTAAGGCTTTCCAGATGATGACATGGTTCACAAAATTGATGTTATCCAGATAGAAGGCTATCTAAAATATGCTAGGTAATGCTTGATAATGGACATTAGGCATTTCATGTGCAATCACCCTCAGGTAAGAACTCAAATTTCATTAAATGACCAAGAAACCGTTTATCAAGAATTTTCTTCATTATATGACCAAGAAACGATTTATAAAGTTTTTTCTTCATTATATGACCAAGAAAGGATTTATAAAGATTTCAGTGAAGCTCATCAGGAGTTTTTTTCTGCATGGAAGAACCAACTGAATGAACATGTAGAAGTAGCACAAATAGAAACAATGGCACAATACTTGTATTATAAACCATAAGGGCCTGTTTGGAAGCTCTCCAGCTCCGTGCTCAGCTGACTCCGTGGAGCCGGACCAAACGTTTTCCCGGATCGAGGGAGTCGTTTCAACAGTGCCACAGAGTAAAAATGCGGAGCGGCATTTTCCTGGATCCAGGGAATCATTTTTGGTGGAATTGAAAAGATTACGAAGTGCTGCCATCGCCAAGTAAAAGCGTACCGGTTCGGCACCTGTTCTCTCCTTTCTTTCTCAAAGCGGCGTAAAAAGTGCCTATACAACTCTTGTCGGTTTGCTTGCCGGTGCTCTTCGTCTTCCGGGAAAGGAAGAGGAACAACCGGCGGCGTGAGAGGATGTGCAGAGGATTGAGCCCGCCGCCACGAGCTTCTACTCGGACCTCCAGCCATCCTGCTGCTGACGTGCCCCGAGCCAAGTTCTCCCCCACGGCTGACCCGCCCCTAGCTCGCCAACGCATGCACAGAAGATCCACCCGCGGCATCACTACCGTCCTCCAACTCCGGCAGGTGACTCTCAGATCCACCCATTGTCATCAACCCCCTCCCACCACATGTGCCTTCTCATAAACCCACAAAATCGATCCACCGCTTCGCCCTAAACCTCCCGGACACCTCCGTTTCCCCAGTCGAGCATCACAATGGCGGGGTGGTCCTCGCCATCGGTGCCGGCCAGCCTCTCCTCTGTTCCCAAGCTCATCCCGAACCGACCATGCTGACCTTGGCCAGCTTATCCACCCGATCAGGCTGGCATCAGTGCTAAATGGGTTGTCAGCCCAGCCTACTGATCGGAGGCAGAGTTTGGCTGCCGAACACTTTTCACTCGACCTGGAAACTGCAGCGGAGCACGGATTTGCAGATTTAGCAGAGAGGAGATATGGGATGCTCATAACAACTTTCAACATTCAATTCAGTCCTTTCGCTTATGATTTTAGTCCCAAATCTCTGGTACGCAATCGGTAGAAAATAAAATAATAATGCTTATTACATTTCAAAGTCAAGAATATGAAGCTTCAGTCACTAAATTTTGTGCAATACTTCTACCATAAGTAGTAGGAAAAAATGAAGGTACAATTTGAAATATTTATATCTCAGATATACGGATGTTATTTCCTTGCATACATGTAAACCAAAAACTCATGATGGTATCTTTGGTCAAAGCTGGATAGAGTTCTTTCACGAGTGGACGAAGTATCATGGTTTCCACTTAAATAATACTCCCTCATTCCAGTGGTATAATTTTTGCTCCCGCCGCAGCCGGTCTTATTGGTTAAATGTATGGTCAAACTTAGATCTTGGAAAGCGCGGGCACACTACATTGTGGAATGGAGGGAGTATATTGTTGTATGACAGCATTAGACATCATATGATGCATCAGTATGTCGATGTGAATGGTACAAAAACATGATTATAACTTGCATTTATATGTTGAGTTTGACCTCCAGTTCCATAAAAAAAATTGTGGATCTTTTAGATTGGAATACTTTGACAAGCATGGTGTTTAAGAAAGTTATAATGTTCAGGAAACCGTGGATTTGTTAAAGACAAATGCTATATGAACCATTGTCAAGTGCTCTGGAAAGATGAAAAATATAACTGCATGTGTTCTTAGTTAAGTGTGTCGGAAAGATGACTGTTTGCTTAGGAAGTGACGCATAAATGTTCAGTAGGGATGAAAGGTGAATGACATAAGGGGATGAAAGGAGAGAAATTAACATCGTATTTACATGCAAACCTTATATGCTGGTATACAAACAAAAACCTAGCACAACATATTAGGTATTATTTCTTCCTACCAAGTGTATCACAGCAATGCACGAATTTAACTCTTGTCAGGAAATAGCAGCATTCTCACAGTAGCTACCACTTGCAATAACCTTAGGCATGCATCTCAGGTTAAACAAAAATGTGTCATCTATCCTACTGCATATATCGAGCTGTGTTCACAAAGACCACTCAACGACTTAAGTTCAAGATTTTTCTGCTGTATAAGCCCGACTCTGATTGCAAGACTGAGAAAACAGGGAACTAATATTAACAAGAACAGTAATAGCATCTTATTATCCATGCAGCCATGTCCAATGCCCAATAGAACCACTGCAGAAATACAGTTTCACTAATTACTATTGGCCATGTCATCAACACTAACATATGATAGACTACTACCTCTGTAACTAAATATAAGACATTTTTACAGTTCAAGTTGAATAAGGAGCATGTTCAGCAAGTTGGTCGTCAACTCTGGCCTTGGATAAACAAGGATGATCCCTCAGCAGTGATTTGTGAGTGAGATCTTGCGGAACCTTTGATATGCAACTTAGTATTTGAATGCACACAAGTTCAATCAATGGCAAATAAGTTCGGTATACACACAGGTTCAATCTATGGGATGGAGAATATGGACTCAAGGTAAGGATATTTTTACTTTTTTTTTATCATACCTGTTCCTCAAGGTACTCCTGGCAATATGCATCTAAGAGTACTTATGACTTATGAGCTCATTAAATTGTGGTTGATGTGTGCTTCTACATGCGTTGCTGACTTGAATAGGCATTGGCAGTACAGAGAATGAGAAGAAATAAAATGGAATTTGAACTCAATTAACAGAAACGGCATGGCACATCACAAGATAGGGAACAAAGCAGGTAGATAGATTGAATCTAGCAGAAAATGTACGAACAGAGCACTAACCGTGGGCCTGTTGTCGATGGTGAAGTCAGATCGGCAGGCAACAGAGACGGCGAGCGACGGCAGCATAGAAGTGGAGAGGAGGCGGGCGTGCACCGTCGAGCTCGTGCGGGGGCGGTGGCTGGCGAAGTGGGGACCGGCGAGGTTAGGGCTTAGGGGAGGTGGCCGGCATCCGCTGCCGCGCGCGTGCGTCCGCCTCTCTGGTCGGGTGGAGGAGCAGTGGATGCGTTGGCTGGGATCGAGCGGGGGTGGTGGCCGGCGAAGTGGAGAGATGACCGGCGAGCTCTGGTCGGGTGCGAGTATGGCTTATTTTTTCTTTGATTTTTGAGGGTATGACTTGAGTTTATTTTTAGTCTATGTGGCTTGAGGTGAGACCTCCTATGCGACGCCCCCTGCGTCCAATTCGCGGCGAAACGCACAGGTGCGTCTCATGGGTTTTGGCGTGAGCGACCTATATTTACCCTGTTTTTTGGGTTTCCTTGGTTTTTCTTGCTGTCTTACATTTTTTTTCCATATTTTATTTGAAAAATAATACATAGAAAAGTACATAACTAAAATTAAAAAACTGAGTGTTTCCACATTTAAAAAAAAATCATGTCATTCAAAAAAGGTGTTCACCCTTTCTTTATTAGAATGTAATGTAATAAAAAATGTTCACAAAATTTAAACATATACTAAAGCATGTAAAAAAAATATTTTTAAAAAACATAAAATTATTTGTTCAATTAGTATTTTAAAAAATTGCACTTTAAAAAAATGTTCATGTAATTTTAAAAACTGTTCGTGTATTTAAAAATGTTAATGTATTTAAAACAATCTGTACATTCATAAAAATATTAATATTAAAATAAAAAATAGAAAAGAAAAGTTCATCCCGAATTACTTGTTGGAGGAATGAATATATCTACACATAATTTTAGTTCTAGATACATTCATTTCTATCCATTTTCGCGATAAGTAATTAGGAAGGGAGAGTAATATTAAAAGGTCGAAGAAAAAGAAAGCAACGAAGAAACCAATAGGCAAAAAAACGAAGAAACCCACCTTAAAACACCCCCTTGCTTTGGGGGTCCTTAAAGGAAACTAAGGGTTTGGTGTGGTGACCTTGCGGAGCAACCGAAAAAATGCATTAACACGCTATAAATACATGTTATCCTCATACTATAGCCATCCCCAATGATATCACAATCTATCACACTGGGTCTCTGGATCAAAACTATAACATGTGCATATGACTTGCATGTACAATCATGAACAAAGCACATAAAAAGACACAATTGGCTCAGATATGAAACCATATTACTCGGACCCTAGTAATAAGCATTGTTCATAACAAAGTCATAAGAACATGAATTCTCGAACAATCATTACACTAAGGATCATACACCCATCAATTTAATGTCCAATACATAATCAAATTTCTTCCAATTCCCACCCATCCCATGTGCCTACAAGGGATTACTCACACATGATTGAGGAGAGCGTGATGACAATGTTAGAGACGGTGTTGACAATGTCGATGGTGAAGTTTCCCCCTCTCTAGAAGCAAAACCCCTCCCTTGAGCAGCTATTCGGGATGAATAATAATGGCGGCGACGCTTTCCGACTTGTTTAAAAATAATAATAAATTTGAGGAGTATTTTGGTACAATAAAAAGGCAACGGGACACCAAGAACCAAACAGGGGGCACCCAAACCTAGGGGCCATGTGTAGGCGCCCTATGGGTTGTTGGTGCCTAGGCACCCTTGACCTTCGACCGGGCCAATTCGAAGCCCTAGGTGGCTCATTTGATGCAAAACCCCCTCTCCTATTTTTGTTTTATCGTTTCTGTCACTTTCCTTCACAAAAATATAACACGATAGAAATGTTGCTGGAAATAGTATTAGTCCTGATTAGTTTTCTTCACTATAGGAACTTTTGATTCCAAAAGTTATGCAAAAGTGTTCAGAAGAATATATATGATTGGGAAGTATCATTGTGCGGTGCCGTGAAGGAGATTGAGGTGTAGAGCAAGTGAAGAAATGGTTGCGAGGGTGCGGGGAAGAGAGAGGCGGGGGGAGAGAGCAAAGTGAGTAATATCACAGGCGTTGGGGTGGTAGGCGTGTTCCATTTTCTTTAACTGTGAAAAGTTAATGAAAGGAACTAAAAATGAAAATAAATAACAACAACTCTAATGACCTTAACAGGGTAGCGAAATACTGCCCCAACAACAACGGCGGAAAAAGGGCTGATTGCCTTCGATCTACTTTTGGATGTACTAATAGCCTTCTTCCCTGGAGATCTAGGGATCATCAAAGTCAGAAATAATTAAGCTTGGGAAGGTAACTTCTACAAGTCTTTGTTATGGTGTAATGTTTATGTTTCTCAGACCACCACAAATAAATGCAGTGGTTGTAATCACCTATAGCTATGTACACACGCTTGGGATTATAATATAATTATAAGCATCGGTAAGTAATAAAATATATGACTTCTCAACAAATATGTGGGTGATGCGTCATTGTGACACCATACTCGATTGCCATCGAATCAAGGATTGGATTGTCCAACCTTGGTCCTTTTCTATCTTGCAGGTTTGCATTAGTTATTAAGGATAAACCAGAACAACACATTATGGTTTGATAGAAACATTGTTTTCTCCCCTAGATAACTGGTTTGCCTTACTGTCATTGTTCTTTGGCATGGCCTTCTACCCCCTGCTCATTGCCTCTCCTTGTACAAACTAGAAGAGTAGTGCCAGATCGCTAGGGATTCTGGACCCATGTTGTGTCTGGCCACCACCTCTCTGATGTCTTCTCCATGCATGGGTGGAACTTTAGACCGTGTATGAGTAGGACTCGTGGCCTCTTACTAAGAACTTGCAAGTCTTCATTTAGTTAACGCCAAGCGTATAACATTTAGGGTAGTAGACTCCTTGTATACCCCAAGGGCATGTGTATACCTCGGCCTACACTACTCGTATATGATATATGTAATACATTGATACAATAGTATAAATAGAAATCACCAACATTCCCAGATAGTTCAAATACACGATGTGTTTTTCTGTGTTTGTAATCTTCTTATGTGGTTCTAACATACAAAATTAGTGCGCACAATATATTTTGAGTTATATTCTATTTTATTTAGTGGAAAGATACATTAGCATGTATTAAGAAAAACTTGAATCTACCATGATATCACACAATATTATATAGGGTTGTTACATTTGTTGGTATTCTTGTGCAAGTGAATGTAATTGATGCTTCTTTCTCGAGTTGAAGTTTGGACTTACATTAGCTTTGAGTTTATTCAATGAGCATACCTTGTCTCTTTAGGTGAATTAATAATGTTTGACTCATAACATCCTAAGTGGGACATTACTGCAAGTCCATATTCTTCTTACTTCATCATCGGGATACAAAACAACATGCTTTTGTATCCATAAAAATATATTAAATATTCAATGATAACAAAACATCTGAGATGCATATTGTTGCCCCGAAGAGGCTTAAAGGACCAATGAAAAGAATTACATAATTTAAATATAACTAGCTAGATTGTTGGCATAGCACTAAATAACAACTTCCAGAGTCCTCCATACATCTTGCCAACCAGAAGAACATTTTCATGGAGCATCGACATCGCATCCACCATTTTCCATGGAAAATTGGCGTACACTAGTGCCATTACAAACCAAGTAATCGTTAACCCGTAGGAATTCTTCATAGTATGGTTGATCAGAAAGAGCATAAGCCCAGTGTTCGTAGCCAAACGGGTCCTCAACGACAAAGTCATTGCCACTAGAGTTGATCAACATTGATGAATCCTCCAGGTTGTGCTTGACGGTTGAGTCCATGCTTGCATAGTTATGTGATTTCTCGGCTATGTCATGAGGACATGCACGAGTGTGAAGGTGCAAATCCAGTTGTGGAGATAACTCATGTACTTGATCAGGAATTGGTGGAAGCACATAGTCCAATTGTTGTGCTGCAGATGGAGGAGTAGATTGGAACACTTGTGGTAACTTCAGAAAATCCGGTGCCAGCATGTGTTCTGGTGGTGTTGGTACTAGGACCGAAAGCACAATATCTTGCGGAACATAATGATAACATGAAGATTCGAATGATGAAGCAATGGTATCCATGTTATCCCATGATGAGCCTCTCAGTGGTAGCGTGTTTTTGGTTGCACTCAGGCCATTGATCCGCAATTTGTGGCCATGATGCGATGTTGGCAACTGATGCCTAATGTTCTCCTGGACTAGCGAGAGGCCATTGAAGAGCCTATTTAGATCTTCAAGATTGAGATCTTCTTCCTTGGAGAATATGAGGTTTGATGTCATTCCAGGGTTCCCAACTTGGATATCCTTCATATGCTGGATGTATAGTTTAGTTCTCTTATACTCCATAGAATACTCGTCCTCCAACCGAGCTACCTCACATTGCAGATCGTCTATCCTGGTAGCCGTCGCACCGCTAGTGGACAGATTCGTTGGTGGAGCCCCATCTAGGAAATTATCAACAATGGGGTCAGCTGATGGTGTCCCAAATGAGTGCATCTTTCCAATATTTGTCTCTAGGACGATGGCGACCCTTGCTCCAGTGAGGGCGGAGATGTCAGCGGCGCGCTTGAACAAACCAACACGCCACTTGAAGAAGGTGATGGAGCATTCTTTTTCATTGGAGATGTACTTGATACCCAATCTCCTCTCCCTCCTTAGGATACTAAAATGGAGAACTAGAATCAACCTGCGACTATGAATATCTAACTAGTAGGATCTGAAGAAATTGGTGCGAGAGATTAGGATATAGGCTCCCCTTATATAGAAGGGAAATGACCATTACAATTGTGTATCTTCTCTGCAATACTAACAATACTACCAAAGTGTATTAAAAAAGTTTCTTGTATGGTCATGTTGGGTCCATGTGTCAGCGAAATTTAGAGAATTGTGTATGATGATTTTTGGTGCTCATAGTACTTTTTGTTTGCTAAAAGGTAAGTTCTAATTTTCCCTTATCAGCATACCCAAGTTGATTAAAATTCGATATTATCGTTGCTATTTGAGTAAAACTATGTTACTATATATCTTTTATGAGAAATGACATACCATTTTTGCGAACATGATTTTTATATGAAAACTATTAAATCTTAGCCAAATATTCATATATGAGTATATTTCTCATCCTTATTTGGAAGTAAAATATTTGTTGGTAGGTCTGTGCATGTTCACATTCTTATTTGGAAGCATTAAATAATTGCTATATTTTGCGTACCTATGTCCTTATTGGGAAACACTAACGAGGAGTTAATTTTAGCGCATGATATAAATGGCTCCATCCATTTTCTAGATGATTTTAATAGGAGTGATTACCTTTGATCTAATTTCAGATGTAGTAATAGCCTTCTTCACTACAGAACCAGGAATTATGAAATCCAGGAAGTGATTAAGATAGGGAGTGAACTCCACATTTTACCCCTAGATAAGCATTTGTGACGCTAATTAGCCCATGAAGTGAAAATTCGTCTAGAACACCTCGTCGGTGCTAAATCCGGCATATCTCGTAGTCAGGGTCCTAAGCTAGGCGCCTTGGAGCGATGGTAACAGGGAAACAAGATTTTACCCAGGTTTGGGCTCTCTAGAAGAGATAATACCCTACATCCTGCTCTTGATTGTATTGCTATGGGGGATAGTACATAATACATGTATCTACCATGAGATTGTTGTGTATGAATATGAGTTTTTGTGTATTAACTAGCCTGGCCTTGGCTTATTGCTACTTCTCGAGCATGCGTTGGTTTCCCGTGAAGAGGAACAGTTTGATGCAGCAAAGTAGATAAGTATTTCCCTCAGTTTTTGAGAACCAAGGTATCAATCCAGTAGAAGATACAAGCGAATCACCAATAGATGTACCTGCACAAAGAATCAAACTCTTGCACCAACGCTACAAATGGGTTGTCAATCCCTTCACAGTTACTTGCAAGGATGACATCTAATAGAGATAGATATAATAGGATGCTTGAACAGAAAGTAAAACTAAAATTAAAAATAATGTAACAAGTATTTTTGGTCTTTTTGGTTTTAGATCAGAAAATATAATATGGAAAATAGACCCGGGCCATCACTAGATGGCTTCTCTCATGATGGCAAGTATTACGGTGGGTGAACAAATTACTGTCGAGCAATTGATAGAAAAGCGAATAATTATGAAGATATACAAGGCAATAATTATGTATATAGGCATCACGTTCGTGACAAGTAGACCGAAACGATTCTACATCTGCTACTATTACTCCACACATCGATCGACTCCTGCCTATATCTAGAGTATTAAGTTCATGAAGAACAGAGTAACACATTAGGTAAGATGACATGATGTAGAGGGATAAACTCAAGCAATATGATGAAAACCCCATCTTTTTACCCTTGATGGCAACAATACAATACGTGCCTCACTACCCCTACTTTGTCACTGGGTGAGGACACCGCAAGATTAAACCCAAAACTAAGCACTTCTCCTATTGCAAGAATTACCAATCTAGTTGGCCAAACCAAACCAATAACTTGGAGAGACTTGCAAAGATATGAAATCATGCATATAAGAATTCAGGAAAGACTCAAATAATATTCATGGATAATCTGAACATAAACCCACAATTCATCGGATCTCGACAAACACACTGCAAACGAGTATTACATCGGATAGATCTCCATGAAGATCATGAAGAACATGGTATTGAGAAGCAAAGAGAGAGAAGAAGCCATCTAGCTACT
The DNA here is from genome assembly GCA_022496015.1 of Hordeum marinum. Classification (NCBI taxonomy): domain Eukaryota; kingdom Viridiplantae; phylum Streptophyta; class Magnoliopsida; order Poales; family Poaceae; genus Hordeum; species Hordeum marinum. The sequence goes on along the minus strand of CM039678.1, from coordinate 448,043,593 downwards.
ATCTATGGACCCGTAGGTCTATGGTGAACTACTCACGCATCATCGGAGGGGCAATGGGGTTGATGTAGATGCCCTCCGTTATCGAATCCCCCTTCGACAGATTACCGAAAAAGGCTCCAAGATTGGATCTCTCGAGAACGGAGGCTTCTAGCGGAAAAAAGTGTTTTCGTGGCTCTGTTTGATAATGATGGAATATTTGGGAATTTATAGGCCAAAGATTAGGATTAGGGGAGCAGCCGTGGGCCCACAAGCTTGCCCGACGCGACCACCCCCCTGGCTGTGCCCCTAGGGCTTGTGGCCCCACAGTGGCTCCTCTGCCTTGGTTCTCAAGTCTTGTAGATTCCTTTTGTTCCAGAAAAATTCCTTCCGATTATTCTGTTTGGACTCCATTTAATATTCCTTATCTATGAAACTCAAAAACAAGGAAAAAACAGAAACTGGCACTAGGCTCTAGATTAATAGGTTAGTCCCAAAAATAATATAAAATGGCATATTAATGCATATAAAACATCCAAAACAGATAATATAATAGCATGGAACAATAAAAAATTATAGATACATTGGAGACGTATCACTTATATAATGTACTGAAGGCCTAGGATTTCGAGGATTACTTTTCTCGTGTGCCAAGTCTTGTGGAATCTCCCTTGTATGCATCACTGGTTTCCCAAAGTGGCCCACCATGAACCGCCATGGGGGTCCTCGGCTTGACCCACCTGGTCGGGAGATGACCTGGTGAGTACCCCTAGTCCAGGACACCGTTAGTAGCCCCACTTGACTCAATCTTCAAGACGGGGACGCTCCTCGTTTTTTCTGAACAGTTCTTCATCTTCGATCTTCTGTCTTGAAAGTCGGTTCAACAAGTCTTCCCATCTCCGATCTTGAGTGTCGTTGAGGTGTATCCGAAGAGTTCACACATCGAGTATCGGAGGAGTTCAATGCTAGGCGCCCGAGGATCCCCTTTAACTTCTAGGCCTTTATTAATTCCTTGTTATTTTTACGCCACACCTCGGGTTCAAAGTTTTTCCTGTGCGGCGATGTACTCATGTTGCCTAGCTTCAGCGCCGGACTATATCTGAGGTATCTTCTTGCAACCAAAATCCAACACTGGTCTGCATCCGAGGTGTCATATATTACCTCGGTATTGAAAAAGTTTGAAGGAAATCAACCAAGCTTAATGCTGGAAATGTCCTCTAGGGAACCAGCCACTTGCATGTGAGCTTTATGACGGACTTCTTTCGAAGTGGTGCGCCACCTCGGTCTTGGGATGATTTTGTGCAGAATTTATTTCCGATAGGTGCAATTTATTTACTACCGAGATGTATAGCCAGTAACCCTTAAGGTGCGTGTCGGCCTAAAATCCGGGATGCACCTGAAGGATAAATCAGAACCGCTAATCCTGGTAGCCCCTAAGACTCCGGTTGATTCGCAAAATCGTCCTAAGGATCAAGCCCTTGCTCGGCATCGTACTTTAGGAATGGAAACGCGATGCACAATAGCTTCCGAGACTCAGGTTGTGTGCGGTCGACTGATACTTGTAAACCGCCTTGGGATTTCCCCGAAGAGGAGGGGGTGATGCAACGAAGGAAAGGTAAGTATTTCCCTTAGTGAGAACCAAGGTTATCAAACCAATAGGTGAACCACACAAATTCTCGTCTTCATTGCCTACGCACAAAAGAGCAAACACTTGCACCCAACGTGGGCAAGAGGGTTGTCAATCCCCTTGAACTCATCACTTGCAAGCGATAAGTAGTGATAGATAGATACTTTGATAAATGTAAATTGTAAATAAAAAGAAAGTAAATAATGGCAGCAAGGTATCTAGAATTTTGCTAATTAGATTTGTGAGGAGACCCGTGGCCCATAGTGTTCTCTAGAGGCTTCTCTCTCTCGAAGGCTTATGGTGGGTAAACAAATTAATATTGGACAACTGGTAGAAAAAGCGCATAGTTATGCGATATTTATTCATGACAATGATCATGTGCATCATGTGCATAAACAAGTAGACTGGTTCCTGCCTGCATCTACTACCATTGCTTCGCCCATCGACCGCTATCCAGCATGCATCTAGAGTATTAAGTAAAATCGGAGTAATGCTTGAAGGATGACGACATGATGCAGACAAAGTAAACCCAATCAATATGAATAAACCCCATCGTTTTACCCTTAGTTGAAGCAATACAATACGTGTCATGTCCCTTTCTGTCATTGGGATTGAGCACCGCAAGATTGAACCCACTACAACACAAAACTCCCACTTGAAGATAAACCAATCTAGTTGGCCAAACCAAACCGATAGATCGGAGTGCATTAAGAAGCTATAACAATCATGCCAATAAAATACTAGCAAGTATTCAATATCTTTTCATGAATAATCTGAACATAAACCCACAATTCATCGGATCCCAACAAACACACCGTAAAGATTTATTACATAAGATAGATCACACATCACCATGGGAGCAGCAAGGTTGATTAGAGGCCCACCATGATTGATCCCCCCTCCGGAAGGGCACCGGAACAGGGTTCCAGATGGGCACATGGCAAAATAGAGACTTGCGGCGGCAAAAAGTGTTTTGGGAGGCTCTCTCGGGTTTTTGGAATATGTGTGAATTTATAGGCCAGAGATCAGGGGTAGGAGAGCTAGGAGATGGCCCCAAGATATTAGGGCGCGATCACCCCCCAGGCATGTCCTGATGGCTTGGGGACACCTCGTGTACCATCCGGTCTTCCTCCGAAGGTTCCAGGTCTTATTTTGGTCTAGAAAAAATCATCAAAAAGTTTCGGGGTATTTGGACTTCATTTTGTGCCGTATTCCTGAAAAACCAAAGAAATGCAGAAAACAACAACTGGCACTTGGCACCAGCTTAATAGGTTAGTGCTCAAAAATAATATAAAACAACAAGTAAATGCTTGAAAAGTATCCTAGAATGATAATATAATAGCATGGAACTATAAAAAATTGTAGATACGTTGGAGATGTATCATCATCCCCAAGCTTAATGCCTGCCCGTCCTCGAGTAGGTAAATGATAAAAACAGAATTTATGATGTGACATGCTACCCAACATGTAGTATTTTTAGGTATGATAATTGAGAAATGATGAATCAATAAAGACTAACATAGCAATACCCATAAACATAAGTAACATAATCATCAACCATCAAAATATAGGATCCTTAAAGAATGTTTACCCCCCATTCATTTTAACATATTAGCATGGCATGGCCCCGTCTTCACAACATAAATACAAATGTCAAGCACCACGGTGTTATGCCAAGAAATTGGATCGTACTTTCTCATGCGCTTCATCATTTTATACCTCACTTAATACATGAGCATGAACCATGGACATAGATGATGACCCACAAGTATAGGAGATCAATCGTAGTCCTTTCGATAACTAAGAGTGCCGTACCCAACATGGAGAAGAAGGAAATTATAAGCAATTTCAGCAAGGTATTCTCTGCAAGTGATGTGAGTAACTAACATAGATAGTTTTGTAGCAAGGTAATTCATAAAAAGTGACAAGTAGAAATAGTAACAAAGGTGAAAAAAGGTAGCCCAATCCTTTTTATAGCAAAGGACATGCCTGAAAGTACTCTTATATTAAGCAAGCGCTCCCAAGGGCACATGGGAATTACTGTCTAGTCATGTTCATCATGTTGAGTTGATTCACGTTCATTACTTTGATAATTTGATATGTGGGTGAACCGGTGCTAAGGTGTTGTTCTTACGTGAACAAACAACCTACTTATGATTACCCCCTCTCGCAAGCATCCACAACTACGGAAGAGGAATTAAGATAAATCTAACCATAGCATGATACGTGTGGATCCAAAGCAGCACCTTATGAAGTAATGCATAAATTGGGTTTAAGCTTCTGTCACTCTCGCAACCCATCATCTACTTGTTACTCCATAATGCCTTCCCGTATTCCCACAACATGGTGAAGTGTCATGTACTCGATGTTCACATGACACCACTAAGAGAAGCAACATCATACACATCATCAAAAATATCGAACGAATACCAACTTCACATGATTACTTATAAGAAGACTTCTCCCATGTCCCCAGGAACAAAAGTAACTACTCACACATCAACAACATGTTCAAGATCATATGTGTAATAATGGAGATCAAGGATCTGAACATAATATCTTCCACCAAGTAAACTAACAAGCATCAACTACGAGATGTAATCAACACTACTCAGGTACCAAGCTGAAGTTTTGAGACAAAGATTGAATAGAAGAGATGAACTAGGCTCTGATATGAGATGGTGATGGGGAAGTTTTTGATGAATATTTCTCCTCCCACGAAGAAGAAAGCGTTAGTGATGACGATGGCTTCGATCTCCCCCTCCCGGAGGGAAGCCCCCCCTCCTCGAATCTCTCCACCGGAGATCAAAAGGGCCTATGCCCAGGTTTTCGCCTTGAGACGGCGGCACTTCGTATAGAAAGTATCTCCTTGATTTTTCTAGGGCAAGACACACCATATAGGAGAAGAGGGGGGGCAAGATACCTTCTGGGCCCCCACAAGGCAACATGGCGTGCCAAGGGGGGTGGACGTGCCATGTTGGCTTGTGGCCAGAAGGTGGCCCCCCTCTGGTATATTTTTGGCCCAATAATTCTTATATATTCCATAAAAAATCTTCGTGAAGTTTCAAGTCATTTGGAGTCTAGTGAATTTTCAGCCATTTTCTTGGTTTTCAGGTCCAGAATTCTAGTTTCCAGTGATTTCCCTCTTTTGTGATGTACCTTGCATATTCAGAGAGAAAAGGCATAATAATTGTATCATAATGAGGAATAGTGGACAATAATAACATATATATCAATAAAAATTCATGATGCAAAACGAACGTATCAACTCCCCCAAGCTTAGACCTCACTTGTCCTCAAGCGAAAGCCGAACTTGATAATAATGACCAGATAATTTGAGAGAGGGGTGTCGATAAAAACAGAATACGATCATGAGAGCATCATGAATATTAACATAGCAAATTTTTTTTCATCATATAACTTCTCATAAACAAGTAACAATATATCCACAATTGTTGAAGTATGAAGCATAAACTTTATTGACAAACAACAAACTATGTTTTTAGTCATTGAGACAATCACAATTCATCATATTCCAGAGAAGAGTATCTGTAATATCTTTCATTCTAGATAGTTAACATACTCAACTATCATTTAGTCTTCTATGATTGTTGGCACTCATTGCATATTTTTGGAGCTAATGTTTCCATCAGACACATAGGAAGATGGGGGATTTATAGTATTTTCCATCCAACTCATTTACCTCAAGGATAATGTCAACAATAATGAATCATGATCACCTACATCCAACTGGATATATATAGGACATATTTTTAGTACTAGCAGGTGTAGTTACTCCCTACCTATTGACTCTCCATGTGTCCACCGTAGCACCAAACGAATTGGGTTAGTAGATCCTAACAAACCCATTAACGTGCAACAAACTAGCTATTTTTTAGGGTAACAAACTATCTATTTTAATTAGTGGATTAGTTGGATAGCGTTGACGGCCTCAACAACCTCCTAGGAGTATACGCCCGGTCAAGTACCTGCATACTACGTGTTCCTCAAAAAAGAATTGCTATTTCATACACACCATATAATTCTCTACAAAATATTTGTGCATATAAATATATGCTCTAGTCTGACCATGGTGCAATCCTTACGGGAATAACAACATAGTCTAAGTTAAGTGTGTGGTATATATAGCCTGCAAGAAAAAAGTATGTAGTATATATACATTTTTCCCTCAATAAAAGTATGTAGTATGTATGCTTTAGAGTATGTTGTATATGCCTTGGCATATTGAGTTCATATGCCAATTTTTAGTTTAGAACAGAGTATGCAGCTATGTATAGGGATATGTAATATGTATACGGAGTGCATACACACTTGGATATTGAACTTAGCGTATATGCAAACTGTCTGAACCACACCAATATTGAGTGCAATTGTATGATTTTATCTGGAATGACAGTATGGAGTATCACTAGTAGAAAAAGGGCTTTGGTCCAGGCCTGAAATCCCATTAATCCCAGTTCACTCACGAACCGGGACCCATGGGGGCATTGGTCCCGGTTCGTGAGGCCAGGGCGTCGGGCGGGCCTCGTGGGCCATTGGTCCCAGTTCGTCTGACCCCTTTGGTCCTGGTTCCAGACACGAACCGGGACCAATGGGCCTCGCTCCTGGACCGCAACCATTGGTCCCGGTTTGTGGATGGAACCGGGACCAAATGGGGTCCTTTAGTCCTGGTTCTAGCCACAAACCGGGACCAATGGTTGGCCTATATATACCGCCCGGCCTGCGACCGGACCAGTGCACTGCTCTATTTTTTTTGGCCAGCCATGGGAGAGCTTTGTGTTGCTCTAGCTCACCTCGTATGCACATGAGGTGTTCGATGAAATGCCCAAACCACACTTAAGCTTTCTCCTCTCGAAGCTCCTTGTCCAAGCTCCATTTTTCTCAAGTTTTGTCTAGGTTTGGCGGTCCGTCATGTCCCGTCCCCGTCCTCATCGCCGTCGATCGCCCGCGCCCATCTCGGCGCCGGCACCACCGTCGTTAGCCTCTTCTTCTTATATTGTTTCAAAAAAAGTTCTTACTTGTATGATTTAGATAGATACTTGTGTAATTTTCTTACTTTTATTATTGTTTGTTATTATATGGTGCGATGGTTTTGGTATCCGCCTCCATCGGCCCTCGTTCTGTCTATGATTCGGATGTGGTATATATTATCTTTTATAACTATTTGTTTTATTTAGTGTTTATGACAATTATGCCGACCAACATGACATAGATTTTTTAATCTAGGAGGTATGTGAACTGGAAATTCCAACCGAAATAGAAATTCTTGTTGAGAAGTTAAATTTGGTTTAAAAAGAAAACAATGACTTGAAAGAAAAATTACAGAGAGTTGAAGAGGATAAGATGAAGTTGGAGTTGCATGTTGCCGATGTCACCGACGATCACAAGATCAATATGGATGGAATGCGCTTGAAGATTAGAAAGATTAGAAAATATGCCAATTATACTGAGGCTTGGTATCATTATGCTGTTGGATCAATTGGTACCTTAGTAGCGGTTATGAGCACATTTGTTGTTGTATTTAATTTTTTTACATAGTTTCAATGTATGTTCTGATGCTCTAGAGAGCCATATGTTGTTCAATAATGAGAACTATGTATGAACTGTATGCATTTATTTTGGGACCTACCCTATTGGAAAGACCTAGAGGTCCGCTCTGCAATCGACGTGATGCATGTGACGAAGAATCTTTGCGTGAACCTCTTAGGATTCTTGGGAGTGTATGGGAAGACAAAAGATACACCGAAGGCACGGGAGGAACAACAACGTGTGCATGAAAAAGACGACATGCATCCAAAGCAGTATGAAGGTCCTGCCAGCTATGCTCTTACCAAAGAAGAGAAGGAAATCTTCTTTGAATGACTACTCAGTATGAAGGTCCCGTCTGGCTTTGTGTCGAATATAAAGGGAATAATAAATATGGCAGAGAAAAAGTTCCAGAACCTAAAGTCTCATGACTACCACGTGATTATGACGCAACTGCTTCCGGTTGCATTGAGGGGGCTTCTACCAGAAAACGTTCGATTAGACATTGTGAAGCTATGTGCATTCCTCAATGCAATCTCTCAGGAGGTGATCAATCCAGAAATCCTGCCAAGGTTAAGGAGTGATTTGGTGCAATGTCTTGTTAGTTTCGAGCTGGTGTTCCCACCCTCCTTCTTCAATATCATGACGCACGTCCTAGTTCATCTAGTCGACGAGATTGTCGTTCTGGGCCCTGTATTTCTACACAATATGTTCCCCTTTGAGAGGTTCATGGGAGTCTTAAAGAAATATGTTCGTAACCGCGCTAGGCTAGAAGGAAGTATCTCCATGGGCCATCAAACAGAGGATGTCATTGGGTTTTGTGTTGACTTCATTCCTGACCTTAAGAAGATTGGTCTCCCTTAATCGCGGTTGAGGGGAACTGTTTGGAAAAGGCACACTAGGAGCGGACTCAATAATATGTAGGGACGGGCATTCTTGGTCTCAAGCACCCTGTTAAACGATGAAGATTATCCATGGTTACGGCGCAATAAGCAAAGGATGCAAGCGAAGAAAAAGTGAAGACTTTCTCTCCACAACTATATCATTGCAGTTACATGTGAAGAAATGAAATGCCTTTTGTAACAGATGAGTTTTCGTCCGAAACCCTGATACTTCGAAAGAGATTGTCTGTTTTGTACACAAAGTGCATCCAGTTTTTACGGTAACCTTCTCAAGTTTTTATAACATGCTATGTGGGTGAAATGATGATACCATGCCAACTTTCAACCTTTTAAGAGTTCATTTGTAGTGCTTTTCAATTTCCGGGTCATTTAGCTCAAAAAATCAGTAAATGCATGAAAAATAACAAATGAAGTCAGAAAGGGTTGAAAATTGACGATGTGGCTTTGAATGGTGCATTTTGAAACACAAAAGTCTGGAGTTCAAATAAGTTCAAAAAATGAAATCCCTTTGTAACTGATGAGTTTTTGTCCGAAACCCTGATACTTCGAAAGAAATTGTCCATTTTGTACATTAAGTGTATCCAGTTTTCTTTGTAACCCTCTCAACTTTTTAGCACATGCTATGTGGGTGAAATGATGATACCATGCCTACTTTCAACCTTTTCAGAGTTCATTTGTAGTGCTTTTCAATTTCAGGATCATTTAGCTCAAAGAATGAACTAATAGCAAAAAGAATGAACTAGAAAACTTTTATGAAACTCTAATTTATGCAACTAAAATTATCAAAGTATTTTTTTTTCAACACATTAATAGCAAAAAGAATTTTCATAAAGAATTTTTTGTTCGAAACTTTAATAGCAAACTAGAATAACCAAATCTATTTCTGATTAAAACAGACATTTAAAATAAACTAAAACTTACCAAATTGAATGTACTGATAAACCACCGTAATATTAAATAGCAGGAAAAGGAATCACTCAAAAATCTATATTTTTAGTAAGTTTATTCACAAACTAGTGATTCACACAAATTTCATGTCGTGGGAACGAGCCTGACAGTATAAGGTAGGGATACGAAAGGAGAGGGCAGAGTCCTAGCTACGGCGAGGGTGTACACACGAATGTATGAGTCTAGGCCCCTCTCGTGGAGGTAACATCCCTACGTCTCAGTGCTCGGGAGCTTTGTCGTGTGGAATGTTGAGCTTACAGTGGTTGCGAACCCTTCTGCCAGAGGGGAGGGAAGGCTTATATAGAGTTCCCTGTCCCTCATAATTGCTCGGCATCTAAGGGTCCGATCGTGGGTTTAAAGATTGGTGTTACTGGAAACGTACATAATAAAAGCTACTAATGTCGAAAAAGCTTAACGCCTGCCTGTTGGCCTCCTGGAGGTGGCTTCTGGTCTTTTGGCGTCGAGTGGAAATGAGGTCTTCCGAGTGTCAGTCGACCGTCGAGTGGAGGAAGAAGTCTCCGAGTGGATTGCCTGTCGAGTGACTTGAGCATCACAGGGAATCCAGTTGGAAGATTATTTGTGATCTTCAAGTCCTCCAATGTCACGCCCTTAGGTAGGGCATCTAGGTCAGGCCTAGGACCCTACCCTAGGTACATATCTTCGTCATTAGCCCCCGAATGGATCGGGGTTCGAGTGGTAAATGGGGGTATCGATGCCAGTTCAGAATAAGGCATCAAATCTTCCGAATGATATTTGGGACTTCAACGAAACTTGCATCGACTGAACTCTTCATCATTCACCTGGACTTGTTCAGCCTTGAAAGTGCCCAAGTGAATGTACAATGTCAATTTTGTTCCGAGTGACTCAAAGGAATCTTTGGAGGTGGCGGGTCGATCTGTCAGACCCGGATTTTGCGGCATATGAAAATTTGGGAAGCGCACGTGCACGATGATGACGCCACGATCGAAGCAAGTGGGCGCATGACGCCTCGATTCTTGCGCCGGTCATTTTGCCACGTACAGGGCGCAGTCTACGGTTGGCATGTGCGGTGATCTCATGGGCCCACTAGTCAGCGAGGCACTCGGTGGGGTAAAAATGACGAAGCACCGTGGATTGCATGGTACCTTTTTCCCAAACTTCCTCTCTTCATCTGCCTCCCCTGTCTCCAGCGCCACAATTTGTTCCTCTCCAACAAGAGCAGCCGCCGCGATGACGAAGGGCGCCATGAAGAAACTGGAGCACGCTAAGAAGGGGGCAATGAAAAGCAAAGGCAAGAAGCCCTCGACCGCTCGGTTCACCGTGCCGACGGGATGGTTACAGGGAGACTTTCTCCCCTCTGTGGTCACTCATGAGGACATGGATGGCTTGGTCGCCGACGGGCTTGTGGCGGACGGCGCCTGGAGGTTGCCGGAGGGAGAGTGCGAACTAGAGCCGTGCGACGGAGAGCGAGTCCTCCTCCTCTCCCACGTCGAAAGAGGTTTTTTTGCCTCCCCACCCATTCATTAGAGGTTTTCTGAACTTCTTTGGCTCTCGGCTCCACCACTTCCCGCCGAATGCGATTTCCTACCTGTCTGCCTTCATTACTTTGTGCTAGTGTTTTATGGGTTGTCCTCCTCATTGGGGGCTATTCAAGCACATCTTTATGGTTAGATCTCAGACTGTGAAGAAAGCCCTCCCTGCAGATGGGAAGACTCATGTGCTACAGTTGTGTGGGGGTCTAGGACTTCAGAAAAGAGCTTGTAGTTCATTCCCTTCTATGACCTTTCCTGAATCTGTTAGAGGCTGGCAGTCGACTTGGTTCTATTGCAAAGATGTAGCATCTCCCAACGTGTCGACTGGTCTTTCCTCCTATACAACTGACCGTCCAGCTGTCCCCAAGTCTCTGAGGGTGACTGAAGAAGAACATGTCCAAGTGGGAATCTTGGTGGAAGCCATGGTGCAACTGATTTGAGGTGGAGTGATTGGCATGGATCTGTTGGAGACATTCCCCAGTCGACGAATTTAGCCACTCCAAGCCAGGGATCACACCATGTGGCACTATGCAGGCCCTGAGGACTCAACCGGGACGCACCCAAAAGAGGTTCTACAAAAAACTGTCGAGCAGTGGCTTCGCAGCATCACTGGGGTGTGTGACAACCCCTTGGGAGCCAACAGGATCTGACCTTACCCGGTCGAAAACCTGTTGAAGAATCTGGTAAGTTGCGCTTTGTCGACTGAAGTACTTGTACTGTCGAGTGACAGATTAATTTATGGTCTAACTTCTTTGTTTGAATCATGTAGGAGTGGACAAACATGCACTCGCCTGTTCCCAACAGGAACCAAACTGAAGATGGTGTTGTGAGCGAGGGTGGCAGTGTGGACGGTGATGGCTCAGAAGACTTCGAAGATGAGTACGAAAACTCGGACAAAAACAAGCAAGAAGTCGAGTCGCCTCCTCGCGTCGAACATTGCTCCAAGTCCCACCAAGATCCTGCGACTGTTGAGGACAGGGCCCCAGGCCCAAGCGAGAAGAACCCAAAATGGAGCCGACCCTCGATTGTTGAGTCGAGCGAACGATCAGTGAAGCAACCCAAACCGAATGTGGCCAAACCTCGCAAAGCCCTGCCTTGCATGAAGATGGCTATGCCTGTCGTCTCCATGTGAGTGTTTACTTTTGAATTCTCACTGTCGATTGTGACTTTGAATCCTTGTTGTCTGAATGTTATTTGATCTATCAGAGCTGCTACTTCAGTGACGTCGCCTCAACATGATGGAGGGGATGCAATTAATGTAGACACTGCTGTTGTAGCCACTTCTCACAGAGGTAATCAACTCTTCAGTTCTGCTTCTTGAATATGATTTGTCGATTGACAAAGCTAATTCCGTCGATTGATAATTGTAGAAATCATCCAGCTAGAAGATGATGAAGAACACCCTGGGGGTACAGGAGGCGGAGGTGAGACCTTAAGCATCCCGTGCATATGCACTCAAAGAACTTCATCTACGTAGACGCCTCAACGGTCGACCGCGGAGTCCTCCCAGGGGATGAGCGACTCGACACGGATCAAAGTTGACCAACAGTGCCTCTGGCGAGTGCCCCTCCAAATGTTTCAACCATCGTGATGTCGACTCCAACCAGACGTGCCCAGACTACCTCGACTGCCCCAACCATTACGCCACTCATGCCGATGATGGCTTTTCCTCTGCATCGCGTTTCGAAAGATCAGATCGGGGCTGCAAAGGAGGCCATGATCCAGGTGGAGAAAATAATGCTACGCACCAAGGAGGCATACGAGGCCAGCAAGCTGGCTTACGACACCAACATAGCGCTTTGCACGAGTCCGAGTAAGTTCGATTGTAAGTACATTTCCGAATGAATTCCTGTCTTCTTTGACTGCACACCCAGTGGGTGTTTATTTTCCACCCATAGAATGTTTCAAAGCTCTCCAGTCGAATAGATCAGGTCTTAGTCGAGTAGATCTTGGGTCAGCGGGGCTACTCTGAGTGTACCCACTGGGTGTAGTCCCCGAGGCCGCTGTCGAGTGCTTGCATCGACAGGGGTCTTAGAGTCTATCGTATGCGGGATACGGTTGCCCTTGACCGTGCTACTCCGCAGATAATTTGTAGGTTTCATGGATATCATTGATAAACCATGCTATAACACTACATAAGGATAGACTGCACTTCACGGAGTGTAGGAGACATGTCACTCGACAGATCGGGTGACGGATGTTCCATAGATGGATATTTTCTACCACTTGACAGGTCGAGAGTTGGCAGATCTAGTGGGGGCATGCTAAGTGCACCCACTAGGTGTAGTCCCCGAGACCGCTGTCGAGTGCTTGCATTGATAGGGGTCTTAGAGTCTACCGTATGCGGGATACGTTTGCCCTTGACCGCGCTACTTTGCAGCTACTTTGTAGGTTTCATGGATATCATTGATAAACCATGATATAACACTACATAAGGATAGACTTCACTTCACGGAGTGTAGGGGACATGCCACTCGAAAGATCGGGTGACGGATGTTCCATAGATGGATATTTTCTGCCACTCGACAGGTCGAGAGTTGGCAGATCCAATGGGGGCATGCTAAGTGCACCCACTGGGTGTAGTCCCCGAGACCGCTATCGTGTGCTTGCACCGATAAGGGTCTTAGAGTCTGTCGTATGCGGGATACGTTTGCCTTTCATCGCACCACTCCAAGGCTACCTTGTAGGTTTCATGGATATCATTGATCAACCATGATATGATGCTACATAAGGATAGACTGCCCTTCATGGAGTGGGGGGAGGCACGTCACTCGATAGATTGAGTGACGGATGTTTGACAGGGTAGACCTTGTTGACTGTTTTATAACCAGTGGGGGCACGCTAAGTGCACCCATTGGGTGTAGTCCCCAAGGCTACTTTTGATCGAAGACGATAAGCAGTAGTCTTGAAAACTTGAAATTGGAATTTCAGTCGTACGCGGAGTACGGTTGTCACTCGACATGTAGAGTTGTATATATATTTTTTCTTGGCCATCCCGCTCCGAAGCTATCTTGTAAGTTTTATGGACATCATTTGATCAACCATTACATGAAGCTCCTTCAAAGGTGCAGAACAGGGTCGACAGAACACTCGACAGATCGAGTGTTAACCGTTCCAGTGGGGGCACTTTGAGACTGGGTGTAGTCCTCGAGACCACCTTCGAGTGCTTGCACTGGCGGGGGTCTGATAGAGGCTGTCTTGAACTTTTTTATGGTACGCGGAGTACACGAGCCACTCGACATGTCGAGTGTACTTTTGGTTGAATTCTCTTTCCCCAGGATGCAGGTTTCATGGACTTCATTGATCAACCATGATATGACGCAATTCCAGGATAGTGGGGCAGGGTGATGTGCACCACCCAGTCGTCCGTTTTTGGTCTTATGCACTTCAGTGCTGATATTTCTTGTTGATTGAATTTCTTTCTTTGTTGATTTCAGAGGGCTTGTGAACTTGGAACGCAGTACAAGGATCTTGAAGATGAAAGGAACCGGTTGCACGTGGACTTGGAAGCCTCCAACAATGCTTTGGAGAGAGTGCGGGCCAAGTTGAAAACATTGGGAGGTAACCTTCGTCGACCCTTTGCATTCTCATCTTCACTTTCCATGCTTTGAACCGTGTGTTTCACTCGAACAGACGTACGCAATGAAAACCATCGACTCGAAGCGCGACTCAACAATGCTGTTTCTTTAGATTCCATGAAGAAAGCGCTGGAGGATAAGGACAAAGCGCTCGCTGATGCCCAGCGCGTGGCGAAGGAGAAAACTAAAGCTGCTGACCAGAAGCTGACTACTGTGAAGAGGATGAGGAAGAGAACTCGAAGCTGAAGCAAGAGTGTGTGGAACTTATCAAGAAGACTGAGCAATTAACCAAGAGGAGCAACGACCTGGAGAGGCACTTGGGAGAGTTCTCGAGGAAGATGTATATTCTACTCGACGGTGAGTTTCTCTGTCGACTGAACTTTATGAAATTTTTGACGACTATATCTCATCAGTCCTCCTCTTATTCTCCCATTCTCCCTTCCCAGAATTCTGCCAAGACTTTGAGAAAGATACTGAGGAGATCGAGCCCAACTTGGATCCCACTAAGTCACCTATTGGAGACGCGGTGGCCATGAACATGCTTAGACTCAACTTCAGGCTTCAGGGTGTTCAAGCGTATGTCCTTCGATTGAAAACTGCAATGGAGAGGATCACAAGGAGATGTGGCCTGAAGACACTCTTCAGCTCGACCTCACATCCATTATGGCACGCCTAAACGGCCTCCCCAGTCGAGTGCAAGCCTGGAAGAAATCAACTGCTGGCTGCGATGCTGACGTGGCACTCTCCCTTGTGAGGGTCCATTGCAAGGAGGTGAGGGAAGACAAGTTGAAGGAGCTCCGAGTGGTTAACACGAAGAAACTCTAGTTTGAAGATTTCATGGGGACCTTCATCGACGCAGCCACCAGGATCACAGATGGCATTGACTTGGACACTTTCGTCGAGCCAGCCAGCCCATCGGGCGCTTGAAAACTTGATCTTTGAGAGAAAAACTTTATTTGCTTCGGTATGCCGAGTGAAACTGTACCAGCTTAAAACTTCATTCAGGCCTTATGCCTAAGCACGTTTGCTTTCTCGTGAAGCTTTTATCTACGATTAAACCTTCGGATTTATCTGTATTTGGCTTTCAATCGTTTGCTCGACTGAGTTTGCTTTTAGGCTTAGGCGAAAACATGTTCGCAGATAAGCCCCTGAGTGTGAGGATTGCTCAACACTCGGAATATTTTTGACCCTAGGCGAAGATTCATTCGCAGCTAGGGAGTCAAGTGGATGTATTACTATCCACTCAACGGAGGGTCTAACTTAGGCGAAAACATGTTCGCAACTAAGCCCCCGAGTGCGAGGATCGCTCATCACTCGGAATATTTTTGACCCTAGGCGAAGATTTATTCGCAGCTAGGGCGTCGAGTGGATGTATTACTATCCACTCGACGGAGGGTTTAACTTAGGCGAAAACATGTTCGCAGCTAAGCCCCCGAGTGCGAGGATCGCTCGTCACTCGGAATATTTTTGACCCTAGGCAAAGATTCATTCGCAGCTAGGGCGTTGATTGGATGTATTACTATCCACTCAACAGAGGGTTTAACTTAGGGGAAAACATGTTCGCAGCTAAGTCTCCGAGTGCGAGGATCGCTCGTCACTCGGAGTATTTTTGACCCTAGGCGAAGATTCATTCGCAGCTAGGGTGTCGAGTGGATGTATTACTATCCACTCGACAAAGGGTTTAACTTAGGAGAAAACATGTTCATAGCTAAGCCCCCGATTGTGAGGATCACTCGTCACTCTAAGTATTTTTGATCCTAAGTGAAGATCATTCGCAGCTAGGGTGTCGAGTGGATGTATTACTATCCACTCGACAGAGGGTTTAACTTAGGCGAAAACATGTTCGCAGCTAAGCCCCCAAGTGCGAGGATCACTCGTGACTCGGAGTTGTTGGGGAACGTTGCATGCGAAACAAATTTTTTCCTAAGCACACGCAAATCTATCCATGGTGATGAGCATCTACGAGAGGGAGAGTGGATCTACGTACCCTTGTAGATCGCTAAGCGGGAAGCGTTAAGAAACACGGTTGGTGTAGTCAAACGTCTTCGCGATCCAAATCACCGAGCGTCCCGCGATCCAATCACGATCCGTCCTGCGATCCCATCACGATCCATACCGCAAACTTGATCATGATCCATCCCGCGAACTTGATCACGGTCCTTTCGATCTAGCGCCGAACGGACGTCACCTCCACGTTCAACACACGTACGACTTGATGACGATCTCTGCCATCTTGATCCAACAAGAGGGAGCAGAGAGGAAGAAGAGTTCTCCGGCAGTGTGATGGCACTCCGGCGATGGTGGTGGAGCTATTCCGGCAGGGCTTCGCCTAAGCACTGCAGAAATCCGATCTAGAGGAGAAACTATGCACTGGAGGAACGGGCATCACGTGGCTAAAATTCTGTGCAAAAACCCTAAAACCCACCAGTATATATAGGAGGAAGGGAGGAGAGGCTTTGCGCAAGGGCCAAGCCTCCTTTGGTTCGGCCGAAGTGGGAAGGAGAGGAGGACTCCTCCTCCAATCCTAGTAGGACTAGGATTCCTTCTTTTTGGCCTTTTTTCCACCTTTTGCCTTTTGGGCTTTTCTTCCCAGCCACATGGGCCTCAATTGGGACTTCCACAAGCCCACAAAAGGCTAGTAATTATTCTCCCACATCCCATGAAGCCTCTTGGGTCGAAATACCCCCCCCGGTGGTCTCCCGGTACACTACCGTCACTCCCGGTACATTACCGATTAGCCCTAAACTTTTCCGACGACCAAAACAGGACTTTCTATATCAATCTTTACCTCCTAACCATTCCGAAGCTCCTCGTGATGTCCGGGATCTCATTCGGGACTCCGAACAACCTTCAGTCACCACCATACATAACTCTATACTACCAATACGTCACAGAACCTTAAGTGTGCAGACCCTGCGGGTTCGAGAACTATGTAGACATGACCTAGACACCTCTACGGTCAATAACCAATAGCAGGACCTGGATGCACATATTGGTTCCTACATATTCTATGAAGATCTTTATCTGTCGAACCTCTATGTCAAGGATTCAGTTAATCCCGTATGATGTTCCCTTTGTTCTTCGGTATGTTACTTGCCCGAGATTCGATCATCGGTATCTCTGTACCTAGTTCAACCTCGTTACCGGCAAGTCTCTTTACTCGTTCCGTAATACAAGATCCCGTGACTAACACTTAGTCGCATTGCTTGCAAGGCTTATTGTGATGTTGTATTACCGAGTGGGCCCTGAGATACCGCTCCGTCACACGGAGTAACAAATCCCAGTCTTGATCCATGCCAACTCAACAGACACCCTCGGAGATACCTGTAGAGCACCTTTATAGTCACCCAGTTACGTTGCGATGTTTGATACACACAAGGCACTCCTCCGATGTCCGTGAGTTGCATGATCTCATGGTCATAGGAACATATACTTGACATGCAAAAAATAGTAGCAATAAACTGACACGATCATATGCTACGTTTGTAGTTTGGGTCTTGTCCATCACATCATTCTACTAATGATGTGATCCCGTTATCAAATGACATCACATGTCAATGGCTAGGAAACCTTGACCATCTTTGATCAACGAGCTAGTTCACTAGAGGCATACTAGGGACATAGTGTTGTCTATTTATCCACACATGTAATGTGTTTCCAATCAATACAATTATAGCATGGATACTAAACGATTATCATGAACAAGGAAATATAATAATAAACACTTTATTTATTGCCTCTAGGGCATATTTCCAAGAGTCTCCCACTTGCACTAGAGTCAATAATCTAGTTCACATCACTATGTGATTTACATTGTAATGAATCGAACACCCATGCAGTTCTACTGTTGATCATGTTTAGCCCTTGGAAGAGGTTTAGTCAATGGGTCTGCAACATTCAGATCCGTGTGCACTTTGCAAATATTTATGTCCTTCTCCACGATGCAATCGCGGATGGAGTTGAAGCGTCGCTTTATGTGTCTGGTCCTCTTGTGAAACCTTGGTTCCTTGGCCAGAGCAATGGCACCAGTGTTGTCATAGAACAGGTTCATTGGATTCAGTGCACTAGGCACTACTCCAAGATCTGTCATGAACTGCTTCATCTAGACACCTTCCTTTGCCGCCTCCGAGGCTGTGATGTACTCCGCTTCACATGTAGAATCGGCTACCACGCTTTGCTTGGAACTGCACTAGCTTACCGCTCCCCCGTTGAGAATAAATACGTATCCGGTTTGCGACTTAGAGTCATCCGGATCAGTGTCAAAGCATGCATCGACGTAACCCTTTACGACGAGCTCTTCATCACCTTCATAAACGAGAAACATATCCTTAGTCCTGTTTAGGTACTTAAGGATATTCTTGACCGCTGTCCAGTGTTCCATTCCAGGATCACTTTGAAACCTTCCGGCCATACTTATGGCAAGGCTAACATACTTATGGCACAGCATTGCATACATGATAGAGCCTATGGCTGAAGCATAGGGGATGACACTCATCTTTTCTCTATCTTCTGCAGTCACTGGGATTGAGTCTTACTCAACTTCACACCTTGTAACACAGGCAAGAACCCCTTCTTGGACTGATCCATTTTGAAGTTCTTCAAAACTTTATCAAGGTATGTGCTCTGTGAAAGTTCTATTAAGCGTCTCGATCTATCTCTATAGATCTTAATGCCTAATATGAAAGCAGCTTCTCCTAGGTCCTTCATTGAAAAACTCTTGTTCAAATATTCCTTCATGCTTTCCAGCATTTCTACATTTTTTCCAATCAGCAATATGTCATCCACATATAATATTAGAAACGCTATAGAGCTCCCACTCACTTTCTTGTAAATACAAGCTTCTCCATAAACTTGTATAAACTCAAACGCTTTGATCACTTCATCAAAGCACTTATTTCAAGTCCGAGATGCTTGCACCAGCCCATAAATAGATCGCTGGAGTCTACAAACTTTTTCAGCATTCTCTGGATCGACAAAACCTTCTGGTTGCATAATATACAACTCTTCCTCAAGGAAACCGTCGAGGAACGCCGTTTTGACATCCATCTGCCAAATTTCATAATTGAAATAAGCAGCTATTGCCAACATGATTTTGACAAACTTGAGCATCGCTACGGGTGAGAATGTGTCATCGTAGTCAACTCCTTGAACTTGTGAAAAACCCTTTGCCACAAGTCGAGCTTTATAGGCGGTGACATTACCGTCCACGTCTCTCTTCTTCTTAAAGATCCATTTGTTCTGAATGGCCATTCGCCCTTCAGGTAATACTTCCAAATTCCATACTTTGTTTTCATCCATGGATCCCATCTTGGATTTCATGGACTCTAACCATTTCTCGGAATCCGGGCCCATCACTGCTCCTCCATAGCTCGTAGGTTCATTGTTGTCCAACAACATGACCTCCAAGATAGGGTTGTCGTACCACTCAGGAGTAGTGCGTGCCCTTGTCGACCTATGAGGTTCAATAGTAGCTTGATCTGAAGCTTCATGATCATCATTATTAACTTCCTCTTCCACTGTCGTAGGTTCCATAGAAACATCTTTCTATGCTACGCTACTTTCTGGTTGAAGTAAAGGTTCAATAACCTCATCAAGCTCTATTCTCCTCCCACTCAATTCTTTCGAGAGAAACTCTTTCTCAAGAAATGTTACGTTATTAGCGACAAACACTTTGCCTTCGGATCTGAGATAGAAGGTATACCTGACTGTCTCTTTCGGGTATCCTATGAAGACTCAGTTCTCCGCTTTGGGTTCGAGCTTTTCAGGCCGAAGCTTTTTGACATAAGCATCACATCCCCAAACTTTAAGAAACGACAATTTTGGCCTCTTGCCAAACCATAGCTCATATGGCGTCGTCTCAACGGATTTTGATGGTGCCCTATTTAAAGTGAATGCAGCTATCTCTAATGCATAACCCCAAAACGATAGTGGCAAATCAGCAAGAGACATCATAGAACGCACCATATCTAATAAGGTTCGATTACGACGTTCGGACACACCATTACGATGTGGTGTTCTAGGCAGTGTCAACCGTGAAACAATTCCATACTGTCTTGAGTGACTGCCAAACTCATAACTCAGATATTCACCTCCTCGATTAGATCGCATGAATTTAATCTTCTTGTTACGATGATTCTCAGCTTCACTCTGAAATTGCTTGAAATTTTCAAACGTTTCCGATTTGTGTTTCATTAAGTAAATATACCCATATCTACTTAAGTCATCAATGAAGGTGAGAAAATAACGATATCCACCACGCATTGTAACATTCATTGGACTGCACACATCATTATGTATGATTTCCAATAAGTCACTCGCCCGTTCCATTGTTCCAGAGAACGGCGTTTTAGTCATCTTGCCCATGAGGCATGGTTCACATGTGTCAAGTGATTCAAAATCAAGTGACTCCAAAAGTCCATCAGCATGGAACTTCCTCATGCTTTTTACACCAATATGACCCAAACGGCAGTGCCACAAGAAAGTGGTAGTATCATTATCAATTCTACATCTTTTGGCATCAATGTTATGAACATGTGTGTCATCACTATCAAGATTTAATATGAATAAACCCCTCACATTGGGTGCATGACCATAAAAGATATTACTCATATAAATAGAACAACCTTTATTCTCTGATTTAAATGAGTAACCGTCTCGCAATAAACAAGATCCAGATACAATGTTCATGCTTAACGCAGGCACTAAATAACAATTATTCAGGTTCATCACTAATCCCGATGGTAATGGAAGAGAGAGTGTGCCGATGGCGATCACATCAACCTTGGAACCATTTCCCACGCGCATCGTCACTTCATCCTTTGCTAGCCTTTCTCTATTCCGTAGTTCCTGTTTTGAGTTGCAAATGTGAGCAACCGAACCGGTATCAAATACCCAGGCACTACAACAAGAGCTAGTAAGGTACACATCAATAACATGTATATCATATATACTTTGTTTGTCGTTGGCCGCCTTCTTGTCAGCCAGGTACTTGGGCCAGTTCCACTTCCAGTGACCAGTTCCCTTGCAATGAAAGCACTCAGTTTCTCGCTTGGGTCCATGCTTGGGCTTCCTTACAGGAGTAGCAACTGCTTTGCCATCCTTCTTGGTTTTACCATTCTTGCCCTTGCCCTTGCCATTCTTCTTGAAACTAGTGGTTTTATTGTCCATCAACACTTGATGTTCTTTCTGGATTTCAGACTCAGCGACTTTTAGCATCGCAAACAGCTCGGCGACTGACTTATTCATCCCGTGCATGTTATAGTTCATCACAAAGCTCTTGTAACTAGGTGGCAGTGATTGAAGAACTCTGTCAGTGATCGCCTCTGGCGGAAGGGCAATTCCCAACTCTGCTAGACGAGTTGAATACCCAGACATTCTGAGTATATGTTCACCGATAGACCCGTTCTCCTCCATCTTGCAAGCATAGAACTTATCGAAGGTCTCATACCTCTCGATCCGGGCATTCTTCTGAAAGATAAACTTCAACTCCTGGAACATCTCATATGCTCCATGACGTTCAAAACGTTTTTGAAGTCCCGGTTCTAAGCCATACAATATTGCACACTGAACTATTGAGTAATCTCCAGTACGTGCCTCCCAAGCATTCTTAACGTCTTCGGAGGTCATGTCTTCTGGTTGGTCACCAAGCGGTGCATCAAGGACATATGATTTCTGGAAGCCGTGAGGATAATCCTCAGATTACGGGCCCAGTCAACAAAGTTACTTCCATCATCTTTCAACTTAGCTTTCTATAGGAACGCATTAAAATTCAGGGGTGCTACTGCGTGAGCCATTGATCTACAACATAAATATGCAAAGGTTTACTTAGACTATTGTTCAAGATAATGAGTTTAGTTAATCAAATTACTAAAGCTCCCACTCAAATTGACATCCCTCAGGTCATCTGAGTGTCACATGATCCAAATTCACCACCTCAAGTCCGATCATCATGTGAGTTGAGGTGGCTTCAATGGTGAACATCATCATGTTGATCATATCTACTATATGACTCCTGTTCGACCTTTCGGTCTCTTGTGTTCTGAGGCCATGTCTATACATGCTAGGTTCGTCAAGTTTAACCCGAGTGTTCTGCACGTGCAACACTGGCTTGCACCCATTGTATGTGAACGTAGAGTCTATCACACCCGATCATCACGTGGTGTCTCGACACGACGAACTTTCGCAACGATGCACACTTGGGGAGAACACAATTCATCTTGATATTTAAGTGAGGGATCACCTTATAATGCTACCGTCGTCCTAAGCAAAACAAGGTGCATAAAAGGATTAACATCACATGCAATTCATAAGTGACATGATATGGCCATGAACTTGTGCTTTTGATCCCCATCTAAAAAGCACCAGCATGATCTCCATCGTCATGGGCACGACGCCATGATCTCCATCATCATGATCTCCATCAACGTGTCGCCATCGGGGTTGTCGCGCCCAACATGCTTCTACTACTATTGCTACCGTTTAGCGATAAAGTAAAGCATTACATAGCGCTTAATGATTGACACGCAGGTCATACAATAATTAAATACAACCCCATGGCTCCTGCCGGTTGCCGTAATCGTCGACATGCAACTCGTGATAATCTATACATCACATGATCATCTCATACATCACATATATCACATCATGTAATTGGCCATATCACATCACAACATACCCTACAAAAACAAGTTAGACGTCCTCTAATTGTTGTTGCATGTTTTACGTGGCTGCTACGGGTATCTAGCAAGAACAATTATCATCTAAGAAAAAACCATGACGGTGATACACTAGTTGCTTTTCAACCTTCTCAAGGACCGCCTTTGTCGAATCCGATCCAACTAAAGTGAGAGAAACTAGCACACGCAAGCCATCTATGCAACAAGTTGCAGTTGAGGGAACTGGTCTCTCATAAGCGTACGAGTAATGTTGGTCCAGGCCGCTTCATCTCACAATACCGCTGAACCAAGAAACGACCAAGGGAGGAAGCAATCTAAGCATCAACGCACACAAACTCTTTGTGTTCTACTCGAGATCTCATCTACACATAGACCTAGCTCATGATGCCACTATTGGGGAACGTTGCATGGGAAACAAATTTTTTCCTACGCACACGCAGATCTATCCATGGTGATGAGCATCTAAGAGAGGGAGAGTGGATCTACGTACCCTTGTAGATCGCTAAGCGGGAAGCATTAAGAAACGCGGTTGGTGTAGTCAAACGTCTTCGCGATCCAAATCGTCGAGTGTCCTACAATCCAATCACGATCCGTCCTACGATCCAATCACGATCCGTCCCGCGAACTTGATCACGATCCGTCCCGCGAACTAGATCACGGTCCTTCCGATCGAGCGCCGAACGGACGACACCTCCGCGTTCAGCACACGCACGGCTTGATGACGATCTCCGCCGTCTTCATCCAGCAAGAGGGAGTGGAGAGGAAGAATAGTTGTCTGGCAGCACGACGGTGCTCCGGCGATGGTGGTGGAGTTATTCCGGCAGGGCTTTGCCTAAGCACTGCAGAAATCCGATCTAGAGGAGAAACTATGCACTAGAGGAACGGGCAGCACATGGCTAAAAATTCTGTGCAAAAACCCTAAAACCCACCAGTATATATAGGAGGAAGGGAGGAGAGGCTTGGCGCAAGGGCCAAGCCTCCTTTGGTTCGGCCGAAGTGGGGAGGAGAGGAGGACTCCTCCTCCAATCCTAGTAGGACTAGGATTCCTCCTTTTTGGCCTTTTTTCCACCTTTTCCCCTTTGGGCTTTTCTTCCCAACCGCATGGGCCTTGTGTGGGATTTCTACCAGACCATGAAAGGCTGGTAATTATTCTCCCACAGCCCATGAAGCCTCTTGGGTCGAAATACCCCTCCCGGTGGTCTCCCGGTACACTCCCGGCACTCCCGGTACATTACCGATTAGCCCGAAACTTTTCCGGCGACCAAAACAGGAGTTTCTATATATCAATCTTTACCTCTGAACCATTCCGAAGCTCCTCGTGACGTCCAGGATCCCATCTGGGACTCCGAACAACCTTCAGTCACCACCATACATAACTCTATACTACCGAAACTTCACCGAACCTTAAGTGTGCAGACCCTACGGGTTCGAGAACTATGTAGACAGGACCTAGACATCTCTACGGTCAATAACCAATAGCGGGACCTGGATGCCCATATTGGTTCCTACATATTCTACGAAGATCTTTATCAGTCGAACCTCTATTCAAGGATTCAGTTAATCCCGTATGATGTTCCCTTTGTTCTTCGGTATGTTACTTGCCCGAGATTCGATTGTCGGTATCTCCATACCTAGTTCAACCTCGTTACCGGCAAGTCTCTTTACTCGTTCTGTAATAGAAGATCCCGTGACTAACACTTAGTCACATTGCTTGCAAGGCTTATTGTGATGTTGTATTACCGAGTGGGCCCTGACATACCTCTCTGTCATACGGAGTAACAAATCCCAGTCTTGATCCATGCCAACTCAACAGACACCCTCGAAGATACCTGTAGAGCACCTTTATAGTCACCCAGTTACGTTGCGACGTTTGATACACACAAGGCACTCCTCCGATGTCCGTGAGTTGCATGATCTCATGGTCATAGGAACATATACTTGACATGCAGAAAACAGTAGCAATAAACTAACACGATCATATGCTACGTTTGTAGTTTGGGTCTTGTCCATCACATTATTCTACTAATGATGTGATCCCGTTATCAAATGACATCACATGTCAATGGCTAGGAAACCTTGACCATCTTTGATCAACGAGCTAGTTCACTAGAGGCATACTAGGGACATAGTGTTGTCTATTTACCCACACATGTAATGTGTTTCCAATCAATACAATTATAGCATGGATAATAAACGATTATCATGAACAAGGAAATATAATAATGAACACTTTATTTATTGCCTCTAGGGCATATTTCTAACAGGGGTATTTTTGAACCTAAGCGAAGACTGATTCGCAAATAGGTCGTCGAATGAATGGACTGCTATCCACCCGACAAGGTTTTTAACTTAGGCGAAAGCATGTTCACAGCTAAGCCCTCGAGTGTGAGGATTTCTCAACACTCGGAGTATTCCCAAGAGTGAAACTGTATGATCGGAATCGACAATATATTGTGGCAGTCTGATTTGTATAGATGAAGTATTCTTATTACATCAAAAACTCTTCTGTCTCTAAGTATAAAAGTGTCGGAGCAGATCTGCATTCTAGGCCCGTGGCTCGTCCATCTGCTTCTTGAGATTGTGCAGGTGATAAGCTCCATTTGTTCAGCACTTTGGTGACGATGAAAGGACCTTCCCATGCTGGAGTAAGCTTATGAGGCCGCTGTTGATCCACTCGGAGCACCAAGTCTCCCTCATGAAATCATGATCGACTCTTGACATTCTTAGCATGGAAGCACCACAGATCCTGCTGATGAGATGTAGTCCGTATTAAAGCCATCTCTCGCTCTTCCTCCAGGAGATCGACACCATCCTGCCTAGCTTGTTCAACTTCAGCCCTCAGAATAAAGTTCCACTGGAGGAGAACTGTGAGATAGGTCACTCGGCAAGACAGCTTCGGCACCGTAGACTAAGAAAAAAGGAGTCCATCCAGTCGACCGATTTGGCGTAGTCCTCAGGCCCCATAACACAGACGGCGCGGCATGATCCAGATCATGCATGAGACGAGGCTTCAGACCTTGCAGGATGAGTCCATTAGCTCGCTCAACTTGCCCATTGGTTTGCGGATGTGCAATAGACGCATAATCCACCCGAGTGCCCTGAGAGGTGTAGAAGTTTCTGAATTCTTCCGAGTCAAAGTTGGTGCCGTTATTCGTGATAATGCTATGAATGCTATGAGGAACGCCATATCAAAAAATTATTTCTCTCATGAATGTGACCGCCGTGCGGGAGTTCAACTTCTTGATGGGCTTGGCTTCTATCCACTTTGTAAATTTGTCATCTGCAACCAACAAATGAGTGAACCCGCCTTTTTCGATCTGAAAGGGACCAACCATGTCGAGTCCCCAAACAGCAAATGGCCAGGCGAGGGGAATCATCTTCAGAGTAGAGGCTGGCTTATGTGACAAGTTTGCATAGAACTAGCATCTATCACAATGATCAACAATGTCTTTAGCCATCTTATTAGCCCGTGGCCAGAAGAAACCAACTCGGTATGCTTTAGTGACGATTGTCCACGAGGACGCATGATGGCCGCAAGTTCCCGAGTGGATCTCATCCAGAATCATTCGACCTTCTTCGGGAGAGATGCAATGCTGCGTCACGCCAGTCGCACTTTCTCTGAACAGCTGATCCCCAACCACCGTAAAGGCCTTGGACCTGCGCACGATCTATCGAGCCTCTATTTCATCTTTAGGGAGTTCTTGTCGAAGGATCTAAGCAATGTAAGGCACCATCCAATAAGGAATGACAACCAGAATCTCCATGACCAAATTGATTACTGCAGGGATATCGACTTGCACCGAAGGAGTATGCAGGTGCTCTAAGAACACATCACTCGGGACAGGCCGTCGAGTGGACCCAATCTTTGCTAGTTCATTGGCCGCCTGATTCTCTAGTCGGGGAACATGATGAAGTTCCAGACCTTCGAATTTCTTTTCCAACTTTCTGATAGCATTGCAGTACCTAGTCATAGCGGGGTTTTGAACATCCGACTCTTTCATCACTTGATTCACCGCCAAATCTGAAACGCCATAAATCATCAGGCACTTGACGCCGAGTGAGATAGCCATGCACAACCCATACAAAAGTGCTTCATATTCCACCTCATTGTTGGAGGAACCGAAGTGAATTGGCAAGACATAACTGAGCATGTCACCCTTGGGAGATATCAAGACAACACCAGCACCGGACCCATTCAACATTTTAGAGGCGTCGAAAAACATGGTCCAATGTGCCGAGTGAACTTGGATTGGCTGTTGCTGTTCAATCCACTCGGCCATAAAATCTGCCAGCGCTTGGGACTTGATTGCTTTCTTGGCTTCAAACTTAATGTCAAAATGTCTGAGTTCGATTGCCCACTTAGCCACTCGACCAGATGCATCTCGATTGTTGAAAATCTCGGACAATGGAGCATCACTGACGACTGAAATCTGGTGGTCTTGAAATAATGCGCCACCTTCTTCGTTGATAGGTAAATACCATAAACCAGCTTCTGGTAGTGTGGATATCTTTGCTTCGAGGGGGACAGAACTTCAGAGACATAATAAACTGGCCATTGGACTTTGTAAGCTTTACCCTCCTCTTCTTGCTCGAAAGTTAGCACTATACTGACGACCTGATTAGTGGCCGCGATGTACAGGAGCAATGGCTCTTTGCTGCATGGAGCGGCAAGCACCGACTGGGTGGAGAGCAGGGCTTTGAGCTCAACAAATGCTGCTTCGACTTCTGGAGTCCACTCGAATGTGTCGGACTTCTTCATCAATTGGTATAGAGGCAGCACCTTCTCATCGAGACGAGAAATGAATCAACTCAATGCTGCCAGGCAACCTGTGAGTTTCTGAACATCGTGCACTCACACGGGAGTCTTCATTTGGGTAATTGTGATGATTTTCTTAGGGTTGACATTGATCCCTTGTTTGGAAACAAGAAAACCGAGTAACTTGCCGCCAGGGACGCAGAAAGTACACTTGGCCGGATTTAGCTTTATGTCATATCTCCTCAGATTGGTGAATGTTTCGGCCAAGTCAGCCAGCAGGTCGGAACCTTTGCGGGACTTGACCACTATATCATCCATGTATGGCTCGACATTCCGAGGGATCTGTTCGAGTAAACACTTTTGAATCATGCGCATAAAAGTAGCACCGGCATTTTTCATACTGAATGGCGTAGTGATGTGGCAAAAACACCCGAATGGAGTGATAAAGGCTGTCTTTATTTCATCTGGGCCATACAGACGGATCTGATGGTACCCAGAGTAAGCATCTAGAATGATAAACGCTCGCATCCCGCAGTCGAGTCAACAATCTCTATGCGGGGGAGCAGAAAATGATCCTTCGAGCAGGCCCGATTGAGATGTTTGAAGTCAATGCACATGCGTAACGAATTATCCTTTTTGGGCACCATCATGACATTCTAGAGCCACTCGGAGTGGTAAATCGCCCGAATGAACTTGGCTTGCAAGAGACGGGCCACTTCTTTACCGATTGCCTTGCGCTTCTGTGCCACCGATCGATGCAGTGCTCCCTGACAGGCTTAGCTTTCGGATCAACTCTCAGACGGTGCTCAGCCAGTCCCCTGGGAACCCCCGACATGTCAGCAGGCTTCCATGCGAAGATATCCCAGTTCTCACGGAGGAACTGGATGAGCTCGGCTTCCTATTTGCTGTCGAGTATTGATGATATATTTGTCGGGGCAGCAGTTGGATCTGTCAGGTGGACGTGCACCTTCTTCACTTCCCCTGCCGACTGAAACGCCGACACAGAAGCGAGCTTCTTTGCATGGAGAAAATCAGCAGGGTCAGCACTCTTCTTGTACTCCTCCAGCTCGACCATGGCCATCTGATGATCGGCGATCTTGGAGCCTTGCTAGAGGCATTCTTCAGCTCGCTGTCGATTGCCAGTGATCGTGATCACACCCTTATGGCCCGACATCTTCAACTTGAGATACACGTGACATGGACGGGCCATGAAACGAGCATACGCGGGTCGACCCAAAATGGCATGATAGGCACTCTGGAAATCCACAACTTCAAACGTCAACTTTTCCTTTCAAAAATTTCTGTCGTTCCCGAATGTCACATCCAATGCAATCTTACCAAGTGACTTGGCCTTCTTCCCTAGGATGACTCCGTGAAATTGCATGTTGTTTTCACTCAGTCGGGACATCGGAATGCCCATCCCTTTCAGGGTATCCGCATAGAGGATGTGTAGACCACTGCCACCGTCCATGAGGACCTTTCTGAGTCGAGTTCCCCCCCACCGGATCAACTACCAGAGCCTGTCGACCAGGAGTGGCCACATCAGCAGGATGGTCTGTTTGGTCGAATGTGATAGCATACTGGGACCACTTGAGGTAGGTGGGGGTAGCAGGTACGACAATGTTGACTTCCCTGTTGATGACCTTCAGTCGACTCTTGCTCTTGACATCATCAAAAATCACAAGTGTAGCAATGACATCTGGGAATGTTTCTTTATCTTCATCTTCATCCTTTTCAGGAGTCTTGTCACTCGGTGGAGTCTCTTTGAACTGTTGAATAAGTGTTCCACACTGCCGAGTGGTGTGCTTGGGTAGACTCACATTGCCCTCCTCATCTTTCCTCGTGTGAATTACACACGGCTGATCCATAATATCGGTCCCTGACTGATTTTTTCATTTCTTGGGGGCATACTGTGCTTTAGCCTTCCCCTTATTCTTTGCTTGGGTCGCCAGTGCGGCTGCTTCTGCTTGAACCGGACCCTTAGCTTTTCGCTTATGTTTCCGATTGGAGTTGCCGCCAGTATCACTGACGGCTGCCTTTCCTTTGCCGCTACATAGGCGGTCTTCTTCCTTGCCATTGGCATATCGAGTGGCGATTTCCATCATCTTGCCGAGTGAAATGTCACCCGTTCAACCGAACTTCAAATAAGGCTCTGTGTATCTCACACCAGCCTTGAAAGCACACACAACCTGGTGTTCTGACACATTCTCCACTGTATGATGTAGAGTGGACCACCACTGAATATAATCTCTCGAAGTCTCATTGGGCTTCTGGACACAATGCTGTAAGTCGACCAGTCCGACAGGACGCTTGCAAGTGCCCTCGAAGGTTCGGATGAACACTCGGGCAAGATCCTCCCAACAATATATACTAGAAGGAGCCAAGCGATTCAGCTAAGCACGAGCTGAACCATCTAGCATCAAGGAAAGGTGTTTCATTGCGATGTTATCATTGCCACCACCAATCTGTACAGCCACTCGGTAATCATCCAACCAAGTCTCTCGCTTTGACTCGCCATAAAACTTCCTGATCCCAACCACCAACCTGAAGTTGGGGGGAATCTCTGCAGAACGGATGCCTCTGCTAAAACACTCAGGACGAGAAATCACGACTGAGCTACCACTCGGAAAATCTCTATCATGTCCTTCTCTTTGGGCTCTACCCCTGTCGATTCACTTCTGGGTGAGGATATCACGAGCATCAAAACCTGCATTCCTCTCATCACCGAACGAGTGCCTTTCGTCCTGGTGCCGGGGCACGTGTGGACCACCCTGTGGAGGAGTGGGCACTTGATGGTGGACTTCACGGTGAAACTGATCTCTGACTTGCTCTTCATGAAAGCCTCCGCCCCTACAACGCAGGGCGATCCAGGGCTGTGTGCCGACTGAACGGCTTCCGCCCTGGATGAGTTGCTGTGTATCTTGTTGCGGGACTGTGAAACAACAGAATTCTGATGCTGCGCTAGATCTAGCAATGCTCTGATTTGCATTAGACCTCTTCCAGCCTCTGACCACGACGGATGAATGGAATCTGCTATCCTAGCAGCAGATGCAACATTTAACACAGGGGTACAATATACCTCAACGTTGTTGTGGGATCCAGTCGGGAACAACTATCGTTGCCGTTGACTGGCAACTGGTGGGCGCTGGCGAGCGCGCTCGTCGAGTTCCCTCTGGAGCTCTTCCAGGTGAATACGCGTGGCCTCCAAGGCGTGAGCCTCGGCGGTTGTTCCAATGATGGGAGTATGAAGAACTTCACCATCGCGACGGGGCTCTTCACTCGACGCGCCGCCAGCATCGCGCTTGCTATGGCCAAAGCCCGATGGCAGGCTTTGATGAGAGCCCGCCATAAGGACCTCCACTGCTGGATCGCAGCTCTCGCACTCGGAAGGGACATCGGACGGATCGGAATCCGACTCGAACACACCGTGAAGGGACTCGGTAGGCTCGAGTGCTGCAATCTACGGAGAAGAAATTTGATGCGCCACTGCATGCTTGACCCAATGCTGGAGTCGTGAGCGGCCGGACCGCTTGCGATAGCAAACAACAAGGGGAGCCGACGCATAAGGAGTCGACGATTGACGCAGCAGCACGCCACAGGAACTCGCACGGAAGTGCACGGCCCTGCGAACCAGGAGCGCCTCGACGTCGAGAGGCGCTTCTTGAAGCCATGCCGAATTGTTGGTGATAAAGGTGAGCGCTCCGAAA
This sequence comes from Hordeum marinum, assembly GCA_022496015.1. Classification (NCBI taxonomy): domain Eukaryota; kingdom Viridiplantae; phylum Streptophyta; class Magnoliopsida; order Poales; family Poaceae; genus Hordeum; species Hordeum marinum. The sequence goes on along the minus strand of CM039678.1, from coordinate 448,012,366 downwards.
CGGATCTCGTGGCCCAGAGAAAAAACACCGCCGGAAGACATGTCAAAGGATGAAAAACGCAACCTCGCCGAAAGTCGCTTAGACGCCTGCCCCACGGTGGGCGCCAACTGTCATGGGAACGAGCCTGATAGTAGAAGGTAGGGGTACGAAAGGAGAGGGCAGAGTCCTAGCTACCGCGAGGGTGCACACACGGATGTATGAGTTCAGGCCCCTCTCGTGGAGGTAAGAACCCTATGTCTCAGTGATCAGGAGCTTTGTCGTGTGGAATGTTGAGATTACAGCGGTTGCGAACCCTTGTGCCAGAGGGGAGGGGCGGCTTATATAGAGTTCGTTGTCCCTCATAATTGGCCGGCATCTAAGGGTCCGATTGTGGGTTTAAAGATTGGTGTTACTAGTAACGTACATAATAAAAGCTACTAATGATGAAAAAGCCTAACGTTTGCCCGTTGGCCTCCTGGAGGTGGCTTCTGGTCTTCTGGCATCGAGTGGAAATGAGGTCTTCCGAGTGACAGTCGATCGTCGAGTGGAGGAAGAAGTCTCCAAGTGGATTGCCTGTCGAGTGACTTGAGCGTCACCAAGAAACTAGTCGGAAGCTTATTTGTGATCTTCAGGTCCTCCAATGTCATGCCCTTAGGCAGGGCGTCTAGGTCAGGACTAGGACCCTACCCTAGGTACATATTCTCGTCATTTCAAAAATTCAAATTTAAACTATTCAAATTTGAAAACTAATGGCACTAACAGAAAGTTTATAATTTTTGCGACCTAAAAGCAAAAAAGAATCACTAAAAAATAGTAAGTAGGAACAAAATAAAATAAATAAAGCAAAAAACAAAACAAAAACATTGGATTCTTTTTAAAAAAAATGCCACCTACTGGGCCACCACGGCCTGAATACGACTAGAAACCCACCAGCTTGTTGGGCCAGGATTCAGGCCCATAGAAGGCTCAATAGGCCAACAAGCAGTGACAGATTAGGCCTGGAAGCCTGCAGTTGAGAGGAGCTCGAGAGGGTGTGCGTAGCAGCGCTTATAAACCACTCTCGAGCTCTCTCGGCTAGCGAGGTGGGACTAAAAATTTGGCCCCGGGCAGCACCACCCTTTGGTCCCGGTTGGTGCCACCAACCGGGACCAATGCACTTCTTTAGTCCCGGTTGGTGCCACCAACCAGGACCAAAGGTCCCTGTTTCCCGCCCTTTGGGCTGCTGAAAATTTCCATTCAGTTCTTTGATCTCTCTGACGATGCCGCCAGGATACCCCTGCCCCGCCGTCACCGTCGCTGCCCCCGACGCTGTTGTCGCCCTGCCCCATCATTGGCGTCGCCCACGACGCCCTCGACGCCGTCGCCGCGCCCAACGCCCCTGACGCCGTCGCCGCGCCCCTGCCCCGAGCCCTCGCCATCGCTGCCCCTGACGTTGTTGTCGCCCCTGCCCCATCGTTGGCGTCACCATCGCCTCCCTCGATGCTGTCGCCGTGCCCTTTGCCCCCGACGCCGTTACCGCGCCCCTGCCCCGAGCCCTCGCCGACGCGCCCGACGCCTTCGCCGCCCCTACCCCTGACGCCATCACCGTGCCCCGAGCCCTCGTCGACGTTCCACGCCACCCCGCGCTATGGTCCGACCGGCCCCTTTCCTCCCTGTCCTCCTCCCCTGTTCATATACATTTTTTGTTCATATGATTGTTAGATATGATGATGTTGATGATTGTTAGCTAGATGATGTTGATGATAGATATGATGATGTTGATGATAGATGCTGTATGCTTTTTTTGTTCATATAATTTTTGTTCATATGATGATTTTTTTGCATTTTTAGAAAAATGTATGTATGTATGTCGAGGCCACCCAAACCCTAGAAGCGTTGTCGAGGCCACCGGAATTTACCAAGTTAAATGAGTTAAAGAGCATTGTCGAGGCCACCCCAAACCCTAGATGCCAGACATGACATGAGGGGGGACGTCGGGCGTCGGACATGAGGGGTTAGCGTCATTGTCATCTACCCCCTCCCAATAACCTCTACATGAGGGGGACGTCGGACATGACATGAGGGGTGAGCGTCATTGTCATCTACCCCTCCCCGATAATTTCAACATGAGGGGGGACGTCGGACATGACATGAGGGGGGACGTCGGACATGGGGGGTGAGCGTCGTTGTCGTCTACCCCCTCCCCGATAACTTCGACATGAGGGGGGACGTCAGACATGACATGAGGGGTGAGTGTCGTTGTCATCTGCCCTCTCCCCGATAACTTCGACATGAGGGGGGACGTCGGACGTCGGACATGAGGGGTCAGCGTCATTGTCGTCTAACCCCTCCCCGATAAATTCGACATGAGGGGGGACGTCGGACGTAGGACATGAGGCGTAAGCGTCGTTGTCATGTGGAATTTTTTGTTCATATAGGAAACTCCGGTAACACAGATTTATCAAGAATGCCCCCATTATGGATGTGCACAAGTTGATCCATTTTTTTCCTGATCCCATATATATATATTCCTCTATATGTCATGTTGTGTGTCAAAGTACTGAAGAAATCCATGGCTTCATCATTAGCCGGAAGTAACCGGAGTATGATGCTATGAAGCTCTTCAAAGTTGTTTTGGAACGGAGTTCCGAATAGAATAATTTGCTTGTTGGTATGAATTTTAGCAACGACCTTCCAAATAGCGATATTCGGAAGGCTCTTGCTGAACTTCGTACCAAAAAGCTAATTATCCTATCCGGGACTACGTTCCAAAACAATTTTGGAGAGCTTCGTACCATTATGCGCATGTTACTTCCGGCTAATGATGAAGCCGTGGTTTTCTTGAATCCTTTGACACTAGACTATGTGACATATAGAAGGGTAGATGAGACCAGGAAAAATATGGACCATTTTCTACACATCCAGAATGGCGCCATTTTGTTAAATCCCTAAAAGGTTAAGAGAATCCCCTCTCGCCGGACCAAACCCTAGAAGCGTCGAGGCCACCCCTAACCCTAGAAGCATTGTCGAGGCCACCCCAAACCGTAGAGAAGTATATCCATCTCTCATGCTTGTATATTAGTTGCCATGTTTTAATATTTGCAGAAACTATGGATCAAAGAGACTTGGAACAAGAATAGTTATTGGGAGACATAATCCGAGGCGGTCCTAATGCTGTCTTGTCGTTTCTCAATGACACCGATGGTCTTGAAGGAGATAATTACTGCTCCGATGATCGAACAATGGAGGAGGAAGGACATGATCATGATGGCTCCGGTCACCGAATGCCGGAGGAAGAAGGAGACCATGGTGACGGCTCCGGTGACCGAACGGAGGAGGCAGATGTTGCAAAGTCCGACGAGGTATATATATTAATTAAGCATGTGCTGACTAGCTAATTGATGCATTAATTGTTTTGGTATGTACATATATTAATTCTTATTTCTTCTTTTATAGCCCTCCGGATCGAGCCAAACTTTGGTAACGAGACGAGGCCCGAAGAGAAGGTTGGCCAAGGAAGAAAGGTTCACGATCACAACACTCGCGGACGATGGCCTACCGATTGAACCAAAGCGGACCAAGGACACATTTGCTACTCAGTGCGGAGCTATTGTTAGGGACAACATCCCGATCAAAATCAACCAATGGAATAAGCCTAAGGACAACAACCCTAAAATTTATTATGTCACCGATAGATAGAAAGATGTTCTTTGGACCTCGCTGAAGGCAAATTTCACCCTACCGCCAGAGGAGGATCCGAATAACCCAGTTATAGAGCCACTGGTCAAGGCATGTGCTCTTAAGAAGATGGAAGATCTATTCAGGAGGTGGAAGAATGAGTTGAAACCAAAGTTTGTCGACAAAGGGAAGACTCTAGAATTCATCGGCCGATTTGAGAAGATAAGAGATTACTGGCCCGAATTTGTGGCCTACAAGACATCGGACAAGAGTAAGAAAATGTCTAAGACAAAAAAGAACAATGCTACAAAGAAGTAGTATCACCATCACATAGGGTCAGGTGGCTACCTCAAAGCCCGACCGTTGTGGGACAAAGCTGAGAATGACCTGATTGCTAAAGGGGTCAAACCATAGACATTGAACTGGCCAGACCGTTCAAGGACTTGGTTCTTCGGGGTTGGGGGAACTTTGGACCCTGAAACAGGGAAGTGCCATTGGACGAACGAGCAACTTGCAATACTCGTCAAGAGGCTTCAGAAGTATATCACCGCAGTGTAGGAAGGGATGTTCATTCCCGACAGAGAGAAGAATGAGCTGACTGAGGCCCTCGGGAATCCTGAGCACCCTGGACGAACACAAGGCACACTAGGCTCCGTTCCGTGGAAGGTTGGGTTACCCGAAGCAGGCGGTTACATAAGTCGACAGAGAAATAGGAAAGCGGAGCTGAGCAACATGCAGAAGCTTAATGCAAGACAAGAAAAGCTAGAGGAACTTGGGAGACAGCGAGCTGCCGACCAACCATCTCAGCGGCATGAAGCTACCCCAGAAGCTAGCCCGCCATCTCAGGGAAGAAGTAGCATGGCTTCCACAGAGCTCGTTCAGCCTGACTTCACATCTCCTAGCTACCCTGTGGATACTATCACGGAGGTTCAACATTGTGATCTTATGATGAAATTTCAGAACCTCACTTTCAAGGCGGCTGTCGGCTTTGTTGCACCTCCACAACCCAACGGGACTTTTGTCTGCAATCCGATTCCACATGGCTATGCTGTTGTGATGGTGGATGAAGTAATGGAGGGATTTGAGGAGCTGGAGCTTGACCACCGTACAGGTGAAGGGGAGAATCAGCTGGTTCATGCTCTGAGGAGTACATGTCTATGGTGGAAGGAGTACATCAAGCTTCCAAACTGGACGCCTCCTCCTCGTCCTCCTCCGGCGAGTCAGGGCACTCCGCCTCCGCCTCCTCCTCCTCCTCCTCCTCCACCGAGTGATCAGGGCACTCTGCCTCCTTCTCCGGCTCCTTTGGCGCGTGATCAGGGCACTCTGCCTCCTTCTCTGGCTCCTCCAGCGCGTGATCAGGGCACTCCACCTCCTTCTCCGGCTCCTCCGGCGCGTGAGGTGACTCCGACGTGTGAGGTGACTCTGCCTTCTCCTTCGCCTACTCCGGTGCGTCGGAGCAATCCGCCTCCTCCTCTGCCTCGTCAGCAACGGCGGAAGACACACGCCATCGCTCCGGATCCTCCGGCGTGTCAGAGCACTCTGCCTCCTTCTCTGCCTCGTAAGCAATGATGGAAGAGAGACACTGCCGCTCAGGTGGCTAGCTGTACAAGCAGAGGCGGGCGACAATTCAGATACGGTCCATCTCTCAAGGCTCCGGAAAAGTTACCATATGAGTGGACCGAGAAAGAAAACGAGGACATATGTCATGCCCAAGTGAGGGACCATTTTGCAAAGAAAACTCCACCTGCGAAGGAGAAGCCAGATCTGGTGAAAGTGAAGCGCACTATCGATGCCCTGAAGCGACCACCACTGTGAGAGACGGATTCCAACTATGCCCGCTGTCTTAAAAAGACATATCAAGATGCGCGGCGGTCGGGAAGTACTTCAAGTGATGCAAGGTTAGCACAACGAAGAAGTGGGAAAAAAAATTCCCCAGCTCGGCGAACAGGCGAACCAATCGTGCCCCCCGCTCAAGGTGTCTATTAATATCGCCGCTGATCATTAGGGGATTGTGCCCGATACCAATCCTGCAGATTACATGAGCAATGATGTACTGTTTGACCCGTTGGAGCTGGACGAATTCAGATACCGGTACAGGCAACCTCTCGTCAAACCTCATCATCCACCTCTAACAACGATGATGCAAAGATTCCATGATTGGTACCTGAAAACCTGCAGCGAATCTGGGAAGGATACTGTGACGATGAGAATTAAAGAGGAGCACGACCTCGTTGGAATGGAGCAGTTGTCTGTTGAATTTGACGAGTTATTCGAGTTATACAATCAAAAGGCCATCTACAAAACAATCGTGACTTCCTACTGTCTATAAGTACTACTTCTGTAATTAACTCTCTATATATAGCTCATCTCTTTCATTAAATGTATATATAATCATCCTCACTATATTATGTAGATTGAAGATCGTCGAATGTAGAAAATCACAAATCTATGACATTGGGTTCATTAAACCAAATATCATACATGAGTTTACGGTTAAACACAATGCCACACAAACCGAGGACAACTTGCTACAATCGTTGCTTGCAAATCAAAACAAAGAGACAATACTCTTTCCTTACAACTTCAAGTGAGTGTTACTGTCTTGTGCATATTCGGTTTCCCTTATTACTCGAGGTTATAGTAATGTAATTGATGAGTTATGCATGTGTGTGCAGCTTCCACTTTATTCGGCTAGAGATTAAGGTTGAGCCGGGAGTAGTAACCGTCTTAGACTCGAAACGAAAAGACCCCCAGGAATATGCGGACATGACTAAAATGCTCCAGAAGTAAGTTCAATCGATCATTATCGCATCATATTGGGAACTTTGTTCATTTCCTGATATCAAGTAATTATTTTCTTTGTCTGACAGGGTTTGGAAAGAGTTCACCGCAATTGTTCCGGCACTACCGAGGGAGCTGTGATTTACACACCCGAAAGTAAGTACTACTAGATAGTTCCGCGCATCTCCCATTGATTCTAGTTTCATCAATACCATTTATCATGCTTGATTATCAGTTTGATTGAACTCTATTTCTTGTAAAGTGCTTGTGGCAGGAAACCGGGAATGGTTTTTGTGGATACTACGTTTGCGAGTTCATCTACAACGCGACGACCCCTAAGCGGGGCTACTCTGAAAAACAATATGAAGTGCGTAAGAAATAATATTCACAATTTAATTTTATTACAATGATTTCTATTGAGTTTCATTCATATATATGTATTGACCCCCTTCTTAAAATTAGATGTGGCAGATGCGGGATGAACTCCCACCACATGATCGCATACGAGCAATTCAAGAGGAGTTGGCGGGGTTCTTTCTTGACCACGTCATAAATAAAGCAGAAGAATACCATCTGGAATTTGACATTAGATGTTAGGGATTGTAAGAGATCTTATACTGTATATATGTACCTAGTAGCGTCAGATAGATATACGATAACTTGTTGTTCGACCAATCTCTCAGAGAAAGAGAGGTCGATCACTTCTCCCTCTATATGTTCATGACGATCTTCTATAATTAATGGTTCCTTAATTTGCTTACTACCTAGTGTGTCGAGTTCTCTCTATAATAGCTAGCGTCGACCAAGCACGGAGAAAGAGAGGACACTTCTCTCTATTAGCTAGCTAAAACAGTATGAAACCCCTAAATTAACCCTACAAAACCCCCGTAAAACCCACCCCTCCCCCCTTTAAACCCCCCAACCTGCCAGATGCTGACGCGTGGATGCCTTTTGGTCCCGGTTGGTGTTACCAACCGGGACTAAAGGTCCTCCTGCTTGGGCTCCCCGCAGCGGCCACGTGGAGGCCCTTCTGTCTCAGTTTGTAAGCGAACCGAGACTAAAGGTTTAGGGATTTAGTCCCGACCCTTTATTCCTAGTTCCAGAACCGGGGCTAATGGGCCTCTGGAACTGGGACAAATGGGTCATTTTCTACTAGTGTATGGAGTATATTCCATGAATACACATATATACTCCATACACAAAATTACGATGGGAGTATGGAGTATGTGGCGTATAATAGTATATGTGTCAACTCATGGGTGTGCTCTAAGTCTGTAGTACATATATACTTACTGCTCGAAAAACAAACATATGCGGTTGGCAGGCTGTTTTATTTAGTGTCTCAGACAAAACGCGCAGGCACTCCGATTCAGTTAAACGTACTAGCCCACCTAAAAACCAGGGATTGCTTTATCTAAAAAAACAATTTTCTTCACAACGTAATTAACCCAACTTCCGGGTTAACGGGTTCTACCAGGATCGCTAACTCTGGGCTAAACTGCTCGTACCTATAGGGACACATGGAGACCAACGAGGGAGGGGGTAACTACCCCCAGTAGTAGTTTGGAATTTCCACACACACACATGTATATATATATATATATATATATAGAAACACTATTCTAATCACGGGATCAGAATATTATTCTGATGACAGGTTGAACTTCCTGAGGTACGGAAACATGAACTTCCCTTTGTAGGAACCCGACCTTCGAGCTATTTTCGCAACCTTGTCTCCCCGCGTGAATTCTTCTGGCCAGTTGTGTGCTTAGTGATTTAAGTGTAACCAATAAATAGTTTTTAGGAACTAAATGCCTGTTTAAAATAGGAATCTCGCTCGTTGGCGGATTTGCTCACTAGATGATAATAATATTTCTGATAACTACCTGACTCGTCCCAGCAATAGCACTTGAACTTCCCCGATTGCTAGGTTGAACTTCCGGCAAAGTGCCCAAATGGGTCTTGAAATATACCATTTGAAAGCTATGGACACCAGTATAACAGCCTATGTTGAATTTTTGGCAAAATGTAAACGGTTTAAGAGCAGTTTTGAAAACCGTTTTTCTTCATAAAAAACGTGAATCATTTTCGAAGCTATTTCTAAACCATTCATCGGAAGGCAAATGAGATGGTGTTGGATAGCTTCTCCAAATCCGCTCATTTCATATGTTGAACATTTTTCTAAATTCCCTACGGATTAAGAGAAATTTAAAAAATGGCAGAAATATTGGAAACCGAACAGCCGAGTTCGTATTTCGGGGTTAATTTGAAAACGGCTAGTCCTATTGACGCATATGATATGGTGTTGGAAAGCTTATGAAAATGCACATCTTTCCATATAAAATGTTTGTTCTAACTATGGACGGTTTAAAAGTAATTTGGAAAATGGCTGAATTTGTACCGAGTTACTATTTTCGCATTTTCCCCCTCAATGGTTTTCCGGAATGAGGCAAATGATATGGCGTTGGAAAGCTTGAAGAAATGGGAATCTTTTATATGTAGATCGTTTCTTCCAATTCTTTACGGTTTTAATTCAATTTTGAAAATGGCTAAAAATGTATTTTTTCCGTAATTTCTACAAACTTTATCAGAATGGTGCAAATAATATGCCGTTAAATAGCTACGATAAATGTGAAACGTTTTCATGTTGGTGGTTTTCTATGATTCCTAATCATTTTCAAGAAATTTCAAAAACGGCGAGATGACGCGTTCTGCCTTTTATCGCGAAACAGAGTCTTCGAAAATGCACCGCGTGAAGAACTTGAACTTCATCGGCATGTCTACCTGAACTTCACTCTGTTTCTTCATGTACTATTATTTTGCTCGTAGCTCTCCATCCGCTCACCAGAATTGAGCAAGTGATATACCGATGCAAAGCTGTTGTAAACACGCAACTTTTTTGTCTTGATCATTTTTTTATACTCGCGACGGTTTAAAAGATTTTCATCCGAAATTCATTTAGAGTAGTAGTTGAACTTCCTGTTGTTTCCATGTTGAACTTCTGTCGCGTATTTTTGTTTGTAATTTCTCACCCATTTGTCTTTTAGCATACTCGCATTAGAGATCTCGAACGGCAACGGGAGGAGCACATGAAGTTCTTGCAACAAATCTCTTAGGCTTTTAGTTTTTTGTTCGTTTTATTCTCATTTGAAATGCATTCCGTGTAGTAGATGAACTTCCCGTTGTTTTCGCTATGAACTTCTACCACGTATTTTTGTTCGTAATTTCTCATCCATTCATCGGAGTTGCAAAAATGATATACCATGCTCATTACCACTCTCACAAGAAGTTTTGAACTTTCTCGTGCCGAGCAGCTAAACTTCTTGCAACTAAACTTGTATACTTTAACTTTCTATTTCTATTTTCTTTTATGAAAACACACACCATGCAGTACGTGAACTTCTGGCAGTTTTGAATTTGAACTTCTCTCTGTTTCGCATTAGTAATGAACAAAATCTGAATTTTTTATAGACATCAAACCGCTCTAACTTTTTTATTTGAACTTCTTTGTTTTTTTATCATGAAACAGAGTCATCGAAAATACACCGCGTGAAGAACTTTAACTTCATCGACACGTATACCTGAACTTCACTCTGTTTCTTCACGTACTGTTTTTTCTCGTAGCTCTCCATCCACTCATCAGAATTGAGCAATTGATATGCCGATGGAAAGCTGCTATAAACACGCAACTTTTCCGTCTTGATCATTTTTTCATACTCGCGAAGGTTTGAAATATTTTCATTCGAAATTGATTTAGCATAGTAGTTGAACTTCCTGCTGTTTCCACATTGAACTTCTGTCGCATATTTTTGTTTGTAATTTATCACCCATTTTTGTGTTAGCATACTCGCACTAGAGATCTCGAGCTGCACCGGGACAAGCACGTGAACTTATTGCAACAAATCTCTGAGGATTTTAGTTTTTTATTCGTTTTATTCTCATTTGAAATGCATCCCGTGTAGTAGTTGAACTTCCAGGTGTTTTCACTTTGAACTTCTACCACGTATTTTTGTTCGTAATTTCTCACCCGTTCATCGAAGTTGCACAAATGATATACCATGCCAATTACCACTCTCACAACAAGCTTTAAAGTTTCCCGTGCCGAGCAGCTGGACTTCTTGCAACTAAATTTTTATACTTTAACTTTCTATTTCTATTTTCTTTTATGAAAACACACACCATGCACTACGTGAACTTTTGGCGGTTTTGAATTTGAACTTCTCTCTGTTTCGCATTAGTAATGAAATTTTTTGAGTTTTCTATAGACATCGAACCGCTCTGAATTTTTTATTTGAATTCTTTGTGTTTTTATTGCGAAACAAAGTCTTCGAAAATGGACTGCGTGAAGAACTTGAACTTCATCGGCACGTCTACCCGAACTTCACTCTGTTTCTTCATGTACTATTTTTTTTTCTCGTAGCTCTCCATCCACTCATCGGAATTGAGCAAGTGATATACCGATGGAAAGCTGCTACAAACACGCAACTTTTCTGTCTTGATCATTTTTTTCATACTCGCGACGGTTTAAAATATTTTCATCCGAAATTCATTTAGCGTAGTAGTTGAACTTCCCGCTTTTCCACGTTGAACTTCTGTCGCATATTTTGTTTGTAATTTCTCACCATTTGTCTTTTAGAATACTCGCACTAGAGATCTTGAACTGCACCGAGAGGAGCATGTGAACTTCTTGCAACAAATCTCTTAGGATTTTAGTTTTTTATTCATTTTATTCTCATTTGAATGCATTCCATGTAGTAGTTGAACTTCCCGGTGTTTTCATTTTGAACTTCTACCACGTATTTTTGTTCGTAATTTCTCACCCGTTCATCGGAGTTGCACAAATGATATACCATGCTAATTACCACTCTCACAACAAGTTTTAAACTTTCCCGTGGCGAGCAGCTGGACTTCTTGCAACTAAATTTTTATACTTTAACTTTCTATTTCTATTTTCTTTTATGAAAACACACACCATCCAGTACGTGAACTTCTGGCAGTTTTGAATCTGAACTTCTCTTTGTTTCGCATTAGTAATGAAAATAGAAATGCAGTGAACCTACTTCTGGCATCAGTGTGTAGGAGGTCAGGGAGTCTGGGAGGTCATCAGTGGTGGCTCGTGCAGGCTGTCTGTGGTGGCAGGCTCATGCAGTGTGGTTAGATCTGCCATAGGAGACGACCGGTGCTACAGCTATCGGCAAAGGTGGGGCATACCATGGCAATGTCTGGAGGAAGGGGATGGATTGGGGAGCCGTTTCCAACGGGCGGTAGGCGGCAGGTCATACCGGGGCGCCATTTTTGGTGGTAGGTGGAGGCAGATCCGTGGCTTTGGCAATGTCTCTGGTGGAACCATGGAAGGAGGGGCGGTGAGCTCGGTTGGGCGCTGTTGCCAGCGAGGGTGGGGTGGTTGACCTCGCGGGACAGGGGAGGCGTCATGGCGGATATTGTCAGATGGGGCCGTGGTGACGGTGGGGAGTCGGACCGATGATGCGTCGAGCTGGAGGTGGTGATATGGCGCCATGGGAGGTGTGGGGCAGCAGGTGGCCAGTGCCACAGTGGCCCACGGTCGGATATAGGTGGAGTCCGGGGGATGGCCACGGGAGGAGGCCGAAGCTTGACCGCGACAGGAAATTGGCGGCGGGGTGCTATTTCTCGAGCATGCGTTGGTTTCCCGTGAAGAGGAGCGGTTTGATGCAACAAAGTAGATAAGTATTTCCCTCAGTTTTTGAGAACCAAGGTATCAACCCAGTAGGAGATACAAGTGAGCCACCAATACATATACCTGCACAAGGAATCAAACTATTGCACCCAACGCTATAAATGGGTTGTCAATCCCTTCACGGTTATTTGCAAGGATGAGATCTAGTAGAGATAGATATAATAGGATGCTTGAACGGAAAGTAAAACTAAAAGTGTAAGTGCATCTAGTCCCCCTTAGTGATTTTGGTGTATTGAAGACTTATAGGTTAAGGAACTAATGTGTTTGTGAGTGTACACAGGCTCTATAAGTCGATGAGGAGCTTGATATATTCGGAGATTACCCGCCCCTAAAAATGTATGTCTTCAACTGAAGACTTTGGTGAAGACTTTGGTGAAGACTTTAGTATTCCCTGAAGACTTTGAAAATGAAGAAGTTGGTGTGACCTTGAAGATATGAATGAGGACTATGAAGCGTGAAGACTTTTATTTTAGTAGTTTCATTTCCTTTCTTCGAGTCATAGGAAACACCGTACTGTTAAAGGGGGCCGAGGTAATACTAAGGAAAATTTCCAACTAATGCTCAACTCCAAAAGCCTCAACCTATCCAATCCTTCAAGTGAAGCGTTTGGAAATCTCTTGCAGTTCATTCAAGTTCTTCTGTGACAGAGACGATGTTCTTCTGGTCTCTGATGAAATTGATCTGACCGAGGAGTTAGGATTTCGCCAGTGCGAATTGCCAACAAGTGAGGAACATGATAAGCCTGAGGAGTTTCATAGTTCGAAATTCTGATTGTTGCTGTGCTTAGCACCAACTGTCCCCAATCATCTTATTTACATAACGTTCATATCATTGGGGGCATTTATGTCTTATCATGTCAGGTTGCACCCTAGCTACAAATAGCCACCCACCACAACCACTAGTTGGTTGGCTGCTTCGAGAGAGAACCGACACTTGTCATTGGAGAGCAACCCATCCTCCGAGGACTTTGAGAGAAAATCATGAGTGAGGAAAAACCCAAATCCAAACCACCAAACCCGAAGTGATTGAGCATCACTGAAGATATTGTTCCTGTGTGGAACCGACGCTTGTTACCTTTGAGGACTGTGTATCCTCCAGACGGTTAGGCGTCATGGTCTAGTGCATCCCGCAGTCAATTAGGGATCATAGAGTGACCTTGGTCTAGAGCATATAGCAGTTAATTGTGGATCACCGGGTGACCAGTTTGTGAGGGTTTTAGAAGTCTACCCTGAAGACTTACCACGAGTGTTGGGCGAGGACTTTGTGACCTTAGCTCAAGGAGAATACGGTAAGGACTGTGTGTCCTCTGGTTTAAATACCATCCCACTCCAAACCAGACATACGACTGCCACAGTAGTTGGAACTCGGTCATCAAACCATTATCTTCATCGAGCTACCTAGTTCTATTTCCTTGACCCCTCTATTCCTTGTATACTTGTTGATGAAATTGATCGTTACTGTTTGAAGAATTTGACTGAAGACTTTCACAATTTCCTCATCTCAAATTCTTCATACTATCTTGTTCCTCATCTGCTTATCCTATATCACGCTACTTGTAATCTGTGCACGTTTCATTTCTTCATGATGACTATGCTGTCGCTAGGTTTCTCATGCACTTAAGTACTTAATGCGTTGCTAGTTATTCATCACATTTAAAATTCCTCAAGTTGAAATTCCTCAAGTGATGAAGTTGTAAAAATCGCCTATTCACCCCCCCTCTAGTCGATATAACGCACTTTCAATTGGTATCTTAGCAAGGTACTCCCTTGTTCTGTGTGATTTTGGTTTAACCACCTGGAGTTCTAGTTATGTCGACTGCACGTATGATCAAGGTTTCCGCAGGGTGTCCTACCTTCGATGAGACGGATTACCCCTACTGGAAGAACAAGATGCGCATGCATCTTGAGGCTATTAACAACGATCTTTGGTAAGTTGTGGAAAATGGTGTTCCCCGCATTTCTTCGACTGTCACTGCTGCTGATATGAAGAAATTCAAGCAACTCGATTCTTAAGCGAAGAATATCATCTGTGGCCATCTGAGAAAAGGTCACTATGGCAGAGTGAGTTCTTTGGAGTCTGCTAAGCTTATCTGGGATATGCTGTCCAAAGTCAACGAAGGTGTTTCCACTCAATGTGACTCTCGTGTTGACGTTCTTTGCAATCTCTTCAATCGCTTCAAGAGACTCGACAATGATCTCTTGATTCCTCATTCGATACTCCGGCTTTGATGATTCAAGAACGTGGAGACTACAAGTCACTTGATCCTGCTGATATTCTTGAGAGACTCAATACTCATGAATTCCAACAAGCTGAGAAGAGAGACCTCTACGGGCTAAGCTTTGGAAGATCTCGTTTTCTAAAGGCAAAAGCAATTTCCTCATCTGAAGGCGAAGATTCTGATAGTAGCCTAGGTGATCCTGAAGAACAGAGCCAGGAGCTAGCTATGCTCATGAGGAAATTCCAAAAGTTTTCAAGGAGAGGTGGATTTCGAAAGTCATCAAAAGGTGGCTTGAGGAAATCAGATTCCTCAGACGACTACAAGAAGACAACTTGTCACAAATGCAAGAAATCTGGTCACTTCATCTCTGACTGTCCTCTCTGGGAAAAAGAATCAAAGAAGAAGAAGAAGAAGAAGTACAAGGATGACAGTTCTGATGACTCGAAGAAAAAGAAGAAATCTTCAAAGTCCTCATCTTGAAAGTCCTCAATGCATAAGAAGAATAGTTCCAAAAAGGCTCGGGCTTTCATTGGCAAGGAAATGGACTCAGAACAAGAGTCTAAAGAATATGAAGAAGAGGAAGAATCTGAGGTGGAATCTGAATCTGGCATCACTAGCCTTGCTCTCGCTACTGCCTTCGTCAACAAGTCCATCTTCAATGATGAAGAAAATAACTACTCCAACGACTCTGATTGAGTCAATGATGACTATGCTCCTACTTACTATTTCATGGCAAAAGGCATCAAGTCAGTCACAGAATGTCCCAATCTTGATGACATTGAATATCCTAGGTGGAAGGTTCTGATGAAGAAGCATATGATGTCTATGAACAGTGAGCTATGGACTGTTACAGAACTTGGACCGACTGAACTTTGCAAGATGCCAAATGCCGAGGAACTTCATAAGTACACTCAACTTGATGCTAAGGCGGGGAACATCATCTGCTCAAGCCTATCAAGCGCCATGTTCAAAGGCATCTATCATCTTCAAAATGCCAAGCTCATCTGGGATAGGATCTTGGACATCAATGAAGGCTATCGCACTCGTCAAGACCCCATATTCATCGAACTCAAGAAAATTCTCAAAACCCAGGAATCAGATCCTGGTTCATCTTCCTCACTCTGTCTTATGGCAAAAGGTTCCAAGGTACATAAGCATCACTCCTCCTTTGAATCAAGTGATTGTTAATCTGATGAATATGTGAAACCTAGCTATGCCAAACTTGCTAATATTGCCACTAAGCAACAAAATGCACTTGAAATGCTTTAGAAAATTCTAGACAAAAGCGATGATCTATTGAACTATGAAGTGGATCGGACTCAAACTCTGTCTGATGTTCTCAAAAGACTTCAGACAAAGTATGATAACCTTCAGAGTCATCATAAAGCTCTCTTAGCCGATCATGTGTAGCTTTCTTATGAATTTCTTCAAAGAAAACAAGATATTGAGAAACTAAGGGTGTCACATGAGGATCTCCAAAGGGAAAACGATTCCTTACTGGCTCAACAGATCAGTACCGCTCAGGAAGAATTTGTTCCACCTTGTTTGAAATGCATTGAACGTGAAACTGCTAATTCTTCACCTGAATGTTCAAATGCTTCTATTGCTGCAAATTCTTCAACTATTCCAGTGGTCACAAATTCCTCATTTGAGGATACCGCAAGTATCATTGACGAAAATGTAGGGTTGATGGAATTGTATGTGACAGGCATGTACAAAAGTCTCAAAGGGCATCAAACCCTTTGCGATGTCCTGAAAAAGCAGATTCTGAACAGGAACCCTAGGAAAGAGGGTATTGCCTTTGAGAGGAAACTCAATGCTGATGGATCCTATTGGACACCTGAGCAGTACCCCAAAACCTCATGGGTTGCTATGAAAGGACCTCCTGTAGATCCATCCACTTTATCTGGCTTTACTTGTGAAACTTCATATTCCTCTGATGAGTCACTTGACTCCAACTACAAATTCTTCAAAAATCAGAAAGGTGAAATATTTGCCAGATTTTTTATCACTAACTGTAGGAATGGTTCTCCTATGAAGAAAATCTGGGTTCCCAAGAGCTACCTACAAAATCTTCAAGTGAATGTCCTCACGACACCACTCATGAAGAACAGGACCCCAGATCAAATTCCTCATATGGACCAAAGTCTTCACTTGGACCAAATTCCTCAATTGGTCAAAAATATCATTCTCGTGCTAATGCATCTATTTTGAAGGGAAAATCTTGAAATCATTATGTTCATAAGTCCTCAAAGAATTTCTCTGCTTATTCATATGAGTAATCTAACCATGGTCCTGTGAAACAAAGCGCACTTGCTTCAGTGCCTTCCTTGTCATATGATGGTCGCAGAATGATGAACTCTTTGCCACCCCTGCAGATGTGGGTGGTGAAGAAATTGAACTAATTTCTTATGCAGGGTTAGGTCTCCAGATGAACTTGAACGTCTGATGAATTTGCTGGAGACCTGAGGAAATGCTTGAAAGGACGCAAGCTAACCATGTAGAAATGAATTCCTCATTTATCATGTTCTCACAGTACTTGCTTACTATCTTGTGTGCTGAAATTCTATCTGATCAAATTGATGTCATATTCTTCACTCTGAAGCATATGAGTTTGTAAGTTGTACGAATTCATCTGCAGGATGAACCTCCAAAAGCTACTGAGTGGGTCCTCGATAGTGGATGCACAAACCACATGACTGGTGACAAGAATCTACTGATGAATTTTCCACTTGCTCCATCTCATCTGAAGCATGTCACCTACGCAGACAAAGGAAAAAAAGCAAGGTATTGGGTCTAGGTAAGGTTGCAATCTCGAAGGACCGAACCATGGATAAGGTGATGTTAGTCGAATCGCTCGGGTTCAACCTTATGTCTGTCTCAATGCTTTGTGATCTTGATATGGCTGTCGTATTTGGAAAATATCGTTGTGTTGTCATCATGGAATCTGACAATCCCAAAGTCTTCGAAGGCTTAAGGAGAGAAGACTTGTATATTGTTGATTTCTGTAGAGGTCCTCAGCCTACCACATGCCTACTTGCAAAGTCCTTAGAAGGCTGGCTATGGTATCGACGAAATGGACATGCTGGTATGAGGAACTTGCACACACTCATGAAGAAAAAGCACGTCATTGGCATTGAAGGTGTCAAATTCCTCAAGGACCACCTTTGTGGTGCATGTGAGTTTGGGAAGATGACCAGATCCAAGCATCCCTTGAAGACAATCATGACCATGACTCGACCCTTTGAATTGCTTCACATGGATCTCTTTGGCCCCACTCATTACTCTACACTAAAAAATTCTTCAAGTTTGTATGGCTTTTTCATTGTTGATGATTACTCTCGTTACACTTGGGTGCATATTATTCTGTACAAGTCTGAAGGGCAGGATGTCTTCTGACGATTTGCTTCAAGGAGTGATAATGCGACTAAGTTCAAGAACACCAATCTTGGTGAATATCTTGATGAACTTGGTATTACTCATAAGTTATCTGCCCTGTATACTCCTTAGCAAAACGACATCATGGAGCGCAAGAACAAGACTCTTGTTGAGATGGCTCACACCATGCTTGATCAATACAAGACTCCTCGTCGCTTCTAGCCCGAGGCAATTGATACTGCATGCCACATCATCAACAGGGTATATCTTCACAAATTCTTCAAGAAGACTTCGTATGAACTTATGACTGGCAAGAAACCCAATGTAAGTTATCTCAAAGTCTTCGGTGCAAAATGCTGGATTAGAGATCCTCACCATAGTTCTAAATTTGCACCGAAAGCACATGAAGGTTTTATGCTTGGTTACGGAAAGTACTCACACACCTACAGAGTCTTCAACTCCTACCACCACAAGGTTGTTGAAACTGTAGATGTGCAGTTCGATGAAACTGACGGCTCGCAAAGAGAGCACCTGCCTTCTGTGCTAGATGAACAATCTCCTAAGGAATCCATTAAGCTGAAGGCTACTGAAGACGTCATACCCACTGAGGAAGTCATTCCAACAAATGAAGACATTCATGGTGATACACCTGAAGAAAAATGGTGCTGAAGAAATCCTCAGCCACGTTAACCTGCTCACCCAAGAGTTGCAAATGAAGTGCATATTGACAAAATCATCGATGACATCAATGCACCAAGTCCCCTCACTCGCTCAAGAGCTTCACATTTGAATAACTTTTGTGGGCACTTTGCTTTTGTCTCAATCATAGAGCCACCAAAGTTGATGAAGCATTCAAGGAGCCTGAGTGCATTCAAGCTATGCAAGAGGAATTGCATCAATTCAAGCTCAACAACGTGTGGGAACTTGTCAAGCGACCAGATCCTTGCAAGCATAACATCATAGGTACCAAGTGGATCTACCGCAACAAGCAAGATGAAAATGGCCTTGTGGTAAGAAATAAGGCCCGTCTTGTAGCTCAAGGCTACACACAGGTTGAAGGAATTAACTTTGATGAAACTTTTGCACCTGTTGCTAGACTTGAAGCTATTCGCATATTGCTTGCCTATGCTAACCATCATGATATCATCTTATATCAAATGGATGTAAAAAGTGCATTCCTCAATGGTAAACTTGAGGAAGAAGTATATGTTGCTCAACCCCTAGGTTTTGAAGACACTAAGCATCCTGACAAAGTCTTCAGACTCAACAAGATGCTCTATGGACTCAAGTAGGCCCCTCGGACGTGGTACGACACTCTGAAGGATCCTCATGAAGAAAGGCTTCAAACCCGGTTCAGTTGACCCAACTCTTTTCACAAAATCCTATGACAATGAACTGTTCATATGCCAAATATAAGTAGATGATATTATCTTTGGCTGTACTGACAAATGTTATAGTGATGAATTTGCCTATATGATGAGTGACGAATATCAAATGTCTATGATGGGAGAGTTGAAATTCTTGTTAGGTCTTCAAATTCTTCACCAAGATAGTGTCATCTTCATATCTCAAGAGAAATACCTCAAGGATGTTCTGAGGAAATTTGGCATGCAAGATTGCAAAGGTGTTAAAACTCCAATGCTTTCATAAGGCCACCTCTGCACTAACGAAAATGGTAAAGATTCCGATCAAAAGGTATATCGCTCCATGATTGGCTCATTATTGTGTCTATGTGCATCTAGGCCTGATATTATGTTGAGTGTTTGCATGTGTGCCCAATTCCAAGCAACACCGAAGGAATCACACCATAAGGCTGTGAAACATATTCTTTGATACTTAGCTCACACACCAACGCTTGGATTATGGTATCCCAAGGGCTCAAATCTTCACCTCGTCGGATACTCTGATGCTGACTATGCTAGAGATCATGTGGATCGCAAGTCAACCTCAGGCACATGCCATTTCCTTGGACGATCCTTAGTCTATTGGTCCTCAAAGAAGTAGAACTGCGTGTCACTATCTACTGCTGAAGCTGAGTACATTGCTGCTGGTTCATGTTGCGCTTAGTTGCTGTGGATGAAGCAAACCCTCAAGGACTATGGCATCAAGTTGAAGAATGTGCCTCTCTACTGTGACAATGAGAGTGCCATCAAGATTGCTTACAACCCAGTTCAACATTCCAAGACCAAGCACATCCAGATTCATCATCACTTTCTTCGAGATCATGTACTCAAGGGTGACATCTCCATCGACCACATCTCTACTGAAGAACAACTGGCCGAGATCTTCACAAAGCCCTTGGATGAAAAGAGATTTTGCAAGTTGCAGTGTGAGCTGAATATCTTAGAATGTTCGACACACATCCTAACACTTATGCAAAATTGATGACTTAGATGTGCAACACACGAAGTAACATTTTTCTTCAATAAATGAAGAATAACCCTCTAAGTATGAAGAAATTAATGAAGAATTTGATGCTCAGAACCCTATGACAATTGTACGCGGTGTCTGAAGTCATCATTCTTATACGGTGGGTCACGCCACCAAGCATAGTTGAAATTCTTCAAAGTTGAGTTTTTCCTCATTTTGCAAATTCTTCAAATTTTCAAATTCCTCAAGTTTGCAAATTCCTCAACTATGAAACTCATGTTCTTCATTGACTATATTCATATATATTTAAGTTCTTAAATGTCCTCAACAACATTCACTTATTGTTATTTCTTCAAGTTGATTTTCATCTAAGTGAATGTGATCGGACCCTTTCCCCCTCTATGCTAAACTCAACCCAGTCTGTTCACATATTCTTCATATGCGTTCTACTTTGAAACTCATTCAAAGTCTTCACCGTGTCCTTGACAATTGAAGAATTTGCGAACATAAACTTTAAAATTTTCAATATCTAATTTTCAGTGTTTCTCGCTCAAACTGTTCCGATTCCCATGACTTGATAACCCACAATCCCCCACTATCGCCACTACTCAGTACGTGGGTGACACATGTCGCGTGGAGAGCAAGGGTCAGGGGCAATCTTGTCCAAAATCTTCGGACGGATTGGTTTTCACCTCCGCTATGAATACCCCTTCCCTTTCACTATGCTCGGTTAATCCTCACTCCTACTCTCTCCCAAGCTCAAACCTAGCACCGCTGCTAAAATCATCGCCGCCGGTGTGGAAGAGCTTCACTGCCTCAACCTCGCTGTCGTCATACTAGCATCGGCCGCAGAAGTCTTCACCCCGCCACCGCTGTAGTTGTCTCCCTCTGCCAAGCTAGGGCAGGGGAGATCTGGACGGATGAACTTCCTCAATTTCTTCTCATAGTTCGTTGTGTTCTTCATCAGGGTAAATAAAATCTATTTTTACTACCCTTGTTTGATCTTCAAGTTTTCCTCAGTTTTCTCAAAGGTGTTTATTCTTCAAGAATCTCATTCTAAAGCACCTTACATGTTCATACACTTGATGTTTTTCCCTAAGTTATGATTTTCTTCAAGATTCCTCAATTGTGTGGATCCTCAAAATTTGCACCACTCTAGAACCTAAGAAAAAGAACACTTAGTGAAAATCCTCAAGACACCCATGGTCAAATTCCTCACACTTGATGTTATTGAAAACTTCTGAGAACGCATATGACCTCTTCAAATTCCTCGCACCTATACTCTATTCATAGGTACAAACATGTCCGCTGATGAATCACTAGGTTCTCACAACTTAACTCATTTGTAGCGTTTCTTGAGGAAAAACTGTGCACTTCTTCAAAATCTTCAAGAGTTCAGAATCCTCAGCCAAAGAAAATGGCCGATGGGAAGAAGCCACTGAAAGGTGGAAAGAAACCTGATGTGCATACTGCTTTTGAGATACCTGATGACTTGTATGAGAAATATTGCATGCAAGATGAGGAAATTCATGGCAAAGAAACAACAAAGAAGAGAAAGATCCGCTTATAAAAAATTGAGAGGAGATGGTCAAAGGAGTGGAAAGAATATCGCTATGTCACTCCCAAGTATATGATGAAATTCGCACTTAAACCCCCTTGTAGAAGGCACCCTTGGCTCCAAATCATATAGCTGATCCCACTAGTCTCAAGACTGCTAATGACTTTCCTCATAAATGGGAAAACAGCAAGCCAAGCTGCAGCAAAAGAGGTTGTGAACAAATTCAACGAAGACTCTGCAGCTACTGCCACTTATGGAGCCTCTGCTAGTGCTCCGAAGAAAACTATGGTGAAGAAATCTACTGTGAAGTCAAAGTCTTCAACTTCAAAATCATCATAGCAGATTCCTCAAGCAAAGCCTTCAAAGGCCTCCGCCGATGGTTCAGTAGCTGCTCAGTTCTCTGCTGCTGCTGCTAAGTCCTCAACTCCTGTGCACCTAGCATCATGTCAGAGGACAAAGGGATACTCAATTGCTTCAAGGGTCTCTACAAGTCCCTCTGCTCAAGCAAAGTCTTCAACCAGTCCCACTATGTTGAACCTGAAGAAAACTGCTGGACGAGGTCAAAGACCAAGTCCTCACACTAGCAAAGCTATAGTGAATGTACCCTTAGCATCTAAGGATGATGATGAGGCTGATGATGAAGAACTGGAAGAAATCATCAGAGAAAGTCAACAAAAGGATGCAATAGCCAAAGGTAGCTCTGTTCCTCTCATGCTGGATGCCAAGATGATCCTTAACTTCATTGACATATGGCATGCGGATCCAAGCACCCCCACTTTCCTCACCGAACCTGCCTATTAGTGTGGACCATGTCCTCACCCACTTTATTGCTAAGGAAAAATGGAAAAGAGATCAAGCTTAGAGAGCTAAGAGGAACAGGACTCGAAAAGAAAATTTTCTGAGGAATAACGTGATGAATTTGACTCCAAATCAACTCATCACAGTTCAGTCTGAAATTCGATGCCTCTCTAAGGAACAAGACAAATATGATGCTGAATGGAAGGGCACCAAAGTGAGATTCGTCAGGGCAGGCCAAGCTATTGTTAAGGACCATAACTCTAGGGTTGCAGCTCTATCGCAACCACAAATTCCTCAGGTTGATGAATCTGCTCAGCGTGCTGATGAAACTGCTCCCATAGCTGAAGAAACTCAGGCTGTTGAAGAAACTGCCAGGCCAGCTAAAGTTTTTGCTGCACCTCAGGAAATTGATACCACGTGGGTGACTGCATCAGTCGTGCCTGAAGAAAATGGCCCTCCTTTACCCTCTGCTGAAATAGCTAAATCATCAAGGGTGAAAACAATCGTCCTTTCTTCTGCATAAGAAGTGAAGAAGACCAAAGCTGCGGAGAAGAAGGCACTAAAACGAAAAGCATCAACTTCAGATTCCTCAAAAGTGAAGAAATTGAAGACACTGCCATGTTCTTCAACAGAACCGTTTGATGCAAGGCCTATCAGCTCCATGCCAGCCTATGCAATCGTGCCATTTGGTGTTGACTATGTCATCCCAAATGATGAGGAAAAGGATCAATCTGCTGCTACCTTAGAGCAGATTAATGAAGAAATTGAAGTGGAAGCAAATGCTTTAGCTCCACTGGTATCATCGCCCCAGCCTCATTTAACTGCTGAAGACGCCGGCGTTGAAGAAATTGATGAGGACGTCTACATTGGAAACACAACACCTGTCATCAATGATGAATATTGGGAAGCTGCTCACCCAAATTCCCCAATGACCACTCCTCTGTCACAGATTCCTCAGTCTCCAGCCCAGACTGAAGAAATTGAACTAGGATCTGATGACTTTGCTGCCATTGCTACTAAAGAGATCCCAACTGCATCAGCTGATGAAATTGCTGCTCGAACTGCCACTGAGGAAACTGCTGCACAAATTCCTCAGTCTGAAGAAGTTCCTCCTATGCCTAAGGAGATTGTGGGCCGCTTCAAGCCAAACCTTCAGCCAAAGCCAAGAATGCCATTCAAAGTCTCAAAGCACCCCAAATTCATCAAGACCAATTTCTTCAATGAGTACATTTGTTCACTGGACCCAATCCATATGACTCAGCAAGGGCCGGTCGCACCAGATTCTGGACTCCAACATAGATGAACTATTATGCATCAGTACTGTTTGACAAGAAGAAAGTCTTCGAGCACCATCAAATTCCTCATGCGGATATGGAAACAATCCCATCCTTCATGCCGGTGCTCTCCGTTCTTCACAATGCAGGAATTCTTCCATTCTGTGTGGATATCTGCGATTGGAATGAAGAGCTCATTCTTCAATTCTATGCCACTCTGCACATCACAGGTGATGCTTCTGACATCAACTCATGGGTCTTGGATTGGATGACTGGATCAACCCATTATGCCGCACCAGCCTTTGAATTGCTTCGGTCAGTTCTAGTTCCAATTCCCTCAGAAGAAGCCTGCTGCCTGTTTGATGAACCTGCTCTGCCCGACCATATGATGCAAGTGTTGTTGAAACCGCTGGCTCCTGGAAAACCTCAAAGGACAACCTTCCTTGTGAAGGAATTGCTCTATGTACCCAGGACAGTTTATCGCATCCTCACCAACACCCTTTGTCCTCAGAAGGGTCACAACTCTGAAGAAGAAGAAGTTGAGGGAATCATGAAGAACATGCTATTCAACATCATTCATGGCATTCCCATCAACTATCACGACTTCTTCATGAGGACATTGGCCAATGTAGCATTATCCCCATTTGAATTGAAGCCTTATGCTCCCTGGATCATGAAATTCATTAGATCAAGGTCTTCAATTCCCTTCAAACCTGACTTCCAAAATCACTTCGGCTTTCTGCCCCCGATTGAAGTCCTCGAGAGCACAATTGCCTCAATTGAAGGAAAACGCAAAGCTGTCATTGATGAAGGTACTCATCCATTGGATGGTTAGTTTCACAAAGCTGCATCTTACTCCACCAATGATGACACTGCTACCCAGGACTCTGCTGCAAAAGCCTCAAGAGTCTGGCCCTTGTGTGATTATTGATCGTGAACTGCTCATAAGTCTTCATCATAAGGTTGATCGCAATCACAAGTGGGTGAAGCATCAGCTTGCTTCAATTGTTCAGAACATGACTGTGACGCAGAACTCTATGAGGAAAAATCACTACTATGTGCATGAAATCTTCGATCGCGCACGGGCCATTCTCGCATATCTCAAGACTCCCAAGGAACTCAAAGACATGGAATTTCAGCAAAACTTTGACTGGTCTCATCCTCCTCAGAAGAAATTCAAGAAAGTTCAAGTTCCTCACCTGGTTACAAGTTCATATTATTCATCGCGTGAGATGAATGAAGCTGAGGACAATGATGGCACTGCGGCAGGCCTTGCATCGACAAACGACCCCGACAACGCTGGCGCTCCTTCCTCACTAACAAGATGAAATTCTTCAATGGGTGTTAGTCCTCAATATTCCATCCCTTTTGGTATTCAGTGACAAAAGGGGAGAAAATTTGAGTTAGTCTTCAAGCGAGTCTCTAAATATGGGCTGTTTTTGTTTAAGTTACAACTCTCGCTGTTTTGATGCTTTTGTTGGTTGAGTTGTAAACTTAAGTCCGATGGTGGTCTAACTGTTTTGAACTGCTTTCCGCATGCTTATTTCCTCAAGCACCTTAATGCATGCATGTTGAATTTCATCAGACACCATTTTCATCATGCATTTCAAGTTCTTCATATCATATGTTCAAATGCGTGTATGAATTACAAGATATAGGGGGAGTTCTCCATGTTTGTAACCTACCGTGTGCATTTGTAGTCCAAAGAAAATTCCTCAAATATGCACATCTTCAGGGGGAGTTCTTTTGTATCTTGAAATGAAATTCCTCAAACTCAGTACTTACACTTCAAATTATTATCCCCATTGAAAACTTAATCTATTTGTCATCAATCACCAAAAAGGGGGAGATTGTAAGTGCATCTAGTGCCCCTCAGTGATTTTGGTGTATTGAAAACTTATAGATTAAGGAACTAATGTGTTTGTGAGTGTACACATGCTCTATAAGTCGATGAGGAGTTTGATATATTCGGAGATTACCGACCCCTAAAAATGTATGTCTTCAACTGAAGACTTTGGTGAAGACTTTGGTGAAGACATTGCTGAAGACTTTGGTATTCCTTGAAGACTTTGAAAATGAAGAAGTTGGTGTGACCTTGAAGATATGAATGAGGACTATGAAGCATGAAGAATTTTGTTTTTGTATTTTCATTTCCTTTCTTTGAGTCATAGGAAATACCGTACTGTTAAAAGGGGGCCGAGGTAATACTAAGGAAAATTTCCAAATGATGCTCAACTCCAAAAGCCTCAACCTATGCAATCCTTCAAGTGAATCCTTTGGAAATCTCTTGCAGTTCAGTCTAGTTCTTCAGTGACAGAGATGATGTTCTTCTGGTCTCTGATGAAATTGATCTGACTGAGGAGTTAGGATTTTGCCAGTGCGAATTGCCTACAAGTGAGGAACATGATAAGCCTGAGGACTTTCATAGTTTGAAATTCCAACCGTTGCTGTGCTTAGCGCCAGCTATCTCCAATCATATTATTCACATAACTTTCATATCGTTGGGGGCATTTATGTCTTATCATGTCAGGTTGCACCCTGCTATAAATAGCCACCCCCACAACCACTAATCGGTTGGCTGCTCCGAGAGAGAACTGACACTTGTCATTGGAGTGCAACCCATCCTCCGAGGACTTTGAGAGAAAATCATCAGTGAGGAAAAACCCAAATCCAAACCACCAAACCCAAAGTGATTGAGCATCACTGAAGAGATTGTTCCTGTGTGGAACCAACACTTGTTACCTTTGAGGACTGTGTATCCTCCAGACGGTTAGGCATCATGGTCTTGTGCATCCTGCAGTCAATTGGGGATCACGGAGTGTCCTTGGTCTAGAGCATCCAGCAGTCAATTGTGGAACGCCGGGTGACCAGTTTGTGAGGGTTTTGGAAGTCTACCCTGAAGACTTACCCCGAGTGTTGGGCGAGGACTTTGTGACCTTAGCTCAAGGAGAATACGGTAAGGACTGTGTGTCCTGGGACTATGTGTCCTCTAGTTTAAATACCAGGCCGATACAAACCAGACGTACGAATGTCACAACAGTTGGAACAGGGTCATCAAACCATTGTCTTCATCGAGCTACCTGGTTCTATTTCCTTGACCCCTCTATTCCTCGTATACTTGTTGATGAAATTGATCGTTACTATTTGAAGAATTTGACTGAAGACTTTCACAATTTCCTCGTCTCAAATTCTTCATACTACCTTGTTCCTCACCTGCTTATCCTGTATCACGCTACTTGTAATCTATGCATGTTTCATTTCTTCATGATGAGTATGCTATCGCTAGGTTTCTCATGTACTTAAGTATTTAATCTGCTGCTAGTTATTCATCACATTTCAACTTCCTCAAGGTGAAATTCCTCAAGTGATGAAGTTTTAAAAATCGCCTATTCACCCCCTCTAGTCGATATAACAATCTTTCAAAAAGTAAAAACAATGCAGCAAGTATTTTTGGCGTTTTTGGTTTTAGATCTGAAAATATAATATGGAAAATAAACCCGGGGCCATAGGTTTCACTAGATAGCTTCTCTCATGATGGCAAGTATTACGACGGGTGAACAAATTACTGTCGAGCAATTGATACAAAAGCAAATAATTATGAAGATATCCAAGGCAATGATTATGCATATAGGCATCACGTCTGTGACAAGTAGACCAAAACGATTCTGCATCTACTACTATTACTCCACACATCGACCCACTCCTGCCTGCATCTAGAGTATTAAGTTCATGAAGAACAGAGTAACACATTAAGCAAGATGACATGATGTAGAGGGATAAACTCAAGAAATATGATGAAAACCCCATATTTTTACCCTTGATGGCAACAATACAATACGTGCCTCGCTACCCCTACTATGTCACTGGGTGAGGACACCGCAAGATTGCACCCACAACTAAGCACTTCTCCTATTGCAAGAATTACCAATGTAGTTGGCCAAACCAAACCAATAACTCGAAGAGACTTGCAAATATATGAAATCATGCATATAAGAATCCAGGAAAGACTCAAATAATATTCATGGATAATCTGAACATAAACCCACAATTCATCGGATCTCGACAAACACACCGCAAAAGAGTATTACATCGGATAGATCCCCATGAAGATCATGAAGAACATGGTATTGAGAAGCAAAGAGAGATAAGAAGCCATATAGCTACTAGATATGGAACCGTAGCTCTGAGGTGAACTACTCACGCATCATCGGAGGGGCAATGGAGTTGATGTAGATGCCCTCCGTGATCGAATCCCCTCCGATAGATTACCGGAAGAGGCTCCAAGATTGGATCTCTCGGGAACGGAGGCTTACGGCGGCGGAAAAGTGTTTTCGTGGCTCTTTTTGATAATGATGGAATATTTGGGTATTTACAGGCTGAAGATTTGGGTTAGGGGTGGTGGCAGGGGCCCACAAGCCTGCCTGGCGCGGGGTACTCCCTGGCCGTGGCAAGCGGGTTTGTGGACCCTTGGTAGCTCCTCTGTCTTGGTTTTCAAGTCTTGTGGCTTCCATATTTTCAAGGAAAAATCTTTCCGGAGGTTTTATTCCGTTTGGACTCCGTTTAATATTCCTTATCTGCAAAACTCAAAAACAAGGAAAAAATAGAAACAGCACTAGGCTCTAGATTAATAGGTTAGTCCCAAAAATAGCATATTAATGCATATAAAACATCCAAAACAGATAGTATAATAGCATGGAACAATAAAAAATTATAGATAAGTTGGAGATGTATCAGCATCCCCAAGCTTAATTCTTGCTCCTCCTCGAGTAGGTAAATGATAAAAACAGAATTTTTGATGTGGAATGCTACCCAACATATTTATCCATGTAATATTCTTTATTGTGGCATGAATATTCATATCCGTTAGATTCAAAAAAATAGTCTAATATTGACATAAAACAGTAATACTTCGAGCACACCAACAGGGTTGTCATGTCCTTTCGAAATAACATGGCCATAGAAAGTTATCCCTACAAAATCATATGGTCTGGCTATGCTCCATCTTCCCCACACAAAGTATCTAAATAATGCACAACCCCGATGAACAAGTCAAGCAATTGTTTCACACTTTTGGTGTTCTCAAACCTTTTCAAGTCTCACACAATACATGAGCGTGAGCCATGGATATAGCATTATAGGTGGAATAGAATATGGCGGGGGTGCAAGGAAAAAGGATAAGATAGTCTCACATCAACTAGGTGTATCAACGGGCTATGGAGATTCCCATCAATAGATATCAATGTGAGTGAGTAGGGATTTCCATGCAACAAATGCACTTATAGATATAAGTGTATGAAAGCTCAAAAAGAAAACTAAGTGGTCATGCATAATGAATATCCACTAGTTATATGAAAGTGACAAAATAGGAGACTCTCTATCATGAAGATCATGGTGCTACTTTGAAGAACAAGTGTGGAAAAAGATAGTAGCAATTGTCCCTTCTCTATTTCTCTCTTTTTTATATTTTATATTTTATTTTGGTGGGCTTCTTTGGCCTCTTTAGTTTTTTTGTTTGGGCTTCAATGGCCTCTTTTATTTTTGGTAAAGTCCGGATACTCGTCCCAACTTGTGAGGGAGTCATAGCCTCCATCATCCTTTTCTCTCATGGGACAATGATCTATTAATGAAAAATCATCACACTTTTATTTACTTATAACTCAAAGAAAAAAAAATTACAACTCGATTCCTATGACAAGATAAAACTCTATATGCAATATGAAGTGATGATGCAAGTCATAGAAAAACTACATGGTGGAAGTTTCATTGCAATATATCTCGGAATGGCTATGGAAATGCCATAATAGGTAGGTATGGTGTCTGTTTTGAGGAATATATGGTGGTTGTTTTGAGGAATGAGGGTTTGATGTACCGGCAAAAGTTGCACGGTACTAGAGAGGCTAGCAAAGATGGAAGGGTGAGAGTGTGTATAATCCATGGACTCACATTACTCATAAAGAACTCACATACTTATTGCAAAAGTACATTAGTTATCAAAAAAAGCATTAGACGCATGCTCATGGGGAGTGGTTGGTAGGAGTTAACCATCACGCACTCCCAACCCTCACACAAAGGTCGACAATCATTAGAAAAGTCATGCTCCGACTTTGTTACATAGCGGTTCACCATACGTGCATGCTACGGGAATCGCAAGCTTTAACACACGTATCTCTTCAATTCACAACTACTCACTAGCATGACTCTCATATTACCATCCCTATTATCTCAAAACTATATGCAAGGAATCCCACTTCTCATAGTTTTTAATTCACTTAATATGAAAGTTTTTATTATATGCATCTTGGATGCCATTATATTAGGACTAAATTCATAACCTAAACAAATTACCATTCTGTTTTAAGAAACTCTCAAAATAATATAAGTGAGGAACAAGAGTTAAATAATTTCTATAAAATATAACACCACCATGCTCTAAAAAGATATAAGTGAAGTACTAGAGCAACATTGCCTAGCTCAAAAGATATAAGTGAAGCATATAGAGTATTCTAACAAATTCATGATTCAGCGTCTCTCTCTCTAAATATGTGTGCATCAAGTATGGTTGTGGAAAACTAACAAGCAAATACCCATATCATACAAGACGCTCCAAGCAAAACATATATCATGTGGTGAATAAAAATATAGCCTCAAGTAAATTTACCGATAGATTGAAGATGAAAGAGGGGATGCCTTCCGGGGCATCCCCAAGCTTAGGCTTTTTGGTATCCTTGAATATGACTTGGGGTGCCATGGGCATCCCCAAGCTTAGGCTCTTTACAATCATTATTCCATAGTCTATCAAATCTCCACCCAAAACTTGAAAACTTCACAACACAAAACTCAACAGAAAACTCATGAGATCCGTTAGTATAAGAAAAATAAATCACCACTTTAGGTACTGTTGTGAACTCATTATTTATTTATATTTTTATAATACCTACTGTATTCTAACTTCTCCATGACTCATACCCCCCGATACGACCCATAGATACATCAAAATAAGCAAACAACACAAAGAAAACAGAATCTGCCAAAAACAGAAAAGTCTGTAGCAATCTGTAAACTTCGAATACTTATGGAACTGTAGAAATTCTGAAAATTATGTAAACCATATAAATTTGCCTATAAATAGTTTTTAAAAATTTCAGATCAATTTTATGCTCTGAAAAATTCAGACAAATCCTGGACTGAGTGCAAAAGCTTCTGTTTTCCAGCAAGATCAAATCAACAACTACCATAGATCACCCCAAAGGTTTTACTTGGCTCAAACAATAATTTAAACACAAAAAGATAATTACTACAGAATAAATAATGTGCCAAACACACCAAAATATAAGAAAAAAACTGAAAGCAAAATAAAATTGGGTTGCCTCCCAAGAAGCACTATTGTTTAACGCCCCTAGCTAGGCAAAACACAATAGATCTAGGTATTATCATCTTTGGTATGCAATCCATATGTAGCTCTCATGATAGATTCATAAGGTACTTTTATTTTATTTCTAGGAAAGTGTTCGATACCCTCCCTTAATGGGATTTGGAATCTAATATTCCCTTCCTTCATATCAATAATTGCACCAATTGTTCTAAGGAAAGGTCTACCAAGAATAATAGGACATGTAGGATTGCAATCTATATCAAGAACAATGAAATCTATGGGCACATAATTACTATTTGCAACAATAATAACATCATTAATTCTTCCCATAGGTTTCTTTATAGTGGAATCCACAAGATGCAAATTTAAGGAGCAATCATCAAATTCACGGAAACCTAACACTTCACATAAAGTTTTTGTAATAGTGGAAACGCTAGCACCCAAAGCACACAAAGCATGTCACTCATAATCCTTAATTTTAATCTTAATAGTAGGTTCCCACTCATCATAAAGCTTTCTAGGTATAGAAACTTCCAACTCAAGTTTTTCTTCAAAAGCCTTCATCATAGCATCAACAATATGTTTAGTAAAAGCCTTGTTTTGATTATAAGCATGAGGAGAATTCAACATGGATTGCAACAAGGAAATATAATAAATCAAAGATCAACTACCATGATTAAAGTCTTTTAAATCCAAAGGAGTGGGTTCATTGCTATTTAAAGTTTTGACCTCTTCAATCCCACTTTTATCAATCTTAGCATCAAGATCTAAAAGCTCCGAATCATTGGGACACATTTTAACTAAGGTTGACTCATCTACAGTCCCATTCTTATCAAGATTAACATTGGCAAACAAAGATTCAATAGGAGTCACATCAATCACTTTAATATCTTCATCAATATTATCACGAGAACTTAGTTTTTCAAGCCATTCACGCTTAACACGAACTCTAGCGGTTCTTTCCTTACACTCATCAATAGAAATTCTCATATATTTTAAAGACTCATTAATATAATGCTTGTGGAATAGATCTAATTTTTAAAGAATCAATCTCAAGAGAAATTTTATCAACGTTCCTAGCCAAATCATAAATCTTGAGCAATTTTTCTTCAATCATAGCATTGAAACCTTTTTGCGTACTAATGAATTTTTTAATATTACTCTCAAAATCAGAGAGTATGTTATTATAATTTCCATAAGAATTTCTGTAGGAATTACCATAATTATTAGAGGAATTACTAGGAAATGGTCTAGCGTTGAAATTACCTCTATAAGCATTATTATCAAAATTGTTCCTACCAACAAAGTTCACATCCATAGATTCATTATTATTTCCAATCAAAGAATACAAAGGCATATCATTAGGATAAATAGGAGCACTCTTACTAGCAAACAATTTCATCAACTCATCCATCTTTTCACTCAAAGTATTAATTTCTTCAATAGCATGCACTTTTTTACTAGTAGGAGATTTTTCGGTGTGCCATTGAGAGTAATTTGCCATAATATTATCTAGGAGTTTAGTAGCTTCTCCTAATGTGATTTCCATAAAAGTTCCACCCGCGGCCGAATCTAAGAGATTCCTAGAAGCAAAATTCAATCCAGCATAGAAAATTTGTATAATCATACACAAACTCAAGCCATGCGCCGGGCAATTCCTAATCATAAGTTTCATCCTCTCCCAAGATTGTGAAACATCTTCATTATATCATTCCCAAGGGAGATGATCTTAGTGGGCGGAAAGTACTTGGAAATAAAATCATCTTTACACTTATTCCATGAATCAATACTATTTTTAGGCAAAGATGAAAACCAAGTTTTAGCACGATCTCGTAGTGAGAACGGAAATAGCTTCAATTTAACAATATCATTATCCACATCTTTCTTCTTTTGCATGTCACACAACTCAATGAAAGTATTTAGATGGGATGCGACATCTTCATTAGCAAGGCCGGAAAATTGTTCTTTCATAACAAGATTGAGCAAAGCAACATTAATTTCATAAGATTCCGCACTAGTGGCGGGAGCAATCAGAGTACTAATAAAATCATTATTATTAGTATTGGAAAAGTCACACAACTTGTTATTCTCTTGAGTCATCGTGACAAAGCAAGCAATCAAGCACTCAAGCAAGCAAAAAGCAAACGGGGAGACGAACAAAAAAGGGTGAAAGGCAAATCTTTTTGAAAATTGTTTTAGAAGTGAGGAAGAGGAAAACGAGAGGCAAATGGCAAATAATGTAAATGAAATAGATGACTTTGTGATGGATACTTGGTATTCTTGACTTGCTATGTATCTCCCCAGCAACGGCGCTAGAAATCCTTCTTGCTACTTCTCGAGCATGCGTTGGTTTCCCGTGAAGAGGAACGGTTTGATGCAGCAAAGTAGATAAGTATTTCCCTATGTTTTTGAGAACCAAGGTATCAATCCAGTAGGAGATACAAGCAAGCCACCAATAGATATACCTACACAAGGAATCAAACTCTTGAACCCAACGCTATAAAGGGGTTGTCAATCCCTTCAAGATTACTTGCAAGGATGAGATCTAGTAGAGATAGACATAATAGGATGCTTGAACGAAAAGTAAAACTAAAAGTAAAAACAATGCAACAAGTATTTTTTGGTGCTTTTAGTTTTAGATCTGAATATATAATATGGAAAATAGACCTGGGGGCCATAGGTTTCACTAGATAACTTCTCTCATGATGGCAAGTATTACAGTGGGTGAACAAATTACTGTCGAGCAATTGATAGAAAAGCGAATAATTATGAAGATATCCAAGGCAATGATTATGCATATAGGCACCACCTCCGTGACAACTAGACCAAAACAATTCTGCATCTACTACTATTACTCCACACATCGACCGACTCCTGCTTGCATCTAGAGTATTAAGTTCATGAAGAAAAGAGTAACACATTAAGCAAGATGAAATGATGTAGAGGGATAAAGTCAAGCAATATGATGAAAACCCCATCTTTTTACCCTTGATGGCAACAATACAATACGTGCCTCGCTACCCCTACTATGTCACTAGGTGAGGACACCGCAAGATTGAACCCAAAACTAAGCACTTCTCCTATTGAAAGAATTACCAATCTAGTTGGCCAAACCAAACCAATAACTCGAAGAGACTTGCAAAGATACGGAATCATGCATATAAGAATTCACGAAAGACTAAAATAATATTCATGGATAATCTGAACATAAACCCACAATTCATCGGATGTTGACAAACACACCGCAAAAGAGTATTACATCGGATAGATCTCCATGAAGATCATGAAGAACATGGTATTGAGAAGCAAAGAGAGAGAAGAAGCCATCTAGCTACTAGATATGGACCCGTAGGTCTGTGGTGAACTACTCACGCATCATCGGAGGGGCAATGGAGTTGATGTAGATGCCCTCCGTGATCGAATCCCCCTCCAGCAGATTACCGGAAGAGGTTCCAAGATTGGATCTCTCGGGAACAGAGGCTTCTGGCGGCGAAAAGTGTTTTCGTGGCTCGTTCTGATAATGATGGAATATTTGCGTTTTTATAGGCTGAAGATTAGGGTTAGGGGAGGTGCCAGGGGCCCACAAGCCTGCCCGGCATGGGTTACCTCCTTGGCCACGGCAAGCGGGCTTGTGGCCCCGTGGCAGGTCCTCTGCCTTGGTTCTCAGGTCTCGTGGCTTCCATATTTTCCAGAATTTTTTTCCGTAGGTTTTATTTCGTTTGGACTCCATTTAATATTCCTTATTTGCGAAACTCAAAAACTAGGAAAAAATAGAAACTGGCACTAGGCTCTAGATTAATAGGTTAGTCCCAAAAATAGCATATAATGCATATAAAACATCCAAAACAGATAGTATAATAGCATGGAACAATCAAAAATTATAGATATGTTAGAGACATATCACGGGGCAACATGAGGTGAAACGGGGAGAGCAACGATGGATGGTTGTGGTGGGGTGAGGCGGCCAAAGGATCCGACGGGGCGTGTGGTGGGCTCCGGCGAGGGCGCAAGTCGGTGGAGGTCTCCGAGGAGGGCGCGCGGCTTCTTTGGGATCCTCGGAGGGGGCTCGGTGGCGGGGGATCCATGGGTGTGGGAGGTTGCGAGGGTGAGGGAGACCTGTGTATTTTTGTTTTATCGTCTGGTGCCAGCCGCACCCGTTCGGGAGGACGTCCATGACTCCTTATAGGGCTGGCTGTGATCCAAATAACTATTTTAATCCTGGGATTAGAATAGTGCCACCCTATATATATATACAGAGAGAGAGAGATAGATCTTTGCTCAACACATAATGCTTATCAACTAGAGAGTTAATAGGTAGGAATAGAGATAAATACTATTGACTCGAGCATAAAAGTAAATACATGAAAGTAAAAGATGTGCCTTTCGTAGAGGGAAGTAGAGGTTGCCATGCGCTTTTTATTTTTGTATGTGTAAACTCTTAATGGAAAGGAACGCCACGTTATATTGCCTCTTATGATAGCAAGCTTCATTATGCAATCTGTCGCTTTCTTTGCCATCAAAAGATCGTACAAAGTTTATTTTCCCTTACAATAAAAGATCATAGATATTATAGAGAATTTTTTTGCTTCATGCACTGATGACAACTTAATTGAAGGATATTATTCAATCCATAGGTAGGTATGGTGGACTCTCATGGAAAGAAACTGGGTTTAGGGGGTTATGGACGCACAAGTAAAATCTCTACTTAGTGCAGATTTTTTTGGCTAGCAAAAGATCTAAAGAAAGCACCACATGTTAAAGGATCCATGAACATATAACTCCTATGTGAATGTAAACAAACATGATCATTACACTATCTTCCACGTCCATCATCAACACTTGATCATTGTATAATACTTGGTGGGGGCTCACAATCATACAAGATGTCCAAGGTAGTGTATTTGTATGTGAATCTTCTCTCCTCTATCATAATCTTGCATTGATTGTATCAATGACTAATGCTATGTTTGTTTATTCCTTTTTTTATCTAGGATACTTCTTCTATGTGAATTCATTACTCCCCATGGGATTAGTATATGATTTTTCTATTTCTTTTATTTCATTGCTATGATTGATGCATGAGAGTAAAGCAAGCAAACTTAAACTAATCTTTATTGTATAACTCTCATACTCGATTACAAGGATAGGTAGATATCAAAGCAAAATCTCTGAGCAAAGCAAATCTAAAATTTTATTTCTCTAAATCACGACCTAATTAAGGATCGAACTAAAATAGATGATAATGGCAAAAGCAATGGTGATACGATACTAGGGCACGTCCCCAAGCTTGGAACGAGCTAAGGGTGGTGCCCATAACCATGTACTCAGTTGTCCTTCTTGGGTGATGGTGGTGATGATGTAATCCTTTTAGCGATGATGCCCCTTAGTATGCGGATATCCTCATTAAGTTTGCCAACCTCTCGCTTAAGGTCTAGATTCTCCTTGCAAAGTTTGTTGGTGACGGTCATTGTTCCTTCCATCAAAGGAGGAGCTTTGCTGGAGGTGGCAGCAGTGGTGTCTACCTGCATACGACTATAAGGGGTAAAGCGTGTATTGGAAGGTGTAACCTTGTTTGGTAAGCTTGACTTTTTTGAATTCCACATGCATGTCTTTAGGTTGAGGCAAGGGTACTTCTTCTTCTTCATCATCACTTGAAGGTTCAAGTCTTTTTAGGTCAGCCTATACCTCTTATTCTATTAACCACACATAAGGGTCCAGATCCCCATAAACTTGGGGATTGGCAATGAGATATGAAACATAGCTTTCTCCCTCTGAGTCTTGTGATGCCATATCGTCTCCAAATCTGTTAGAAAAATAGCTTGAAACAAGAATAGAGGACAAACTTGTGATGTAGTGGTTAAAATAGATGGGGGTATATATAATGAAGGTTTTTAGGTTAGAATACGTGTCCAGGAAGAAAACAGTGTCCGGGAGGCACACGAAGGCCCCACAAGCTATCAGGGCGCGCATAGGTGTGGTGGGCGCGCCCTGTTGCCTCGTGGATCCCTCGCAGCCCCTTGACTTGTTTTTATTTTTGGATTTTTCTAAAATACCAAAACTATCAGAACACATTTTTTTTGGAATTTTTGGAGTCAGTTTACTTACTGTATCAGATACCTACCCTTTTCAGCTTTATGGGGTGTTCCGAAAGGTCTGTCTTATATGTTCTTCCGGAGTCATAACTTGAATAATATTAGTTTTAACATTGGCGAGCATACCTGAGATGTAGTGTTTAATTATTCCTCCATTTCTCACTCTCGGTTTTTTGTTTAGGAAGTTGTTAATCTTAATAGCACCGAAGCGATATACCTCCTCGACGACATAAGGACCTTCCCATTTGGAAAGAAGTTTACCTACAAAAAACCTGAACCAAGAATTCGACAAAAGAACTAGGTCTCCTATATTGAATTCCCATTTTTCAAATCTTTTATCATGCCATCTTTTAACTGTTTTTGTAAATAACTTGGCATTTTCATAAGCTTCTGTCCCACATTCATCTAATGAGCTAATATCAAATAACCTATTTTCACCGGCAAGCATGAAATCATAGTTAAGTTCTTTAATTGCCCAATAAGCTTTATGTTCTAACTCGAGAGGTAAATGACATGCTTTTCCATAGACCATTTTATATGGGGACATTTCCATATGATTTTTATAAGCAGTTCTATAAGCCCATAAAGCATCATTGAGTTTCTTAGAACAATTCTTTCTAGATCTATTAACAGTCTTTTGCAAGATAAACTTTATTTCTCGCTTGCTCAACTCATCTTGACTGCTAGACCGAGGATGGTAAGGTGATGCAATCCTTTGGTTAACATCATATTTAGCTAGAAGTTTATGGAAGGCACCATGAATAAAATGTGAACCACCACCAGTCATTAAATATCTAGGAACTCCAAACCTTGGGAAAATAACATCTTTAAGCATTTTAATAGAAGTGTTATGATGAGCACTACTAGTCAGACTAGCTTCTACCCACTTAGTAACGTAATCAATAAGAATTAGAATATGAGTATACCCATTAGAGGAAGTAAAAGGTCCCATATAATAAAAGACCCAGGCATCAAATGGTTCAATAGCAAGTAAATAATTCATAGGCATTTCCTGACATCCACTAATGTTACCAATTCTTTGACATTCATCACAAGAAAGGACATACTTATGAGCATCTTTGAAAAGAGTAGGCCAATAGAAACCTAGATTGTAATACCTTGCGTGCGGTTCTACCGCCAGCATGGTGTCCTCCGTAGGCCTCGAACTGACACTTTCGTAGGATTTGTCGCCGTGCATGCTCGGGTAAACAATGTCTAATAACACCATCTACTCCTTTATAAAGATGTGGGTCATCCCAAAAGTAATGTCTTAAATCATCAAGAACTTTTTCTTTTGTTGGTAGGGGAAACTAGGTGGTATATATTTAGCAACAATGTAATTAGCATAATCTGCATACCAAGGAGTACTATGGGTAGAATTTACAGCCGCAAGTTTCTCACAAGAAAATTATCATCAATTGGCAGTGGGTCATCAAGAACATTTTCCATCCCAGAAAAATTATTTGCTACGGGGGTTTCAGCTCCCTTCCTATAAACATTGTGAAGATCAAATTCTTGAAGTAAAAGCACCCACCTAATCAGTTTAGGCTTATCATATTTCTATTCCATAAGGTATTTAATAGCAGCATGATTAGTGTGAATAGTAACTTTGGAATCAACAATATAAGGTCTAAACTTATCACATGCAAACACAACTGCTAAAAATTCCTTCCCAGTAGTAGCATAATTTCTTTGAGCATTGTCTAGCGTCTTACTAGCATAATGGATAACATTCAATTGCTTTTCTACTCTATTCCCTAGAACAACACCAACAACATAATCACTAGCATCACACATAATTTCAAATGGTAAATTCCAATGAGGTGGTTGAACAATAGGTGCAGAAATCAAGGCTTTCTTAAGTATTTCAAAGGCTTCTATACAATCATCATAAAAAAAAGGAATATATTTTTGAATAAGATTAGTTAGTGGCCTAGAAATCTTCAAGAAATATTTAATAAAAAAACTATAAAACCAGCATGACAAACAAAACTTCTTATACCTTGAAAATCTTTAGGACGTGGAATTTTCTCTATTGCATCAACTTTTGCTTTGTCCACCTCAATGCCCCGTTTAGAGATTTTATGCCCAAGTACTATACCTTCATTCACCATAAAATGGCACTTCTCCAATTCAAGAAAAGATTACTTTCTTGACATCTCTACAAAACTCGATCAAGGTTGCACAAGCAATCATCAAAAGAAGTCCCATAAACGAAAAAGTCATCCATGAAAACCTCAACATTCTTTTCACAAAAATCAGAGAATGTAGCAATCCCACATCTTTGAAAGGTAGCAGGTGCATTGCATAAATCAAAAGGAATATGTCTATAAGCATAAGTTCCAAAAGTGCATGTGAAAGTAGTTTTCTCTTGGTCTTCTTTTGACACAGGTATTTGAGATAAACCATAATATCCTTCAAGAAAACAAAAGTGTGTGTGCTTAGATAACCTTTGTAACATTTGATCGATAAAAGGCAAGGGGCAATGATCTTTTCTAGTATATTTTCTTAATTTCCTGAAATCAATTACCATCCCATAACCAGTTGCGATTCTTTGTGGGATAAGTTCATTTTTATCATTAGGAACAACAGTTATACCTCCTTTCTTAGGAACACAATGAACACGACTTACCCATCTAGTATCAGGAATAGGATTAATTATACCTGCCTCCAGAAGCTTTAGTATTTCAGTTCTTACTACTTATTTCATCTTAGAATTCAAGCGGTGTTGATGATCAACGATAGGTTTAGCATACAGTTCCATATTAATCTTGTGCTAACATAGAGTGGGACTAATGCCCTTAAGATCATCAAGAGTATATCCAACAACAGCCCTGTGCTTATTCAAAGTTTTAAGTAATCTCTTTTCTTCATTCTCTAAAAGGTTAGCACTAATAATAACAAGATATATATTCTTTTCATCAAGATAAGATTATTGCAAAGTATCAGGTAATGTATTTAGCTCAAACACAGGATCTCCCTTTGGTGGAGGAGGATCCCCTAAAATATTAACAAGCAAGTTGTGTTTAAGAATAGGTGTTTGTCTAAGAAATATCTCATCTATCTCATTTCTTTCATTCAAATGCATATCATTCTCATGGTCTAGAAAATATTGTTCCAATGGATCAGTAGGAGGCACGACAATAGAAGCAAGAGCAATTATTTCATCCTTACTAGGTAACTATTTTTCATATTGTTTTCTGCCAAACTTGGAGAAATTAAATTCATGAGACAAATCACCAAAGCTTACTTTGACTTTCTCATTGACACAATTAATTTCAGCATTAACAATATTGAAGAAAGGTCTACCAAATATGATGGGACAAAAGCTATCTTGTTGTGAACCAAGTACTAATTAATGTGTAGGGTACTTTATTTTTTCACACAAGACCTCAACATCTCTAACAATGCCAAGTGGTGAAATGGTGTCTCTGTTTGCATGTTTAACAGTGGGTGCTTTGTCATTCACAAGCTAGCATCAATATCTCCAATCTTAGTGGGTGCTTTGTCATTCACAATTTGTAGATATAAGGTAAAAGGTATAGCACTAATACTAGCACCAATGTCACATAAGCCATGATAACAATGATCTCCAATCTTAACAGAAACAATGGGCATGCCAGTAACATGTTTATTTTTATCTAACTCATGTCGATTGTTTCCAATAGGTTTTTTTAATTCTAGTAGCTTCACCACAGAAATAAATACCCGACCATCAATATTATCAACTAGGTGATCTTTAACCATAGCGATATTATGCTCAACATTTATTTGTTCACACAGTTAGGTGTTCTAATATAAATTTTATTAATCATAGTTGCAGCTCTAGCATGTTCCTTAATCCTAGAAGGAAAATGAGGTTTCTTAGTGTAAGAAGTAGGCACAACTGGATCAACATGATAAACAATTGTTTCCTCTTTAAATTTAACAAGTTCCTCTAATGATTTTTCAATAGGTGTATGATATTTAAACTACTTCTCCTCAGGGAGATCAATAAGACTAGCAAATGATTCACAAAAAGAAGCTACTATCTCAGAGTCAAGCCCATATTTATTGATAAACTCATGGAAAGTATTAGTTTCCATAAATGATTTAACACAATCAAACTTAAGATATATACCTGACTCTTTACCTTTGTAAAATTCCCAATCTTCAGAGTTGTGTTTAATTGTTTTGAGAAGATCCCATTTGAATTCAGTAGTCCTCTTCATGTAGGAACCAATAGAAGAAGAATCGAGTAGTAATTGATCATCATGAGAAAGTCGATCATAAAAAATGTATAATCATTTCTCTTGAGAGATCATGGTTGGGGCAAGTGTGCATCATAGATTTAAGCATGCCCCAAGCTTGAGTGATGCTTTCTCCTTCATGAGGCCATCAATTATATATAAAGTTTCGATCACGATGGATGACATGCATAGGATAAAACTTCTGATGAAATTCCAGCTTCAAGAGATTCCAGTCCCTAATAGTCTCCAATGTATCTATAATTTTTGCTTGTTCCATGCTGTTATATTATCAATCTTGGTTGTTTTACAATCATTTTATAGCAACTTTATATCATT
Source organism: Hordeum marinum (assembly GCA_022496015.1). Lineage (NCBI taxonomy): Eukaryota > Viridiplantae > Streptophyta > Magnoliopsida > Poales > Poaceae > Hordeum > Hordeum marinum. The sequence continues at coordinate 447,970,608 of CM039678.1, read as the reverse complement.
TTTTGGACTAACCTATTGACATAGTGCCAAAATGCCAGTTTGTTATTTTTGCTTTTTTCTGGACCAGAAGGAAGCAGATGGGCCAAACAACACCAGAAGAGGGGGCCCAGGGTGGCCACCCTCCACCAGGGCGTGCTAGAGGCCCTTGGCGCATCCTGGTGGAGGGTGGGCACTTCGGGCACCCCCTCAACTGACTATCGAGCCTAAAAATTCCTTGAAAATTCAAAAACCCAAGGGGAGTCGACAAAACACAATTCCAACTGTCACTAGTTCCAAAATGTCGAGATCCAATCTAACACCATCACGGAGGGGTTCATCTTCTTCATAGGTGTCTCTCCGATGATGCGTGAGTAGTCCACCATGGACCTACGGGTCGGTAGGCAGTAGCTAGATGGCTTCCTCTCTTTCTATGTTTCCGAATACAATGGTCTCTTGGAGATCTATTTGATGTAATGACTTTTGCGATGTGTTTGTTGGGATCCCATGAATTTTGAGTTCATGATCAGTTTCTATCCATGAATATGATTTGAGTCTTCTTTGATCTCTTATTTGCATGATTACTTCTAGCCTCGTATTTCTTCTTCAAATCTTTGGTTTAGTTAGGCCAACTAGATCGATTTTTCTTGCCATGGGAAGAGGTGCTTTGTGATGGGATCGATCTTGCGGTGTCCTTTCCTAGTGACAAAAAGGGTAGAAATACACACATGTATTATTTCCATTAAGGATAACAAGATGGGGTCTATTCCTACATGAATATATCTTGTCTACATCATGTCATCGTTCTTATTGCATTACTTCATTCCCCCATGAACTTAATACACTAGATGCATGTTGGATAGCGGTCGATGTGTGGAGTATTAGAAGTAGATGCAGAATCATTTAGGTCTACTTATCTTGGACGTGATGCCTATATAATGATCATTGCCTGGATATCGTCATAATTATTTGATCTTCTATCAATTGACCAACAGTAATTTGTTCACCCACCGTGTGCTATACTCATGAGAGAAGCCACTAGTGAAACCTACGACCCCCTGATCTACTTCTCCAACATATTGCTTTTCGATCTACTATTTGCAACTTTTGTTTCCAGATCTATTAATCCTAAAAACCCAAAATACCTTTCTGCACTTTTTATTTATTTGTTTTAATTTGTGTTCTTGCGAGATCTATTTGTCAAAACTATCATTACCTAATCTATCTTATTAACGTAGATAGCGTGACAACCTCTCTTTCGCATCGGGTTGCAAGTATGTTTTGTTTGTGTGCAGGTGCTGTTTACGTGGGTGCGTGATCTTCCTCTACGGATTGATACCTTGATTTCATACACCAAGGGAAGTACTTACCGTTATTGTGTGGCATCATCCCTTCCTCTTTGGGGAAATACTGACGCAGTCTCAAGCCATGTCAGTCCCATGATCCAATATCATCCAATAGCATGTACCACATTAATGATTTTCCCTCCAAATATAAAGGGAAAACCTTCTTCTTAACTTTAACTCCAGATAAACCCACAAGCTTCAACAATCCACAAATCTCATCTACATATATAAAGTGGTAATCAAGATGAGTTGTATCGTCATAAGTATTAGCTAGCAGTTTCTCTACCAGACCCAAAAAAATCTTACAATAAATATTTTCAGTAGGTTGAGAGCAACCTTTTACACTTCCTTTCGAGGCAAAGGTTCCCCGAAAAAGCCACTCAAAGGGTGACCATACATAGTGAAAGCACAACATGCTCCCTTGGTGGTTTTGATAATTCATGACGACATAGATTGTCTCTTGGACTAATACTTTTATCTAGTGCATTTTAGATAATAGTCCATGGAGAGTTGGGTTGGGAAAGAGATTGTGGAAATACCCAAAAATGCAAGGAAATGGATTGGCAAAGCTTCAACCAAGAGGACTCTACATTTTATATTTGTGAGAAATCACCTTGAGTCCATAGGAAAGCCAATACTATTAAAAGGGGGTAAAGTTTTGTTGGTGAACAAAAAGCCTATACGTGCACAAGTGATACTCACCAAATACACCCACAAACACTTCGAAAAAAGTCTGATCTAAGCCATACACTCAAATCGGTGCAACCAAAATTTCCATCCTGGTGCCACCGAGTCCAAACCATAGACACACTCAGCCAAACCCTAACCCTTCGATATAGCCGATACTGCTTTCGGTGCCACCGAGTTGGACTGCCAACTTTCTATTATGCAAGTTCACATTTTTGGTCCATCCAAAAATGTTGAATCGGCGTCACCAAGAATGGGCATTCTGACCGTTGGTCACCTTATCGGTGAAATCGAGATTCGTATATCGGTCCCTGCAAGATTCAAAAGTTGCCACCTTTTGGTCACTTCGGTACCACAGAGATTAACATATCGGTGTCACCGAGTTGGTCATTTTTTGTGTAATGGTTGGATTTTTGGGGATGCCTATATATACCCCTTCACCACCACCTACTCGATAGAGAAGCACTCAGAACCATTCCATACCTATCCTACCAGTTTTCTGAGAGAGAACCACCTACCCTTGTGTTGAGGTCAAGATCTTCCACTCCAACCATATGGATCTTGATTTCTAGCCTCCCCAAGTTGCTTTCCACAGATCCCATCTCTTCTACCAAGCCATATCTGTGAGAGAGTGATTGTGTGTTGAGGAGTCTATCATCTTGAAGCACAAGAGCAAGGAGTTCATTGACATTATTGAGTCTATTACCTTTTGGAGGGTGGTGCCTCCTAGATTGGTTAGGTGTCGCTTGGGATCCTCCTACTTCATGTTGTGGAGTGAACCAAGAAGTTTGTAAGGCAAGGAGATTGCCTACTTCATGAAGATCTACCCCGAGTAAGGCTAGTCCTCTGTGGACGTAGGCCGTCATGGTATAGTCAAAGTTGCTTCTGTTGGAGATATGCCCTAGAGGCAATCATGTATGATGATATTTCCTATGTGTTTATGAATAAAGATAGTCCTTGGACATTATCATTGATGTGTATTAACAAGTATGTGACTTGTTTGTGAGACTATGCATTGTATGATGACTGTCCTAAATGGTCCCTAGTTGAAAGGGTCGTGTGGATGCGCAACCAGTTAGACTAGCATATGACACGGTGGATGGTCCGGTCTCACTGACCATGTAGCATTTGTTGCTAGCTGGATAATATGGACTCAGAAAGGTCTGGTCGGATTTGACATAGTCAAATCCGAGTCGAGATAAGGTCTGAGTTGGACAGACCCAACTATGAGACACAGCGATAGGTCATCTATAAGTCTCTAGTACAACATACATTATATGTCCTAAGACCTGAGTTGGCGCATGTACTCGGGATGGTGACAGACTTGCTTTGGGCTGACCAAACGCTACTCCGTGACTAGGTAGTTACAAAGGTAGGTTTCGGGCTTGTCAAGACCCATGCTGCAAGACATGGTCGAGCAAGATGGGATTTGCCCCTCCGATCAGGAGAGATATACTCTGGGCCCCTCGGGTGATCCGACCTAGATAAGCATGGCCATGCGATGAGGATTATGAGATAATCCAAATGTTGGTCGGATTCACCGGAACGAGAAAGATGTCGTGCTGCAACAAGGATGAGCATATCGCCTTGTGCATGACAACATATATTATGTGGCAAAGGGAACAAAAGTGTGAAGTATAGGTTCGCCTAACCAGCTTCATCGGACACTTGGAGTCGGCACGTCTTGCTAGAGGCCACTACCGACCAGTCGAGTCAGATGTCATCTGACTTGCGACCAAGTGGACGAGAACCTAAAGGGTCGTGCGCTTAAGGGAAGGAACACGTGGCCTTTAGGATCCGTGCGAGGCCCAAGAGTTGAGCCCGCGCCGGATGCCTATATATAGTGGAGGTGTGGCACACCCGTCCGGTTGATCGGTTCGGTGCTGTCATTAGGGATTTGCATGAGTTGCAACTAGCCACCTCCACTCGCCGCCGCTTATCATGTGTCGGACCTAGCAGTCCACCGCACGGGTGTTCCTCCTGCACGCGTGGATACCTTTAGAGGCTGTGCACTTGCGTCGCTCCGACGAACCTGTACACGGGATCCGGTGACCGGTTGTTCGAGGGAGATCGGAATGGCTGTTCGAGGGATATCAGACGAGGAGGAGACGGACCACATGAACGCGCTGCCCCAACTCTACTTCCGTTGCACGACACTGCATGTCTAGTGGTAACAATCTGTGATCTATCTCCATAGCAAGTTCTTGTATGTTCCGCGCGTAGGTAAATTTTAATTAGCATGCGATGCACCTACGGTAGAACCCAACAGTGGTATTAGAGCCTTTGTTATAGGATTTGGATTCAGATCGGATGCATATTTGATATGTATTGGCGGCGGATGAGATCCGTCGCCGTTCATGACATGGGCTATTGCTGGAAATATGCCCTACAGGCAATAATAAATTGGTTATTATTGTATTTCCTAGTTCATGATAATTGTCTATTGTTCATGCTATAATTGTGTTAACCGGAAACCGTAATACATGTGTGAATACATAGACCACAACGTGTCCCTAGTGAGCCTCTAGTTGGCTAGCTCGTTGATCAATAGATGGTCTCGGTTTCATGACCATGGACATTGGATGTCGTTGATAACGGGATCACATCATTAGGAGAATGATGTGATGGACAAGACTCAATCCTAAGCATAGCACAAGATCGTGTAGTTCGTTTGCTAAAGCTTTTCAATGTCAAGTATCATTTCCTTAGACCATGAGATTGTGTAACTCCCGGATACCGTAGGAATGCTTTGGGTGTGCCAAACGTCACAACGTAACTGGGTGGCTATAAAGGTACGCTACGGGTATCTCCGAAAGTGTCTGTTGGGTTGACACGAATCGAGACTGGGATTTGTCACTCCGTGTGACGGAGAGGTATCTCTGGGCCCACTCGGTAAGACATCATCATTATGAGCTCAATGTGACTAAGGAGTTAGTCACGGGATGATGTATTACGGAACGAGTAAAGAGACTTGCAAGTAACGAGATTGAACAAGGTATGCGGATACCGACGATCGAATCTCGGGCAAGTACCATACCGATAGACAAAGGGAATTGTATACGGGATTGATTGAATCCCTGACATCGTGGTTCATCCGATGAGATCATCGTGGAGTACGTGGGAGCCAACATGGGTATCCAGATCCCGCTGTTGGTTATTGGCCGGAGAGGTGTCTCGGTCATGTCTACGTGTCTCCCGAACCCGTAGGGTCTACACACTTAAGGTTCGATGACGCTAGGGTTATAGGGAAAAGGTATACGTGATTACCAAAGGTTGTTCGGAGTCCCGGATGAGATCCCGGACGTCACGAGGAGCTCCGGAATGGTCCGGAGGTAAAGATTGATATATAGGAAGTCCAGTTTTGGTCACCGGAAAGTTTTCGGGCTCATCGGTATTGTACCGGGAGTGCCGGGAGGGTGCCGGAGGACCCCCGGGAGGGGGTGACGACCAAAGGACCTCATGGGCCCTTAGAGGAGGTGTGCCAGCCCATATTGGGCCAGCCAATACCTTCTAGAAAGGGCCCATGCGCCAGGGATCTGGAGATAGAGGCAAAAGGGATTTAAAAGGGGGAGATCCACCTCCCGTGTGGGAGGAGGACTCTCCCCCCACTTCGGCCGAATCCCTCCTCCTTGGAGGAGGGGCCAAGCCAGCCCTCCCTCTCCTTCCTCCTATATATATGCAAGGGTTTGGGCAGGTTTGAGACGACGAACTCTTTCTCTCTCGCTGCAGCCCTATTCTGCTTCTTCCTCCTCCGCAGTGCTTAGGCGAAGCCCTGCCGGGATACCTTGCTACTCCACCACCACCACGCCGTCGTGCTGCTGCTGGAGCTCTTCCCCAACCTCTCCTTCCTCCTTGCTGGATCAAGGCGTAGGAGACGTCACCGGGCTGCACGTGTGTTGAACGCGGAGGTGCCGTCCGTTCGGCACTTGATCGGATCTACCGCGATCTGAATCGCTGCGAGTACGACTCCATCAACCGCGTTCTTGTAACGCTTCCGCTTAGCGATCTTCAAAGGTATGAAGATCCAATCTCTCCCCACTCGTTTGCTGGTTTCTCCATAGATAGATCTTGGTGACACGTAGGAAAATTTTGATTTACTACTACGTCTTCCAACAGTGGCATCATGAGCTAGGTCTATGCGTAGAATCTATGCACGAGTAGAACACAAAGCAGTTGTGGGCGTCGATTTTGTTAATATGCTTGCCGTTACTAGTCTTATCTTGATTCGACGGTATTGTGGGATGAAGCGGCCCGGACCAACCTTACACGTACGCTTACGTGAGACCGGTTCCACCGCCTGACATGCACTAGTTGCATAAGGTGGCTAGCGGGTGTCTGTCTCTCCCACCTTAGTCGGATTGGATTCGATGAAAAGGGTCCTTATGAAGGGTAAATAGCAATTGGCATATCACGTTGTGTTTTTGGCGTAGGTAAGAAACGTTCTTGCTAGAAACCTATAGCAACCACGTAAAACTTGCAACTACAAATTAGAGGACGTCTAACTTGTTTTTGCAGCATATGCCTTGTGATGTGATATGGCCAGAAGGATGTGATGTGATGCATTGTGATGTATGAAATTGATCATGTTCTTGTAATAGGGTTCACGACTTGCATGTCGATGACTATGACAACCGGCAGGAGCCATAGGAGTTGTCTTATTTATTGTATGACCTGCGAGTCAATCATAAGCGCCATGTAATTACTTTACTTTATTGCTAAGCGTTAGCCACAGCAGTAGAAGTAATAGTTGGCGAGACAACCTCATGAAGACACAATGATGGAGATCATGATGATGGAGATCATGGTGTCGTGCCGGTGACAATGATGATCATGGTGCCCCGAAGATGGAGATCATAGGAGCAAGATGATATTGGCCATATCATGTCACTATATTGATTGCATGTGATGTTTATCATGTTTACATCTTATTTGCTTAGAACGACGGTAGTAAATAAGATGATCTCTCAATAAAATTTCAAGAGAAGTGTTCACCCTAACTGTGCACCGTTGCTAAGGATCGTTGTTCCGAAGCACCACGTGATGATCGGGTGTGATAGGTTCTAACGTTCGCATACAACGGGTGTAAGCCAGATTTACACACGGGAAACACTTAGGTTGACTTGACGAGCCTAGCATGTACAGACATGGCCTCGGAACACGGAAGACCGAAAGGTCGAACATGAGTTGTATAGAAGATACGATCAACATGGAGATGTTCACCATGGATGACTAGTCCATCTCACGTGATGATCGGACACGGGCTAGTTGACATGGATCATGTGTCACTTAGATGACTAGAGAGATGTCTATCTGAGTGGGAGTTCATTGAATAATTTGATTATGTGAACTCGATTATCATGAACTTAGTCTAAAATTGCCTTTAATATCTATATTGTAGATCCAATGGCCAACGCAAATGTCAACCTCAATTTCAACGCGTTCCTAGAGAAAACCAAGCTGAAAGATGATGGAAGCAACTATACGGACTGGGTCCGTGGCTTGAGGATCATCCTCATAGCTTCCAAGAGATTGTATGTCCTTGATGCACCGCTAGGTGACCCACCCATTCTCCCAGCGGACCAAGACGTTACGAACGCTTGGCAGTCACGCTGCGATGATTACTCCCTTGTTCAGTGCGGCATGCTTTACAGTTTAGAATCGGGGCTCCAAAAGCGTTTTGAGCAACACGGAGCATATGAGATGTTCCAAGAGCTGAAACTGGTTTTCCAAGCTCATGCCCGAGTCGAGAGATATGACATCTCTGACAAGTTCTTCAGCTGTAAGATGGAGGAGAACAGTTCTGTTAGTGAGCACATCCTCAAGATGTCTGGGCTTCACAACCGCTTGACTTAGCTGGGAGTTAAACTCCCAGATGACTCAGTCATTGACAGAATCCTCCAGTCGCTTCCACCTAGCTACAAAAGCTTTGTGATGAACTACAACATGCAGGGGATGGAGAAGTCCATTCCTGAGTTGTACTCGATGCTCAAATCAGCAGAGGTCGAGATCAGAAAGGAGCATCAAGTGTTGATGGTAAACAAGACCACTAGTTTCAAGAAAGGCAAGGGTAAGAAGAACTTCAAGAAGGACGGCAAAGCTGTTGCCGCGCCCGGTAAGCAAGTTGCCGGGAAGAAGAAGAACAAGAATGGACCCAAGCCTGAGACTGAGTGTTTCTATTGTAAGGGTACCGGTCACTGGAAGCGGAACTGCTCCAAGTACTTAGCGGATAAGAAGGTCGGCAACGTTAAAGGTATATGTGATATACTTGTTATTGATGTGTACCTAACCAGCGCTCGTAGTAGCTCCTGGGTATTCGATACCGGTGCAGTTGCTCACATTTGTAACTCCAAGCAGGAGCTGCGGAATAAGCGAAGGTTGGCAAAGGACGAGGTGACGATGCGCGTCGGGAATGGTTCCAAGGTCGATGTGATCGCCGTCGGCACGCTACCTCTACATCTACCTTCGGGATTAGTTTTAAACCTTAATAATTGTTATTTAGTACCAGCTTTGAGCATGAACATTGTATCTAGATCTCGCTTGATACGAGATGGCTACTCTTTTAAATCCGAGAATAATGGTTGTTCTATTTATATGAGAGAAATGTTCTATGCTCATGCCCCGCTGGTCAATGGTTTATTTTTGATGAATCTCGAACGTGATGTTACACATGTCCATAGTGTGAGTACCAAAAAGTGTAAAGTTGATAACGATAGTCCCACTTACATGTGGCACTGCCGTCTTGGCCATATTGGTGTCAAACGCATGAAGAAGCTCCATGCTGATGGACTTTTGGAGTCACTTGATTTCGAATCATTTGACACATGCGAACCATGCCTCATGGGCAAGATGACCAAAACTCCGTTCTCCGGAACAATGGAGCGAGCAACTGACTTGTTGGAGATAATACATACCGATGTATGCGGTCCAATGAGTGTCGAGGCTCGCGGTGGCTACCGTTATGTTCTCACCCTCATTGATGACTTGAGCAGATATGGGTATGTCTACTTAATGAAACACAAGTCTGAAACCTTTGAAAGGTTCAAGGAATTTCAGAGTGAGGTCGAGAATCAACGTGACAGGAAAATAAAATGCCTACGATCTGATCGTGGCGGAGAATATTTAAGTCACGAGTTTGACACGCACCTTAGGAAATGTGGAATTGTTTCACAGCTCACGCCGCCAGGCACACCTCAGCGAAATGGTGTGTCTGAACGTCGTAATCGCACTCTATTGGATATGGTGCGATCTATGATGTCTCTTACCGACTTACCGCCATCATTTTGGGGATATGCATTAGAGACTGCCGCGTTCACTTTAAATAGGGCACCATCTAAATCCGTTGAGACGACACCGTATGAATTATGGTTTGGAAAGAAACCTAAGCTGTCGTTTCTAAAAGTTTGGGGTTGCGATGCTTATGTGAAGAAACTTCAACCTGAGAAGCTCGAACCCAAAGCGGAAAAGTGCGTCTTCATAGGATATCCCAAAGAGACTATTGGGTATACCTTCTACCTACGATCCGAAGGCAAAGTCTTTGTTGCCAAGAATGGATCCTTTCTCGAGAAAGAGTTTCTCTCGAAAGAAGTAAGTGGGAGGAAAATGGAACTTGATGAGGTAATTGTACCTTCACTCGAACCGGAGAGTAGCGCAGCACAGGAAGTTGTTTCTGTGGAGCCTACACCGGCTAGAGAGGAAGTTAATGATGATGATCATGAAACATCAGATCAAGTTTCTACTCGAAGGTCCACTAGGACACGTTCCGCACCAGAGTGGTACGGTAATCCTGTCCTAGAGGTCATGTTGTTGGACAACGGTGAACCTTCGAACTATGAAGAAGCGATGGCGGGCCCGAATTCCGACAAATGGCTTGAGGCCATGAAATCCGAGATAGGATCCATGTATGAGAACAAAGTATGGACTTTGGTGGACTTGCCTGATGATAAGCGAGCCATTGAAAATAAATGGATCTTTAAGAAGAAGACTGACGCAGACGGTAATGTGACCGCCTATAAAGCTCGGCTTGTCGCTAAGGGTTATCGACAAGTTCAAGGAGTTGACTACGATGAGACATTCTCACCCGTAACGATGCTAAAGTCTGTCCGAATCATGTTAGCAGTTGCCGCATTTTATGATTATGAGATCTGGCAAATGGACGTCAAAACGGCATTCCTTAATGGCTTCCTCAAGGAAGAACTGTATATGATGCAGCCGGAAGGTTTTGTCGATCCTAAAGATGTTAACAAGGTATGCAAGCTCCAGCGCTCCATCTATGGGCTGGTGCAAGCATCTCGGAGTTGGAACATTCGCTTTAATGAGGTGATTAAAGCGTTTGGGTTTGTACAGGTTTATGGAGAACCCTGTATTTACAAGAAAGTGAGTGGGAGCTCTATAGCATTTCTTATACTGTATGTGGATGACATGCTGATAATGGGAAATAATATAGAACTCTTGGAAAGTATCAAGGCCTACTTGAATAAGTGTTTTTCAATGAAGGACCTTGGAGAAGCTGCTTACATATTAGGTATTAAGATCTATAGAGATAGATCAAAACGCCTCATTGGTCTTTCACAAAGCACATACCTTGAAAAGATATTGAATCAGTCCAAGAAGGGGTTCTTGCCTGTGTTGCAAGGTGTGAGATTGAGTACGACTCAATGCCCGACCACGGCAAAGGATAGAGAAGAGATGAGTGCCATCCCCTATGCTTCAGCCATAGGCTCTATCATGTATGCCATGCTGTGTACCAGACCTGATGTGAACCTTGCCATAAGTTTGGTAGGGAGGTACCAAAGTGATCCCGGAGCGGAACACTGGACAGCGGTCAAGAATATCCTGAAGTACCTGAAAAGGACAAAGGACATGTTTCTCGTTTATGGAGGTGCCGAAGAGCTCGTCGTAAAGGGTTACGTCGATGCTAGCTTCGACACAGATCCGGACGACTCCAAGTCGCAAACCGGATACGTGTATATTTTGAATGGAGGGGCAGTGAGCTGGAGCAGCAGCAAGCAAAGCGTCGTGGCAGCATCTACATGTGAAGCGGAGTACATAGCTGCTTCGGAAGCAGCAAAGGAGGGAGTCTGGATGAAGGAGTTCATCACCGACCTAGGAGTGATTCCGAATGCGTCGGGCCCGATGACTCTACTCTGTGACAACACTGGAGCTATTGCCCTTGCGAAGGAGCCCAGGTTTCACAAGAAGACAAGACACATCAAGCGCCGCTTCAACTCCATCCGTGATTACATTCAGGAGGGAGACATAGATATTTGTAAAGTGCATACGGATCTGAATGTCGCAGCTCTGTTGACTAAACCTCTCTCACGAGCAAAACATGATCAACACCAGAATGCTATGGGTGTTCGATTCATCACAATGTAACTAGATTATTGACTCTAGTGCAAGTGGGAGACTGTTGGAAATATGCCCTAGAGGCAATAATAAATTGGTTATTATTGTATTTCCTAGTTCATGATAATTGTCTATTGTTCATGCTATAATTGTGTTAACCGGAAACCGTAATACATGTGTGAATACATAGACCACAACGTGTCCCTAGTGAGCCTCTAGTTGGCTAGCTCGTTGATCAATAGATGGTCTCGGTTTCATGACCATGGACATTGGATGTCGTTGATAACGGGATCACATCATTAGGAGAATGATGTGATGGACAAGACTCAATCCTAAGCATAGCACAAGATCGTGTAGTTCGTTTGCTAAAGCTTTTCAATGTCAAGTATCATTTCCTTAGACCATGAGATTGTGTAACTCCCGGATACCGTAGGAATGCTTTGGGTGTGCCAAACGTCACAACGTAACTGGGTGGCTATAAAGGTACGCTACGGGTATCTCCGAAAGTGTCTGTTGGGTTGACACGAATCGAGACTGGGATTTGTCACTCCGTGTGACGGAGAGGTATCTCTGGGCCCACTCGGTAAGACATCATCATTATGAGCTCAATGTGACTAAGGAGTTAGTCACGGGATGATGTATTACGGAACGAGTAAAGAGACTTGCCAGTAACGAGATTGAACAAGGTATGCGGATACCGACGATCGAATCTCGGGCAAGTACCATACCGATAGACAAAGGGAATTGTATACGGGATTGATTGAATCCCTGACATCGTGGTTCATCCGATGAGATCATCGTGGAGTACGTGGGAGCCAACATGGGTATCCAGATCCCGCTGTTGGTTATTGGCCGGAGAGGTGTCTCGGTCATGTCTACGTGTCTCCCAAACCCGTAGGGTCTACACACTTAAGGTTCGATGACGCTAGGGTTATAGGGAAAAGGTATACGTGATTACCGAAGGTTGTTCGGAGTCCCGGATGAGATCCCGGACGTCACGAGGAGCTCCGGAATGGTCCGGAGGTAAAGATTGATATATAGGAAGTCCAGTTTTGGTCACCGGAAAGTTTTCGGGCTCATCGGTATTGTACCGGGAGTGCCGGGAGGGTGCCGGAGGACCCCCGGGAGGGGGTGACGACCAAAGGACCTCATGGGCCCTTAGAGGAGGTGTGCCAGCCCATATTGGGCCAGCCAATACCTTCTAGAAAGGGCCCATGCGCCAGGGATCTGGAGATAGAGGCAAAAGGGATTTAAAAGGGGGAGATCCACCTCCCGTGTGGGAGGAGGACTCTCCCCCCACTTCGGCCGAATCCCTCCTCCTTGGAGGAGGGGCCAAGCCAGCCCTCCCTCTCCTTCCTCCTATATATATGCAAGGGTTTGGGCAGGTTTGAGACGACGAACTCTTTCTCTCTCGCTGCAGCCCTATTCTGCTTCTTCCTCCTCCGCAGTGCTTAGGCGAAGCCCTGCCGGGATACCTTGCTACTCCACCACCACCACGCCGTCGTGCTGCTGCTGGAGCTCTTCCCCAACCTCTCCTTCCTCCTTGCTGGATCAAGGCGTAGGAGACGTCACCGGGCTACACGTGTGTTGAACGCGGAGGTGCCGTCCTTTCGGCACTTGATCGGATCTACCGCGATCTGAATCGCTGCGAGTACGACTCCATCAACCGCGTTCTTGTAACGCTTCCGCTTAGCGATCTTCAAAGGTATGAAGATCCAATCTCTCCCCACTCATTTGCTGGTTTCTCCATAGATAGATCTTGGTGACACGTAGGAAAATTTTGATTTACTACTACGTCTTCCAACAGCTATGTGCACGGTAGATGAGATCAACTTCACATTGGGATAGATTGAGGTTATGTTTTCTGTGAATCGGAATCGATGAGGTCGTGACACAACCTACCCCTACCGGTCGGTATCCACCATCGGGGTTAACCATGAAACGTAAATCCGAATCAGGAACGCCGCGTGCGTAGCGCCTTGTATTTCTTAAACGATCACACAAACTGGTAGAATGCGATTCTATGCATAAGTTTGTTTTGCAGGTTTGATGTGAATAGTTTGCCTCATATGTATGTGATACATGTGTGCAACTTAACATGACCTGCGTGTCATGATTGTCAGCCAGGAGGAGCCAAAGTGCTATCATTATATTGTATACCGACCTGCGTGTCGACGTGTGATTCTCTCTAAATTCATTACTAGTTGTAGTAGTTGGAGGACAGAGATCAAGTTCAAGGCTTTGGCATCCTGGCGAGATGGACAAGATGGAGTTCCACCTTGGTCATCGAAGTTAGAGCCGACCTAGAAGGATGTCCATGAAGGAGCCATACTATTTCACATATTTGTGTTTATATGTGATTGATATTGCTTCTTGTATCTATGCTTGTTAGTATGGTAGAAAGATCCCTCATTAATATCAAGCACATTACCATTCCGGATGTTGCACCTTCGCACGTCAAGTACGTCTAGTGGTGGGCTCATAAAATTGAGGTGCTACTAGGTGTCCTTGAACTGGAGGGTTTGTGTCGGACACGGACATGCACTGCATAAGGTTAACTAGACAAGGCTATGAAAACGGTTTTGGGCCTTGTGGCAAAGAAGGTTGGAAGATGGGGTATAAGATACCTACCTGACCGACAGGAGTCGTATAGAGATATGATTAGCAAGGAGTTGCTTACCAAATAGGCAAGTTGCTAGCAGTGATGCTAAAGCTCACTAGTCGCTCACGCTAAACTGGTCCTGAATCACTAAGAGTTTGCGGAGGGATGCCGACTTTAGTGGGAGTAGTTCTATTTAAGGCTTGAATTACTCTACATAAACACATTGCTTAGTGATTGCATATTTTCTATTGTAGATCAATGGCACCACCTGCTCGACCCAACTTTGCATTGAAATCAATTCTGGAAAAGGATAAACTGAATGGAACAAACTTTACCACCTCGTATAGAAATCTGAGAATTGTTCTCAAGCACGATAAAAAGGAACATGTTCTAGAGGATCCACTTCCAGAGGAACCTGCCGAGAATGCTAACACCACAACCAAGAATGCCCATCAGAAACTCGTTGATGAATCAAACGAGATCAGTTGCCTCATGCTAGCTTGTATGGAGCCCGATTTGCAACATCATTTCGAAAACATTCAGGCTTTCGATATGATCGAGAGTTTGAAGAGCATGTTTCAGGTGCAGGCTAGGACCGAAAGGTTCAACGTCTGGCAGTCCTTGACGGATTGTAAGCTGAAGGAGGGTGATCCACTGAGCCTGCATGTGATCAAGATGATCGGGTATGTGCAAGCTTTCGATCGGTTAGGCTTCCCACTTGGGGACGAGCTGTCCATGGATGCAATTTTTGGTTCTCTTCCACCTAGCTATGGGACGTTCGTCTCAAACTATCATATGCACGACATGGATAAGAAGCTCACTGAATTGCATGGGATGCTCAAGGTGGCAGAGCAAGATATTAAGAAAGGCACACATCAAGTGTTGATGGTGCAGAACTCGACTAAGTTTAAGAAGAGTTGGTCTAAGAAAAAGGGTAAGGCAAAGGGCTCGGAGAAGGCTGTCTCCGCCGCTGAGCCGAAGTCTGGACCAAACTCAAAGACCATTTGCTTTCACTGCAAGGAAGCTAGTCACTAGAAGAGGAACTGTAGCAAGTGGCTTGCTGAGCACGACAAGAAGGCCGAAGATGCTTCTTTAGGTAAAGGTACACTTGTTACATATGTTATAGACATTTACCTTGCTGACATACCTAGTAGCTCCTGGGTATTTGATACCGGATCGGTTGTACATATTTGCAACTTGATGCAGGGGCTGGTAAGAACTAGGCATGTGGCACAAGGGGAGATTAACATTTGGGTCAGCAACAAAGCAAGAGTTGCTGTGTTGGAGGTCGACACGATCCAGCTCAAGCTTCCTTCTGGATTTATTTTGGAATTGAATAATTGTTATTACATTCCCGCACTTAGTCGGAACATTATTTCTGCCTCATGTTTGATGAGTCAAGGTTATGAATTCAATATAAAGGACAATGGTTGTTCATTTTATTTGAATGGAATGTTCCATGGCTATGCACCCATAGTAGATGGGCTATTTATTTTAAATCTAGAAACGGAACCAGTCTATAACGTGAATGTCAAGAGGCATAAGCCTAACGAGATAAATCCGACATACTTCTGGCATTGCCGGCTTGGACACATTAGTCTGAAATGCATGAAGAAGCTCCATGATGATGGACTACTAACCTCGTACGACTTTGGGTCGTTCGAGACATGCGAATCATGCTTGCTAGGCAAGATGACTAAGTCTCCTTTTGAAAAGAGTTGCGAGAGGGCATCTGAGCTGTTGGAGCTTATACACAGTAATGTGTGTGGTCCAATGAGCACAACGACCAGAGGTGGCTATCACTAGTTCGTGACTTTTACCGACGACTTGAGTAGATATGGATATATCTATTTGATGAGGCACAAGTCAAAAGCTTTTGAAAAGTTCAAAGAGTTTCAAAACAAGGTTGAAAATCAGCTCGGCAAGACAATAAAACTTCTATAATCAGATCGTGGAGGTGAGTACATGAGCCAGGAGTTTGATAATCATCTGAAAAGCCGAGGTATAGTACCTCAGCTCACACCTCCAGGTACGCCGTAGAGAAACGGTGTGTCAGAACGGAGAAATCGAACCTTGTTGGACATTGTCCGGTCGATGATGAGCAAAACCCTAGGGATACGCTCTAGAAACTGCAGCTTTCACACTTAATAGGTTACCATCAAAATTCATAGATAAGACACCACATGAGATGTGGACTGGGAAGAGTCCTAGTTTGTCTTTTCTAAAGATTTTGGGTTGTGAAGCATTTTTCAAGTGACTCATGTCGGACAAGCTTACACCCGAGTCAGATAAATGCTTATTCGTGGGATATCCAAGGGAAACCTTGGGATATAACTTCTACAACCGAGAAGAGAACAAAGTGTTTGTTGCTCGGAACGGGGTTTTCCTAGAGAAACAGTTTCTCAGTCGTGAGGCCAGTGGGAGAACAGTGTGACTCGAAGAAATTCGAGAGCCACTCGGGGACAACTCAATTGGTGATGAGATCACACCGGAGTCGGTCAGAGAACCTATAGTGGAGTCGGCACCGGAGCCACGGAGGTTGGAAAGATTTCGCAAAGTGCGTGATGTTTTGCTGCTAGAAAGTGACGAGCCGACCACGTATGCGGAAGCGATGGTGAGCCCAGATTCTGAGGCATAGCTAGATGCCATGATATCCGAGTTAAAGTCCATGATGAGAATCATGTTTGGGACTTGGATGATCCGCCACCTGGCATAGTTGCCATTGGTTGCAAATGGGTCTTTAAGAAGAAAACCGATGTGGATGGAAATATTCAGATCCACAAAGCTCGGCTTGTCACTAAAGGTTATGGACAAGTTCAAGGTATTGACTATGACAAGACCTACTCGCCGGTAGTGATGCTAAAGTCAGTGAGGATCATACTAGCTGTAGCTGCATATTTCGATAATGAGATATATGGATGTCAAAACAGCTTTCCTTCATGGAAATTTAAAAGAGGATGTATACATGATACAACCCAAAGGTTTTGTCGATCCAACTAACGCTGGTAAAATATGCAAGCTCAAGAGATCCATTTATGGATTGAGGCAAGCAGCTCGGAGTTGGAACATTCATTTTGATGAAGTCATCGTCGAGCTTGGTTTCATCAAGAACGAAGAGGACTATTGTTTATACAAGAAGTCTAGTGGGAGCTTGGTAGTATTTTTGATCTTGTATGTGGATGACATACTGTAGATCGGAAATGATGTTTCGATGTTGAACTCAGTCAAGGAATCATTGAATGGCAAGTTTTCAATGAAAGACCTTGGAAAGGCAGTGTACATTTTAGGCATCAAGATCTATAGAGATAGATCGAGGAGGCTGCTCGGCTTAAGCCAGAGCACGTACATAGACAAAGTGTTGAAGAGGTTCAACATGAGCGAGGCCAAGAAAGGATTCTTGCCTGTCTCACATGGTATAAGGCTAAGCAAGACTCAGAGTCCTACGACTTCTGATGAGCGAAACCGGATGAGTAGGATTCCATATGCCTCGGCAATTGGATCCATCATGTATGCCATGATATGTACATGGCCTAATGTTGCCTATGCAATAAGCTTAACAAGCAGATACCAGGATGACCCAGGTGAGAGTCACTGGGCAGCAGTGAAAACTATCTTGAAGTACCTGAAAAGGACTAAAGATATGTTCCTAGTTTATGGAGGTGAGGAGGAGCTCTGCGTAAAGGTTTACGCTGATGCTAGTTTCCAAACCGACAGGGATGATTGTCGATCGCAAACTGGATTCGTGTATGTCATGAATGGAGGAGAAGTGAGCTGGATGAGTTCCAAGCAATATATGAGGGCTGACTCCACAACAGACGCCGAATACAATGCGGATTGTGAAGCCGCAAAGGAAGGTGTTTTGATTCGGAAGTTCCTGGAAGATGTTGGTGTGTTCCCGGGTTGGTCAAAACCGTTGGACCTTTATTGTGATAATTCAGGTGCCATCGCACAGGCCAAGGAGCCGAGACAACACCACCATACTAGGCACATAGACCGAAAATATCACTTGATACGAAAGCTCATAGAGAAAGGTGATACCAATTTGTGCAAGATTCATACAGATGCAAATGTTGCAGATCCGTTGACTAAACCGCTTCCACAACCCAAGCATGAGGGGCACGTTAGAGCTATGGGTATTTGATCTCTATTTGATTGACTCTAGGGCAAGTGGGAGACTGTTGGAGATATGCCCTAGAGGCAATCATGTATGATGATATTTCCTATGTGTTTATGAATAAAGATAGTCCTTGGACATTATCATTGATGTGTATTAACAAGTATGTGACTTGTTTGTGAGACGATGCATTGTATGATGACTGTCCTAAATGGTACCTAGTTGAAAGGGTTGTGTGGATGCGCAGCTAGTTAGACTAGCATATGACACGGTGGATGGTCCAGTCTCACTAACCATGTAGCACTGGATGCTAGCCGGATAATATGGACTCATAAAGGTCTGGTTGGATTCGACATAGTCGAATCCGAGTCGAGATAAGGTCTAAGTTGGACAGACCCAACTATGAGATGCAACGATAGGTGATCTGTAAGTCCCTAGTACAACATACGTTCTATGTCCTAAGACCTGAGATGGCGCATGTACTCGGGATGGTGACAGACTTGCTTTGGGCCGAGCAAACACTACTCCGAGACTGGGTAGTTACAAAGGTAGGTTTCGGGCTTGTCAAGACCCATGTTGCGAGACATGGTCGAGCAAGATGGGATTTGCCCCTCCAATCAAGAGAAATATACTTTGGGCCCCTCGAGTGATCCGACCTGGAAAGCATGGCCATGCGATGAGGATTATGAGATAATCCGAATGTTGGTCGGATTCACCGGAACGAGAAACAGGTCGTGCTGCAACAAGGATGATCATATTGCCTTGTGCACGACAACTGTTGGAAATATGCCCTAGAGGCAATAATAAATTGTTTATTATCATATTTCCTTGCTCATGACAATTGTTTATTATCCATGCTATAATTGTATTGATCGAAAACTTAGATACATGTGTGGATACATAGACAACACCATGTCCCTAGTATGCCTCTAATAGACTCGCTCGTTGATCAAAGATGGATATGGTTTCCTAGTCATGGACATGAGATGTCATTTGATAACGGGATCACATCATTAGGAGAATGATGTGATGGACAAGACCCAAATTACAAATGTAGCATATGATCCTGTCATTTTATTGCTACTGTTTTCTGCATGTCAAGTGTATGTTTCTATGACCATGAGATCATGTAACTCACGTACACCGGAAGAGTGCCTTGTGTGTATCAAACATCGCAACATAACTGGGTGACTATAAAGGTGCTCTATAGGTATCTCCGAGGGTGTCTGTTGGGTTGGCATGGATCAAGACTGGGATTTGTTACTCCGTGTGACGGAGAGGTATCTCAGGGCCCACTCGGTAATACAACATCACAATAAGCCTTGCAAGCAATGTGACTAAGTGTTAGTCACGGGATCTTGTATTACGGAACAAGTAAAGAGACTTTCTGGTAACGAGGTTGGACTAGGTACGGAGATACCGACGATCGAATCTCGGGCAAGTAACATACCGAAGAACAAAGGGAACATCATACGGGATTAACTAAATCCTAGACATAAGGTTCGACCGATAAAGATATTTGTAGAATATGTAGGAACCAATATGGGCATCCATGTACCACTATTGGTTATTGACTGTAGAGGTGTCTCGGTCATGTCTACATAGTTCTCGAACCCGCAGGGACTGCACACTTAAGTTTTGGTGACGTTTCGGTAGTATAGAGTTATGCATGGTGGTGACGAAAGGTTGTTCGGAGTCCAGATGAGATCCCGGACATCATGAGGAGCTCCGGAATGGTTCGGAGGTAAAGATTGATAGATAGGAAGTCCTATTTTGGTCGCCGGAAAATTTTCAGGCTCATTGGTAGTATACTGGGAGTGCTCGTAGTGTATCGGGAGACCATCGGGAGGGGTATTTCGAACCAAGAGGCTACATGGGCTGTGGGAGACTGAATAGCAGCCCTTAGTGGGCTGGTGGAAGTCCCACACAAGGCCGATGTGGCTGGGAAGAAAAGCCCAAAGAGAAAAAGGTGGAAAAAGGCAAAAAGGCAAAAATAAGGAGGAGTCCTTGTCCTACTATGATTGGAGGAGGAATCCTCCTCTCCTCTTGGTTCGGTCGATGCCTAGGTGGCTTGGCCCTTGGGCCAAGCCTCCTCCTCTCTTCCTCTTATATATACTAGAGGTTTTAGGGTTTTTGCACTAGATTTTCAGCCACGTGCTTCCCGTTCCTCTAGTGCATAGTTTCTCCTCTATATACCACCATTGCCGCGGCGCCGTCACGCTGCCGGAGAACTTGTCTACCTCTCCGCTCCCTCTTGCTGAATCAAGAAGGCGGAGATCGTCATCGAGCAGTACGTGTGCTGAACACGGAGGTGCCGTCCGTTCGGCGCTAGATCGGAAGGACCGTGATCAAGATCCCAAGACAGATCGTGATGTGATCACAGGACGGATCATGATGAGTTCACGGGACGGATCATGATTGGATCGCGGGACGGATCGTGATGAGATCGCGGGACACTCGGCGATTTGGATCGCGAAGACGTTCGACTACAGCAACCGCGTTTCTTAACGCTTCCCGGTTAGCGATCTACAAGGGTATGTAGATCCACTCTCCCTCTCGTAGATGCTCATCACCATGGATAGATCTTGCGTGTGCATAGGAATTTTTTTGTTTCCCATGCAACGTTTCCCAACAGTGGTATCAGAGCTAGGTCTATGTGTAGATGAGATCTCGAGTAGAACATAAAGAGTTTGGGGGCGTTGATGCTTAGATTGCTTGCTCCCTTGGTCGTGTTTTGGTTCAGCGGTATTGTGGAATGAAGCGGCCTGGACCAACCTTACTCGTACGCTTACGAGAGATCGGTTCCATCGACTGACGTGTAACTTCGTTGCACAAAGATGGCTGGCAGGTGTTTGTTTCTCCTACTTTAGCTGGACCAGATTCAACAAAGGCGGTCCTTGAGAAGGTTGAAAATAAATTTATGTATCACCATTGTGGTTTTGCATAGGTGAGAATTGTTCTTGCTAGATACCCGTAGCAGCCACGTAAAACATGCAACAACAATTAGAGGACGTCTAAATTGTTTTTGTAGGGTATCTTGTGATGTGATATGGCCAATTACATGGTGAGATATGTGTGATGTATGAGATGATCATGTATTTTATAGAATATCATGACTTGCATGTCAATGAGTACGGCAACCGGCAGGATCCATAGGGTTGTCTTTAATTATTGTATGACCTACGTGTCAATCATTAAGCGCTATGTAATGCTTTATTTTATCTCTGAACGGTAGCAATAGTCGTAGAAGCATGGTGGGAGTGACAACCCCGATGGAGACATGTTGATGGATATCAAGATGATGGAGATCATGGTGTCATGCCGGTGACGATGGAGATCATGCCGGTGCTTTCAAGATGGAGATCAAAAGCACAAGTTCATGGCCATATCATGTCACTTATGATTTGCATGTGATGTTAATCCTTTTGTGCACCTTGTTTTGCTTAGGACGACGGTAGCATTATAAGGTGATCCCTCACTTAATTTCAAGATAAATTGTGTTCTCCTCGAGTGTGCACCATTGCGAAAGTTCGTTGTGTCGAGACACCATGTGATGATCGGGTGTGATAGACTCTATGTTCACATACAACGGGTGCAAGCCAGTGTTGCACATGCAGAACACTCAAGTTAAACTTGACGAGCCTAGCATGTACAGACATGGCCTCGGAACACAAGAGACCGAAAGGTCGAACATGAGTCATATAGTAGATATGATCAACATGATGATGTTCACCATTGAAACCACCTCAACTCACGTGATGATCGTACTTGAGTTGGTGAATTTGGATCATGTATCACTCGAATGACCAGAGGGATGCCAATTTGAGTGGGAGTTCTTCGGTAATATGATTAATTGAACTCATTATCATGAACATAGTCAGTTGTGTCTTTGCAAAATTATGTTGTAGATTACTTGCTCACGCTGTAGCTCCCTTGAATTTTTATATGTTCCTAGAGAAATAGAGTTGAAAGATGATGGTAGCAATATAGCGGACTGGGTCCGTGATCTGAGGATTGTCCTCATTGCTGCAAAGAAGTCTTATGTCCTTAATGCACCGCTCGGTGCGCCAACCCCTCTAGCGTCGTCTGTAGATGTTGTGAACATCTAACAGGCACCTTCTGATGACTACTTGATAGTTTAGTGCGTCATGCATTATGGCTTAGAATTGAGGCTCTGAAACGTTTTGAACGTCACGGAACATATGAGATGTTCTAAGAGCTGAAATTAGGATCTCAGGCTCGTGCCCGTGTTGTGAGATATGAGATCTCCAACAAGATTCTTTGCCTGCAAGATGAAAGAGAATAGCTCAATCGCTGAGCATGTGCTCAGATTGTTTGGGTGCTAGAATCACTTGAATCGAGTGGGAGTTGATCTTCCAGATAAGATAGTGATTGATATAGTTCTCCAAGTCACTGTCACTAAGCTACTAGAACTTGGTGATGACCTATAAAATGCTAGGGATAGAAATAATGATCCCTGAGCTGTTCGCGATGTTTGACACCGCGAAGGTAGAAATCAAGAAGGAGCATCAAGTGTTGATGGTTAGTAAAAACCACTAGTTTCGAGAAGGGCGAGGGCAAGGAGGGAAACTTCATGGATGGCAAGTCAGTTGCTGCTCCAGTGAAGCAACCCAAAGTTGAACCCAAACCCGAGACTAAGTGCTTCGATTATGAGGAGAGCGGTCGCTGAAGCGGAACAACCCTAGATACTTGGTAGATACGAAGGCTGGCAACGTCGACAGAAGTATATTTGATATACGTGTTATTGATGTGTACCTTGCTAGTACTCCTAGTAGCACCTGGGCATTGGATACCGGTTCGGTTGCTAAATGTTAGTAACTCGAAATAAAAGCTACGGAATACACGGAGAACTAGCTAAGGGTGAGGTGACAATGTGTGTTGGAAATGTTTCCAAGGTTGATGTGATCAACATCGCACGCTCTCTCTACCTTCGGGATTAGTGACAAACCTAAATAAATGTTATTTGGTGTTTTGTGTTGAGCATGAAGATGATTAGATCGTGTTTATTGCAACACGATTAGTCATTTAAGTTAGAGAATAATGTTTATTCTGTTTACATGAATAATACCTTCAATGGTCATGCACCCAGTGAGAATGGTTTGTTGAATCTTGATCGTAGTAATACACATGTTCATAACATTGATGCCAAAAGATACAAAGTTAATAATGATAGTACCACATACTTGTGGCACTAACCCTAAATGTCATATTGGTATAAAGCGCATGAAGAAACTCCATGCTGATGGATCTTTGGACTCATTCGATTTTGAATCAGTTGAGACATGCGAACCCTGCCTCTTGGGCAAGATGACTAAGGACCCCATATTGCAGATTGATGGAGCGGGCAAATGATTTATTGGAAATGATACATGTTGATGTATGAAATCCAATGAGTCTTGTAGCGTGCGGTGGATATCTTTATTTTCTTACCTTCACTAATGATTTGAGTAGATATAGTGTATATTTACTTAATGAAACACAAGTCTGAATCATTTGAAAAGTTCAAGCAAATTTAGAGTGAAGTTTAAGATCATCGTGACAAGAAGATAAAAATGTTTGCGATATGATCGCGGAGGTGAATATCTGAGTTACGAGTTCGGCATACAACTTTACACAATGTGAAAGTTGTTTCACAACTCACGCCACCTGGAACACCATAGTGTGATGGTGTGTCCGAACGTCATAGTCGTGCTCTATTGGATATGGTGCATGCTAGGATGTCTCTTATCGTTTTGTTACTATAATTTTGGTGTTATGCATTAGAGACAACTACATTCACTTTAAATGGGGCACCATCTAAATCCGTTGAGATGACACCGTGTGAATTATGGTTTGATAGAAACCTAAGCTGTGATTTCTTAATGTTTGGGGTCGCGACGCTTGTGTGGAAAATGTTTTCACCTAATGAGCTCGAACCCAAAGCGGAAAAATGTATCTTCATAGAATACCCTAAGAACAGTTGGGTGAACCTTCTATCTCATATCCAAGCATAAAATATTTGTTGCTAAAATTGGGTCCTTTCTCGAGAAAAAGTTTCTCTTGAAAGAATTGAGTGGGTGGAAGATAGAACTTGATGAGGTTATTGAACCTTTGTTTCAACAAGAGAGTTGCGCAGCGTAGGAAGATGTTTCTGTGAAGCCTACATTAGTTGAAAAGGAATTTAATGATGATGATCATGAAGCTTTGGATCAAGTTACTATCGAACCTCGTAGGTTGACAAGGACATGTACTGCTCCTAAGTGGTACGACAACCCTGTCTTAGAGGTCATGTTGTTGGACAACGATGAACCTACGAGCTATGGAGAAGCGATGATGGTCCCGGGATCTGACAAATGGTTAGAGGCCATGAAATTCAAGAAAGGATCCATGTATGAAAACCAAGTATAGACTTTGGTGGACTTGCTCATTGGACGGCAGGTCGTTGAGTACAAATGGATCTTAAAATGAAGATAGACGCTGATGTTGATTGTCACCATTTATAAAGCTCGACTTGTCGCAAAGAAGTTTTCGACAAGTTCAAGGAGTTGACTACTATGAGACTTTCTCACTCGTAGCGATGCTAAAGTCTGTTGGAATTATGTTAGCAGTTGCTGCATTTTTCAATTATGAAATCTGGCAGATGGATATCAAAACATCGTTTCCTTAACGGTTTATTTGAGGAAAGGTTGTATGTGATACAACCAGAAGGTTTTGTCTGTCCTAAGGATGCTAAAAGGTGAGCAAGCTTGAGTGATCCTTCTATGGACTGAAGCAAGCATCTCAGAGTTGGAATATACACTTTGATGAGGTGATCAAAGTTTTTGAGTCTATACAAAGTTTATGAGAAACTTGTATTTACAATAAAGTGAGTGGGAGCACTATAGAGTTTCTGATAGGCATATGTGGTTGACATATTGTTGCTCTGAAATGATGTAGAATTTCTAGAAAGCATAAAGGGTTGTTTGAAAGGAGTTTTTCAAAGGAAGACCTGGATAAAGCTACCTAATTGTTGAGCATCAAGATCTATAGAGATAGATCAAGATGCTTGATGAGACTTTCAATGAGTACATACCTTGACAAGATTTTGAAAGAGTTCAAAATGGATTAGTCAGAGAGAAGTGTTCTCGCCTGCTTTGTAAGGTATGAAGTTGAGTGAGACTCAAGGCTCGACCACGGCAGAAGAAAGAGAAAGGACGAACATCGTCCCCTATGCCTTAGCCATAGGCTCTGTATAGTATGCCATGCTGTGTACCGCACCTGTGTGTGCCTTGCCATGAGTCCATCAAGGGGTACAAGAGTGATCCAGGAGTGGATCACTGGACAGCGGTTAAGATTATCCTTAGTGACTAAAAGACTAAGGAAATGTTTCTCGATTATGGAGGTGATAAAGAGTTCGTCGTAAAGAGATACGTCGATGCAAGCTTTAACACCAATCCGGATGACTCTTAGTAGCAATCCGGATACGTATAGTGGAGCACCCATTTGGAATAGCTCCAAGTGGAGTGTGGTAGCAGTATTTATAGTTTAACATAGAGATTTGCAAAGTACACACAGATCTGAATGTCGCAGACCCGTTGACTAAAAGACCTCTCTCACATGCAAACCATGATCGAGCCCCAAAACTCACTAGGAGTTAGATTCATAACAATGCGGATCACATGGTGATGTGAAATGGATTATTGACTCTAGTGCAAATGGGAGACTGTTGGAAATATGCCCTAGAGGCAATAATAAATTGGTTATTATCATATTTCCTTGCTCATGACAATCGTTTATTATACATGCTATAATTGTATTGATCGGAAACTCTGATACATGTGTCGATACATAGACAACACCATGTCCCGAGTATGCCTCTAATAGACTAGCTCGTTGATCAAAGATGGCTGTGGTTTCCTAGTCATGGACATGAGATGTCATTTGATAACGGGATCACATCATTAGGAGAATGATGTGATGGACAAGACCCAAACTACAAACGTAGCATATGATCGTGTCAGTTTATTGCTACTGTTTTCTGCATGTCAAGTGTATGTTTCTATGACCATGAGATGATGCAACTCACGGACACTGGAAGAGTGCCTTGTGTGTATCAAACGTCACAACGTAACTGGGTGACTATAAAGGTGCTCTACAGGTATCTCCGAGGGTGTCTATTGGGTTGGCATGGATCAAGACTGGGATTTGTTACTCCGTGTGACGGAGAGGTATCTCAGGGCCCACTCGGTAATACAACATCACAATAAGCCTTGCAAGCAATGTGACTAAGTGTTAGTCATGGAATCTTGTATTACGGAACGAGTAAAGAGACTTACCGGTAATGAGGTTGAACTAGGTATGGAGATACCGACGATCGAATCTCGGGCAAGTAACATACCGAAGAACAAAGGGAACATCATACTTGATTAACCGAATCCTTGACATAGAGGTTCGACCGATAAAGATCTTCGTAGAATATGTAGAAACCAATATGGGCATCCAGGTCCTGCTATTGGTTATTGACCGTAGAGGTGTCTCGGTCATGTCTACATAGTTCTCGAACCCGCAGGGTCTGCACACTTAAGGTTTGCTAATGTTTCGGTAGTATAGAGTTATGCATGGTGGTGACCAAAGGTTGTTAAGGGTCCCGGATGAGATCCCGGACGTCACGAGGAGCTCCGAAATGGTTCGGAGGTAAATATTGATATATAGGAAGTCCTATTTTGGTCGCCGAAAAAGTTTCGGGCTCATCGGTAGTGTACGAGGAGTGCCGGTAGTGTACCGGGAGTCCATCTAGAGGCTACATGGGCTGTGGGAGAGTGAATACCAAACCTTATTGGGCTGGTGGAATTCCCACACAAGGCCCATGTGGCTGGGAAGAAAAGCCCAACGAGAAAAAGGTGGAAAAAGGCAAAAAGGCAAAAATAAGGAGGAGTCCTAGTCCTACTAGGATTGGAGGAGGAATCCTCCTCTCCTCTTGGTTCGGCCGATGCCTAGGTGGCTTGGCCCTTGGGCCAAGCCTCCTCCTCGCTTCCTCTTATATATACTAGAGGTTTTAGGGTTTTTGCACTAGATTTTCAGCCACGTGCTACCCATTCCTCTAGTTCATAGTTTCTCCTCTAGATCAGTTTTCTACAGTGCTTAGGCGAAGCCCTGCCGGAATTGCTCCACCACCATCGCCGCGGCGCTGTCACGCTACCGGAGAACTCGTCTACCTCTCTGCTCCCTCTTGCTGGATCAGGAAGGCAGAGATCATCATCGAGCCATACGTGTGCTGAACATGGAGGTGCCATCCGTTCGGCGCTAGTTCGGAATGACCGTGATCAAGATCGCGAGACGGATCATGATGAGATTGCGGGACGGATCATGATGAGTTTGCGGGATGGATCGTGATTGTATCGTGGGACAGATCGTGATGAGATTGCGGGACGCTCGGCGATTTGGATCGCGAAGACGTTCGACTACACCAACTGTGTTTCTTAACGCTTCCCGGTTAGTGATCTACAAGGGTATGTAGATCCACTCTCCCTCTCGTAGATGCTCATCACCATGGATAGATCTTGTGTGTGCGTAGGAAATTTTTTGTTTCCCATGCAACGTTTCCCAACAAAAACATATCGTGTGGCAAAGGGAACAGAAGTGTGAAGTACATGTTCGCCTAACCAGCTTCATCAGACACTTGGAGTCGGTACGTCTTGCTAGAGGCCACTACCGACCAGTCGAGTCAGATGTCATCTGACTTGCGACCAAGTGGACGAGAATCTAAAGGGTCACGTGCTTAAGGGAAGGAACACGTGGGATTTAGGATCCGTGCGAGGCCCAAGAGTTGAGACCACGCCGGATGCCTATATATAGTGGAGGTGCGGCACACCCATCCGGTTGATCGCTTCGGCACTGTCATTAGGGCTTTGCATGAGTTTAAACTAGCCACCTCCACTCGCCGCTGACGATCGTGTGATCGGACCTAGCAGTCCGCCGCACGGGTGTTCCTCCTACACGCGTAGATACCGATAGAGGCGGTGCACTTGTGCCGCTTTGGCGAACCTTTACGTGGGATCCGGCGACCGGCTATTCGAGGGAGATCGGAATGGCTGTACGAGGAAGATTGGACGAGGAGGAGACATACCACACAAACGTGCTGCCCCAACTCTACTTCCGCTTGACGGCACTGCGCACCTAGTGGTAACAATCCGTGATCCATCTCCGTAGAAAGTTCTTGTATGTTCTGCACGTAGGAAAATTTAAATTGGCATGCGATGCACCTACGATAGAACCCAACAGCTTCTTCGTGGAACCCTCCATGGGTAGAGCCCTCCATGAACTCTCACGACCGTTACCCTCCATGGGTTGAAGACTCCATGAATGTGGACGTACAATAGCACCACCTACCGGAACCACGAAAAAAAATCCTTGCTTCTCCAATTACATTTGATCTTCATATCTCATCTCTCTACTTCATGTGCAATGCCCTTACTTTCTGCTGCTATACTTGTTGACATGCATGTGTAGGGTATACAGACTTGTTAGCCTTTCTAAAATTGTTAAAATCTGCCAACCAATTAACTTGGGAAAAGGTTAGGTTTTAATTTTCTTCTAGTAGTCTATTCACCCCCCTCTAGACACTCTTCTAGTGATCCCTCAATTGGTATCAGAGCTTTGGTCTCCATTGCATCGGTTTAATCACCAAGGAGGCAGATGGATGTGTCTAGTATAGGGGGTTTGAGTTGTAGAGTGCCAATTCTTGATGGAGAATATTATGGTCTATGGAAATCTTTGATTCTTGAGTTGTTTAATCAATTTCAAATGAGAAAATATGTTATGCACCCTATGAGCCTCCCATTGATGAATTGCATACCACACACGAAGAGGTAATTAACATGCTTGGTAACCTAAGAGCTGTCAATCTTATTTTAAGAGGTTTACCAAGATTTATGCTTTCTCAATTGAAGAACTTTGCATGTGCCTATGCCTTATGGACTGATTTGGAGAAACGATATCCAAATCTTTCTTGATGAAATCTTGATGACATTCTTCACAAAACTATTGCGTTCCACAAAATGAAGCCTAGTGATCCAAACTTTGATAAATGCCTATTTGAGGTTCATGATCTCATGCGTGCTAAAGGAGATGCCACCACTATCAACAACATTATCATTGAAGCTATTCGCATTCATAAACTTGAACATTGTCATGATCACAAATCTAACAAATCTCTTGTTCTTTATGACGAGGATTTACCACTTGATGATGACAATGTGGAACATGACTATCTTGGTGAAGATGAGCTGTTCGACATCAAGTATGAGAAGATCATGAAGAATCTAAGTCTCATGGTAAACTTCAAGGATTATATGTCCGGAGGAAAAGAGTGGATTCTCGATAGTGGATATACAGATCATATGACTGGTGATAATCACATGTTTCAAGAGATCACACCTAATCAAGGTCTTCGAAGGTACGTGACCTTTGGAGACAACTCTAAGGGAAAGGTACTTGGCCTTGGTAAGGTGGCCATATCCAATGATAGCTCTATTCAAAATGTTATGCTTGTTGAATCCCTTGGCTACAATCTTCTTTCCATATCTAGACTTGCCGATTTCGGTTTCAATGTGTTATTCATGAAAGTAGATTGCCAAGTGTTTCTTCAAGATAATCATAAAATGGTCTTTACCGGTTTCCATAGAGGTGATCTATACATTGTTGATTTCACTAAGAGATCCAAGCCTCACACTTGTTTAATAGCTAAATCCTCTAAAGGTTGGCTTTGGCATAGAAGACTTGGACATGTAGGCATGCGCAATTTAGATAAGCTAATCAAAGGTGATCATATTCTTGGTGTTAAAGATGTTATATTTGACAAAGATAGACTTTGTAACGCTTGTCAAGCAGGAAAACAAGTAGGTGGAAGTCATCCTGTTAGGAATATCATGACTACTAGGAGACCACTCGAGTTACTTCACATGGATCTTTTCGGTCCCAATGCTTACAAGAGTCTCGATGGAAATTCCTATGGTCTAGTTATAGTTGATGTTTTTTCGAGATTTACGTGGGTATTTTTCCTTGATGATAAGTCATAGGTTCAAAAGATCTTCAAGAACTTCGTTCACAAAGCGCAAAATTAGTTTGAAGTGAAGATCAAGAAGGTTCGAAGCGATAATGGATCAGAGTTCAAGAACATCCATGTGGATACCTTTCTTGACGAAGAAGGTGTCTCACATGAGTTCTCGGCTACGTACACGCCTCAACAAAATGGAGTTGTTGAGAGGAAGAACCGGACGCTTATTGAGATGGCCACAACGATGCTTGACGAATACAAGACGCCAAGACACTTTTGGGCAAAAGCCGTGGAAACAACATGTCATGCCACAAACTGACTTTACTTGCACAAGCTTCTCGGTAAAACGACATACGAGCTACTCACCGATAACAAACCCCAAGTTGGATACTTTCGGGTATTTGGCTCCAAGTGCTATATTCTTGACAAGTATCGTCGTACTAAATTTTCTGCTAAATCTCATAAAGGATTCCTACTTGGTTATGGATTGAACTCTCACACTTACCGTGTCTACAACAACTTCACTCGAAAAGTTGAAGAGACGGTAGTTGTGAAGTTTGATGAATCTAATGGTCTGCAAGTCGAACAATTGCCAAATGATGTAGGTGATAAGGACCCTTCGGAAGCTATCCTAGATTTACCCATTGGCAAGATGCGTCCCATGGAGGTGAAGGAAAGTACTTCATCAACTCAAGTGGAAGCCCCTACTTCACGACAAGGTGAACCACAACATGAGATGGAGGAATCCACAAGCGGTACACGACAAGATGAAGAGGAGGAGGAAGTACATCATGAATATGCACCACGACCTCCTTCACCACCACCTCAAGGAAATGATCACGTTGACAACAAAAAAGATGAAGGAAATGATGATGAAGAAGAAGCTCCACCATCCAACAATCGGAAGCTGACCCGAGTTCGAGCACAAGTGACCAAGAACCATCCCCTAAACCAAATCTTTGGAGATATCCAAACCGGGAGAATCACTCGCTCTAAAACTCGTGTAACTAACTTTTGTGAGCATTATTCATTCATATCTAGCATTGAGCCTTTGAAGGTAGAACAAGCTCTTGAAGAAGCAGATTGGGTGAACGCTATGCATGAAGAGCTTCACAACTTCGAAAGGAATGAAGTGTGGACACTCATGGAGAAGCCCGAAGATGAGCACAACATAATCGGAACCAAATGGGTGTTTCGGAACAAGCAAGACAAAGACGGTCAAGTCATACGCAACAAGGCACGTCTCGTGGCCCAAGGATACACTCAAGTCGAAGGTATGGAGTACGGTGAGACTTATGCCCCCGTTTGTAGACTAGAAGCTATTCGAATTCTTCTTGCCTATGCTAATCACCATGATATCATGCTTTATCAAATAGACATTAGAAGTGCATTTTTAAATGGTGAAATTGAAGAAGAGGTTTATGTTAAGCAACCACCTGATTTTGTGAATCCTAAGAAATCTAATCATGTTTACAAGCTTCGTAAAGCCCTTTATGGTCTTAAGGAAGCCCCTCGTGCTTAGTACAAATGCTTAACAAAGTTTCTCATTGAAAAAGGCTTTGAAATTGGTAAAATTGATGCAACCATGTTCATTAAGTGAGTTAATGGTGAATTATTTGTGTGCCAAATCTATGTGGACGATATTATCTTTGGTTCCACTAACCCTCAATTTAGTGAAAGATTTGGAAGGTTGATGTCCGAGAAGTATGAGATGTCTATGCTGTGTGAGCTGAAATTCTTTCTTGGATTGCAAATCAAGCAATCAAGAGAAGGAACTTTCATCTCTCAAACTAAGTATACCAAGGACTTGATCAAGAAAATCAACATGCAAGAGTGCAAAGGTATGGAAACTCCCATGCCAACTAGTGGACATGTTGATCTAACCAAGGAAGATGAACTGGTTGTTCAACTAGTTTATCGATCCATGATGGTTCATTGCTATATCTATGTGCATCTCATACCGATATTATGCTTAGTGTTTGCATGTGTGCTAGATATCAAGATGCATCTAAGCAGTGTCATCTTTTGGCCGTAAAACGCATTGCGAGATACTTGATACAAACACCAAACTTTGCCATTTGGTATCCCAAGGAATCTTATTTTAACGTTCTTGGTTATTCGGATTCGGACTATGCTGGTGACAAGGTTGATAGGAAATCCACCTCGGTTACTTGTCAATTTTTGGGTAGATCTCTTGTGTATTGGTCCTCTAAGAAACAAAACTCGGTATCTTTATCTACTACCGAAGCTGAGTATATTACTGCTGGATCTTGTTGTGTGCAATTACTATGGATGACACAAACGCTTAAGGATTATGGAATCCATGTTAAAAATGTTCTATTACTTTGTGACAATGAAAGTGCTATTAAGATTGGTCATAATCCTATGCAACATTCTCGAACTAAGAACATTCAAGTTCGACATCATTTCATTCATGATCATGTTGCCAAAGGAGATATTAATCTTAAGCATGTTCGCACTAACAAGCAATTGGCCGATATCTTTACTAAGCCACTTGATGAGAAATTTTTTGTCACTTGAGGAGTGACTTCAATATCATTGATGCTTCAAACTTGAGCTAGACTCACTCGGATGATTGCAAGGGCATGAGCTTTCTTGATACTTCCATGATATTGCTAATATGATATCTTATGCCATGGAATCCTTTTCTCCTTGTGTTGCATCTAACCGTTTTTAGGTACTTGGAAAAACTTCATTCCACGAGATTGCAACCAAGTCCAATTATGAGCAATCTTGTCTTGACCAAGTATCCACAGCCCCTCTTGATGATGGAAGGAAGAAGACAACCAAAAACATATCCTTGACATTTACTTGATATTTATTGCACAATCTTAATTGTATCATGTCAAATGGATATACCCATTATTCTTCCTTGCATGACTAACCTTTGTAGGTAACTAGTATATTAGAACGAGAAGGATTGCTCCCAACTCTAGATGTTCTTCATGAACCTCGAGCATCCTCAACAAGTTCACCTACGAGCAACATCATCAACATCACTCACAGGTATGCTCTCATATCCTTGAAAAGGCTTTACTCCGAGATATGAGCTAACGCAACTCAAGAGATATGAAGACATTAAAATGCTTAATTGAAAAATGGTTACCCCAGTTTGAGCTTAACATAGAGTATGACCTATGATCAGGTATTCTTGCTTGACACCTAAGTCAATATACTCTAATATAGGTGACCTCGTCACCGCCCATCATCTAGATAAGATTCTTGCGTGGTTTGTTCTCTATCTTCATGATCTCTCAAAACCACTCAAATCTTTTATATATGATGCCCCTTTCTCTTTCCATTTTGAAAATATTTCTTTTTTTGATATTTTGAAAAACAGTAGCTTGGTACCTTTTTCTTTTCTTTCTGATTCAGCCCCAGAGTCGCCGACTCAAATTTCTCGGTTCTACCAAAATTGCAAACAAGCTGCACTTCAAAATCTTGGTACAACCGATCTATCTACCTCGGAGACACTGATTTATTTTCCTTACCTTATCTGCCTTTTGTTACTTCGATGAACCCTCATATATATGTATATATATATTAGGGGGAGAAGAACAAACAACACTAAGGGGGAGAGGAGGAATATTGAGAAATTCTTCTTTCAAGGATCCCTAGCTCCAAGGAAAAGAAGACTAATATTTGCCATAGGGAGAGAAGTTACATTCAATGATTCCCTCAGTTCTTTTCTATGAACCCTACTTTCAATGACCCTTGTTCTCAAGGACCCCTTCCTTGTCAATGATCCCTGTAGCTACTCCTTTCTTTGACCCTTTTTGGAAATTAATGCCAAAGGGGGAGAAGAACAAAGCTTCACGCTAAAGGGAGAGTTACATGCTTATGCAAAGGGGGAGATATGATTTAGGGGGAGAGGAGAATATTAAAAGTTCAAGTTAGATATTCCAAAACAAGAGGGAGAAGAACAATGTAAGGGGAGAAAATCCCAAGCACTCAATAATATTCCTGTCTATTTTTAGACTTTTCTCACCCTATCCAATCCCAATATCTACATGATGAGATTCAGGGGGAGAGGATGAACTACCACTTTCATATCTAAGGGGAGAAAAGCTCTAATAGATTTATGCTAAAGGAGGAGACATATTAATCTTAAGGATCATCATATTTTATATATGTTCTCCATATCTTGGTATCCTTTGAGTTCTATTGCTTTTGATTAGTAGAATATTCTTGTGTTTCCTAACATTGTTTTCTCAAGTGTGTTTCTACTACTGGAATGCTCAAGAACTCAAGGTAAGTATATGCATCATATCCTTGATCAAGATGATCTCTTGCTTCTTGCACATATTGTTTGCAAGAGTGAAGTCTTGAACGAGGATACATCGCATTCATATATTTTGATGCATATAGCCAAGATACACATGACTACTTATATCCCTTCATCCATATGTGTGTCCATGCATTCCAAAGCATCTATCCTTTAAAGGACTACACACATTTAGGGGGAGCAAATCTAAGTCATGTGTCTCTCAAAGTCTTCATTATATTCACACATATATTTATTTGAAGCTTTGATTGTATGTTGTCATCAATTACAAAATAGGGGGAGATTCAGAGCACAACATGCTCCCTTGGTGGTTTTGATAATTCATAACAACATACATTGTCTCTTGGACTAATACTTTTATCTAGTGCATTTCAGATAATAGTCCATGGAGAGTTAGGTTGGCAAAGAGATTGTGGAAATACCCCAAGATGCAAGGAAATGGATTGGCAAAGCTTCAAGCAAGAGGACTCTACATTTAATATTTATGTGAAATCACCTTGAGTCCATAGGAAAGCCAGTACTATTACAAGGGGGTAAAGTTTTGTTGGTGAACAAAAAGATCATATGTGCACAAGTGATACTCACCAAAGACACCCACAAACTCTCCCTCCAAAGTCTGCTCTAAGCCATACACTCAAATCAGTGCAACCAACATTTCCATCCTGGTGCCACCGAGTCCAAACCCTGACCCTTCGGTACAGCCGATACTGCTTTCGATGCCACTGAGTTGGGATGCCAACTTTCTTTACGCAAGTTCATATTTTCGGTCCGTCCGAAAATGTTGGATCGGTGTCACCAAGATTGGAAATCTGACCGTTGGTCACCGTATCAGTGCAACCGAGAATTGTATATCGGTCCCTCCGAGATTCGAAAGTTGCCACCTTTTGGTCACTTCAGTACCACCGAGATTAACCCATCGGTGTCACCGAGTAGGTCATTTTGTGTGTAACGGTTGGATTTTTGGGGATGCCTATATATACCCCTTCATCACCACTTGCTCGAAAGAGAAGCACTCAGGACTATTCCATACCTATCCTATCAGATTTTCTGAGAGAGAACCGCCTACCCTTGTGTTGAGGTCAAGATCTTCCACTCCAATCATATGGATCTTGATTTCTAGCCTCCCCAAGTTTCTTTCCACCAATCCCATCTCTTCTACCAAGCCAAACCTATGAGAGAGATATTGTGTGTTGAGGAGTCTATCATCTTGAAGCACAAGAGCAAGGAGTTCATCGTCATTATCGAGCCTATTACCTTTTGGAGGGTGGTGCCTCCTAGATTGGTTAGGTGTCGCTTGGGATCCTCCTACTTCGTGTTGTGGAGTGAATCAAGAAGTTTGTATGGGCAAGGAGATCGCCTAGTTCATGAAGATCTACCCCGAGTAAGGCTAGTCCTCCATGGATGTAGGTCGTCATGGTATAGTCAAGGTTGCTTCTTCGTGGAACCCTCCGTGGGTAGAGCCCTCCGTGGAATCTTGGGACCATTACCCTCCGTGGGTTGAAGACTCCATGAACATGGACGTACTATAGCACCACCTATCGGAACCACGGGAAAAATCCTTGCATCTCCAATTGCGTTTGATCTTCATATCCCATCTCTCCACTTCATGTGCAATGTCTTTACTTTCCACTGCTATACTTGTTGACATGCATGTGTAGAGTATACAGACTTATTAGCCTTGCTAAAATTGTTAAAATCTGCCAACCAATTAACTTGGGAAAAGGTTAGGTTTTAATTTTCCGCTAGTAGTCTATTCACCCCCCTTTAGACACTCTTCTAGTGATCCCTCACATAGTAAGAAGCAACAGTAAATGTTTCCTTACCAAGTTCCACTTACCAGAGGCTCTTCACTCCTCGAAAACAGCGTCAGAAAAGAGTCTTGACGACCCACAAGTATAGGGTATCAATCGTAGTCCTTTCAAGAAGTAAGAGTGTCGAACCCAACGAGGAGCAGAAGGAAATGATAAGCAGTTTCAGCAAGGTATTCTATGCAAGTGTTGTGAGTTACTATGATAGATAGTTTCGTAGCAAGGTAATTTGTAACAAGTCTCAAGTAGCAATAGTAACAAAGGTGCAGCATAAACTGGGGTTGAAGCATCTGTCACTCTCACAACCCATCATCTACTTTTTAATCCGCAATGCCTTCCCTTAGCCCATAACATGGTAAAGTGTCATGTAGTCCACATTTACACGACACCACTAAGAGAAGCAACAACATACACGTCATCAAAATATCGAACGAATACCAAGTTCACATGATTACTTATAACAAGACTTCTCCCATGTCCTCAGGAACAAAATTAACTAATCAACATCATCAACATGTTCAAGATCAGAGGTGTAATAATGGAGCTCAAGGATCTTACCATAATATTTTCCAGCAAGTAAACCAACAAGCATCAACTACGATATGTAATCAACACTAATAGTAACCCACAGGTACCAATCTGAGGTTTTGAGACAGAGATTGAATACAAGGTATGAACTAGGCTTTGAGATGAGACGGTCCTGGTGAATACATTGATGAAGATTGGTTCGCCACTACTCCAGGATGGTCGAAAGACGACACATCTATCAGAGATCCTTCGACGAAACTGTGTGCGATGCATGAATCACAAACGGTATAGTGCAAGCTCTGTTGCCTATAACGCAAACTGTGTGCAATGGTAGACCCATCAAATACGATTTAGAAAATACATACGTGTGCAATTTATACTATACACTTCTTCCATACGAACTGTTTGTGATTAGCTAAAGTAACACAAACAGTTACAAAGATGCAGATGTGTGCGATAGAGGGCACACAAGTCACTACCATAAACTATGTGTGATGATATAGCAGAACACAAACGATTCAGCATAACAAGATGTGTGAGATATACATTAAACAAGTGAGTAATAAGAATCATGTGCGAACACCAGAAATAACACACATGATTTGTGCTAATAACATGTGTGTGTTGTGGGGAAACGCTTTTTGGTATACAATTGTCAGTGATTGATGAAATGATAACCGACGGGTTTCATAGTTTAGTCCATGTCTACTATGATTTGCGCTGTCTGCACAACATCTGTGCTGCATACAGGTCATTCAGGTGAACTATTTGCGATGAGCCAAAATAACACAAACGGTTGCACAGATCAAGATGTGTGTGACAGGCGACATACCATGCGCTTGGATGAACTGTGCGCGATGAGTAAATAACACAAACAATAACACATAACAAGATGTGTGTGATGCCCAGCAAACAGGTCAACAATCTAAATTGTGTCGAAAGACTAAAAATAACATAGACAAATAATAGCACAGATGATTCCTAGTAATAAGCACCTGATTCGGAAAATGGTTGCACAAATTATTGTTTGTACTCCTACATAATCAACTAAACAACGTAGTGGCGACATTACATGTCAGCAAGGTTCAGAAAATAGCATAATGGAAACAACTACTTGTCAGTGTTGTTGTGGGGCTGGCCTGTTGGTTCGACGATGTTGAAATATTGTTTGCACTCACGCAACATCCTCTCTATGGAAGAAGGATCCATATCTATGTCGGTGAGGACCATGTTCTTGAACGCTTCATAGCTCCGGCCACTCCTCTGCTCCTACGATCTCATGGAAAATCCCGTCCAGGACCAAAGGCGGGCGTACGATGCTCTCATGACAGAGATTTTCATAGAGGCCATACGCAAGAAAGCCATAAGTTGTGTGCTCTACTAGAGCGGTAGCACACTCTAAGGAGGCTGCTGCCCTTACCGCGGCCAAATCCACGCGAGCCGCTAAGACAATGGTGACCTCATCAGTGCGTGCTGCCCTTTTGAAGGCACAAGCCTCGCGTGCCGCATATAGAACCACGCTTTCCCGCACCAGATTTGATGCAACCTCCAATTTTTCTGCTCTTCACGCGAAGGCCTTCGGACCCTCATCAGGGCGTATTGCCGCCGCAGGCTTCTCCGCACATAAGATCTGCCTCAACCGTATGCTTTCTACAATGGAGAGGCGGGGCCAAGATTCTAATGTCATGTCTAATGTTGAGTATTTTGTTGAGGCGGGGACAATGGGGAGAAGAAGGCCAGATTTGGGGGCTGTGAGAGCGGAATGAGATGATGGAGAGCAAAGAGTGGTGATATTGATGACCCTATACACGATTGTAGACAGTTGCTACATTTTTCGTGTGCAACTACATGTGCACCGAAACTAATTCAAAAACCGTGAAAATGCTAGGTATTTTGTGATCTAACGGGCACACAGTGTAAGGAGAAGAAGCATGGACAATAATAATAAAAGAGCACGCATGATTGGTGAAACAAGACGTGTGCTACCCAGAAACCGCCCCACGCCCCGGTGCATAAATTAATGACATTATACAGCCCGCAAACTGTGTGCCATGTAGAATAGATATATCACAACTCGGTGTAAAATACGAAGTGCCTCCGATGAGTCACGCAACCACACACGGGTGTAAAGTAACAACTATGTGCCATGACTTGCTGCTCGTCATCACCTATACCCTCACCAATGGTGGTTGGTCATCACTCATGGGCTCCATTTAGTCTCCCCGTCCTTGAGAAAATGCTTCCCGCGCAAGCGCAAGCGCCATCCACAACGGTAAATTGTAGAATCCCCAATGTCCTTAGTAGCAGCTAACTATAA
Source organism: Hordeum marinum (assembly GCA_022496015.1). Taxonomy (NCBI): domain Eukaryota; kingdom Viridiplantae; phylum Streptophyta; class Magnoliopsida; order Poales; family Poaceae; genus Hordeum; species Hordeum marinum. The sequence continues at coordinate 447,931,545 of CM039678.1, read as the reverse complement.
ATAACCACAACGATGGATGACCGTGTCGAGTCAATGATCCCCTAGCTAGTTGCCACACATATCGTCAAACCCCCCATGGCCAACGACGGGAGGGAGTTGGGCGACGGCGGAATCGAGGCAGCAGACGCGATGGTTGGCTTGAGGGTCCACTACCATGCCGCCACCTCTCCTGATGATAACTAGAGGAGGCAGGAATCATGACACGTGCAAGCCAGCAAGTTAGCCAGGATCGTCTTGAAAGCAGCTTGGGATTGCCAGTGGACGATATTGCGGACTCGGCGCAGAGTGCGCCGGATGGTGCAGGCGGCGGAGCAGGAACAGCGATGTCGCTACGACAACTATTGCAGTGGCCACTGCACGAGGCGCATGCTTATGTCCTAGATGGAAATGGACGCAGCTCCGGATGTTGGGGGAAGCCCGGCGTCTGCTACTGCAACACTGGTGATAGTCAGGGTCTCGTCGGCCATCGAGATGATGTACGGAGACTTGGTGGACACGATCACCAATGTCGAGGCTGACCCTTCCTCGGTCGATCAAGGTGTAGGTCATCGACTTGGTGACCTCATGTCCTCCTAAGCCAAGGAACGACATGCTATCGATGGATGATGACAATAGTGCGTGCTGGGTCGGTGTTAGGGGTAATAGCACTTTTGTGCACACGTAGTTCATGTATATTATATTGCTATAAAATAGCGAGCTAATGTTTTGTAAATTATGCGGCCAACTATGTACTGTACCAATTTGAGCATGTAAATGCTCGATTGAATTGTTCATGTATGCCAAAAGTGTCAATTGTATGTGCTAGCCTATATGTATATATTATCTTATTTTGGAATGTGAACAATTAATATGAGAAATTCCTTCTCTAAATCGGCGGTGATCACAACCTTGAAACACATGGATACCATATGCGCTAACCGACACCTGCTTAAACTGAATAACTTTGTGCTATACTAATATTTTTCTGGAATTTTAAGAACTTAACAAACATCCTTTTAGTGTATGCGGGTTAACACGATACTTAACAAATCCGAACTTAACAATTTTGACAACCATATGATCAATAATTACATACTTTAGATAGTAACAACCAACACATTTTACGAAGCATAAGGCCGGGGTCTTGGGTATGCGTAGGAAATGGTAGGTAAACATGAACTGTGTGTGATTAATGTCTATGAAGGAAACACCTTAATTTAGTGCATATACAAACTAAAATCCGAACCAGTACAATCTATGGATGTGATGGGAGAGGTGTGGATTGCTATTCGAGCACGGCTGATGTGCATGCGTAATCCATGTGGCTAAGGTTCTGGTTAGTCAAAATACAACGAAAAGTAAGGTGAATGCACACGGTTCATGAAGGCACATGGCCTTTACAAAGTAACGGTTTGCCCAAACAAATCATAAAGTTTCAAGGGAAACCCATATTTGCTTGGTCGTTGCTCCATGATTTTTTCTGCAATCAATATGCCTACTAGAATGCACCGTGTTCAAATTTGACACTTTTGGGATCTTGTGTACTGTATTTAGGCTTTTAGGTGCATTTTTCTAGGCCTTTTGTTCTTATAATTCAAGCTCGGACGATCTGTACATGAAAAATATATGTAAAAAACGTTTCTAAAAATCATAATTGTGTCATTGAATAACTTTTCATGTATTTTACAGGAAATTAATAGAATCTTAAATGATATGTGTGGGCAGAGGTAACCATATATGTGTCGGTTATTGGTTTTTTGACTCTAGAAAAATGGAAAACATGCCTGTAAAACATGATATGTCTCGTGGTGCCCTGTCAAGACCTTAATATGGTGTCAAACATTGGAGAAGGTTTGACTAATGTCTTCACACACACTCTTCATATATCGGACCATCACCTATGAAGTTTCATGGTTCGGGGAGCGGAATCACCGGGTTTTGAAAGGGGAACCCAAATTTCCTTGGTCCTTTCAACTTGATTTATTTTCTACAATCATTATACCAACTACAATGCACCGTGTCCAAAATTTACATTTTTTCAGGCTTGTTTACTATATTTAGGCTTTTATGTGCATTTTTCCAGGCCTTTTGTGCTTATAAATCAATGTCGGACAATCTATGCATGAAAAAAATGTAAAAAACCCGGTTCTAAAAATCATAATTGTCTCATTGAATAAAATTTCATCCATTTTACAAGAAATTAATAGAAAGTAAAAGGGTTTTCTATTCGTGTGCCCCTAATTCCTTAGTTGTACTCATTCATCCCACACTGTTAACTTTTGCTCACTTTTTCCCACTCCCTTGTGTGAAACCCTCAGAAATGGTCACAACGGAGGATGCCGTCGGGTCAATGGTTTGACCGTTAACTCTGACTTGTGGGGCCACGCTAGACTGTGTCGCCCGTTGGACCTGCCGAGTGGGGCCGTATTGGGCGGTGGTGCTAGTTGGACTGTTGGGCCATGGTTTCGTTGGACTGTTGGGTCATAGCATGAAACACCCGCATGCATGCGCTGATGCACGCTGCCATGGTAAACCTGCTATGCATGTGTGACATGATCCAGTAAGCCTGCCTGTATGCGCCGATGTGCGCCGCCACGATGCCCCACTAAGACAGCCTTCCTGTGAGCCGCCACGGACACACCGACGGTCGCTGCCCCTGGTTTGTCTCTTCTCGCACACGTCTCCTTGATCGATTCATATTTCACACCGTTTGAGTCTTCGACCTCTGCATCATCAATTCAGCATGGCAATTAAAGTCTAGGGCGTACCATTTGACGCCCGACATTTGAACATAGCAACATGCGACCGATGCCCTTATTTAAACCACCCACCCCTCCACCTATTCTCCACACATACATTTGTGGTGCTCCCCTTCTCTTCTTCACCCAAATCTAGAGCACTCTCCAAGCTAGGTGAAGATGGAGTACTACACTGCTACCTTCCAGATGCCACCAGTTAGGTCGGAGAGGTGGTACCTCGCCAACGTCATCGTGGAGAAAATGCTCCACATGTGGACAATCTCACGCTGGAGGACTGGTTGGGATTTGGGCGAGTGGTTCCTCCATGCGGGCTTCGCCCACCTCCCAGCGTGATCGTCGGTGATGTTTCGACTGGAGGAACTACGTCCAAACTCAAGCTCTCCACCGTCAGGGCTCATCGCCACCTTCAGCAACAGGTTTGATGCGTTCCACATGTTTGGCAAGGTGTTTTGGTGTGGGTGCGAGCTCATCGCATTCACAACCTACAACATCTTCACGGATGTCGATAGAATCTTCTCCAACCGCAATGTCATCCACAGCCTCCCCTACCTCCTCGGCAAGAACGGCGGGGAGGCGGAGGAGTAAAGAGGAGGCGCGGAGCAGTGAAGAGGAGGCATATATACGCTTGTCTTGCCCTAGGGTGTTAGGCCCGAGGGCTTTTTTATATATTTCTATGGTAAGTCGTTGGTTGTAATGTGAACTATCTATTTATCTATGTTGTGTTATATAGTATTTGATGTAAGAACTATGTTATGCTTGCTATCCTATTTATATATCTATGCTATGCTTGCTACTTTTCGTTGTTATTTTGTAGCCCATTCGGTGATATTTGTATTTTGGCCCTATATTTTATGGGTTCAAAAGTTTTGGGCCTTTTGGCACACACGGCTAATGGGCTAGTTGAAGTGTCAAAAGGATAAAAATGACCCATGTTGATGTTGAACAGAAGAAGGAAAGGAAGCTAATTTTTTTGAATTGTCGTCGGTGGGCTAGGGTTTGTCATCGGCGGTCTGGGGTTTGTAGATCCTGCTGGGGGTGGAGGGGACAGCTGTAGGCTTGGCTTTGGAAGGGTGGAAGCCACTCCATCTGTCAAGTCATTGCATACAACCTGTGCATGCAAACGGCAACACTTAATTAACACTTGGTGGTTGGCTGCCTAAGTGCATTGTCTCAAATAGTTCATTAAGTGAATGTAAAAACACATGGTAATTAATGTTTTTAGTCCAATCCATACATGCCTAGGTCTTGATGCAGGTTCTTAGATGCCCTATGCACCTGGACGGAGGGAGTACTGTCCATAGGTTTCCACTTAAAGAAGGACGATGACCCAAACATGGGTGGCTGACTACCGGGGCCCTCCGCGCATGCGCATTTACTTCGGGCTGTGGGGGTAGTTGGAAGGCCGCCATGCGTCCCCAAGGCGGACGAGGAGAAAGCGCATGCATGTCCGAATCAAACCAATAAGCCAAAAAAGCAGAACCAGCGTGTGCACTATTTTGTAGGCCTCTTTTATCTTTGGGCCTTCGACAGTCAACGCCATGCGATGACCGAACCAGAGCTGGAGACAAGGACATAGTTTAAGCAACCTAGAGAGCACATGATCCACAAATAAGCTTACACCACACTAATAACAATTCTAGTGAGTGATGACTGATACGTCTCCAATGTATCTATAATTTTTTATTTTTCCAAGCTGTTATATTATAAATCTTGGATGTTTTACAATCATTTTATAACAATCTTATATCATTTTTTGGGACTATCAAGTGGCAATTGTTGTTTTTTGCTTGCATTTTACTTCGCAGAAAATCAGTACCAAACGAAGCCCAAAGACCGTGAAAATTTTTGGAGATTTTTTTGGGCTAGAAGACATCTAGTGGGCCAAAGAAGTGCCAGAGAGGAGGGCCGAGGTGAGCAGAAGACAACAGGGCATGCCAGAGACCCCAGGCATGCCCTGGTGGGTTGTGCCCACCTCGGGACACCTCTCCACTGCCTATCAGCTCTGTAAATACCCAAATATTCAGAAAATCCTAGGGGAGTCGACGAAACACAATTTCAGCCGCCGCAAATTCCAGAATCGCGAGATCCAATCTAACACCATCATGGAGGGGTGCATCGTCTTCATGGATGGCTCTCAAATGATGCGTGAGTAGTCCACCATAGACCTATGGGTCCGTAGGCAGTAGCTAGATGGCTTCCTCTCTCTCTTTTGATTCTCAATACAATGGTCTCTTGGAGATCTATTTTATGTAATGCATTTTTGTGGTGTGTTTGTTGGGATCCGATGAATTTTGAGTTCATGATCAGTTTCTATCCATGAGTATTATTTGAGTCTTCTTTGTTCTCTTATTTTCATGATTACTTATAGCCTCGTATTTCTTCTTCGAATCTTTGGTTTATCTAGGAAAACGAGATTGATTGTTCTTGCCATGGGAAGATGTGCTTTGTGATGGGCTCGATCTTGCGGTGTCCTTTCCTAGTGACAAAACGGGAAGCAAGGCACGCATGTATTGTTTCCATTCAGGATAAGAGGTCTATTCCTACATGAATAGATCTCGTATGCATCATGTCACCATTCTTATTACATTACTCCATTTCTCCATGAACTTAATACACTGCATGCTGGATAGTGGTCGATGTGTGGAGTAACAGTAGTAGATGCAGAATCATTTTGTTCTACTTATCTTGGACGTGATGCCTATATAATGATCATTGCCTTGGCTATCGTCATGATTGTTTGATATTCTATCAGTTGTCCAGTAGTAATTTATTCACCCACCATGTGATATACTCATGAGAGAAGCCACTAGTAAAACCTACGCCCCCATGTCTACTTTTCCAACATATTGATTTCCGATCTATCTTTTTGCCATGTTTGTTTTAAGATCTATTAATCCAAAAACCCACAAATACCTTGCTGAACTTTTTGTTTACTTCTTTTATTTTGTGTTCTTGTGAGGTCTATTTGCCCAACCTATTACAATCTAATCTCTCTTTTTTATCGTTGAGAGCTTGACAACCTCTCTTACGCGTCGCGTTGCAAGTATTTGTTCTTTGTTTGCATGTGCCATTTACATAGTTGTTGGTCTTCCTCCATAGATTGATACCTTGCTTTATTAACCGAGGGCAATACTAACCGTAGCTGTGCTGCATCATCCCTTCCTCTTTGGGGAAATACCGTCGCAGTCTCAAGCCACGTCAAAAGTAATTTCCGACGCCGTTGCCAGGGAGGAAGCGATCTCTTTAGCGTGCTGATACGTCGCCAATGTATCTATAATTTATGAAGTATTCATGCCATGTGTACAATAATTCCATATGATTTTGGTATGATTTTATTAGAACTAACCTGGACTGACACTGTTTTCAGCAGAACTACCATGGTGTCGTTTTTTGTGCAGAAATAAAAGTTCTTGGAATGGGCTGAAAATTTACAGTGAATTTTTATGGACCAAAAGAGACCCCCAAAGCACAAGAGCTAGGCCACGAAGTGGACAAGGAGGACACAAGCCTGTTGGGTGTGGCCCCCCTAGGCCGCGCCCCTGTGTCTTGTGGATTCCTTGAGCACCCCCTTGACATGAGACAAACGCCAAAAATTCCTATAATACAACAACCTCCGAAAAGAAATCTAGATTAGAAGTTCCACTACCGCAAGTCTGTGTAGCCACGAAAAACCAATCTTGGCCCTCTCCGGCACCTTCCCAGAGGGGGTCACCATCACCGGAGGCCATCTTCATCATCCCGGAGGGACCATCATCACCATGGATGCCAAGTACCAGAGGGAGAACCTCTCTGCGCCTAGGGGGAGACCATGAAGGAGGAAGCAAAAGGGGAGACCCCCTCCCTCTCTTTCTCAGTGGCGTCAGAGTGCCATCGGGGGAACCATCACCGCGGTGATCGTCTTCATCAACATCACCTTCTTCATCACCGTTCTCATATCTTTTCAATGGTCCACTCTCTCGCATCCCGCTATAATCCCCTACTTGAACATGGTGGTCTATGCCACATATTATGATCCAATGATGTGTTGACATCCTATGATGTTTTGAGTAGATTTGTTTTGTCTTATGGGCTGATTGATGATCTAGATTTGTTTGAGTTGTATGTTTATTTTAGTGCTGTCCTATGGTGCCTTCCGTGACGAGCACACGTGATGGATTCCTATTGTAGGGTGTTGCAATACGTTCATGATTCTCTTATAGTGGGTTGCTTGAGTGACAAAAGCATAAACCCGAGTAAGGGGGTTGTTGCGTATGGGATAAAGGGGACTTGATGCTTTAATGCTATGGTTGGGTTTTACCTTAATGATCTTTAGTAGTTGCGGATGCTTTCTAGAGTTCCAATCATATGTGAATATGATCCAAGTAGAGGAAGTATGTTAGCTTATGCCTGTACCTCAAATAAAATTGCAATAATGATTGTTGATCTTGTTAACAATTGCCTAGGATAATTCCGCACACAGACCCATCATTATTCCACACTCGCCATTTGTAATATATTGTAATATATTCTAACTTTATGATAATAACACCTATTTTTATATTTTAGTTCTCTGTTATCATGCAAATCTATTCTTTTCATACCCACAACATAGTTTTATTTCTTGTTTCTAGTTGGAAGTAAACGTTCGGCGTACGTAGAGTCGTATCAGTGGCGGATAGTACTTTAGAGAATATTGATCTTACCTTTAGCTCCTTATGGGTTCGACACTCCATACTTATCACTTCCACCTTTGGAAATTGCTATGATGATTCCTTGCACTTGGGGATTATCACGTGCCAATCTCTGGCGCGAGGGAGACACCACCAACGTCTATTAGGTTCCTAATCACAAATCTGATCTGCTTGCAATTTACATTGTTTGCTATTTGCCTCTCATTTTCCACCCCCCCACTTCACAAATTTGCCGTTTTATTCGGCTTGTTTTTTTTCCTTTTTCTCGTCAGATCTTTTGTTTTCTTGAAATCTTGTTTGCGTAGTCATGATGCCGCAACAAAAATATTATGATGTTCCCGAGGGAGTCCTGGATTAAGGGGTCCTCGGATAGCCAACCCGTTTCTCATGGGCCGGACTATATGGGCCGCTGGATGGGCATTCGATGATCAAGGGCCCCATCGCCAGGGTGGAAGCTTCAAGAGCCGTGGAGTGTCCTCCATGTTGTCGACAGTAGATAGGCATGTTTTTTCCATCGATGTGCAACCGACTATGTGTAAACCCTAGGTACCCTTGGCATCTATATAAGCCAGAGGGTTTTAGGTTGCACAGGGAGGACAACTCATCTAGGGTTTAGCTATTTGATCTCGAGGTAGATCAACTCTATAACCTACATATCATCAATACAATCAAGCAGGACATAGGGTATTACCTCCATAGGAGGACCCGAACCTGGGTAAACATCGTCTCCTTCGTCTCATGTTACCATCGATTCTAGTCTCACAACTCGGGACCCCTACCCGAGATCCCTCGGTTTTGACACCGACATTGGTGGTTTCATTTAGAGTTCCACTATCATCGTGAAAGTAATCGATGGCTCGCCTTGCCACAAGCAACAAGATCTGCGGCCAGAGGATTCTCACATCTGATCAGATTCTCACAAGCGCGCGGCATGTTGTTGCACGTCGACCCGATCAGCCACCTTGACTAGATCAGAAACTTCCCCCGATCCAGGAATCAAGTTCGGAACCCTAGAGTTTGTTGCTGATTCATGGGGAGAACTCGTCTTGATAGAACCCTTAACTCTTATGAAGAAGCCCACAGGTCTCGACGCCTCGACGCCGAAGATGTTGGGACCCTCTTCTGACAAAGTCATCACACCCGGGCTGTCTAGAACGCCCAATCCGGCCGTTGTGACCGGATCCACCATGGTTAAACAGGACCCGGATCCGCTCTCATGCAGCTCTGGAACTACGACGCCGCATATCGACTCCACTCGCTTTAGCGACATGCATCCTACCATCGCCTCATTTTTAAATGAGCTATTCGATCATATTGAGACCATGCGTATGTTTGATGACCAGGTTCCGATCTATGAATGGCTCGGGCTTAGACCCGACGATAGGGAGATTCACGTCCCCATGGTCACCAACCTAGTCGCCACCATTGAGTGTTCGGCTGGGGGCTCGTCCCCCCAATGACCGGAATTAAAAAGGTTTATACCCCGATCTCCGTTCATCGAGACCTCACGTGCAACCCAGATACTAGAGTTCGCTCTAGAGATGGACCGGTGTTGCTCCCTGACCTAGCACATAGTTCGGAGTCCATGATTCTGATCTCACAACGTGGCATGGAGTAATTTTTTTCCCACCCACCACCCAAGCCGGTCATCCAAGTATCGCACCGAAGCCCAAGTCTTCGGACTTACGGGATATTAAACAATTACCGAGAGAGTCAGTTCATCATTTTTGGGCTAGACTCCAGCTCGCTAGAAGCAGAGAAAAAGGTCTTAGTGACCAAGATATTACGGCAACCTTCAATCACAATTGCCATGATGAAGGGATTCTTAACGCACTGGCTCGCTGGCAATTCATGACTTCGCTGAGCTGTCACACTTAGTACAAAATATTGTGCCATGGAAAGCACTCTCCAAGCCGAATGGTTATTTCCGGAACCAACCTTCACCGAACACACTAGAGGAGATCGAAAAAAGAGGATACCTCCAAAGCGTCTAGCCAGATTCGAACCCACCGAAAAGAGGAATAGGCCCCTTACTGGGGTCAGTACTGTCCTTGATGGATTGTTGGACAAACCATGCCCTATACATTCTATCGTGGTTTTGTCATGGCAGATGTGTGAAGACTTAGGTTCGAGGCCATCGCTGAGGCGGTGGACTCAAAGGGGTTGGTTGGGATGAAAGACGCAAATTTACCCAGGTTCGGCCCCTCGAGATGAGGTAAAAAGCTTACGTCCTGCTTTGTGTGTATTGATTGGAGTATCGATTACAAGGGAGCGTATTTTCTTGACCTAGCTCTCGATTGATTGTTTTCTGTCTAAGCCGTCCATGGGTCTTGCCTTTATATATGAGGTCAAGACCCTGTGTTACACAAATCTCATACCGACTCTTACAACGTGTCTGACTCCGTCTCTAAGCCGCCTTGCCTACTTTGGCAGGCTGTCTCTGGGCAGCTTACCAGCCCGGGTCTTGTGTCTTCTCCCCGACTCTGGGCCTCCGTCTCAGCCCATCTGGTGAGCCACCGTGCAGCCGAATCTTCCTCTTGCAGCCCATATGTTAACGAGCCGCCAGGTATGACCCGGCCCCTCCTGAGCGGGTCTTACCACAGGGTTATATGCCCAACATTAGGCCCCATGATGGAGTTGAGCTTGCTCATATCAATCTCCACTTTGTATCCAACGGCGAGTCTCACACCCTTGTCACCTGAAAGAAGAACACATAACCCGCCATGACGTCACCTTCAAACATGCCGAAAAGATTCTGTGACATATGCCGTAGATCCTCTCATTAAACGGTCGGCCCAAAAATTGAGGCGTCTGTCTCGGTCGGTTATCATTTCACGCGTTGATTCCCGCGCACCCCGTTTGGTCTCCCATCCCCTTAAATAGGGCCACGAGGGGGTCTTTTCATTTTCTCCACCGCCACCACTCTTCTTCCTCCTCCCGACGCCAGCGCTCCTGAGCTCCGTCATGCTGGTGAAGTCCCACCGTCATCAACAACCTTCGCCGTTGCATCAACCTGAACGCTTCCAGACTCTTGCTCGCGTCCTCCACATCCTTAAGGTATTCTTTTCATTCTCCATTAGATCTGTAGCTTCTCATTCGAATACTGACGAGTTCGTCAGACTCCATTAGCATGCCCGTTTATCTTCATAATGCCAACGGATGAGGAGCCCTTAGATCTTGCGATGCTATTTATCCACCGTAGCCACCCGTGCAAAAGCAACAATAGTCCAACCTAGATCTGCACTCTATTTCTTTTCTTGCGCTGAACTTCTCACTCTTCCTCGGCTCCCCTTTTAGGGTTCAATTAAATCTGATTTTTCCCTTGCCTGTAGATCTCGCAGTTTCAGTATAATATGCAAAACCTGTTTATATGTCCTTAGCAATATTTGCATCATGGCATTGTTCACTTAACCCGCCATCAAATCTACGGCTCTTCTGATAAACTGTACCGACGGCTTAACGTCACGGCTTTTAATTTCATCAGTCGTCTTAGTTGTCTGGTCACTTTCTCACCCGCCGCGTCCTGCCACTTTCATAGCTTTTCACCCACCATCATGTCTCGAACGTCTTCGTGTTGTGACTGGGTTGGCTCTGGAGTCTCTGAACAGTTCCTACTGGACTTTGTAGAGGCAGGCACATTGCCGGCTCAGAATGTTATTCATTGGCGGGTTTGAGGGCTAGAGAAGAGATTCATCCCACAGGAAGGGGAAATTGTTATCTTTGCCGACCATCTTACGCGTGGTTTCAGCCCGCTCGGATCAAAATTCTTCCGAGATGTCCTTTATTTCTTCAAATTCCATCTCCAATTTATGCAACTTTCAAGTCTTATGTGAAGTTTACTTGCAAGAAGAACCATCTATCGACCTCTTCCGTGATTTCTTCTATGTCAACCGCCAAACAGAAGTGGCGGCCGGTCTAAGCTTGGAGCTCGACGGAGTCTCCATCCAAAGACGAAGAGATCTGGTTTATATGGCTGTCAAGATGCCAAGCCATCCCAAAGACTGGAACAAAACTTGGTTCTACTATAGAGACACCTCTCCAGAAGGAGAAAATCCACTACCGGTTTACCGTCCTACCCGTCTCTGTACTTCCACTGAGCTTCCAGATCGGATGTCAGCTACGGCTCAAGCGAAGTATGCTCCGGCTTCCGCCAAAATCAAGGGCCTTCTGGAAAACGGGTTGACGGGAATTGACTTAACCCGCTGTTGGATATCATGGAAGGTCTTACCACTCAGCCGGCGTGACCAGGTTATGTGTGAATACACAAGCGACGTGAACAATCCTCTCTGCTTCAACCACACAATGCTGACAGAAGAGAACATCACCTCTGCTGCCAAAGGACTTACTTGCGAATCCCAAGAAGCTTGTCGTTCAGTCAGTTTAAAGCCTTTCTGCGCTGCAAACCCGGCTCTAGACATAAGGGCGGCTCTTAAATTCGCTTTCTCTCTGTCTTGACTTTTGTATATAAGGCACCCTTAACCCTTTTTGGCTGCTTCATCTACAGGCCAGCTCCAACTTCTGGAAGAAAAAATACACTCCCCCCTTTGAAGATGATGTCTCATGCGGGTAACATCCGTGGCCGCAAGTCAAAAACATCGGCTCAAAACTTGCTTGAACTCGACAACTCAGAGGTAGAACTTGATTGCCTTGGCCATCTTTTTATGTAACTTAGTGAGAATGACTGTACACAGGAGGAGATAGAAATGAGCCACGCCAACACCCCTGAGGTAACTTATCTTTCTTCCGACTCAGAAATCTTCCCACAAGAGAAGATACGGTGGGTCTTCCAAAAAGTTCCTTTTTTTGCATCCTCTCGCTTACTTAGATCCCGAATTTTCCTTGAAAAAACAATAACACGATTCTCGGAGTCAGACCTGGAGCACCGGCTCTGGGGATCTTATGTCCGGCTTACCTAACTCCCCGGCACCACGAAAACGTCTCGTTGAGGTACTTATCAGGAAACCCAACATCTGTCTTATGTTTGTGTAATGTTGTCAAATAATTGTGTCTTATTGTTTTGATTCTGCAAGAGTTGCCTCCTTCTTCTGGCGACTCAACTGCCTCCAAACTTCCTCCCATGAAGGTCAACCCAGAGTATGTCTTCACTTCTGCCGTGTGTACATTACTTGTATTACCTTTGTACTGTATGTTGACTCTTTCCACTTTCAGGGTGCAAGCCATATGTAGGAAAGCAGGCGGGTCTACCATTGCTCCTACCATTTAACAGCCGGATCCTGCCGAGCCATCTCTCTCCTCATGATAAACCTTTCGAGGCTAACAAGGAAACTCTTGAGCAATCTCCCCCGCCCTTAGAGTTGGCGGGTCATCATACGGCGGCTTCTGATAGTCTAGCGGATGACCCTAAGCTGCCCAATCCTACCGCCAAAGACTCGTCTCTCCCCGACGTTACCATCACTGGGATTGGTTATCAATTCCCAACATATCATACTCTAGCAAGGCATTCCAGCAAAGTTGCTACTTGCTCTCCGAGAAGCTTGACTTTGAATTCCCTGTCTTGGAGAAGATGACTGCAGATGACTTACATGCCGGCTATCTGAACCGCCTGTCTGCCAGTCGCAACATGGAGAGCAAACTTGTTAGTTTGATGAAGAAAAAATATGAGGTATCTTTCATCTTCTACCTTTCTCTTATACCCGTACATAGCCCCCAAGAACCGGGTTAATATTACAAATAATAGATCGGGTCTTCCAAACCTTTAATCCTACTGTATAGAGCTAAACCTGTGACCGTCAAGTACCGGGTTAAATTGCATATAAGCTGGTACTTTATACTCAAATCATAGATCCAATTCTAACCCCCAAGTCCAAAGCATTATGATAATGATGAGCCAGATCTTTCATAGTTGAGAAGTTCGCTGAGTGTAGCCCCCAAGTATGGCGCATCATGATAATGATGAGCCGGATCTTTCACCTTTAGGCATAGAATGAAAACACAGACATTATCCCCCAAGTGCCAAGCATATTGCTTGCAATATGCTTGGGACTTGTATTAAATAATAGCTCTACCTTGGCGACTTAATCTTTATAATCTTTCACTTGTGTGATATAGGAGGCGCTGGACGCAGCCGAGTCTGAACGTGCCGGCTTAAGGGAAAACCTGACCACGCAACAGAATGCCCGAGCCGCTGCAGAAGAGAAATTACGGGTGGCTGTTGAATAACTAGAGAAACTCCAAATCGACTTCTCTGCATATAAAAAGACTACAAAATCAGAGCAAACTGCTTTGTCTAAGCATTCTGTCGATACTGAAGAGCAGCTGAAACTTGCATCATTAGAACTGAAGACTCTCGAGGATCACATATCCAAGATGACTGCCGCTATCTTTGATAAGCACGTACGGCTTAAAAAATTTCCTTTATGAAAGAAACACCAGCCGAACGGCTTATAACATTGACCTTTTTCTTGCATGCCAGAGAAGCCGCCAGCTATCCTTTGATAGTCTAATGAAATTGAAAGAAGTCTACACTTTGACTGAGCAACTTTACAGTGGAGCCCTATGTAACATCAAGGCCATGATGGCGGCCAAGTATGTCCCCAAGTTTATGAACAGTGTCATAGAAACCTTATCAACTTTGCCCAAGCAGGTGGACGAAATAAGGTGATCAAGCGCCAGGAGAGGGGCCATAGCTGCGCTGAGCCGGCCCCTGGCCTTCGCTCCTGAGTTGACCGTTGAAGAAATGATGAACGACTTCCCTTCCAAGAAGGATGATGACTCAGATTTTACAAAGGCAGATTACGCCAAATGTACGGTGGCTTGCCTCTATGCTAGTTGATGAGACGGATCTGATTCCTTACCAGGCGGCTTATGATGAGAGCAATAACGGCTGCACTGCCCAACCTTTCAAGCTAGAGATTTAATCCCTGCATGTCGTAAGCCGCTCTTTGCCCCTGATGTTGATCCGTCTCCACTTTTCGAAGATGCTCAATTCGAAGCTTTATTAAACTGCAACTAGGATGTGGATAATCTTTAGATCTAATAGCCCAATGACCCATTGCAGGATTACCCGCCAGCCAGTTAAATTTTCCATTGCCTCTCAACTTGAATGTAATCCGGCGAGCTGATCCGCCGAGATGATGAAACGTGCAAAAATTTTGATGTCCGTCTTTTGAGATCCTGGAGAGCCTTGTAATATATCTTGCAATCTTCTTATGTCTTAATGGCGACTCATCTTTAAAGATAAAGTCTGCAGAAACAAAACAGAAATTCTTCTAATGTTTGTCTAGGTGGCTTGAAAAAGCATAGCCCGGAGATCTTAATGCCTATACAGCCTTGCTTTCTCTTTCATAATCTTGCTCCAGCCTGGCTTATGACATGAATGCGATGTATGATGCAATATATGATGCAATATGTAATGCAATGCATGATGTTCCTCCTTTCCCTTCCTTTTTGTTTTTTCAAAAACTCATTTGCTGACCCTTTTGGGGGACCTGTTTCTTTGAACTGCCTAACAGTATAGGGTCTCTAATGAGAGTGACCGCCAATCGTGCACGACTCAGGGTCTCTAAGCGAGATTAACTTTTAAGGGTGCAACAGACCAGAATTTGTAGCGGGGTGAGTGCCCCGGGCTCATAATATACTTCTCACGTGACATAAATCCGTCGTTTGAACCTTAAGGTTGTCACTTGCTTAAGAGTACGATGGGCCACTTGGTGGAGAGTACATAGGAGATGAGAGAGTTTCCCTCGCCGTTGTATGAGGCCCTCATAGGGGGTGAGTTGACAACTTGCTGCACCCCGAGCCGAGCGGCAGCTGCATACAAGTAGGTATAACTTGGCCTTACAGCGGCTCAAAAGCCAACCAACATTGGTGGGTGACCTTCACCCACTCTTGAACTTACTCTGGGTCCGCGACCCGCCTTATGGTGGCTGAAGAGCCGATCAAGAGTGGGGGGATATTCACCCCCTCCTGACCCTGACCCTGACCCATGTTTGAACGGCTCGCAACGTGGCGACTCGTCCTCTTGGGCGAATTTAGATCTTTCACCAATAAGGTAAGGCATCCATGTTTGAATGGCTCACAATATGGTGGCTCATCCTCTTGAGTGACCTTAAATCTTTTGCTAATAAGGCAGCACACCCATGTTTGAACGGCTCACAACGTGGTGGCTCATCCTCTTGAGTGACCTTAAATCTGTCGTCAATAAGGTGGTGCACCCATGTTTGAACGGCTCGCAACATGGCGGCTCATCCTCTAAAGTGATCTTAAGCCTTTCGCCATCTTGCATGCCACCATCTTGTAAGTTGTCGCACAATGGTGCTAGTTTGGCCGAAGAAGCGGTTAAAAAGGGTGATCAAGCTAAACCCGGTGGGTTGGAAGCCCCCAAGTGTCCACGTAGAGGTGTTCATCTTTGCACAAATCTGTAATGCACAAAGGAAAAACGGCAGAGGCCCCGTCTTGCAGGGATGCCAACTTTAGTATGTGAGAAGTATAAATATAATGAAGTATGTATGTACAAAGATAGGAGTCGATGACTCAAGTATAGTAAGGCCAGAGATGAGCGATGTTCCATGGCCGGTGAGTTTCCTGTCCGGAGGTACGTGACTCGTCTCGTACATCGATGAGATAATAAGACCCATTGTTCAGATTTCTGCTAACCACGAAAGGTCCTTCCCATGGGGGTGATAACTTTTGCGCATATGTATGATCTTGAATCAAATGTAACACCAAGTCTCCTTCTTGGAACGTCCGGGTCTTGACCCTGCGGCTATGGTAGCGATGCAAATCCTGCTGATAAATCGCCGATCGAGCTGCTGTAAGATCACGTGCTTCATCTAGAGCATCCAATGCATCCTGATGCGCCTTCTCATTGTCAGTTTCCACATAAGCCGCCACCCATGGCGAATCATGACGTATGTCGCTTGGTAACCCGGCCTCCGCATCGTAAACCATAAAAAGGGCGTGTAACCCGTCGACCTGTTAGGCATAGTATTGATGCTCCAAAGGATGGACGGCAGCTCCTCAACCCAACAAACCGGCATTCTCTATAAAGGAACCATAAGCTGAGGCTTGATTCCTCTCAAGACTTCCTGATTGGACCGCTCCGCCTGACCGTTGTATTGGGGATGAGCAACAGCCGAAACATCAAGCCGGATGTGCTCGCTTTCGCAGAACACCTTCATATCACCTTTGGACAAATTTGTGTCGTTATCTGTGATGATGCTATGAGGGTATCCAAATCGGTAGATCAATTTTTTGACAAATTGAACCGCCATGGCTGCATCACAGTTACTGACTGGCTCAACCTCCACCCACTTGGTGAATTTGTCCACTGCTACCAAGAGGTGGGTCTTCTTATCCTTAGACTGTTTGAAAGGTACAACCATATCAAGCCCCCATATTGCAAACGGCCAAGTGATTGTTATCATCCACAACTCCCGAGCCGGTACATGAGCACGTCTTCCGAATTTCTAACACCCGTCGCACTTACCGACCAGATCCTCCGCGTCCTTATGAGCTGTCAACCAGAAGAATCCATGTCAGAAAGCCTTAGCCACCAAAGACTTTGACCCAGCGTGATGTCTGCAATTGCCAACATGTATTTCATATAAAATTTCCTTTGCTTCCTCCGGAGAGACACAACGCTGGAAGACGTCGGTGACGCTGCGCTTGTGCAACTCTCCTTTAATGATGGTCATGGACTTAGAACACCTCATGATTTACCGCGCCAGAGTCTCATCTTCAAGAAACTCGCCCCGGGTTAGGTACACCAGGTACGACAACGTCCAGTCTGGAATAGCATGTAAAGCCACCACTAGCTGCCCTTCTGGGTCAAGTATAGCCAAATCCTCCTCTGAAGGTAGTTTAACAGATGGGTGATAAAGTACATCCAAGAAAGTGTCAGGCGGCACCGGCTTACACTGAGAGCCCAATCTTGACAATGCATCCTGTGCTTCGTTCTTGCGACGATCAATATGATCCACCTGATAGCCCTTGAAATAACCAGCAATGATATCTACCTCTTGCTGATAAGCCGCCATCCATGGGTCCTTGGAGTCCCACGTGCCTGACACCTATTGTGCCACAAGATCTGAATCGCCAAGGCACCTAATCCGACTCAGGTTCATATCCTTGGCCACATGAAGTCCATGAAGCAAAGCTTTGTATTCAGCTGCATTGTTCGTGCAAGGAAACATCAACCTTAATACATAACAAAACTTATCACCTTTGGGGGAAGTTAAGACAACTCCAGCCCCTGATCCCTCCAACTGTCTGGATCCATCAAAGTGAATTGTCCAACACGTGTTGTCCGACTTCTCCTCCTGCGACTGACACTCTAAATCATTTATGAAATGCACCAATGCCTGAGACTTCATGGCTTTGCGAGGTACATACTTCAAATTGAGAGGCCCAAGCTCTAGCGCCCACTTAGCAATTCTGCTAGTGGCTTCCCGATTCTGAATTATATCTCCCAACGGAGCAAAGCTAACCACCGTGATCTGGTGCCCAAGGAAATAATGCTTCAACTTGCGATTTTCCATGAACACCCCGTATATTAATTTCTGCCAATGTGGGTAACTTTGCTTGGACTCTATAAGCACCTCACTGACATAATAAACCAGCCTTTGGACCAGATACTCTTTCCCTGCCTCCTTACACTCTACCACAATCGCAGCACTGACCGCCCTATTGTTATCCGCCACATAAAGGAGCAAGGGTTCCTTCTCAGCCGGAGTGGCCAAGATCAGCGGCTCAACCAACTGCTTCTTAAGAGCTTCAAGAGCTTCATCCGCAGCCTTACTCTAGAAAAAGTCATCCGTCTTCGTCATCATCAGGTATCGAGGAATAGCCTTCTCCCTAGGCGGTTGATGAAGCGGCTTAAAGCGGCAATATGAACCGCCAAGCGCTGCACATCATTGATGCTTGTCGGCTTAGCTAGTGACGTGATGGATTTTATCTTGTCCGAGTTGGCTTCGATTCCTTGCTTTGATACTAAGAACCCAGAAGTTTGCCCTCAGGAACTCCAAAAACACATTTAGCCGGGTAAGCATCATCTTATAGACCCGTAAGTTATCAAATGTTTCCTTCAGGTCGTCTATCAATGTCTCCTTCTTTCTTGACTTAACCATAATATCATCCATGTAAGCATGAGCACTGCGCCCAATCTGACCGTGAAGGCAATTCTGCACACAACTTTGGTAAGTCGCCTGTGCACTTTTGAGCCCAAATGGCATAGACACATAGCAGAAAGCTCCAAAAGGTGTTATAAACGAGGTCTTCTCTTGGTCTTTAACTGCCATCTTGATCTGATGATAGCCTGAATAGGCGTACAGGAAACATAAACTCTCACAACCCACCGTTGCATCAATAATCTGGTCGATACAAGGGAGAGTAAACCGGTTAACTGGACATGCCTTGTTATGATCCGTGTAATCTATACACATACGCCATGTGTCATTCTTGAGCACCAACACAGGATTGGCTAACCACTCCGGGTGAAATACTTCCTGTTGGAAATATGCCCTAGAGGCAATAATAAATTGGTTATTATTGTATTTCCTAGTTCATGATAATTGTCTATTGTTCATGCTATAATTGTGTTAACCGGAAACCGTAATACATGTGTGAATACATAGACCACAACGTGTCCCTAGTGAGCCTCTAGTTGGCTAGCTCGTTGATCAATAGATGGTCTCGGTTTCATGACCATGGACATTGGATGTCGTTGATAACGGGATCACATCATTAGGAGAATGATGTGATGGACAAGACTCAATCCTAAGCATAGCACAAGATCGTGTAGTTCGTTTGCTAAAGCTTTTCAATGTCAAGTATCATTTCCTTAGACCATGAGATTGTGTAACTCCCGGATACCGTAGGAATGCTTTGGGTGTGCCAAACGTCACAACGTAACTGGGTGGCTATAAAGGTACGCTACGGGTATCTCCGAAAGTGTCTGTTGGGTTGACACGAATCGAGACTGGGATTTGTCACTCCGTGTGACGGAGAGGTATCTCTGGGCCCACTCGGTAAGACATCATCATTATGAGCTCAATGTGACTAAGGAGTTAGTCACGGGATGATGTATTACGGAACGAGTAAAGAGACTTGGCGGTAACGATATTGAACAAGGTATGTGGATACCGACGATCGAATCTCGGGCAAGTACCATACCGATAGACAAAGGGAATTGTATACGGGATTGATTGAATCCCTGACATCGTGGTTCATCCGATGAGATCATCGTGGAGTACGTGGGAGCCAACATGGGTATCCAGATCCCGCTGTTGGTTATTGGCCGGAGAGGTGTCTCGGTCATGTCTACGTGTCTCCCGAACCCGTAGGGTCTACACACTTAAGGTTCGATGACGCTAGGGTTATAGGGAAAAGGTATACGTGATTACCGAAGGTTGTTCGGAGTCCCGGATGAGATCCCGGACGTCACGAGGAGCTCCGGAATGGTCCGGAGGTAAAGACTGATATATAGGAAGTCCAGTTTTGGTCACCGGAAAGTTTTCGGGCTCATCGGTATTGTACCGGGAGTGCCGGGAGGGTGCCGGAGGACCCCCGGGAGGGGGTGACGACCAAAGGACCTCATGGGCCCTTAGAGGAGGTGTGCCAGCCCATATTGGGCCAGCCAATACCTTCTAGAAAGGGCCCATGCGCCAGGGATCTGGAGATAGAGGCAAAAGGGATTTAAAAGGAGGACTCTCCCCCCCACTTCGGCCGAATCCCTCCTCCTTGGAGGAGGGGCCAAGCCAGCCCTCCCTCTCCTTCCTCCTATATATATGCAAGGGTTTGGGCAGGTTTGAGACGACGAACTCTTTCTCTCTCGCTGCAGCCCTATTCTGCTTCTTCCTCCTCCGAGTGCTTAGGCGAAGCCCTGCCGGGATACCTTGCTACTCCACCACCACCACGCCGTCGTGCTGCTGCTGGAGCTCTTCCCCAACCTCTCCTTCCTCCTTGCTGGATCAAGGCGTAGGAGACGTCACCGGGCTGCACGTGTGTTGAACGCGGAGGTGCCGTCCGTTCGGCACTTGATCGGATCTACCGCTATCTGAATCGCTGCGAGTACGACTCCATCAACCGCGTTCTTGTAACGCTTCCGCTTAGCGATCTTCAAAGGTATGAAGATCCAATCTCTCCCCACTCGTTTGCTGGTTTCTCCATAGATAGATCTTGGTGACACGTAGGAAAATTTTGATTTACTACTACGTCTTCCAACAGTGGCATCATGAGCTAGGTCTATGCGTAGAATCTATGCACGAGTAGAACACAAAGCAGTTGTGGGCGTCGATTTTGTTAATATGCTTGCCGTTACTAGTCTTATCTTGATTCGACGGTATTGTGGGATGAAGCGGCCCGGACCAACCTTACACGTACGCTTACGTGAGACCGGTTCCACCGCCTGACATGCACTAGTTGCATAAGGTGGCTAGCGGGTGTCTGTCTCTCCCACCTTAGTCGGATTGGATTCGATGAAAAGGGTCCTTATGAAGGGTAAATAGCAATTGGCATATCACGTTGTGTTTTTGGCGTAGGTAAGAAACGTTCTTGCTAGAAACCTATAGCAACCACGTAAAACTTGCAACTACAAATTAGAGGACGTCTAACTTGTTTTTGCAGCATATGCCTTGTGATGTGATATGGCCAGAAGGATGTGATGTGATGCATTGTGATGTATGAAATTGATCATGTTCTTGTAATAGGGTTCACGACTTGCATGTCGATGACTATGACAACCGGCAGGAGCCATAGGAGTTGTCTTATTTATTGTATGACCTGCGAGTCAATCATAAGCGCCATGTAATTACTTTACTTTATTGCTAAGCGTTAGCCACAGCAGTAGAAGTAATAGTTGGCGAGACAACCTCATGAAGACACAATGATGGAGATCATGATGATGGAGATCATGGTGTCGTGCCGGTGACAATGATGATCATGGTGCCCCGAAGATGGAGATCATAGGAGCAAGATGATATTGGCCATATCATGTCACTATATTGATTGCATGTGATGTTTATCATGTTTACATCTTATTTGCTTAGAACGACGGTAGTAAATAAGATGATCTCTCAATAAAATTTCAAGAGAAGTGTTCACCCTAACTGTGCACCGTTGCTAAGGATCGTTGTTCCGAAGCACCACGTGATGATCGGGTGTGATAGGTTCTAACGTTCGCATACAACGGGTGTAAGCCAGATTTACACACGCGAAACACTTAGGTTGACTTGACGAGCCTAGCATGTATAGACATGGCCTCGGAACACGGAAGACCGAAAGGTCGAACATGAGTCGTATAGAAGATACGATCAACATGGAGATGTTCACCATGGATGACTAGTCCGTCTCACGTGATGATCGGACACGGGCTAGTTGACATGGATCATGTGTCACTTAGATGACTAGAGAGATGTCTATCTGAGTGGGAGTTCATTGAATAATTTGATTATGTGAACTCGATTATCATGAACTTAGTCTAAAATTGCCTTTAATATCTATATTGTAGATCCAATGGCCAACGCAAATGTCAACCTCAATTTCAACGCGTTCCTAGAGAAAACCAAGCTGAAAGATGATGGAAGCAACTATACGGACTGGGTCCGTGGCTTGAGGATCATCCTCATAGCTTCCAAGAGATTGTATGTCCTTGATGCACCGCTAGGTGACCCACCCATTCTCCCAGCGGACCAAGACGTTACGAACGCTTGGCAGTCACGCTACGATGATTACTCCCTTGTTCAGTGCGGCATGCTTTACAGTTTAGAATCGGGGCTCCAAAAGCGTTTTGAGCAACACGGAGCATATGAGATGTTCCAAGAGCTGAAACTGGTTTTCCAAGCTCATGCCCGAGTCGAGAGATATGACATCTCTGACAAGTTCTTCAGCTGTAAGATGGAGGAGAACAGTTCTGGTAGTGAGCACATCCTCAAGATGTCTGGGCTTCACAACCGCTTGACTCAGCTGGGAGTTAATCTCCCGGATGACTCAGTCATTGACAGAATCCTCCAGTCGCTTCCACCTAGCTACAAAAGCTTTGTGATGAACTACAACATGCAGGGGATGGAGAAGTCCATTCCTGAGTTGTACTCGATGCTCAAATCAGCAGAGGTCGAGATCAGAAAGGAGCATCAAGTGTTGATGGTGAACAAGACCACTAGTTTCAAGAAAGGCAAGGGTAAGAAGAACTTCAAGAAGGACGGCAAAGCTGTTGCCGCGCCCGGTAAGCAAGTTGCCGGGAAGAAGAAGAACAAGAATGGACCCAAGCCTGAGACTGAGTGTTTCTATTGCAAGGGTACCGGTCACTGGAAGCGGAACTGCCCCAAGTATTTAGCGGATAAGAAGGACGGTAACGTTAAAGGTATATGTGATATACTTGTTATTGATGTGTACCTAACCAGCGCTCGTAGTAGCTCCTGGGTATTTGATACCGGTGCAGTTGCTCACATTTGTAACTCCAAGCAGGAGCTGCGGAATAAGCGGAGGCTGGCCAAGGATGAGGTGACGATGCGCGTCGGGAATGGTTCCAAGGTCGATGTGATCGCCGTCGGCACGCTACCTCTACATCTACCTTCGGGATTAGTTTTAAACCTTAATAATTGTTATTTAGTACCAGCTTTGAGCATGAACATTGTATCTGGATCTCGCTTGATGCGAGATGGCTACTCATTTAAATCCGAGAATAATGGTTGTTCTGTTTATATGAGAGAAATGTTTTATGCTCATGCCCCGCTGGTCAATGGTTTATTTTTGATGAATCTCGAACGTGATGTTACACATGTCCATAGTGTGAGTACCAAAAAGTGTAAAGTTGATAACGATAGTCCCACTTACATGTGGCACTGCCGTCTTGGCCATATTGGTGTCAAACGCATGAAGAAGCTCCATGCTGATGGACTTTTGGAGTCACTTGATTTCGAATCATTTGACACATGCGAACCATGCCTCATGGGCAAGATGACCAAAACTCCGTTCTCCGGAACAATGGAGCGAGCAACTGACTTGTTGGAGATAATACATACCGATGTATGCGGTCCAATGA
The DNA here is from genome assembly GCA_022496015.1 of Hordeum marinum. NCBI lineage: Eukaryota > Viridiplantae > Streptophyta > Magnoliopsida > Poales > Poaceae > Hordeum > Hordeum marinum. The sequence continues at coordinate 447,908,137 of CM039678.1, read as the reverse complement.
GTGTCGAGGCTCGTGGTGGCTACCGTTATGTTCTCACCCTCACTGATGACTTGAGCAGATATGGGTATGTCTACTTAATGAAACACAAGTCTGAAACCTTTGAAAGGTTCAAGGAATTTCAGAGTGAGGTCGAGAATCAACGTGACAGGAAAATAAAATGCCTACGATCTGATCGTGGCGGAGAATATTTAAGTCACGAGTTTGACACGCACCTTAGGAAATGTGGAATTGTTTCACAGCTCACACCGCCAGGCACACCTCAGCGAAATGGTGTGTCTGAACGTCGTAATCGCACTCTATTGGATATGGTGCGATCTATGATGTCTCTTACCGACTTACCGCTATCATTTTGGGGATATGCATTAGAGACTGCCGCGTTCACTTTAAATAGGGCACCATCTAAATCCGTTGAGACGACACCGTATGAATTATGGTTTGGAAAGAAACCTAAGCTGTCGTTTCTAAAAGTTTGGGGTTGCGATGCTTATGTGAAGAAACTTCAACCTGAGAAGCTCGAACCCAAAGCGGAAAAGTGCGTCTTAATAGGATATCCCAAAGAGACTATTGGGTATACCTTCTACCTACGATCCGAAGGCAAAGTCTTTGTTGCCAAGAATGGATCCTTTCTCGAGAAAGAGTTTCTCTCGAAAGAAGTAAGTGGGAGGAAAATGGAACTTGATGAGGTAATTGTACCTTCACTCGAACCGGAGAGTAGCGCAGCACAGGAAGTTGTTTCTGTGGAGCCTACACCGGCTAGAGAGGAAGTTAATGATGATGATCATGAAACTTCAGATCAAGTTGCTATTCGAAGGTCCACTAGGACACGTTCCGCACCAGAGTGGTACGGCAATCCTGTCCTAGAGATCATGTTGTTGGACAACGGTGAACCTTCGAACTATGAAGAAGCGATGGCGGGCCCGAATTCCGACAAATGGCTTGAGGCCATGAAATCCGAGATAGGATCCATGTATGAGAACAAAGTATGGACTTTGGTGGACTTGCCTGATGATAAGCGAGCCATTGAAAATAAATGGATCTTTAAGAAGAAGACTGACGCAGACGGTAATGTGATCGCCTATAAAGCTCGGCTTGTTGCTAAGGGTTATCGACAAGTTCAAGGAGTTGACTACGATGAGACTTTCTCACCCGTAGCGATGCTAAAGTCTGTCCGAATCATGTTAGCAGTTGCCGCATTTTATGATTATGAAATCTGGCAAATGGACGTCAAAACGGCATTCCTTAATGGCTTCCTCAAGGAAGAATTGTATATGATGCAGCCGGAAGGTTTTGTCGATCCTAAAGATGCTAACAAGGTATGCAAGCTCCAGCGCTCCATCTATGGGCTGGTGCAAGCATCTCGGAGTTGGAACATTCGCTTTAATGAGGTGATTAAAGCGTTTGGGTTTGTACAGGTTTATGGAGAACCCTGTATTTACAAGAAAGTGAGTGGGAGCTCTATAGCATTTCTTATACTGTATGTGGATGACATGCTGATAATGGGAAATAATATAGAACTCTTGGAAAGTATCAAGGCCTACTTGAATAAGTGTTTTTCAATGAAGGACCTTGGAGAAGCTGCTTACATATTAGGTATTAAGATCTATAGAGATAGATCAAAACGCCTCATTGGTCTTTCACAAAGCACATACCTTGAAAAGATATTGAAGAAGTTCAATATGGATCAGTCCAAGAAGGGGTTCTTGCCCGTGTTGCAAGGTGTGAGATTGAGTACGACTCAATGCCCGACCACGGCAAAGGATAGAGAAGAGATGAGTGCCATCCCCTATGCTTCAGCCATAGGCTCTATCATGTATGCCATGCTGTGTACCAGACCTGATGTGAACCTTGCCATAAGTTTGGTAGGGAGGTACCAAAGTGATCCCGGAGCGGAACACTGGACAGCGGTCAAGAATATCCTGAAGTACCTGAAAAGGACAAAGGACATGTTTCTCGTTTATGGAGGTGCCGAAGAGCTCGTCGTAAAGGGTTACGTCGATGCTAGCTTCGACACAGATCTGGACGACTCCAAGTCGCAAACCGGATACGTGTATATTTTGAATGGAGGGGCAGTGAGCTGGAGCAGCAGCAAGCAAAGCGTCGTGGCAGCATCTACATGTGAAGCGGAGTACATAGCTGCTTCGGAAGCAGCAAAGGAGGGAGTCTGGATGAAGGAGTTCATCACCGACCTAGGAGTGATTCCGAATGCGTCGGGCCCGATGACTCTACTCTGTGACAACACTGGAGCTATTGCCCTTGCGAAGGAGCCCAGGTTTCACAAGAAGACAAGACACATCAAGCGCCGCTTCAACTCCATCCGTGATTACATTCAGGAGGGAGACATAGATATTTTTAAAGTGCATACGGATCTGAATGTCGCAGTTCCGTTGACTAAACCTCTCTCACGAGCAAAACATGATCAACACCAGAATGCTATGGGTGTTCGATTCATCACAATGTAACTAGATTATTGACTCTAGTGCAAGTGGGAGACTGTTGGAAATATGCCCTAGAGGCAATAATAAATTGGTTATTATTGTATTTCCTAGTTCATGATAATTGTCTATTGTTCATGCTATAAATGTGTTAACCGGAAACCGTAATACATGTGTGAATACATAGACCACAACGTGTCCCTAGTGAGCCTCTAGTTGGCTAGCTCGTTGATCAATAGATGGTCTCGGTTTCATGACCATGGACATTGGATGTCGTTGATAACGGGATCACATCATTAGGAGAATGATGTGATGGACAAGACTCAATCCTAAGCATAGCACAAGATCGTGTAGTTCGTTTGCTAAAGCTTTTCAATGTCAAGTATCATTTCCTTAGACCATGAGATTGTGTAACTCCCGGATACCGTAGGAATGCTTTGGGTGTGCCAAACGTCACAACGTAACTGGGTGGCTATAAAGGTACGCTACGGGTATCTCCGAAAGTGTCTGTTGGGTTGACACGAATCGAGACTGGGATTTGTCACTCCGTGTGACGGAGAGGTATCTCTGGGCCCACTCGGTAAGACATCATCATTATGAGCTCAATGTGACTAAGGAGTTAGTCACGGGATGATGTATTACGGAACGAGTAAAGAGACTTGGCGGTAACGATATTGAACAAGGTATGTGGATACCGACGATCGAATCTCGGGCAAGTACCATACCGATAGACAAAGGGAATTGTATACGGGATTGATTGAATCCCTGACATCGTGGTTCATCCGATGAGATCATCGTGGAGTACGTGGGAGCCAACATGGGTATCCAGATCCCGCTGTTGGTTATTGGCCGGAGAGGTGTCTCGGTCATGTCTACGTGTCTCCCGAACCCATAGGGTCTACACACTTAAGGTTCGATGACGCTAGGGTTATAGGGAAAAGGTATACGTGATTACCGAAGGTTGTTCGGAGTCCCGGATGAGATCCCGGACGTCACGAGGAGCTCCGGAATGGTCCGGAGGTAAAGATTGATATATAGGAAGTCCAGTTTTGGTCACCGGAAAGTTTTCGGGCTCATCGGTATTGTACCGGGAGTGCCGGGAGGGTGCCGGAGGACCCCCGGGAGGGGGTGACGACCAAAGGACCTCATGGGCCCTTAGAGGAGGTGTGCCAGCCCATATTGGGCCAGCCAATACCTTCTAGAAAGGGCCCATGCGCCAGGGATCTGGAGATAGAGGCAAAAGGGATTTAAAAGGGGGAGATCCACCTCCCGTGTGGGAGGAGGACTCTCCCCCCCACTTCGGCCGAATCCCTCCTCCTTGGAGGAGGGGCCAAGCCAGCCCTCCCTCTCCTTCCTCCTATATATATGCAAGGGTTTGGGCAGGTTTGAGACGACGAACTCTTTCTCTCTCGCTGCAGCCCTATTCTGCTTCTTCCTCCTCCGCAATGCTTAGGCGAAGCCCTGCCGGGATACCTTGCTACTCCACCACCACCACGCCGTCGTGCTGCTGCTGGAGCTCTTCCCCAACCTCTCCTTCCTCCTTGCTGGATCAAGGCGTAGGAGACGTCACCGGGCTGCACGTGTGTTGAACGCGGAGGTGCCGTCCGTTCGGCACTTGATCGGATCTACCGCGATCTGAATCGCTGCGAGTACGACTCCATCAACCGCGTTCTTGTAACGCTTCCGCTTAGCGATCTTCAAAGGTATGAAGATCCAATCTCTCCCCACTCGTTTGCTGGTTTCTCCATAGATAGATCTTGGTGACACGTAGGAAAATTTTGATTTACTACTACGTTCTCCAACAGTTCCATGATGAACCCTGCCGCCAAGAGTCAGGCTACCTCCTCTCCAATCGCTTTACGCCGCTCCTCGTTGAAATGGCGGAGGAATTGCTTAATCGGTTTAAACTTAGGATCCACATTAAGGTGGTGCTCAGCGAACTCTCTTGGTACACCCGGCATGTCAGATGGCTTCCATGCAAAGATGTCCCGATTCTCATGGATGAATTCGATGAGCGCGCTTTCCTATGCGGGGTCCATGTTAGCCCTGATAGTGAACTGCTTGGATGAGTCTCCCAGAGTAAAATCCACCAGCTTCGTGTCATCTGTCGCAAACTTCAGGCATGGCTCAGACTCTGTACTGGGCTTCTTCAACGGAGTCATATCCGTCGGGTCAACTTTATCTTTGTAGAACTTAAGCTCTGCCTGTGCACAACTTGACTCTACATAAGCCATGTCTCTTTCCTCGCATTCAATGGCGACCTTCTAATCACCATGGTCTGTGATCGTTCCATTGAGAGCTGGCATCTTGAGCTGTAGATAGACATAACAAGGCCTGGCCATAAACTTTGCGAAAGACGGCTGACCAAACAGAGCATGATACGGGCTCTTAATTTTCACCACCTCAAACCACAAGGTCTCCACCCTATAGTTCTATTCATCTCCAAATGCTACTTCCAAGGCAATCTTCACCAGCCCATGGAAAATGGTCGATGACGGCTTAAGAGCCTTGTTAGTTAACTCCATCCGCTGGAAGGTGTCGTAGTATAGGATATTGATACTTCTACCACTGTCCATGAGCACTTTTGTGAACTTGTATCCTCCAACCTGAGGAGCAACCACCAGAGCTAGATGACCCGGATTGTCGACCCGTGGCGGGTGATCCTCCCGGCTCCACGTAATCGGGTACTCTGACCACTTTAAGTATCGTGGGAGAGCCGGCATGGCCGCATTGATCGCCCTGTTGTGCAGCTTCTGATCCCGCTTGTCCAGGCTCATAGTGAAGACATGATACTGCCCCCCACTAAGTTGTTTCGGGTTGGTGTGATATCTAAGTGGTTATTCAGTTGTTGACCACCATTGCCCTGCTACTGATGATTTCCTTGGTTTCCTCGATTATGATTGTTTTGACCTTGATAACCTGAACCTGACCCGCTAGCATCAAAACCGGCTCCTGAGCCACCCGGACCTGAACCACCTGACGGGCCGTTACCATTATTATGATTTTGACAAAGGGTGTGCTCCCGAAATTGGCGCATGATGTTGCAATCCTCCCAAGTGTGGGTGGCCACCTTATCCGGCCGGCTGTGCACCAGGCAAGGTCTGTTTAGCGCCTCTTCCAAGTTGTAAAGTGCAGGTGCCTTTTTTCTATTGAACGATGGCCAAAAGTTTTTGTTGCCCCTCGTACGACCATTCCCAGCATTGGTGTTTGCCACAAACTCTGACCCTCCATCCGAGTTCTTCCGCTTGCCTTGGCTGCGTTCCCAGCACCTCCCTGCTGGTTCTTACCATTGCCACCCCTCTTACCCTGAGCTGACTTCTCATCTTCAGAGTCTGGGTCTTTGGTAGTGTCTGAATCTGCATATTTGGTGAGAGCCATCATGAGCTCACCCATATCCTGACAAGAACGCTTCAACCGCCCAAGCTTCTGTTTCACGGGTACAAAGTGACAGTTCCTTTCCAAACTCAAAACCGCCTGGGACGCTGAAATATTCTTAGACGAGTGGATCACCGTCGAGACCCGCCGCACCAAATGATGGGCCGACTCACCTTCTTGCTGCACACAAAGATCCAGATCCACAATCGTCATTGGTTGCTTGCAGGTTCCCTTGAAATTCTTGATGAAGCATGCTTTCAACTCGGCCCAAGACGTGTTTGTATTGGGCAACAACCCCTTTAACCAAGTGCGGGTCGGTCCTTCCAACATCATGACGAAGTATTTCGCACAAACCGCCGTATTAACGTCCAGTATCTCCATAGAAAGCTCATAGCTTTCAATCCAAGCCTGTGGGGGCAGATCCGCCGTGTAATTGGGAACCTTCCGTGACCCTTTAAAGTCCTTGGGAAAACATGCACTCCTTATATCCGCTGTGAGATGCTGCACACCAAATCCCTTGGAAGAAGTGCTGACGGGGGTTGCCGGTGCCAACTCAGGGACCTCCGGGTAATCCATCACTGGAGTTGATCCTCGCTGAGCCCGACCCCTATCCATAGGACCCTAAATATCCATCCCACGCGTGTTGTTATTGGGCGGGTTCCGCCTCTGCTCACTGCTGGAAACCGCTGGCGACTCAATGCGCCGACTGTAGCAATGGCTATGAATCGGCATGGAGTGCACCCGGCTCCGGTTGTTTGTGTACCTCTCTTGGTGAGCCACTGTTGTCTGCAACAGGTTAATTGCATTCCTTGCCTCTTCAGCAAATGACGTTCCTTTAGCCAAGGGGAGGGCGTCAAGCCTGGCAGCCGCCGCTATCATGTTTTCCAACGGATTGGAATAATGGCCAGGTGGTGTCACAACGTGCCACTACAAAGGTTTGTTCCTCCGTGGTGGGTCTAACTTCCGCGGCACCTCTGCTGCCCTGGTCACCATTGGTGGCACACTTGGCCTGGCTCCAGGAGTATTGAAAAGATTCCGAGACTGAATAGGTAGTCCGACTTAAGTCCTTCTACACTGAACCGCCTCCAATGCCCGCTGTTCCAAGTCAAAACGGAGAGCCTCTGCCCTCAAACGCTTCGACTCAGCATTCACGTGAGCTTGCATTGCATTGATATCCTCTTGGGCTTAAGCCATTTGTCCCTTGATCCAGTTAATCTCAGTGTTGCGCTCCGCCTGATTCTTGGCTGTCACCTTTGTGGCCATCAGAGTCGCTAGCTCCTCCATGAGCTCCAGTAAAACTTGAGCCGACATCTTAGCAGGCTCCGCCACGGGTGGGGCCGCTCCAACCACTACTCCGAAAGTCGCACCGTTGGAAGCCCGCGCCGGGCCTGCCATGAACATGGCGGCTCGGCTCGGTGGGTCATAGGGCTCTAAAATACTGTCACCATCGGCATAGCCCCCTAGCCCGCCATCATGAAGTTGGTAGGTTGATTCCCCATCCTCGTTGAAGATCCTTCATCTAAGAAAGCCAAGGTCTCTCCCGACAAGGAATCCCCCGTGTCCTACGTAAAGCTGACGAAAACACTCTTCCGCCCGGGTTGAACATAGGCGGGTGTGGCATGCCGTGCTGGCTCGACAAGGTCGGTGCAGATGTTCGGCCCGGGTGTAGATCCATCTAGCTTGCCTATGAACACGAGCATCTTGCCAATGGGAACCCGATAGCCGTTCTCGATTGAGTCGGCTTCAAGCCCCCATCCTATGTTGGAGATTTGCCCTAGAGGCAATCATGTATGATGATATTTCCTATGTGTTTATGAATAAAGATAGTCCTTGGACACTATTAGTGATGTGTATTAATAAGTACGTGACTTGTTTGTGAGACTATGCATTGTATGATAACTATCCTAAATGGTCCCTAGTCGAAAGGGTTGTGTGGACGCGCAACTAATCAGACTAGCATATGACACGGTGGATGGTTCGGTCTCACTGACCATGTAGCATTGGATGCTAGCCGGATAATATGGACTTAGAAAGGTCTGGTCGGATTCGACATAGTCGGATCCGAGTCAAGATAAGGTCTGAGTTCGACAGACCCAACTATGAGACGCAACGATAGGTCATCTCTGAGTCTCTAGTACAACATACGTTCTATGTCCTAAGACCTGATGTAACATCCCCAAATTCCATTTTGGAATGTTATCAAATATAGCTATGCATCACCATCATCATTGTTTGAATGTATGAATTAGTTGAAATGCTTCTTCTGACTTTCTGAAAGTCCCTTTAAATTTGCAATATGTTGCTTTCACCTTATTAAAAACCTTGGAAAAAGTTCAAAATAAGAGGGAGGAACATGACACTCCACACCAGGGACTTCTTGGTGATTTATTTGACCAATAAAACCAGGGGTTATTTTTAAAAATATTTGCAAAAGATTTTAAAACCAAATAGGCAATTTTTGAAAATATTTTTTTAAAGTATTCAAATGACAGAATAAAAATGTTCAATAAATGGCATTATTCTTTTGTCAATTTTGATATATACTTTTCCTATATTTGGAATTATATTGAATGCATTAAAAGGCATTTTATTTCGCTGGAAATTAGAAAAGGAAAGATTTTAAAGCAATCGGGCCGACCCATCGCAGTTAATACCCGACTTACCTTAATACCGGCCGATCGACGCCCCGCAAACCCCTCCCTCTCTCTCACAGCGGGCCCCGCCCCGACCGTCTGCTGATTCTGGACGGTCACCGCCCTCCTCGCGCCCGCGACCCTTGCCGGCGATCTCTCCTTCGTCGGATCTCCCTCCCCTTCCTTTCCCTCGCTCTGCCTCGCCCCTATATAAGTGCGGCCACTCTTCGCATTCCGCCCCCCCAAAACCCCCTCTCTCCCTCGCCAGACCGCCGACGCTCGAGCTCGCCGGAGGTCGGACTCCACCGAAGCTTCCACCGCTCGTGGCCGTCGCCTCCCTCGCCCTCAGCCTCGTCCGGCACCACCACTCGACGCCGGACGCCAGCCGCCGTCGCTTGGACCCCTCCGACGCCTCCCTCGACCACCGGAGTGCCGCCCCGACGACTTCACCGCCTCGGCCTCGCCGGAGAACTTCCTCGCCGACGACCTCCTTCACCGTGAGCCCCCTCTCCCGCTCATGTTCGTTCGATCTGGATCCTACGATCCAGATTAGAACCTTTTAACCCACGAACCGTTTTTTCCTATGGATCGGTAGACCGCCGCAAACACCACCGCGCCTAAGCTAGCAACCAATAGGAATCTACCACGTAGCCTTAGCCGTTAGTTAGTTTTTTTTATTTTCTGTTTTGTTTTTAGAAAACAGAAACTTTTCTGATTTTGTTTTAGCTGTATCTTTTAAACCATTTAATGTTTTTAGTTAATTCCTTTTGCATTAGGTCACAAGTTACTTGTAGTTTATGTCTGTAGTTGTAGAATTCAAATTTGAACTCTAAAATTTGAATTTAATCAAATTTCCTCAAACTACTCAAATCTAAATAACTAGAGTTTAAAAATAGATTTTTGGATGAATCTTTTTGCTACTGCTTGGTATTAGATAGGAATGTCATCATGCTTAGTTTGAAGATTTTTAGGATACATTTGTTTAGTGTTTTAGCTAAAAACAGAATCTGCCTAGTGGTTAGTATAGTTAATTTAATTTAGATTTTAGCTAGTTTAAATCAGAATTGTTATATGTTGTTTTTAGTAGGTTCTGTTGTTTAAACATTAGGTGTTTTACTTGCTGATAATAATAATAATATAATTTGCTTAGTTTATTTCTATAATACAATAGGAATCTCTACTATTTTTCAACTAGGTATAATTTGATTAAACAAACTAGTTAGTAATAGTTTCCTTTAACAAAGTTTAGATAATTAAATTCTGTTTTCTAAGAAAAGTTTTAGTAAATTCTTTTCTGTTAGGAGAATTTTTTTATTAATAAAATTATAGTTTATTTCACTCTATGGTTAATAAACTCTAGCCCACTTCATGTAGTAGTGTTTATCGAAACTTTTAAAACCCTACTAAGATTTTTTTTCTTAACAAAACATTAATGGATTTAATTCTGTTTATTAATAAAATATTTCTATTGTTCTTTTCTGTCAAATATTGTTTTGTTAATACCAATAATTCTATGTTGTTAGTAGTAGTTTACCCATCAACTTTAGAAAACCCATACTATGTGTTGATCTTCTTTTCTTTTGATTGTGCATTGTCTTGTCTTGAGTGATTCTAGTTCATTCCTGATTTTTGTGAGTTACAATATTTTGATGTATGCTTATTGAGTGCTCTTGTTTGATTCGTTAGATCATCCGGAGTGCGAGGCTTGTTACCTAGAGTCCCTCGAGTACGAAGATCGTCAATCAGGCAAGTCACTTTGATCATGTATACCTATGTTTTATTGCATTAGTTCTTCCCTCACGCCAATTGCATGCAAAGTAGGTAAATTGGAAACTTGGTTACTTGCTGTAGTATCATGTGGTAGGTAACCCCCAACCCTTTGACACATTTGGCCCCGGGAAACGTTGTTTTACATTTTGCTATGCTATTAGTAGACGGGGTTGGTTGTGTGATGCATGAGAGTTGAGAGTTAATAATTTCAAGACCTACTATGATGTTTAAGACTTCAAGATTTCCAAGTTTTCAACATACCTCTGGGTGGATGATGGTTGAATGGCGCCCTGAAGAAACCAGTGGTTAGCCTAGGTGGTGCTGGAGATGTGCCAGTATTCACGCGGAAAGGTCCACCCAAGAACAAAGAGATGGATGGATGCTTCAAGACCCAAGGCTTACCTGCACAGCCACAAGTCATTATGGGCTCTGGCTTGGTTGGATATCGTGGTGACCCTGGATAGGCGGTGCTGTGAGATGTAGAAGAACGGTAGGAAAGGATCGGCACCGACAGAGTCGCAGGGAAACCCTTTAGAAGACCATGTTTTGGTCATCCGTTTCTCAAACACCCTGAAGTGCGAGAAATCAAACGGAGGTGACCAAATCTTGTGGGGAACGTCTGCAAAACTCTGCAGAGTACCCAAACCTAATCGATTAGCCGTGTCCACGGTCATGGACAGTTTGAGCCAAAGGAACTGAAACTTCCGGAACCCTCAACACAATTAATATGATGATGTGGGTATTAATAACTTAGGTATGAGAATTCGTTGGTGGAACCATCTCATTAATCAACCAACTTATTAATAATTTTGCTTAGCCCTCTCTTGATGTAGGAAAATTGGCTTTACGCAAAAACTTACTACCCCACCTGCCATATATGCATGTAGATTAGATGATTATCTTTTCACCCCCCTCTTGTGACTTTGCTGGCATATTCCATATGCTGACCTACACGGCTGCAACATATCATGTTGCAGAGTATTTTTCCGCCCAGGAGTGAGGATACGCTCTATGCTCGGTGAGATGCCCTTGGAGTTAGAAGGACTTCACTACCTTTGAAGCTTCCGCAAGATTTAGATATTCTCATGAGTTGGCCTTCAGCCACTTTATTGTAATCTTTATTGTAATAAAGGACTCGATATGAGATTTACGATAAATAAATGCTGTGTGATTTCCCTTTGATATATACATTGATGTACCATGTGTGTACCAGCATGATCTTGGGATGGTACGGAAACACCGGAGATTCGACCTTTCAGGTCGGGTCGCTACAGAAATGGTATCAGAGCACACGCTGATCGTAGGACGTAACCTCTAGGATTGGAAAAGCCTTAGGATTTATTTCTCTTTGTATTTAAAATTCTTATACTCTCATCTAGTCGTTTCTGACTTCCCTCCGATTATTTCAAAATTTATTGATGGCCACCTTCATCCCAGTGTTGATCACGGTGTTTTGCCAGCCTGACACAACGATGCCCTTTGGCAAGGAGCTGATGAGGATCATTAGGGACATGAGGATTGCTTTGTTGAGCATCACCAGGACTCCTATCATGTCTTTTCCACAAGACGGACGCTACAGGATGGAGGTGCACATCCCAGGGAAGACCTTTGGGAATCGGAAGGAACCCATCGACTTCAAGTTTGTGGCACCCAGCTGGATACTTGGGAGAGACATGGCCATTCATCGTGCCCTTGGACGTATTCAGGAGGAGTACAGAGGCGGAACCATTTCACCAGGACTCAGCATGGTTTGTCCCAGGGATGTCCATGGAAACATCATCAGCAACCCCACTGGAGACTCCACCATTTCCTATATCCAGACCTTGGATACGCACGTCAGGACCTTGGAGCTTCGGGTACGTGTCGATACGAAGACAATCAAGAGGCTGATGAATCGTGAGATTGACCTCGAAGCTGACTTACGGGAAGCCGAGTACGAGCATGAGTATGAAGTGAAGTATTTCTTAGAGAGGATCGACAAGCTGAACACTCGCATCGCAACTCTGGAGGAACAGATGGACATGGGTGAAAATCTTCACCCCGAGGGAGACTTGGCTCCTTTCATCAGCAACGATGATTACTATGAGGAGAGCACCACTAGAGGAGGCTCAGTCACCATGTACTTATGAGGACAACTTTAGTATGCCCCCATGTATCTTCATTTTCGTCGTTAAAGCGTAGGTCGATGTTTAGTTTGAATGGAGATTTGTATCTCGATGTGTGACTTTGAGTTGAATAAATGAATGAGTGTTTGATGTGATATGTTTGTGCATTGCATATGGGTAGTGATTTTCTTCCTAGGCCCTTGTTCTATTCTAATTCTCATCCCTCTGAAAACAACAAGTGGCCTCCACGACGTGAATCCGACTTCACTTTCCCGCCGGAACTCACCCAACTTCTCTAGTAGCAGAATGCACTGATGCAGCTATTGATTCAGAATCAGACCAACAACCAGAACAACAACAACCACCATCCACCTCAGGCTGATAACCTCACCCATTTTCTGAAACTGAATCCCCCAACCTTCTCCAGCAGCACTGAGCCCATTGTGGCAGATGACTGGCTCCATAAGATGGAGAGGGAACTCGTCACCGCTGGATGTACTGACGCTGAGAAGGTGCGCTTTGCCGCACATCAACTTGAAGGACTAGCAGCTTCATGGTGGGAGAACTACACCACCACATATCCTATTGCTGGTGTGACTTGGGAACAATTCAAGCTTGCTTTCCGCACCGCTAATGTCTTAGCTAGAGCCATGAGTCTGAAGAAGCGCGAGTTTCTCAACTTGTGCCAGGGTAATCGCTCCGTGGCCCCATATGTGGACGAATTTAGCATGTTGGCCCGTTATGCACCAGGAGATGTGGTCGATGATGTGGCCAAGCAGGAGAAGTTTCTGGAAGGACTTGACGATGAGTTGAGCATGCAGCTGGTAGTGGCTACCTTCAACAACTACCAAGAGCTGGTGGACAAGGCCCTCATCTTGGAGGGAAAACATCAAGAAATTGAGAACCGCAAGAGGAAGTATACTCAGGGGAAGTTCAACTCTGGAGCTCATGAGAAGCCCCGCCACTCCCCATACTCAGGGAATACCGGATCAGGGGCCGGTAAGTTTGGAAGGCACACTCATGCCATGCACAACCATGGAGGCCACAACCATGAAGGAAATGGGAATGCCCGTCCCAACCATGGCAACTTGAAGACTGACAATGGGAATGGGAACAACAACCAGCACCGTCACGCTCCTACTCAGAAGGATCTGAGCCACATCACTTGTTTCAAGTGTCAGAAGACAGGGCACTATGCTACTGAGTGTCCCCAGAGCAAGCAGGGAAATGGAAATGGCAACAACAATGGCAACTCAGCAACCAAGAAGCCCAACCCTTTTCCTCGTGCTCAGGTGAACCCCATTGATGTGGAGGAAGTCTATGATCAGCCCGAGACTGTGGTTGGTAAGTTTTTATTGCATTCACGTCTAGTTACAGTACTTTTTGATTCCAGTGCAACTCATTCATTCATATCAAGGGTAGTTGTGGAAAAGTATGGTTTGCCCACCAAAACCCTTAGTCAGCCCATTAAGGTCAGTTCCCCAGGAGGCATGATGATGGCAGGGATAGGATGCCATGCCTTGAAGCTCAATATAGGAAACCATGTTTTTCCCACCGACCTCATTGTCTTAGAGTCGCAGGGATTGGATGTAATCCTAGTCATGGATTGGATGACCAAGTATGAAGGAAATCTTCACTGTCCCAGCAAGTCTATTTCACTCACCACTCCGGAGAACAAGAGGATTAAGTATGTATCCCGACACACACAGATGAGTGCTCAGTTAAATTCTCTCACAAGAGTTGTTCAAGAGGAAGTACCTGTGGTAAAAGACTTTCCGGATGTATTCCCGAAAGAATTACCAGGCATGCCACCAAATAGAGAGATTGAGTTCTTGATAGAGCTAATACCAGGGACAACCCCAATTTCCAAGAGACCCTATCGGATGCCCGCAAATGATTTAGTGGAAATCAAGAAGTAGATTAAGGAGCTATTAGACAAGGGATATATTCGCCCAAGTTCATCACCTTGCGGAGCCCCAGTTCTTTTGGTGGAGAAGAAGGATAAAACCTTGAGAATGGTAGTCGATTATTGTGCCTTGAATGAGGTGACTATCAAGAACAAGTACCCTTTGCCGATGATTAATGACTTATTTGATCAGCTCGTAGGAGCCAAAGTATTCTCCAAGATCGATCTTCGATCAAGGTATCACCAATTGAAAATTCGTGAACAGGATATACCCAAAACAACTTTCACCACAAGGTATGGCTCGTATGACTATACCGTCATGTCTTTTGGTTTGACAAATGCTCCTGCCTACTTCATGAGTTTGATGAACAAAGTATTCATGGAATACTTGGAAAAGTTTGTCGTGGTGTTCATCGATGACATATTGATATTCTCCAAGAACGAGGAAGAACACAAGGAACATTTGCGTTTAGTTCTGGAGAAGCTGAGAGAGCATCGGTTGTATGCCAAGTTCAGCAAATGTGAATTTGGGGTGACGGAAGTCGGATTTCTTGGACATATTATTTCCGGAGAAGGAATAGCAGTAGACCCCGCTAAGGTTGAAGTAGTCATTGAGTGGAAGTCACCCACCTCAGTTAAGGAGATCCGCAGTTTCCTCGGACTTGCCGGATATTACCGGAGGTTCATTGAGAATTTCTCAAGCATTGCCAAGCCCATGACGGAGTTGTTGAAGAAAGAGTCTAAGTATAATTGACAAGGGGTTTGAATACTTTGAAAACTTGAATAGGATCCAATATGAAATGGATTCCAAAATTAATTTAGAGGCACTTTCAAATTCTTTTAAACTCCCAACTCATATTTCATATAATTTGAAGAAGTCATATTATCCTCTCTCATGAAAATCATTGAGTTGCATAAAGTTTCTAAGTTTGAAATATTTTCAAATGGGAATTCAAACCATTTTCAAATCCCTTTTCATTTCTTTAAATGGAAGAAGTCATGTCATCTTCACTCTGCGGTTTTTGTGATGAAATGAATTTGAATTCCTGGTGATCAAAATGCAGAGTGAAAGTTTTGGGAAAGTCATTTCATTCCCTCTCATCAAACTTTCAAAAGTTTCAAAAAGTTTCAAATTTCACTTACTTTCAATCACTCAAGCAAACAATCAATCATTCTAATATTTATTATAACATTCCAAAGTTTGGGATGTTACAAACCTACCACACTTAAAATGAATCTCGTCCTCGAGATTCGGAGGGGCTAGAAAGAAAAGGTTAGGGTTTGGGGGTCTTCTAACAAATCCATTGACCAAGAGGTGTGGGGTCTTCCAACAAATCCATTGACCTGGAAGTGTGGGTCTACCACACTTAAAATGGAAGTTACTGGTCTCTCAAAATTATGGTAATCCTGTGGGTACATCTGTCTGTTCACCTTCTTCATGATAGCTCCTTCGGTGATGCTCTTCCGTTTAAATCAAAATCTTGTGTTCTCATAACAACATGTATTTGCTCTGATACTGGGTCTTCTTAACTGATAGGTCTCATGTTCATTCTAAATAACTTATCGAAGATCTCATGGTGGTCTACCATTAGTGGTTACCCTGCAATGAAAATGGGTCTTGGCTTCATTCCTCACCGTAAAATTCCTACGTGTGACAGCAACTGTCATGTAAAAGGGGCTTCATCATACTGTTCTAAGGCTTAAACAAAAGTTTCAAAGAATGTCGTCTCTTTACTATGGGTAAGTCACTCAGATTTACCAATCCGAATAGCAAGAGAATGATAAGAGTAAGTCGTCATGGTGGCCAAGCCATGTCGCACTGAAATCATTACCTTGTATAAGGTTTAGTGAATCTCGTATTCTAACACTTGGTCTTCCTCACAAGCATTGCAGAAATTTCTCTTGTCAACGAACGAGGTTCGGATAAATCCCTTTTTTTCTGCAAGCCGAACAAAAAAACATCTATCGTTTCTTCACAACTCTAAGGTTTTCGTAAACTCCTAAGAAATCGTTTGCTGATCAGTCGTAGCTTCTTCCAAGTTGCTTCCTTCACAAAGGTGGGGCTTGATCCTTATCAATCCTGAGGTTAGTGTCTTGTGGGTTCACTTGAATACTTGGATAGCTTTAACTCACTCCTAGGGTTACGATCGTTCCATATACCAGCATTTCCTTCAGTTCAATACATCATGCCCTTGAGGTAACAAATCACAGACTTGTTATTATCTGGATTCCACTCTGTGGAATTTCATTTTCCTTTCCATGGGTCTGTTTATCCTTGGGTATGGTTTCATCACAATCATTCCTTTTCTCAATATTCCAACTTCAAAGACCCGTTGTCACAAAGGTTATCATCCAGATAGTTTGAGGTGGTTACACATTCTCTTCACCTGTATTCACTTATCCAAACTCCTTAACATGAATGGTATTCTCTTCATTCTTTTGTCCCTGTGGTTGCTACCACACTTAAAATGAAATGCACGCATGCTTGCATAGACCATATTTTCTCATATCCTCGAAAATGGTAAGAGATATTTGTTCATGTGGTAACAACTCATGTAATACAACATAAGATAAATCATGACACCATAAATTCCATTGATCTCATGAACTTATTAAAACTCTGAGGCTTCCGTTACAAGATAAGCTTATGAAAAACAAAGGTGCTTCATGATACAGGTATTTCCATCTTCAAAACTTAACTATCCCATTCTAGCTTTCTTCTCATATTCAATCCTTGGTTACATCCTCAATCACTTCGTAAAACTCCTAGAAAGTACTTTATTACAAATGCTGCCATCCACATAGTTTGGTATGGTCTAGCATCAACTCCCAACTTTATTCATTTATCCCTCCATGGAGATATTTTAGTACCACTGGAACTTCGCGATGTGCTCCTTGAAATCATCCATCTTTTCCTTGATCAGGGTGGACATGAGCTTAATCTCCATCATCTCTGTATGCACCTCTTGTAGGTATTCCTAAGTATGACGGAGTCTTGCTTCAAGTATTTCTCCAATCTGGTGTATGGCTTCCATGGCAGCTTCACGAACAGCGTCAAAGAAAATTGCTCGTGGTACACGAGATATGTAAAAGTATTGTCCCATAGTCTTTGGGAAAACTTCTTTCACACGGTGGAGGTGTACCTCCACAT
Source organism: Hordeum marinum (assembly GCA_022496015.1). Classification (NCBI taxonomy): domain Eukaryota; kingdom Viridiplantae; phylum Streptophyta; class Magnoliopsida; order Poales; family Poaceae; genus Hordeum; species Hordeum marinum. The sequence goes on along the minus strand of CM039678.1, from coordinate 447,890,765 downwards.
ACCAGAGTTCCACTCCATTATCCATGAATGGGTAGCCTTTGTATACTGCATCTCCTTCCAGATGGATGTGCTTCATCATATCCTTCAGGATCCTTGGGTAATCATGGTCACTAGTCAGAGTCATGATCGTCTCCGGGCCTTTGAGGAAAGACTCATAAAGGGTGCTCATCTGCAGGTGTCAGAAAAGGTACTCAAAATTAACATATGTTTTCTTCTTGGGTAAGCATCCATGTTATCCAAAACCAAGCTTCAAATTCACTTCCCAACATCTTACGGAGTATTGTCATCCTTAAAACAAAATGGGTTTTCCGTTTACCATACTCCAGTTATCTCCTGGTACTTTAGCAAAATCCAAGGTTATGCATCAACAACTCATTTTCATCCATGTTTTGATTCCATACTTCTATCTCCAGCTGGGTCATTGGTAAGTCAAAACTTCATTTCACCATCTATTGGGTTCAAGGTTTTGGGGATGAGATGAGTAAGAGAGAGAAAGGAGGGGATACACACAATACAAACAATGGTTTTGAAAATAGATTTTTGTTGTGGCTGTCGAAAATTACACACAAATGAAAACTCGCAAATCATCGTATCTAACATAAGTTTACATCAGGGGTTTGGTCTTCTAGGGCGTAATATCTTGGAAATTCTTCATGGTCTTCAATTTCTTCAGATCTGTATAATCTTCGATCCTTGTGTAGCTCTTTCCATAATGGTCAAGGGACAAGGGTATTATCTAACTTTTTGATAAAACTCAGAAGGGATGAGAAGTAGAAGGTCTTTTGAAAACAAAGTTTTCAAGAAATCATTTCCTAAGGGCTTTCTAGTTTCTAGGGTCACGTCCTACAGTCAACATGTGCTCTGATACCATTTTCTGTAGCGACCCGACTCAAAACGAGTCAAGCCTCTGTGTGTTCTGTGCCATCCCTGGATCAGTATGCTGGCACACACAGTACGTCAATGTATATATCAAAGTGCAATCACATGTAAATAACGTAAAACTGATATATACCTTAAAACAGCAGCGTATACAGTCAACGGGAGTGGAGTCCCAATAACACCAACGGCAAGTTGAGTGCAGACCGTAACCCTGAATCGTACTCTTACCCGTCGTAGAAGAGTATCTGCAACATAAGAGGTTGCAGCCGTGTAGGTCAGTACATTGAATGTACCGGCAAGATCACCATGGTAGAACAGAAGAATAAAGACTATTCTATATGCAAAGGCTTTGTGGCTCTGTGTCTAAGTTTTTGCATAAAAGCTGATTTTATTTTCCTACAACAAAAGGAATATCAGGAATTTCACTATGGAGTTACCTATCATGACATGGTTCCGCCAACCAATGTCTCAATGCCCATAAGTATCATTAAGTTGCCCACAATTAGTTATCAGTCCAGTGTTTAGAGTTCAAAGGTAGATCCAAGTCTAGAAGCTCAAATTTTCCGTAACCGGGGACACGGCTAATCGATTAGGTTTAACTCTGTAGAGTGTTGTGTACTTTACCCACAAGATTCTTTCCCTCCTGGTAAGTCCTCGCACTGCCTGGTGTTTGAGAACAGGATGAAAGAAACATGGTCTTTCCAAGTGTTTACCTGACTGTCCGACAGTGCCCATCCAATCCTAACGTCGACTACATCTCGTAGCACTGCCCAGCAGAGTCACAACAAAGATCAACCAAGCCAGAGCCCATAATGACTTGTGGCTACACAGGTAAGCTTCCGGGCATAAAGTATTCATCCTTCTCTTTGAGTCTGGGTGAAGCTTTCCGCAAGATGTCATGGCGCTTCTCCATGCATCCCGGCCACTCACTGGTTTCTCCAGGGTGCCCAATCAACCATCCTTCACCCAGTAGTGTGTATTGAAAAACTTGTCTTCTCGAGTCTTGAAGTCTTGAGGTCTTGAAGATGCAGGACTTGAAGATGTCTTCATGAAGTTGTCGTCTTGACGTAGAGTCCTTCTTCACACCACTCACGAACACTCATACCAATCCCCGTCTACTTTAGCATAGCATAAAAATAACTAACGTTCCCGGGGCTTTAGTAACCAGTGGTGGGTTCCTACCTCATGCATTCTACTCAACTACAAGAATTTCAATAACACTACGGGAGGGATTCGTTGAATGATGTCACTACATGCAAATAAAAACATGGGTATGAAATAGATGGTCAAAGTGAACTTGCCTGTACTGTTGATGAAGAGAAAGATCGCTCTCAGAAATAACTTGATAGACTATTCGTCACTCTCCGATGAAAATCTATATAGCAAACATTGCATTCATAAGCAATCATACTAGCAATCAATTCTAACAATCACAAGATAACACAAGAAACAAAACCAACAAGGTTGATGAAGGAAATACTTAAGACAAAAGTTAAAATCAAGAAAGTTTTCAAGAACACAACTAAAATAGTTTTCCCTTACAAACAACTATTTTCAATAGTAACAAAACAATAACAAAGTAAAATATAACAAAAGGATTTTAGTAAATATTTTACTAGCAAAAAGAATTACTTTTTGAAGAACAAGTAAAACTATGAAAGCAACATCCTAAACAACAAGAGTGTTTGCCTAATAAACTTAACTACAAGCACAACCATAAACTAAGAGAAAACAAATTATGAAACAACTAAGTTAACATAAAGTAATTAATAAAAATCTTTATTACAAAACAGAATTAGATCATCTAAAACTTTGTGAAAATAATCTCTACTAAAACTAAGTTGTTTTATAACACATTACCTAATGAAAATAATATATTTTCCTAGCATAAGATTGCAAAACTAAATCATTTTTTTATTAAAAAACATTTCTTAACAGAAAAGATTACTAAAAACTTTATTTGAAAACAGAATCTAATTATATAAAACTTTAGTTAAAAGAATTTGCTTGTAATCAACTATACCTATTTGAAAAAAAAGGTATAGGTCCCTACCATGAAAATTTATAAACTAAACAAATTAACTTTTGTTAACAGCAAGTAAACTACTAAAGTTTGGAACAACAAACCTAAATGAAAATCTAAAACATAATATAAATCATATTCAGATTTTCTAAATAAAACAAGGTAATTCAAACTAATTAAACAAATAGGAACAAATCAGATTCTGTTTTTTTAGTTAAAAACCTAATCAAATTTATTCTAAAAATTCTCAAACTTTACCTACTGATAACTAATATCACTAGTGTCAAGTAGCAAAAAGAATCAACTCAAAATTCATTTTAGAACTCAAGATATTCAGAAAACCAAATTTAACTCAAATCTGTTTAAAATTCAAATTTATATATTCAAACATAGTCAAATTTGGTATCTGCAGAAACTAGAACAAATTTTTGACCTAATGCAAAAAAAATAAATTAAAAAAATTAAATAGTTTAAAATATATAAAGAAAATAAAATCAGAACTATTCTGGAAACAGAAATTAAAACAGAAAAGAAAAAATTTGTTTCTAACGGACAGGGGGTGCTACGTGGCGCTATCCTATTGGCTGGCTAGCGCATGCGTTGGGTGGTTTCGAGCAGGCGACCAATTGGAAGGGGAAAATGGTTCGGGAAAAAGGGCTTCTAATCTTGGCCGTTGCGTCTTGATCCGATGGACGGGGAGGACTCACCGTGGATGGAGTCGCCGGCGAGGGGGCTTCCGACGGTCCGGGGCGGCGAAGATGTCGGCGAGGAGCTCCGGTGGTAGTTGGGGGCGAAGGAGAGCTTCAGGAGACGGCGGTGAAGCTCCGGTGACTTGTGGTGGGGTCGGAGGGGCAAGGGGAGATCCGAGGTGACCGGCACGGCGTGGGGAAGGCTTCGGTCGGCAGTAGCTCCGGCGAGGGGAAATGGCGCCGTTCTGGCGATGGGAGAGAGGGGACGGGGTGGGAATGGAGAGGGGGAGCGGTGGCTCTTATATAGGCCAGAGGGGGAGCGAGGAATGGAAGGGGGAGGGGATTCCGGCGAGGAGGAGGTCGCGGCGGCGGCGCGCGCGGGAGGAGGGGTGACCGGCGTGTAATCATCGGGCGGTCAGGTGGGACCCATTGTCAGCGAGGGTAGGGAGCGCGTGGAGCTGTCGGTCGGCCAGGATTCAGGGGTTCGGCATTAAGTGGAGGTGGGCCGGCCCGATCTGTTTCAAATTCTTTCCATTTTAAATATACAGAGGCAATCAAAAGTCTTTAATGCAAATAATCTAGCTCCAAAAATAGGATTATTATATATCAAAATCGTCAGAATAAAATATGCCATTTAATGAACATTTTTATTGTGTTATTTGAACATTTTGAAAAAATATTATTTTCAGAAATTGCCTAATTTGCTTTGTTTACTTTTGCAAATATTTTTCAAATAACCCTAGGGGTTTTATGGTTTCAAAAACTTCACAAATAACCCCCTGTTTGGAGTGTCATATTTACTCCTCTCAAATTTTGACAAGGGGTTTGAATACTTTGAAAACTTGAATAGGATCCAATATGAAATGGATTCCAAAATTAATTTAGAGGCACTTTCAAATTCTTTTAAACTCCCAACTCATATTTCATATAATTTGAAGAAGTCATATTATCCTCTCTCATGAAAATCATTGAGTTGCATAAAGTTTCTAAGTTTGAAATATTTTCAAATGGGAATTCAAACCATTTTCAAATCCCTTTTCATTTCTTTAAATGGAAGAAGTCATGTCAACTTCACTCTGGGTTTTTTGTGATGAAATGAATTTGAATTCCTGGTGATCAAAATGCAGAGTGAAAGTTTTGGGAAAGTCATTTCATTCCCTCTCATCAAACTTTCAAAACTTTCAAAAAGTTTCAAATTTCACTCACTTTCAATCACTCAAGCAAACAATCAATCATTCTAATATTTATTATAACATTCCAAAGTTTGGGATGTTACACTGAAGCCAGTTTCCAGGAGTTGAAGAAACATTTGGTCACAGCCCCAATGTTGATTCTGCCAAATATTCGGAAGGACTTCCAGGTTTATTGTGATGCTTCACGTCAAGGACTTGGAGGAGTACTCATGTAAGATGGAAAGGTTGTAGCTTATGCATCCAGACATCTACGACCTCATGAGTTGAATTATGCCACCCATGATTTGGAACTAGCAGCCGTAGTGCACGCACTCAAGACCTGGAGACATTTCCTTGTCGGAAATAGTTGTGATGTTTACACTGATCATAAGAGACTGAACTATATCTTCACGTAGAAAGGGTTGAACCTCAGATAGAGGAGATGGTTAGAGTTAATCAAGGACTATGACATGAGATTACATTACAATCCAGGAAAGGCCAATGTTGTGGCAGATGCTTTGAGTCGGAAGAGTTATGTGAACACCCTCATAGCCGGAGGATTACCCCAGGAGTTAACCAAAGATCTCAGAGAGCTCCGGCAAGAGATAGTTCATCACAGGATTACTCCAACCTTTGCCGATACCCGAGTGGAAATGGGAAAAGCTTGGTATGGACTTCATCACAGGATTACCCAGGACCCGTTCAGGTTATGATTCCATCTGGGTAGTGGTCGATCGCTTGACCAAGGTGGCTCATTTCATTCCAGTGAAAACCACCTATACCAGTGCTAAACTAGCCAAGATATATATGACCAGGATCGTATGTCTGCATGGAGTTTCGAGGAGTATCGTGTTAGATAGAGGAACAAAATTTACCTCAAAGTTTTGGCATCAGCCACATGAAACTTTGGGTACAAGACTGGAGTTCAGTACAGCTTTTCATCCGCAGACCGATGGACAGACTGAGAGAATCAACCAGATTCTGGAGGACATGTTGAGAGCCTGTGCGCTAGACTATGGGTCCAGTTGGGATGACAACTTACCTTACGCAGAGTTCTCGTACAACAACAGTTATAGACCAGTCTGAAGATGGCCCCTTTCCAAGCTTTATACGGAAGGAGGTGCAGAACACCATTGATGTGGGATGGTGTCGGAGACCGAAAACTGTTTGGTCCCGACCTTATCCAAGATTCTGAAGAGAAAGTCAAGCTGATTGGTGACAGGCTCAAGATAGCTCAATCTCGACAGAAGAGTTATGCTGACAGCAAACACAAGGAAGTGACGTATGAAGTGGGAGACCGAGCATATCTTCGTGTGTCCCCACTTCGAGGAATCAAGAGGTTTGGTGTTAAAGGAAAGTTAGCACCCAGATTCATAGGCCCCTACAAAATTCTTGAACGTAGAGGCGAAGTTGCATACAAGCTGGAATTGCCAGAAGGATTGTTCGGAGTTCATGATGTGTTCCATGTGTCCCATCTGAAGAAATGCCATGCTGAGATGGCTGATATTCCCTTGAGAGACACAATGCCCCTAGAGGCCATACAGCTTGACAATAATCTGACTTACGAGGAGAAGCCTGTCAAGATCCTCGAGGCTGACAATAGAGTTACCCGCAGCAGGATCATCATGTTCTGTAAGGTTTTGTGGAGTCACCACACCGAGGAAGAAGCCACCTAGGAACGTGAAGAAGATCTTTGTAGAGACCACCCGCACCTATTTTCTAGCCAACCCGAATCTCGAGGGCGAGATTCATCTTAAGGTGGGTAGGTTTGTAACATCCCAAAATTCCATTTTGGAATGTTATGAAATATAGCTGTACATCACCATCATCATTGCTTGAATGTATGAATTAGTTGAACTGCTTCTTCTGAATTTCTGAAAGTCCCTTTCAATTTGCAATATGTTGCTTTCACCTAATTGAAAACCTTGGAAAAAGTTCAAAATAAGAGGGAGGAACATGACACTCCACACCAGGGATTCTTGGTGATTTATATGAACAATAAAACCAGGGATTATTTTAAAAAATATTTGCAAAAGCTTTTAAAACCAAATAGGCAATTTCTAAAAATATTTTTTTTAAAGTATTCAAATGACAGAATAATAATGTTCAATAAATGGCATTTATTCTTCTGTCAATTTTGATATATACTTTTCCTATATTTGGAATTATAGTGAACGCATTAAAAGGCATTTTATTTCGCTGGAAATTAGAAAAGGAAAGATTTTAAAGCAATCGGGCCGGCCCACCGCAGTTAATACCCGACTTACCTTAATACCGGCCGACCGACGCCCCACAAACCCCTCCCTCTATCTGACAGCAGGCCCCGCCCCGACCGTCCGCTGATTCCACGCGGTCACCGCCCTCCTCGCGCCCGCGACCCTCGCCGGCGATCTCTCCTTCGCCGGATCTCCCTTCCCTTCCTTTCCCTCGCTCTGCCTCGCCCCTATATAAGTGCGACCACTCTCCGCACTCCGCCCCCCAAAACCCCCTCTCTCCCTCGCCAGACCGCCGACGCTCGAGCTCGCCGGAGGTCAGACTCCACTGAAGCTTCCACCGCTCGTGGCCGTCGCCTCCCTCGCCCTCAGCCTCGTCCGGCACCACCACTCGATGCCGGCCGCCAGCCGCCGTCGCCTGGACCCCTCCAACGCCTCCCTCGACCCCTGGAGCACTGCCCCAACGACATCACCACCTCAGCCTCGCCGGAGAACTTCCTTGCTGGAGACCTCCTTCTCTGTGAGCCCCCTCTCCTGCTCATGTCCGTTCGATCTAGATCCTACGATCCAGATTAGAACCTTTTAATCCATGAACCGTTTTTTCCTATGGATCGGTTGACCACCGCAAACACCAGCGCGCCTAACCTAGCAACCAATAGGAATCTTCCACGTAGCCTTAGCCATTAGTTAGGTTTTTTTAATTTTCTGTTTTGTTTTTAGAAAACAGAAACTTTTCTGATTTTGTTTTAGTTGTATCTTTTAAACCATTTAATGTTTTTAGTTAATTCTTTTTGTGTTAGGTCACAAGTTACTTGTAGTCTATGTATGTAGTTGTAGAATTTCAATTTGACCTCTGAAATTTGAATTTAACCAAATTTGCTCAAACTACTCAAATCTGAATAACTAGAGTTTGAAAATAAATTTTTGTATGAATCTTTTTGCTACTGCTTGGTATTAGTTGGGACTGTACTCATGCTTAGTTTGAAGATTTTTAGGATAGATCTGTTTAGTGTTTTAGCTAAAAAAAGAATCTGCCTAGTGGTTAGTATAGTTAATTTAATTTAGATTTTAGCTAGTTTAAATCAGAATTGTTATATGTTGTTCTTAGTAGGTTCTATTGTTTAAACATTAGGTGTTTTACTTGCTGATAATAATAATATAATTTGCTTAGTTTATTATTATAATACAATTGGAATCTCTACTATTTTTCAACTAGGTATAATTTGATTAAACAAACTAGTTAGTAATAGTTTCCTTTAAGAAAGTTTAGATAATTAAATTCTGTTTTCTTAGAAAAGTTTTAGTAAATTCTTTTATGTTAGGAGAATTGTTTTATTAATAAAATTATAGTTTATTTCACTCTATGGTTAATAAAGTCTAGCCCACTTCATGTAGTAGTCTTTATCAAAACTTTTAAAACCCTGCTAAGATTTTTTTTCTTAACAAAACTTTAAATGGATTTAATTCTGTTTATTAGTAAAATATTTCTATTGTTCTTTTCTGTCAAATATTGTTTTGTTAATACCAATAATTCTATGTTGTTAGTAGTAGTTTACCCATCAACTTTAGAAAACCCAAACTATGTGTTGATCTTCTTTTCTTTTGATTGTGCCTTGTTTTGTCTTGAGTGATTCTAGTTCATTCCTGATTTTTGTGAGTTACAATATTTTGATGTATGCTTATTGAGTGCTCTTGTTTGATTCATTAGATCATCCGGAGTGCGAGGCTTGTTACCTAGAGTCCCTCGAGTACGAAGATCATCAATCAGGCAAGTCACTTTGATCATGTATACCTATGTTTTATTGCATTAGTTCTTCCCTCACGCCAATTGCATGCAAAGTAGGTAAATTGGAAACTTGGTTACTTGCTGTAGTATCATGTGGTAGGTACCCTCCCTCAACCCTTTGACACATTTGGCCCCGGGAAACGTTGTTTTACATTTTGCTATGCTATTAGTAGACGGGGTTGGTTGTGTGATGCATGAGAGTTGAGAGTTAATAATTTCAAGACATACTATGATGTTTAAGACTTCAAGATTTCCAAGGTTTCAACATACCTCTGGGTGGATGATGGTTGAACGGCGCCCTGGAGAAACCAGTGATTAGCTTAGGTGATGCTGGAGATGTGCCAGTATTCACGCGGAAAGGTCCACCCAGGCACAAAGAGATGGATGGACGCTTCAAGACCCAAGGCTTACCTGCATAGCCACAAGTCATTATGGGCTCTGGCTTGGTTGGATATCATGCTGACCCTGGACACGCGGTACTACGAGATGTAGAAGAACGGTAGGAAAGGATGGGCACCGACAGAGTCGCAGGGGAACCCTTTAGAAGACCATGTTTTGGTCATCCGTTTCTCAAACACCCTGAAGTGCGAGAAATCAAACGGAGGCGACCAAATCTTATGGGGAACGTGTGCAAAACTCTGCAGAGTACCCAAACCTAATCGATTAGCCGTGTCCACGGTCATGGACAGTTTGAGCCAAAGGAACTGAAACTTCCGGAACCCGTAACACAATTAATATGATGATGTGGGTATTAATAACTTAGGTATGAGAATTGGTTGGTGGAACCATCTCATTAATCAACCTACTTAGTAATAATTTTGCTTAGCCCTCTCTTGATGTAGGAAAATTGGCTTTACGCAAAAACTTACTACCCCACCTGCCATGTATGCATGTAGATTAGATGATTATCTTTTCACCCCCCTCTTGTGACTTTGCCGGCATATTCCATATGCTGACCTACACGGCTGCAACGTATCATGTTGCAGAGTATTTTTCCGACCAGGAGTGAGGATACGCTCTACGCTTGGTGAGATGCCTTTGGAGTCAGATGGACTTCACTACCTTTGAAGCTTCCGCAAGATTTAGATATTCTCATGAGTTGGCCTTCAACCACTTTATTGTAATCTTTATTGTAATAAAGGACTCGATATGAGATTTACGATTAATAAATGCTATGTGATTTCCCTTTGATATATACATTGATGTACCGTGTGTGTACCAGCATGATCTTGGGATGGTACGGAAACACCGGAGATTCGACCTTTCAGGTCGGGTCGCTACACGTGAGCTGGCGCATGTACTCGGGATGGTGACAGACTTGCTTTGGGCTGACCAAACACTACTTCGTGACTGGTAAGTTACAAAGGTAGGTTTCGGGCTAGTCTAGACCCATGCTGCGAGACATAGTCGAGCAAGATGGGATTTGCCCCTCCTACCAGGAGAGATATACTCTGGGGCCCCACGGGTGATCCAATGCATGACCATGCAATGAGGATTATGAGATAATCCAAAGTGTTGGTCAGATTTACCGAAACGAGAAAGAGGTCATGCTTCCACAAGGATGACCATGTCGCCTTGTGCATGACAACATATATCGTGTGGCAAAGGGAACAAAAATGTGAAGTACTGGTTCACCTAACCAGCTTCATCGGACACTTGGAGTCGGCACATCTTGCTAGAGGCCGCTACCGACCGGTCGAGTCGGATGCCATCTAACTCGCGACCAAGTGGACGAGAACCTAAAGGGTCACACGCTTAAGGGAAGTAACATGTGGGCTTTAGGATTCGTGCGAGGCCCAAGAGTTGAGCCCGCGTCAGATTCCTATATATAGTGGAGGTGCGGCACACCCATCCGGTTGATCGCTTCGGCGTCGTCATTAGGGCTTTGTGTGAGTTGCAACTAGCTACCTCCACTCGCTGCCACCGACCATGTGATCGGACCTAGCAGTCCGCCGCACGGGTGTTCCTCCTGCACACGGGGATACCTTTAGAGGCGGTGCACTTGCGCCGCTCCGGCGAACCTGTACGTGGGTTCTGGCGACTGGCTGTTCGAGGGAGATCGAAATGGCTATTCGAGGGAGATCGGACGAGGAGGAGACGGACCACACAAGCGCGCTGCCCCAACTCTACTTCTGCTACACGGCACTACGTGTCTAGTGGTAACAATCTATGATCCATCTCTATAGCATGTTCTTGGATGTTCTACGCGTAGGAAATTTTTAATTTGCATGCGATGCACCTACGGTAGAACCCAACAGTGGTATCAGAGCCTCTGTCATAGGATTTGGATTCAGATCGAATGCATATTTGATATATGGAGGTGATGTTAGAAATATGCCCTAGAGGCAATAATAAATTAGTTATTATCATATTTCCTTGTTCATGATAATTGTTTATTATCCATGCTATAATTGTATTGATCGGAGACTTAAATGCATGTGTGGATACATAGACAAAATCATGTCCCTAGTATGCCTCTAATGGACTAGCTCGTTGATCAAAGGATGGTTAAGGTTTCCTAGCCATGGACATGAGATGTCATTTGGTAATGGGATCACATCATTAGGAGAATGATGTGATGGATAAGACCCAAACTACAAACATAGCATATGATCGTGTCAGTTTATTGCTACTGTTTTCTGCATGTCAAGTATATGTTCCTATGACCATGAGATCATGCAACTCACGGATATCGGAGGAGTGCCTTGTGTGTATCAAACATCGCAACGTAACTGGGTGACTATAAAGGTGCTCTACAGGTATCTCCGATGGTGTTTGTTGAGTTGGCATGGATCGAGACTGGGATTTGTTACTCCGTGTGACGGAGAGGTATCTCAGGGCCCACTCGGTAATACAACATCACAACAAGCCTTGCAAGCAATGTGGCTAAGTGTTAGTCATGGGATCTTGTATTACGGAACGAGTAAAGAGACTTGCCAGTAACGAGGTTGAATTAGGTATGGAGATACTGACGATCGAATCTCGGGCAAGTAACATATCGAAGAACAAAGGGAACGTTATACGGGATTAACTGAATCCTTGACATAGAGGTTCGACCGATAAAGATCTTCGTAGAATATGTAAGAACCAATGTGGACGTCCAGGTCCCGCCAGTGGTTATTGACCGTAGAGGTGTCTCGGTCATGTCTACATAGTTCTCGAACCCACAGGGTCTGCACACTTAAGGTTCGGTGACGTTTCGGTAGTGTAGAGTTATGTATGGTGGTGACCGAAGGTTGTTCGGAGTCCCGGATGAGATCCCGGACGTCACGAGGAGCTCCGGAATGTTCCGGAGGTAAAGATTCATATATAGGATGTCCCAGTTTGGTCGCCAGAAAAGTTTCGGGCTCATCGGTAGTGTACCAGGAGTATCGGTAGTGTACCGGGAGTGCCGGTAGTGTACCGGGGGACCTCCGGGAGGGGTATGTCGACCCCAAGAGGTCCATGGGCTGTGGGAGAATAATAACCAGCCCTTAGTGGGCTGGGAAAACAGCCACAAAGGCCCATGGTGCAGGAGAGAAAGTCCTAAAGCAAAAAGTGGAAAATCAGCCAATAGGAGGCAATCCTACTCCAACTAGGATTGGAGGTGAAGTAGGATTGCTCCCACCTCCTATTTCGGACAACCCAAAGGCCTTGGCTGCCTCTCCTCTGCTCTCCTCCTATATATACTAGTGGATTGGGTGGTTTTTGGACAGAATTTCCGGCCACGTGCTACCCGTTCCACCGGTGCATAGTTTCTCCTCTAGATCGTAGTTCCGCAGCGCTTAGGCGAAGCCCTGCCGGAATTGCTCCACCACCATCACCGGAGCACCGTCACGCTGCCGGTGAACTCTCTCTCCTCTCCACCTCCTCTCGCTGGATCGAGACGGTGGAGATCGTCATCAAGCTGCACGTGTGCTGAACGCGGAGGTGCCGTCCGTTCGGCGCTAGATCGGAAGGACCGTGATCGAGATCGCGAGACGGTTCGTGATGTGATCACGGAACGGATTGTGCTGAGTTCGCAGGACAGATCGTGATCAAGATCGTGAGACGGATCGTGATGAGTTCACGGGACGGATCATGATGTGTTCGCGGGACGGTTCGTGATTGGATCGCGGGACGCTCGGCGATTTGGATCGCGAAGAAGTTCGACTACACCAACCGCGTTTTTTAATGCTTCCCGCTTAGCGATCTACAAGGGTACGTAGATCCACTCTCCCTCTCATAGATGCTCATCACCATGGATAGGTTTGCGTGTGCGTAGGAAATTTTTTGTTTCCCATGCGACGTTCCCCAACAGTGGTATCAGAGCTAGGTTGATGGTTCGATGAGATCTCGAGTAGAACACAAAAGGTTTGTGGGCGTTGATGCTTAGATTGCTTCCTCCCTTGGTCGTATTTTGGTTCAGAGGGATTGTGAGATGAAGCGGCCTGGACCAACATTACTCGTACGCTTACGAGAGACCGGTTCCCTCGACGCAACTTGTTGCCTAGATGGCTTGTGGGTGACTGTTTCTCTCACTTTGGTTGGATCAGATTCAACAAAGGCGGTCCTTGAGAAGGTTGAAAAGCAATCTATGTATCACCGTTGTGGTTGATGCGTAGGTGAGAATCGTTCTTGCTAGATACCCGTAGCAGCCACGTAAAACATGCAACAACAATTAGAGGACGTCTAACTTGTTTTTGCAGGGTATGTTGTGATGCGATATGGCCAATTACATGATGAGATATATGTGATGTATGAGATGATCATGTGATGTATAGAATTTCACGACTTGCATGTCGTTGTATACGGCAACCGGCAGGAGCCATAGGGTTGTCTTTAATTATTGTATGACCTACGTGTCAATCATTAAGCGCTATGTAATGCTTTACTTTATCGCTACGGTAGCAATAGTAGTAGAAGCATGTAGGGCGTGACAACCCCGATGGCGACACGTTGATGGAGATCAAGATGATGGAGATCATGGTGTCGTGCCGGTCATGATGGAGATCATGCCGGTGCTTTCTAGATGGAGATCAAAAGCACAAGTTCATGGCCATATCATGTCACTTATGATTTGCATGTGATGTTAATCCTTTTTATGCACCTTGTTTTGCTTAGGACGGCGGTAGCATTATAAGGTGATCCCTCACTTGAATTTCAAGATGAACTGTGTTCTCCCCGAGTGTGCACCATTGCAAAAGTTCGTCGTGTTGAGACACCACGTGATGATCGGGTGTGATGGACTCTACGTTCACATCAACGGGTGCAAGCCAGATTTGCACGCGCAGAACACTCGGGTTAAACTTGACGAGCCTAGCATGTACAGACATGGCCTCGGAACACAAGAGACCGAAAGGTCGAGCATGAGTCATATAGTGGATATGATCAACATAATGATGTTCACCATTGCAGCCACCTTAACTCACGTGATGATTGGACTTGAGTTGGTGAATTGGGATCATGTATCACTCGAATGACCCGAGGGATGTCAATTTGAGTGGGAGTTCTTAAGTAATATGATTAATTGAACTCATTATCATGAACATAGTCAAAGTGTCTTTGCAAATTATGTTGTAGATTACTAGCTCGCGCTGTAGCTCCCTTGTATTTTTATATGTTCCTAGAGAAATAGAATTGAAAGATGTTGGTAGCAAAATTGCGGACTGGGTCCGTGATCTGAGGATTGTCCTCATTGCTGCACAGAAGGCTTATGTCCTTAATGCACCGCTCGGTGCGCCACCCCATCTAGCGTCGACTGTAGATGTTGTGAACATCTGACAGGCACGTTTCGATGACTACTTGATAGTTTAGTGCGTCATGCATTACGGCTTACAATTGAGGCTCCAAAACGTTTTGAACGTCACGGAACATATGAGATGTTCTAAGAGCTGAGATTGTGATCTCAGGCTCGTGCCCGAGTTGCGAGATATAAGATCTCCAACGAGATTCTTTGCCTGCAAGATAAAAGAGAATAGCTCAATCGTTGAGCATGTGCTCAGACTGTCTGGGTACTACAATCGCTTGAATCGAGTGGGAATTGATCTTCCAGATCAGATAGTGATTGATGTAGTTCTCCAAGTCACTGTCACTGAGCTACTAGAACTTGGTGATGGACTATAAAATGCCAGGGAAAGAGATGTTGATCCCTAAGCTGTTCGCGATGTTTGACACCGCGAAGGTAGAAATCAAGAAGGAGCGTCAAGTGTTGATGTTTAATCAAACCACTAGTTTCGAGAAGGGCAAGAGCAAGGAGGGAAACTTCATGGATAGCAAGTCAGTTGCTGCTCCAGTGAAGCAACCCAAAGTTGAACTCAAACCCGAGACTAAGTGCTTCTGTTATGAGGTGAGCGGTCGCTGAAGCGGAACAACCCTAGATACTTGGTAGATAAGAAGGTTGGCAACATTGTTAGAAGTATATTTGATATACGAGTTATTAATGTGTACCTTGCTAGTACTCTTAGTAGCACCTGGGTATTGGATATCGGTTCGGTTGCTAAATGTTAGTAATTCGAAATAAAAGCTACGGAATAAACGGAGAACTAGCTAAGGGTGAGGTGACGATATGTGTTGGAAATGTTTCCAAGGTTGATGTGATCAACATCGCACGCTCTCTCTACCTTCAGGATTAGTGACGAACCTAAATGTTATTTGGTGTTTTGCGTTGAGCTTGAACATGATTAGATCATGTTTATTGCAATACGGTTATTCATTTAAGTTAGAGAATAATGGTTATTCTGTTTACATGAATAATACCTTCAATGGTCATGCACCCAGTGAGAATGGTTTGTTGAAATCTTGATCGTAGTGGTACACATGTTCATAACATTGATGTCAAAAGATACAAAGTTAATAATGATAGTACCACATACTTGTGGCACTGCCACTAAATGTCATATTGGTATAAAGCGCATGTAGAAACTCCATGCTGATGGATATTTGGACTCATCCGATTTCGAATCGGTTGAGACATGCGAACCATGCCTCTTGGGCAAGATGACTAAAAGACCCCGTTGGATGGAGCGGGCAAGTGATTCATTGGAAATGATACATATTGATGTATGCAATCTAGTGAGTCTTGTAGTGTGCAGTGGATATCGTTATTTTCTTACCTTTACTGATGATTTGAGTAGATATAGTGTATATTTACTTAATGAAACACAAGTCTGAATCGTTTGAAAGGTTCAAGCAAATTCAGAGTGAAGTTTAAAGATCATCGTGACAAGAAGATAAAAATGACCACGATATGATCGTGGAGGTGAATATCTGAGTTACGAGTTTGGCATACAACTTAAGACAATGTGAAATTTGTTTCACAACTAATGCTACCTGGAACACCATGGTGTGATGGTGTGTCCGAACATCATAGTCATGCTCTATTGATATAGTGCATACTGTGATGTCTCTTATCGTTTTACTACTATAATTTTTGGGGTTATGCATTAGAGACAACTACATTCACTTTAAATAGGGCATCATCTAAATCCGTTGAGATGACACCATGTGAATTATGGTTTGATAGAAACCTAAGCTGTCATTTCTTAATATTTGGGGCTGTGACACTTGTGTGGAAAATGTTTTCACCTAATGAGGTCGAACCCAAGGCGGACAAATGCATCTTCATAGAATACCCTAAGATCAGTTGGGTGAACCTTCAATCTCAGATCCTAGTGCAAAGTGTTTGTTGCTTAAACGGATCCTTTCTCGAGGAAATGTTTCTCTCGAAAGAGTTGAGTGGGAGGAAGATAGAACTTGATGAGGTTGTTAAACCTTTGTTCAACCAGAGATTAGCGCAGCGCAGAAAGATGTTTCTATGAAGCCTACGTTAGTTGAAGAGTAAGTTAATGATGATGATCATGAAGCTTCAGGATCAAGTTACTATCGAACTTCGTGGGTCGACAAGGATGTGTACTGCTCCTAAGTGGTACGACAACTCTGTCTTGGAGATCATGTTGTTGGACAACAATGAACCTACGAGCTATAGAGAAGCGATGATGGGCCCGGATTCCGACGAATGGTTAGAGGCCATGAAATCCGAGATAGGATCCATGTATGAAAACCAAGTATAGACTTTGGTAGACTTGCTCATTAGACGGTAGGTCGTTGAAGACAAATGGACCTTTAGAATGAAGACATACACTGATGGTGAATGTCACCATTTGTAAAGCTCGACTTGTTGCAAAGTTGTTTGTGACAAGTTCAAGGAGTTGACTGCGATGAGGCTTTCTCACTCGTAGCGATGCTAAAAGTCTGTTGGAATTATGTTAGCAGTTGCTGCATTTTCAATTATGAAATCTGGCAGATGGATGTCAAAACATCGTTTCCTTAACGGTTTACTTAAGGAAAGGTTGTATGTGATACAACCAGAAGGTTTTGTCAGTCCTAAGGATGCTAAAAGATGAGCAAGCTTCAGTGTTCCTTCTATGGACTGAAGCAAGCATCTTGGAGTTGGAATATACACTTTGATGAGGTGATCAAAGTTTCTGTAGTTTATACAAAGTTTACGAGAAACTTGTATTTGCAATAAAGTGAGTGGGAGCACTGTAGAGTTTCTGATAAGTATATGTGGTTGACATATTGTTGATTGGAAATAATGTAGAATTTCTGGAAGGCATAAAAGGTTGTTTGAAAAGTGTTTTTCAAAGGAAGACCTGGATAAAGCTACCTAATTGTTGAGCATCAAAATCTATAGAGATAGATCAAGATGCTTGATGAGACTTTCAATGAGTGCATACCTTGACAAGATTTTGAAAGAGTTCAAAATGGATCAGCCAGAGAAATAGTTCTCGTCTGATTTGTAAGGTGTGAAGTTGAGTGAGACTCAAAGCTCAACAACGGTAGAAGAAAGAGAAAGGACGAATGTCGTCCCCTATGCCTTAGCCATAGGCTCTATATTATGCCATGCTGTGTACCGCACCTATGTGTGCCTTGCCATGAGTCTGTCAAGGGGTACAAGAGTGGTCCAGGAGTGGATCACTGGACAGCGGTCGGAATTATCCTTAGTAACCAGAGGACTAAGGAAATGTTTCTTGATTATGGAGGTGATAAAGAGTTCGTCGTAAAGAGTTACGTCGATGCAAGCTTTAACACCTATCCGGATGACTAGTAGTAGCAATCTGGATACGTATAGTGGAGCAGCCATTTGGAAATAGTACCAAGTGGAGTGTGGTAGCAGTGTTTACGGTTTGACATAGAGATTTGCAAAGTACACACGGATCTGAATATCGCAGACCCGTTGATTATAAGACCTCTCTCACATGCAAAGCATGATCGAGCCCCAAAACTCATTGGGTGTTAGATTCATAACAATGCGAATCACATGGTGATGTGAACTAGATTATTGACTCTAGTGCAAGTGGGAGACTGTTGGAAATATGCCCTAGAGGCAATAATAAATTAGTTATTATCATATTTCCATGTTCATGATAATCGTTTATTATCCATGCTATAATTGTATTGATCGGAGACTTAAATGCATGTGTGGATACATAGACAAAACCATGTCCCTAGTATGCCTCTAATGGACTAGCTTGTTGATCAAAGGATGGTTAAGGTTTCCTAGCCATGGACATGAGATGTCATTTGATAACAGGATCACATCATTAGGAGAATGATGTGATGGATAAGACCCAAACTACAAACATAGCATATGATTGTGTCAGTTTATTGCTACTGTTTTCTGCATGTCAAGTATATGTTCCTATGACCATGAGATCATGCAACTCACGGATATCGGAGGAGTGCCTTGTGTGTATCAAACGTCGCAACGTAACTGGGTGACTATAAAGGTGCTCTACAGGTATCTTCGATGGTGTTTGTTGAGTTGGCATGGATCGAGACTGGGATTTGTTACTCCGTGTGACGGAGAGGTATCTCAGGGCCCACTCGGTAATACAACATCACAACAAGCCTTGCAAGCAATGTGGCTAAGTGTTAGTCATGGGATCTTGTATTACGGAACGAGTAAAGAGACTTGCCAGTAACGAGGTTGAATTAGGTATGGAGATACTGACGATCGAATCTCGGGCAAGTAACATACCGAATAACAAAGGGAACGTTATACGGGATTAACTGAATCCTTGACATAGAGGTTCGAACGATAAAGATCTTCGTAGAATATGTAGGAACCAATGTGGACGTCCAGGTCCCGCCATTGGTTATTGACCGTAGAGGTGTCTCGGTCATGTCTACCTAGTTCTCGAACCCGCAGGGTCTGCACAC
This sequence comes from Hordeum marinum, assembly GCA_022496015.1. Classification (NCBI taxonomy): domain Eukaryota; kingdom Viridiplantae; phylum Streptophyta; class Magnoliopsida; order Poales; family Poaceae; genus Hordeum; species Hordeum marinum. Next base: position 447,871,821 of record CM039678.1, on the reverse strand, counting down.
TTAAGGTTCGGTGACATTTCGGTAGTGTAGAGTTATGTATGGTGGTGACCGATGGTTGTTCGGAGTCCCGGATGATATCCCATACGTCACGAGGAGCTCCGAAATGGTCCGGAGGTAAAGATTCATATATAGGATGTCCTAGTTTGGTCGCCGGAAAAGTTTTGGGCTCATCGGTAGTGTACCGGGAGTATCCGTAGTGTACCGGGAGTGCCGGTAGTGTACCGGGGGACCTCCGGGAGGGGTATTTCGACCCCAAGAGGTCCATGGGCTGTGGTAGAATAATAACCAGCCCTTAGTGGGCTGGGAAAACAGCCACAAAGGCCCATGGCGCAGGAGAGACAGTCCTAAAGCAAAAAGTGGAAAATCAGCCAATAGGAGGCAATCCTACTCCAACTAGGATTGGTGGTGAAGTAGGATTGCTCCCACCTCCTATTTCGGCCGACCCAAAGTCCTTGGCTGCCTCTCCTCTCCTCTCCTCCTATATATACTAGTGGATTGGGTGGTTTTTGGACAGAATTTCCGGCCACGTGCTACGTGTTCCACCGGTGCATAGTTTCTCCTCTAGATCGTAGTTCCGCAGCGCTCAGGCGAAGCCCTGCCGGAATTGCTCCACCACCATCACCGGAGCACCGTCACGCTGCCGGTGAACTCTCTCTCCTCTCCACCTCCTCTCGCTGGATCGAGACGGTGGAGATCGTCATCAAGCTGCACGTGTGCTGAACGCGGAGGTGCCGTCCGTTCGGCGCTAGATCGGAAGGACCATGATCGAGATCGCGAGACGGTTCGTGATGTGATCACGGAACGGATCGTGATGAGTTCGCGGGACAGATCGTGATCAAGATCGTGAGACGGATCGTGATGAGTTCACGGGACGGATCATCATGTGTTCGCGGGACGGTTCGTGATTGGATCGCGGGACGCTCGGCGATTTGGATCGCGAAGAAGTTCGACTACACCAACCGCGTTTCTTAACGCTTCCCGCTTAGGGATCTACAAGGGTACATAGATCCACTCTCCCTCTCGTAGATGCTCATCACCATGGATAGGTTTGCGTGTGCGTAGGAAATTTTTTGTTTCCCATGCGACGTTCCCCAACAGGTGACAGATGAGATCCATTGTCGTTCATGACATCGGCTATGTGCACGGTTGATGAAATCAACTACACATCAGGATAGATTGAGACTATGTTTTCTGTCAATCGGGATCGCCGTGCACGTCAGCCTTGTATTTCGTACATGATCACACAAACCGGTAGAATGTGATTCTATCCATAAGTTTGTTTTGCAGGTTTGATGTGAATAGTGTGGCTCATATGTGTGTAATGCATGTGTGTAATTTAACATGACCTGTGTGTCATGATTGTCAGCTTACAGGAGCCAAAGTGCTATCATTATATTGTATAACGACCCATGTGTTGACTTGTGATTCTCTGTAAATTCATTACTAGTTGTAGTAGTTGGAGGACAGAGATCAAGTTCGAGGTTTTGGCGTCCTGACGTGACGGACAAGATGGAGTTCCACCTTGGTCATCGGAGTAGGAGCCGACCATGGAAGGACGCCCATGAAGGAGGCATACTATTTCACATATTTATGTTTATATGTGATTGATATTGCTTCTTGTCTCTATGCATGTTAGTCTGGTAGAAATATCCCTCATTAATATCAAGCATATTGCCATTCCGGATGTTGCACCTTCGCACGTCAAGTACGTCTGGTAGTGGGCTCATAAAATTGAGGTGCTACTGGGTGTCCTTGAACTGGAGGGTTTGTTTCGGACACTGACATGCACTGCATCAGGTTAACTTGATAAGGCTATCAAAACAGTTTTGGTCCTTGTGGCAAAGAAGGTTGGGAGCCGAGGTATAAGATACCTACCCGACCGATAGGAGTCGTATAGAGATACGATTAGTAACGAGTTGCTTACCGAATAGGCAAGTTAGCTAGCAGTGATGCTAAAGATCACTAGTCGCTAGCGCTAGATGGGTCCTGAATCACTGAGAGTTTGCGGAGGGATGCCGACTTCAGTGGGAGTAGTTCTGTTTAAGGCTTGAATTGCTCTACATAAACACAGTCCTTAGTGATTACATATTTTCTATTGTAGATCAATGGCACCACCCGCTCAACCCAACTTTGCATTGAAATCAATTCTGGAAAAGGATAAACTGAATGGAACAAACTTTACCACCTGGTATAGAAATCTAAGAATTGTTCTCAAGCACGACAAAAAGGAACATGTTCTAGAGGATCCACTTCCAAAGGAACCTGCCGAGAATGCTAATGCCACTACCAAGAATGCCCACCAGAAACTCGTGGATGAATAAAACGACATCAGCTGCCTCATGCTGGCTTGTATGGAGCCTGATTTGCAACAACATTTCGAAAACATTTAGGCTTTTGATATGATCGAGAGTTTGAAGAGCATGTTTCAGGTGCAAGCTAGGACTGAAAGGTTCAACATCTGGCAGTCCTTGATGGAGTGTAAGCTGAAGGAGGGTGATCCACTGAGCCCGCATGTGATCAAGATGATTGGGTACGTGCAAGCTTTGGATCGGTTAGGCTTCCCACTTGGGGATGAGCTGTCCATGGATGCAATTTTGGGTTCTCTTCCACCTAGCTATGGGACGTTCATCTCGAACTATCATATGCACGGCATGGATAAGAAGCTCACTGAATTGCATGGGATGCTCAAGGTGGCAGAGCAAGATATTAAGAAAGGCACGCATCAAGTGTTGATGGTGCAGAACTCGGCTAAGTTCAAGAAGAGTTGGTCCAAGAAAAAGGGTAAGGCAAAGGGCACGGAGAAGGCTGTCTCCGCCGCTGAGCCAAAGTCCGGACCGAACTCAAAGACAATTTGCTTTCACTGCAAGGAAGCTGGTCACTGGAAGAGAAACTGTAGCAAGCGGCTTGCTGAGCATGACAAGAAGGCCAGAGATGCTTCTTCAGCCAAAGGTACACTTGTTACATATGTTATAGACATTTACCTTGCTGACATACCTTGTAGCTCTTGGGTATTTGATATCGGATTGGTTGTTCACATTTGCAACTCGATGCAGGGGCTGGTAAGAACTAGGCATGTGGCACAAGGGGAGATTGACATCAGGGTCAGCAACAAAGCAAGAGTTACTGCATTGGAGGTCGGCACGATGCAGCTCAAGCTTCCTTCTGGATTTATTTTGGAATTGAATAATTGTTATTGCATTCACGCACTTAGTCGGAACATTATTTCTGCCTCATGTTTGATGAGTCAAGGTTATGAATTCAGTATAAAGGACAATGGTTGTTCATTTTATTTGAATGGAATGTTCCATGGCTATGCACCCATAGTAGATGGGCTATTTATTTTAAATCTAGAAACGAAACCAGTCTATAACATGAATGTCAAGAAGAATAAGCCTAATGAGATAAATCCGACATACTTCTTGCATTGTCGGCATGGACACATTAGTCTGAAACGCATGAAGAAGCTTCATGATGATGGAGTCCTAACTTCGTCTGACATTGGTCGTTCGAGACATGCGAATCATGCTTGATAAGCAACATGACTAAGTCTCCTTTTGCAAAGAGTTGCGAGAGGGCGTCCGAGCTATTGGAGCTTATAAAAAGTGATGTGTGTGGTCCAATGAGCACAACGGCCGTAGGTGGCTATCAGTACTTCGTGACTTTTACCGACGACTTGAGTAGATATGGATATATCTATTTGATGAGGCACAAGTCGGAAACTTTTGAAAAATTCAAAGAGTTTCAAAACGAGGTTGAAAATCAGCTCGGCAAGACGATAAAACTTCTACAGTCAGATCGTGGACGTGAGTACATGAGCCAGGAGTTTGATAATCATCTGAAGAGCCGAGGTATATTACATCAGCTCACACGTCCGGGTACGCCATAGAGAAATGGTGTGTCAGAACAGAGAAATCGAACCTTGTTGGACATGGTCCGGTCGATGATGAGCAAATCGGATTTACCCTTGTCATTCTGGGGATACGCTCTAGAAACTGCAGCTTTCACACTTAATAGGATACCATCAAAATCCGTTGACAAGACACCACATGAGATGTGGACTGGGAAGACACCTAGTTTGTCTTTTCTAAAGATTTGGGGTCGTGAAGCATTTGTCAAGCAACTCATGTCGGACAAGCTTACACCCAAGTCGGATAAATGCATATTTGTGGGATATCCGAGGGAAACCTTCGGATACAACTTCTAAAACCGAGAAGAGAACAAAGTGTTTGTTGCTCAGAACGGGGTTTTCCTAGAGAAAGAATTTCTAAATCGGGAGGCCAGTGGGAGAACGGTGCGACTCGAAGAAATTCGAGAGCCACTCGGGGACAACTCGGTTAGTGATGAGATCACACCGGAGTCGGTCAGAGAACCCGTAGTGGAGTCGGCACCGGAGCCACGAAGGTTGGAAAGATTGCGCAGAGTGCACGATGTATTGTTGCTAGAAAGCGATGAGCCAACCATGTATGCGGAAGCGATGGTGAGCCTAGATTCCGAGGCATGGCTAGAGGCCATGAGATCTGAGTTAAAGTCCATGGATGAGAATCAAATCTAGGACTTGGTTGATCCGCCACCAGGCGTAGTTGCCATTGGTTGTAAATGGGTCTTTAAGAACAAAACCGATGTGGATGGAAATGTTCAGATCCACAAAGCTCGGCTTGTCTAAAGGTTACGGACAAGTTCAAGGAATTGACTACGACGAGTCCTACTCGCTGGTAGCCATGCTAAAGTTGGTGAGGATCATACTAGATATAGCTGCGTATTTCGATTATGAGATATGGCAGATGGATGTCAAAACGGCCTTCCTTCATGGAAATTTAAAAGAGGATGTATACATGATACAACCCGAAGGTTTTGTCGATCCGACTAACACTGGTAAAATATGCAAGCTCAAGAGATCCATTTATGAATTGAGGCAAGCAACTCGGAGTTGGACATTCATTTTGATAAAGTCATCGTTGACCTTGGTTTCATCAAGAATGAAGAGGACTATTGTTTATCCAAGAAGTCTAGTGGGAGCTCAGTAGTATTTTTGATCTTGTATGTGGATGACATACTGCTGATCGGAAATGATGTTTCGATGCTGGACTCAATCAAGGAATCATTGAATGGCAAGTTTTCGATGAAAGACCTTGGAGCGGCAGTGTACATTTTAGGCAACAAATCTATAGAGGTAGATCAAGGACGCTACTCGGCTTAACCCAGAGCGCGTACATAGACAAAGTGTTGAAGAGGTTCAACATGAGTGAGGCCAAGAAAGGGTTCTTACCCATCTCACATGGTATAAGGCTAAGCAAGACTCAAAGTTGTATGACTTCTGATGAGTGAAACTGGATGAGTAGGATTCCATATGCCTCGGCAATTGGATCCATCATGTATGCCATGCTATGTACACGACCTGATGTTGCCTATGCAATAAGCTTAACAAGCAGATACCAGGCCGACCCAGGTGAGAGTCACTGGGCAGCGGTCAAAACTGTCTTGCAGTACCTGAAAAGGACTAAAGAGATGTTCCTAGTTTATGGAGGTGAGGAGGAGCTCTGCGTAAAGTGTTACACTGATGCTAGTTTCCAAACCGATAGGGATGATTGTCGATCGCAAACTGGATTTGTGTATGTCATGAATGGAGGAGTAGTGAGTTGGACGAGGTCCAAGCAAGATACTGTGGCCGACTCCACAATAGAGGCCGAATACATTGTGGCTTGTGAAGCCGCAAAGGAAGGTGTTTCAATTCGGAAGTTCCTAGAAGATGTTGGTGTGTTCCCGGGCTGGTCAAAAATGGGTGGGGCTGCTCTAGCCGCTACTCCGGAAGTCACACCTTTGGAAGCCCGCGCCGGGCCTGCCATGAACACGGCGGCTTGGCTCGGCAGGTCATAGGGCTCCGAAATACAGTCACCATCGACATAGCCCCCTAGCCCGCCGTCATGAAGTTGATAGATTGATTCCCCATCCTCACTGGAAGATCCTTCATCTGAGAAAGCCAAGGTCTCTCCTGACAAGGAATCCCCCTGTCCTACGTAAAGCTGACGAAAACACTCTTCAGCCCGGGTTGAACACAGGCGAGTGTGGCGCGCCAGGCCAGCTCGACGAGGTCGGTCCAGATGTCCGTCCCGGGTGTAGATCCATCCAGCTTGCCGATGAACACATGCATCTTGCCAATGGGAACCCAATAGCCGTACTCGATTGAGCCGGCTTCAAGCACCCATCCTATGTTGGATATATGCCCTAGAGGCAATCATGTATGATGATATTTCCTATGTGTTTATGAATAAAGATAGTCCTTGGACATTATCAGTGATGTGTATTAATAAGTACGTGACTTGTTTGTGAGACTATGCATTGTATGATAATTGTCCTAAATGGTCCCTAGTCGAAAGGGTTGTGTGGATGGGCAACTAATTAGACTAGCATATGACACGGCGGATGGTTCGGTCTCACTAACCATGTAGCATTGGATTGTAGCCAGATAATATGGACTCAGAAAGGTCTGGTCGGATTCGACATAGTCGGATCCGAGTAGAGATAAGGTTTGAGTTGGACAGACCCAACTATGAGACGCAACGATAGGTCATCTGTGAGTCTCTAGTATAATGTACGTTCTATGTCCTAAGACCTAAGCTAGCACATGTACTCGGGATGGTGACATACTTGCTTTGGGCCGACCGAACGCTACTTCATGACTGGATAGTTTAAAGGTAGGTTTTGGGCTTGTCCAGACCCATGTTGCGAGACATGGTCAAGCAAGATGGGATTTGCCCCTCCTACCAGGAGAGATATACTCTGGGGCCCCTCGGGTGATCCGACCTGGATAAGCATGGCCATGTGATGAGGATTATGAGATAATCCGAAGTGTTGGTCGGATTCAACGGAACGAGAAAGAGGTCGTGCTGCAATAAGGATGACCATGTCGCCATGTGCACGACATCATATATCATGTGGCAAAGGGAACAAAAGTGTGAAGTATAGGTTTGCCTAACCAGCTTCATCGGACACTTCGAGTCGGCACGTCTTGCTAGAGACCGCTACCGACCGGTCGAGTCGGATGTCATCTGACTCGCAACCAAGTGGACGAGAACCTAAAGGGCCGCACGCTTAAGGGAAGGAACATGTGGGCTTTAGGATTCATGCGAGGCCCAAGAGTTGAGCCTGCGTCGGATGCCTATATATAGTGGAGGTGCGGCACACCCATCCGGCTGATCGCTTTGGCGCCGTCATTAGGGCTTTGCATGAGTTGCAACTAGCTACCTCCACTCGCCACTGCCGATCGTGAGATCGGACCTAGTAGTCCGCCGCACGGGTGTTCCTCCTGCACACGCGGATACCGTTAGAGGCGGTGCATTTGTGCCGCTCCGACGAACCTGTACGTGGGATCTGGCGACTGACTGTTCGTGGGAGATCGGAATGGCTGTTCGAGGGAGATCGAACGAGGAGGAGACAGACCACACAAACGCGCTGCCCCAACTCTACTTACACTACACAGCACTATGCGTCTAGTGGTAACAATCTGTGATCCATCTTCGTAGCATGTTCTTGGATGTTCTGCGCGTAGGAAAATTTTAATTTGCATGCGATGAACCTACAGTAGATCCAACATCCTAAATCATCAATGTAGAGTTTGCCACGGCGAATCTTTGTCATCAAGCCAACGGCGTATCCTTCGATCCCTAAGAGAGAGTCCTTTGAGAACTCAACACTACAGCGCGCTGGCCCCATGGTGGGCGCCAACTATCATGGTTTTGTCACGGTAGATGTTCGAAGACTTAGGTTCGAGGCCATCGTTGAGGCGGGGGACTCAAAGGGGTTGGTTGGGACGAAAGTCACGGATTTACCCAGGTTCGACCCCTCGAGATGAGGTAAAAAGCCTACGTCCTGCTTTGTGTGTATTGATTGGAGTATCGATTACAAGGGAGCGTATTCGCTTAACCTAGATCTTGATTGATAGTTTTCTGTCTAAGCCGTCCCCAAGTCTCGCCTTTATAAATGAGGTCAAGACCCTGGGTTACACAAATCTCATACCGACTCTTACAACATGTGTGACTCCGTATCTAAGCCGCCTAGCCTACTCTGGCAGGCTGTCTCCGGGCGTCTTACCCTCCCGGGTCTTGTGTCTTCTCCCCGATTCTGAGCCTCTGTCTCAGCCCATCTGGTGAGCCACCGTGCAGCCCAATCTTCCTCTTGCGGCCCATACATTAATGAGCGGCCAGGTACGACCCGGCCCCTCCTGGTGAAAGAACATTTGCTCCCTTGGTGGTTTTGCTAATTAATAACAACATATAAGTCATTGAACTAATGTTTCCACCAAGTATATTTCAGGAAATGTTAAATGAAAGGATTGGCAAAAGGAGATAGTGGAGAAACCCCATGATGGAAGGAAATAGGTTGTCCAAGCTTCAAGCAAGAAGACTCTACATTTTATATTTGTGAGAAATCACTTTGAGTCATAGGAAAGCTAATACTATTAAAAGGGGGTAAGGTTTTGTTGGTGAACAATATACTCAAACGTGCACAAGTGACAGTCACCAAAAACATCCACAAACTCTCCCACCAAAGTCTGTTCTATACCCAACACTCAAAATTGGTGCAACCAACTTTCCCACTTCGGTGCCACCGATTCCAGAACATAGACATACTCTGCCAAACCCTAGCCACTTCGGTGCAACTGATTCCATACCGGATCCACCGAGTTTAGGTTGCCAACTTTATGTTATGCAAATTCACATTTTCGGTCCCACCGAGAATGTTGGATCAGCGTCACCAAGATTGGAAATCTAACCGTTGGTCACCTTATCGGTGCAACCGAGAATTGTATATCGGTCCCTCCGAGATTCAAAAGTTGCCACCTTTTGGTCACTTTGGTACCACCGAGATTAACCCATCGGTGTCACCGGGTTGGTCTTTTTGTGTGTAACGATTGGATTTTTGGGGATGCCTATATATACCCTATCAGATTTTCTGAGAGAGAACCACCTACCCTTGTGTTGAGGTCAAGATCTTCCACTCCAATCATATGGACCTTGATTTCTAGCCTCCCCAAGTTGCTTTCCACCACTCCCATCTCTTGTACCAAGCCAAACCTGTGAGAGAGATTGTGTGTTGAGGAGTCTATCATCTTGAAGCACAAGAGCAAGGAGTTCATCGTCTTTATCGAGCCTATTACCTTTTGTAGGGTGGTGCCTCCTAGATTGGTTAGGTGTCTCTTGGAATCCTCCTACTTTGTGTTGTGGAGTGAACCAAGAGGTTTGTAAGGGCAAGAAGATCGCCTACTTCGTGAAGATCTACCCATAGTGAGGCTAGTCCTTTGTGGACGGAAGCCGTTAGGGAATAGTTGTGACAGCCCAAGTGTTGTCCCTACCTTTATTGGCATGTAATCTCTTGTATGAACCTTAGTTCATGAGCTTAATGAATGAATTTCACCTTGTCATCCATGTGTTGTTTTGCATTCAGGCATCATGCATCATTTCATTCATCTTGCCATGTTTGGTTTTTCTTATGTGACCTTGTGTGATTGGTTGGTTGTGATCTTGTCTTGTGTGTGGTGTGGTGGAGTGTAGGTGTGCAACCTCCTCCTCTTCCCCTCTCTTTTCCTTTCAACAAACAACCCCAACCTAATGCCTTTATTCCCATGTTATTTTATAAATAGATTTAACTTGCGAATTAAATTGCTTAAAAATGTTCAAGTGCTAACCTATATTGTTTTGAGCATGTGAGTGTTGGCCTTTTATTGTTTTGGGCTTTTATGTAATTGGGGTGTTTAAATAACATGAGCTGTTATTTTAAAAACAATTAAGATTACTTGGACTAAAAATCATTTTAACATTTTTATTAAATAGTGCATTTTATTTACTTTACCAAAGTAATTTTGTTCTGCACATAAACCTTTTATTTTACCCTAGAGATTTTCTCTTGTGTGCTGGTTTTGAAAAAACTTAAAAAAAACTTCTCTATTATTTGTTTTGAGAGAGAGAGAGCGAGGTGGGCCTCGCCTCTCCCACGGCCCAGACCGTTTGAGCAGACGATCACCTACTCCCGTTCCCTTGCCGTCCGGTTCAGAGAGTCACAGGAGCTCCGCTGTCGCCTTTTCCGTCGCCCTTCGCCGTCAGCCCGTGGCTATTTAGCCCCCCCTCGGCCTGCATGCCCCCTCGGCTAGGGTTTCTCTCCTCCGCACCACCGCCGCAGCTCCCATCTCCCCCTTCATCTCTCTCCCTCCTCTCTTCTTTCCCCCTATCAGGTAAGGGTTCAAAGAGTTCAAAGAGAGCAGCAAAGTAGTCGCCGATGACCAGCTCATCGTCTCCATCGGCGGCGGCGGCGATCATGGCGTCCAGGAGCTCGGGGTTTGTCCCCGCGTTCGATCCCCACCGCTAGGAGCCCCGGAGAGGCTCTGCAGCGACGGCTCTGTTATCGTCTTTGCCGGAGACGTCCGCTCCGTCATCTTCTTCCCCTGCTTCGACTCCAGCGTGCATCTTCGACCCCCTCTGTCATCTTTGTTTCGAACGGCTTGTCGTCGCCTTCCCCAAGGTGAGCAACTGGTCCCCGTAGCCCCTCCTTTCCCACGTAACTCGTCGGGTAGTGGCCGCCGTGTTCGTCACTGCCGGTCGCAAGGCAGGTGCTTGCAACTCGCCTCCTTCCTCCTCATTGCAAGGTGAGTAGGGGAATGGGACCCCAGTTGTTCCCTCTTGCGTGAGAGCCGTTTGCATCGCCGAATCTGCCGTGTGCTCGCTGGAATTGCCGCCATTGTTGGTCTGTCGCCATGGTGTTCTGCGGTTCAGTTTCATCAGTATAGCGTGAGTGTGCGTGTATTAGAGGGGCCGAGCCCCTCTTGTGTTAAGTGTTGAGCGCGTAGCGTAGTGGTGGGCGCTAGGGGAGATGACCAGGTGGTCATGGGTTCGAGCCCGAAGCCTCCCCCATTTTTGGTTGTTTTTCTTTTTGTTTGTTTTATTTTTGTTTTTCTCTTTTGTAGTGTGTATGTGTGTGGAAGCAAGTATGGGTGGCTATTTTCCTTTTTCGTTTATTTTAGTGAGTGTGTGTATGTATGTGTAGGGTGTATATTAGTGTGTGTGCTTCATGCATACACACTTGTGTAGTGTGTGTGGTGGTTCTCATGTGCATGTGTATGTGAGTTTGCAAGTGCAAGTATGGATGAGAGGTGTGTAGTGCATGTGTGTATACATATATGTATGTGTTCTTGTGAGAGTGTGTGTGTGTGTGTTGCCATATACATATGCATATGCATATATGCATTGTGCATATATGTGAGCATATGTGTGTGGATGACCACCCACACCCATGAGCATGCATGTGAGTATGTGTGTGGATGAACCCCCCCTCTTGGGTGGTATGCTCATGGTTGTATTTGTGCTCATATGCCTTGGGCATATATAGAGCATGTGTGTGCTTGCCATGTAGTGTGTGTGTGTGTAGGGTGTATGTGTGTGGGGGGGGACTAATGGGCTTCCCCACTTGACATACCCCTTTGTTGGTTATGTTTGATAGTAGGTTTTGTGGGATTTGCCATGCTATCCAAGTTACCAAATCTGTTATGTTCATGTATTGCTTATGCCCATTTAGAGAGATATCTCACTTGTGAGAGTAGGTGGCATTTTGCTAGTTTAGATCGTGCCTTGTTATTTCACATGATCATATGAGTATGACACATGCTTTTGGGGAAGAAAGAGCCAATGAATCCATTGGTGCTTTCAGATTTCACTTTTGAGCAAGTTCATAAACTGTCATTTTCAGCTATGATGCTACTTTGTCATTTTTGCATGATTTAATCCATGCTTGCTTTGGGGCATGTGCCAACTACGAAGTGCTAGTGTTTTATATCTGTTATGCCATGGTATTATACCAGATTAACTTAGATTCCAAAAACTGTTATTTTCACAAAGTCCCAGAAAACTGTTTCATCATGTCAACTTGATAGCTTCATGCTTAATGATGTGTGCCTCCTATGCAGATGGTATAGTTGGATAAGTTGATGTATATGTTATGTAGTTTTTGCCAATATATTGTTTGTGGCTGTAGGATTCCTGTAGCTCAAGTTGTGGGCTGTGTAAGTTGCTATGTTGTTGTTTGTGGTAGATTGTTTGTTTTATTGATTGTGACTTGTGGGAGCTATACTCCATGGAATTGATTGATATTTGAGTCTATTGTGGTTGGTTTTTCATTGCCTAAATAGTGGATACCTTGGAATGCCAAGAATTAGCCCATGGTATTGGTTGTATGGTGTTTTGCCTTCATACCTTGTCGTGAGCGTATCGTGAGAACCGTAACTCCGTTTCTTGCGTTCTTTATATGCATTTCCATCGATTTTGCATGATGCATCCATATTTGCCATGTTCATGCATGTATAAATACCTTAAAATGAGGTTATTTCCAGATTCATTAATAACCAATCCTTGCATGTGAAACAAGAATAGTTTTGGATTGCCATATTTAATTTCTTCATAAAATGAATCATGCATCATCTTGGTTGTGCATTGCACCTTGGTTGGAGGTTTATTGTTGCTGTTTATATTGGGTAGACGCGAGTGTTGATAATGAGAACAAGCACCCAGGAGAGTACTACCACGAGGATCCTACTACTTGTTTCACTGAAGAACCAACATGCAAGATGATCGTACCCGGATCACGATACTATTTTTGCTTGCTAGTTTCTCGCTCTTATCGTTACAATTGCGCTACCTACCAGTTGAATGTCAGCCTCCTAATTCCCATGAAAGCCTCTAACCCTCCACGTCTTAGCAAACCTTTGATTGGATAAGTTAGCGCTGCTCAGCCCCTCTTATAGCGTTCTTAGTTGCAGGTGCAGGTTGTTCCATGTGATAACATGGATTTGGCATATCACAATATTTTTGGTTATTTAATTTAATGCACATATATATCTTGGTATTGGTGGAAGGCTTGGCCTTTTTCTAGGTGTTTTGTTCTGCTATTACCGCCATAGTTCTTGTTACCGGTGTTATGTTTTCCATATTTTGCGCTCCTAACACGCTCGGGGTTGTTATGGGGACCCCCTTGTTTATTCGATTGAGATTAAAACTCGTCTGGCAAGACCCAACATTGGTACTACATTTTCTTAATAACTCAATAAAATTTGCATAGGGCTTTGCAACCCCGTGGATAATTAATCAACCCCCGGGCCAGTGCTCCTCATGAGTGTTGGTCCAAACTAGAGCACTGTGTGGGGCCAACCCAGAGCAACTTGGGAGATTTTTATCAGGCCACTGTACACTAGCTTATCCATCGTGTCTTGAGAACGAGATACGCGGCTCTTATTGGGTTCGTTGACACGTTGGGTGGTCTTGCTGGATTTGTTTTACCTTTATCGAGTGTCTTGCGTGTGGAGTTTGACTTTCTTTGGGTTATCTCGAGGTGTTGGAAATCCTTTGGAGTTACCTATGATGATCACGAGATCCGTGGTCGAGGCTATTCCCGCGGAGTGTGGTTAATTTGTGATGGACTAGGTGGAGCACCCCTGCAGGGTTAAATATTTTCAAGAAGCCGTGCCCACGGTTATGTGGCAACTTGGATATTTGTTTAACACCCGGTTATAGTAAACTTGAAGTAAACTCTAAATAAAATACACCAACTATGTGAGTAACCATGATCGTCTCTGCTCGTGAACATGATCCGAGAGAGAACACAGTGGGGTTATGATTGATGTAAGTAAGTGTTCAGGATCTCTTAGAGGTCATACTAGATTTGATCGATCATCGTAGGCCACTCATAATTATTTTCATGTTACGTAAGTTTAGCCACCATATATGCTTAGTGATGCTGCAAACTAAACACATACCCCATCCCAACCTTTAAGCTTGAATAGTGTTGGTACCCGGGCGCTTGATTGCTAAGTCCTTGTGGCTCACATATTACTACAACCCTCCAGGTACAGGAATAGATGAGTACGTGCAGGATGATCTTAGCCAGCTCCAGTGGGAATATGACGAGGAAAGAGGCAGGATGTACGTGTCTTACCCGGATGAGTAGAGGACCATGGTCGTGATCTTTGGGATAGCGAGATAGTAACATCTGCATCTGTTTTCTCATTTGATTTCGTCCGTAGTCGGACTCTGCCTTCATCTTGATGATTTGAACTCTGAGTGGAATTGTAATTTGGTATGTGGCGAGTGTAAGACAACTTGTATACTCATCTGTTATGTAATGTATGATGCAATGATACTATACTTGCGAACGGCAAGATGCGCCCCTATCCCTTGCGAGGTCCTCATGCCTTAAAATGGATAGGCGCGCATCTTGGGCGTGAAAATAGTCAAGATTGCTACTTCGTGGACCCTTTCGGGTGGAGCCCTCCATGGAATCTTGCGACCGTTACCCTCCGTGGGTAGAAGACTCCATAAACGTGGATGTACGATACCGCCGCCTATCGGAACCACGGGAAAAATCATCGTTTCTACAATTGTGTTTGATCTTCCTACCCTATCCCTTCTATACATGCTTGTTGTTACTTTCCGCTGCTATATACTCTTAGACTTGCATGTGTAGGGTGTACTTGACTTGCCATGAAACGCTAAAAACTGTCAACCCTAAAACTTGGCATAGGCAAAACTTTAATTGGTCAAGTAGTCTAATCACCCCCCGTCTAGACCTACTTTCGGTCCTACAAGTGGTATCAGAGCTTTGGTCTCCATTGCTTAGGTCTCATAACCTAGGAGAAGTACGGCGTCTGGTGAGGGAAGTTATCACCATAGAGGTCCGTACTTTGATGGTACTAATTTTGCTAGTTGGAAGCATAAAATGAAAATGCACATTCTTGGTCATAACCCTGCCGTTTGGGCTGTTGTTCGTGTTGGCTTGCAAGGTGAGTTCTTTATGGTTGGACGGGAACCAGATCGTGAAGCTACCGCGGATGAATTGAAGATGTTGCAACTCAGTGCTCAAGCATGCGACATTCTCTTCAACTGCTTATGCCCCAAAGGATTCAACAAAATCAGCCGTCTTGAGATTGCAAAAGAGATTTGGGATACTTTGGTTGATATGCACGAAGGAACCGAGTCCGTGAGAGAATCCAAGTTAGATGTTCTTCAAGGTCAGCTTGACAAGTTCAAGATGAAGGATGGTGAAGGAGTCGCACAGATGTACTCTAGGCTAGCTCTCATCACCAATGAGATTGTCGGCTTAGGAAGCGAAGAAATGACCGACAAATTCATCATCAAGAAGATACTTAGAGCTTTGGATGAGAGATACGACACCGTGTGCACATTGATCCAAATTATGCCAAACTACAAAGATCTCAAGCCTACGGAAGTCATTGGAAGGATTGTTGCTCATGAGATGACACTCAAAGATAAAGAAGAGGTTCATCACAAGTCTAGCAGTGCTTACAAAGCCACAAGTGATGCTCCTGCAACTTCAAGCAACAACCTTGTCACCAATGAAGAAATAAGCCTCATGGTAAAGAATTTCAACAAGTTCTACAAGAATAGAAGCAAAGAAAGAAACTCCAACTCAAAATATGAAGAGAAGCATTCGTCAAGTCGTGACCGCAATTGCTACAATTGTGGGAAGCTCGGACACTACTCAAATGAGTACACGGCTCCATACAAAAGGAGAGAAGAGTCACCTAGAAGACAAAGCTCAAGGAATGAATCACCACAAAGAGAGAGAAGGAGTAAAGATGATCGTTATGAACAAAGACACTCAAGGAGAAGTAGAGATTCGGAGAAGAAGGACAAGCACACCAAGAGCTACACAAGAATAAAACATCAAGCTCATGTTGGTGAATGGGCTCCAGGCTCCGACTCCGACAACCACTCTGAGAGAAGCTATCACTCCGGCTCCGACTATAGTCAAGATGAAGGTGTTGCCGGAATTGCTCTAGTGACTACCAACTCCTATGATCTATTTGATTCACCAAACGAAGCGAGTGGAAGTTGCTTCATGGCTAAAGGCCCCAAGGTATCACACCCTGAATATCTTAATTTTGATAGTGATGAAGATGATTTGCTTTGTGATGATGACTTTCTTTGTGATAAAACTAGTGATATCGATCAAAATGCACTTGACAATTCTCATGCTAGTCAAGATAAGTCATTTGATGATGATAAGATGAAAATAGAACAACTAACTAAAGAACTAAACACTCTTAAGTTAGCTCATGAATCTACTCTCGAAGATCATAGAGAGCTTGTGAGAACTCATGAGAAGCTACGCTTCGAGAAGCTCAACTTGGAGCAAGAGCATGAGTTTCTCAAAGCTATCAATAACGATCTCCAAAAGAAGACCTCATCTTATCTAGCCAAACAACTACTCTTGTCTAGTTTCACGCCTCAAGTTAAATCTAGGTAATCTAGTAACAAAGGCAAGAAAGGATCTTCATCTAGTAGCAACAATAAAAATGCTAAACCCAATGATGTTGCTTCCAATAGTTCTATTGATTCCACTAATGATGATTCTCTTTGACAAGTTACACTTGATCAAGAAAATGCTTTATTGAAAGGAATTATAGAAAAGGTATATACAAGAGTCTTGTCGGATGTAAGCAATTTAAGGAAATTGTACGCAAGCACAGAGGATACCGGAAGAATTGTGGTGTTGGCTACATCAACGCTAATGGAGTTGAGTTGGAAGAAGGTCAATATCCTAAGCCCAAGTTTGTTCCTCCAAATGAGAAGTATGAAAATACTCTTTCCAAGAGGACAAACACTCAAGATGACCTTCCACCACAAGACCACAAGCTCAAGGGCAAGAACAAGCTTCAAGAGGACATTGGAAGATGAGCCCCTAGCTTTGGTGGAGTGGGTTCCCAAGGCTACTTCAAGCTCAACTACTACAAAGGCCACTTCAACAACAAGGATCCCCATCAACTTGATGTGGGTTCCCAAGAAGAAGAACTAGTAAATTCTTGAGGGGTGACTGCGCCAATGAAATTCACTCACATTCATTATTGCCAAGAACTTTTTGCACTCAACACCAACTCAATGCAATAGTTCAAGGAGTCACACATTCCCTCAATGGTAAGCAAGGGACAAGGTAATCAA
This sequence comes from Hordeum marinum, assembly GCA_022496015.1. NCBI lineage: Eukaryota > Viridiplantae > Streptophyta > Magnoliopsida > Poales > Poaceae > Hordeum > Hordeum marinum. The sequence continues at coordinate 447,854,827 of CM039678.1, read as the reverse complement.
CAAATCAATGGACATCATAACACATGCTTTGCACTCCATGTCCATAGATATCCTTGAATTTGTCTCTTATGTGTTGGGACTAACCCATGTAGGTCAGAGGAGTAAGGAAACAACAAGGATGCTCCCAACTCTTGGTGATCTTCATCAACATCGAGCATCCACAACTACCTCACCAACATGAAGTCTTCATCGACAAAACCCAAGGTTAGGTTATCCCTCTTATGGGGGGATGTCACATTAAGGGGGAGCTTTACTCTAATTCTTGATTCAAAGCATCTCTTTGTATGTGGCAACATTAAATGCTTTATGAAAAAGTGGTAACCCCACTTGTGCTTAAACGATGAGTATGACCTATGATCAAGTACTCTTACTTGGCTCCTAAGTCAAATACTCATATATATATATGACTTTGTCATCGCCCAAGTGTTTGTTAGATGCTAGTGTGTTTGTGCATGTTCGTCATGATTTCTTTTGACATCTTATTGTGTGAGCATGTTGGTCTGCATTTATTTTCTCATTCAAGGACATCCAATTGTTGCTATTTGGATTTTGATTTATCTTTTGCCAATTGGATGGACAAGAATGCCTAGGACCACTCTTTAGCTATCTATGCATTCTCACCTCATATTCCATTCATGCTGCATCACAAAATTTGAACAAGTGCTTTTCGATCCCTCTGTGTGTGGAGCACTCAGAGTTCCGTATCGACAAGGACTGGCCATTAAAACCTCCCAAGTGCAACTCGGTGGAACCAACCCCACAATCTCGGTCTCACCGATTGCCTAGGGTTGATGTGGTTTTTCAATATCGGTATACCCGATTCCATTTTGTCGGTTACACCGAGTGTCCTTGTAAGCTGATAGATGAGGCACTCGGTGACACCGAAAACTTAGAATCGGTGTCACCGACAGTGGTGGGTATATAACTCTGGACCCCGACGTTTTGAAATTCCATCTTCATACGTCGCGCTCCAAAACCCTAAGCTGCCACCCCAAAGATCCCTGGTGATCGCCCTTGACTTCCCGAGCTCCTTTGCCACTGGGAATCGCCGCCGTCGACGTAATCTTCATCAACGTTGCTACCGTAGAGGATCTATGCCAAGCTAGGGTACGGACCTAGATTTCTCTATAAGCCACCTATTGCTCATACATCTATCCACTAGAAATTGCAAAATCTCGAGTTAGATGGATTTTTTAGGGTTTTGCCGTCCGCCCGATAAATCTCGGTGGAACCGAAACGAAAATTTCGGTCTCACCGATATGCTTTTCTATGTGGCTGAGAACTGACTAGGTGGAACCGAGTGGCTCTTTTTGGTCCTACCAAAAAGGCTGCCAAGTTCTTGTTAAGGAGTTGGTATGTCTTGGCCCCACCAAAAATTTCTTTTCGGTTGCACGGGATATCTATTTGACAGATTGCAAAACTTTTGAAAACTCATTGCTCAATTTTCAAAAACAGCCTCATTTTGTGATGACTCATCTCCTTCTGCTCATCTACACTCTATTCATAGGGTCATCATGTCGGGTTCAGAAGACATTCAGAATAGGTTAAAGCAGAGAGCAGACATGAGTTCAGGCACAAGCATAGAGCCCAGTGCATTCTTAGATCTAGGCACCCCTAGCTCTCATGGGTCGCCCCAGGCTGCCACCAGAACCAGGAAGAGGTTGAACTCAGATGAAGAGGATTTAGACTTTGTGCCTGAGGAGATTCTTGCTAAGAAGCAAGAAAAGGCTGCCAAGAAAGCTGTAACTAAATCTACTTCCTCAAGAAGATTTGTCAGCAAAATATATGCACCAGCTTCTACCTTCAAGGTCCATGAGACTGCCAGAGTAGCAATGTCTGTTGAGATTCCCAAGAGATCTATGCCCAAGAAGGCAGGAGAGAAAAAGTCCAGGAAGGGGATCATTCATGTGACTAGTAGGCCTACCTCCATGTTTAAGGATCGAGAAGATGTTGTTGCTGAGGAAGAGGAGGTTGAGCTAGCTATAAAGGCTCCTCCCAAGAAGAAGGCAAAGAAGTTGATGTCTGATGTTATGCCTAAAACCAGCACATCCAAGAAGGCTGCTGAAAAGCCCAAGAGGACAACCAGGCAGATTCTAGCTTCTGAGAAGAATAAAGGGACTGCCTCTAGGGCTGAAGTTGATGATGATCTGACAACATTATTGAAGCTCAGACCACACCTCCAAGTTCATAATTCCAGCTACCCACTAGCTGAGGACATGAAGAAGAGGAAGGACTCAGGACTGAGGGCATGGAGAGCTATTGATCCTTATGCCGAGACGAAGAAAACAGCTATGGACTACATATTCTATACCAGAGAGCAGCAGGACTTCTATGAGACTGTGCTCTTTGACAAGAGTCCAGCTGTCAGTGATACGCGATACGTTGATTGGAAGTACATCAAAGAGAATGAGGACTACTTTCCAAGTGTCCAGGACAACTTCCATTGCATAGGTCTTGATGAGTTTGTTGGCAGAGAATTCACAGCATGGAATGACGAGATGATCATGCAGTTCTACTCCACTCCACACTTCTACGGAGATGGTAGAATTGTGTGGATGACTGAAGGTGCAAGATACGAATCAATAGTGGAAGAATGGGATCAAATCTTAGGAGTTCCTAAAGCACATGATGATGACCTGGATGTCTACTCAGAATCCAAGGCTAGTCACAATGCTATGGCCAATATGTACAAGGAGATCCCTGCTGACAAAGTGAAGTCTCACCAGCTAAGGTCTATTTACTTTCTCCAGGCTGGCCAACGCACTATTAACACAATTCTGAGGCATACCCTGATGCCCAAGTCCGGAGATAACAAGATGATCCGAGGCCACTCCATCAACTTGTCGATCCATCTTGACACTCACACCAGGATCAGAGTCATGGACTTGATTGTAGAGATAATTAAGAGGGTTGCTGCTGATGAGAAGCGTTCATGCTGTTATGCACCCTACATCCATATGGTCATATACTCAAGACTGGAGAAGCACATCTTTGCCCTGGATCACCCACATTTGCCCCTACAGCTAGATCTAGAGGACAATGTTGTGGTGATGGACGCTGATCCTCCCACTTCAGCTACAGCTCAGGCAGAGGTAGAGGCAGCAAGAGCCACTAGTGCTACATCCCCTCAATCCAGGAGTGAGCAAATGGATCTATTGATTGCATCAGTTCAGGGCATAAAAAAGAAATTAAGGGGATTCTGGACAACTAGAACAATCTTGTCAGGATCTTTGAGACCAGAATCAAGACCCTTACTCATAAGGTGGACGGGCTGACAAAGATAGTCACAGAACTTCAGCATGAAGTTGACTCCATGCAGATCCAATGGGTCTCTTCTACTTCAGATGAGGATGATGATGAGGATGAGAATGATTCACCTCGAGGGCCAGGCACCCAGTTCACTACTCAGGCCAGATCAACCACAGTGCCAACTCCAACAGCTCCATCAGCTCCGTCAACTTCAGCTCCATCAATGACCACTCCAGCTCCATCCATGACATCTGGAGAAATCTTCGCTGATGCTGTCATCTCGACTCCTTCATCAACAACCGGAGGAGATATGCTCAAGAACATTTAGATATATGCCTTTGAACTTTTTGGTAACTTGTTGCCAAAGGGAGAGAAGTGTATATAGATCTTTAGGCTTCGAGCGAGAGAGCGATTTGGTTTTTATTGCTTTTCAAAAACATTTGGTTCTTTTGGTTTGATGTGAGATACGTGTGTGTTATGCTACTATGTTATTATGGGTGATTCTATTATTTCCTATCATCTTAATGCTCATGAGATGATTATTCACCTTTGTTTGATTGTGTTGTGCATTGTTATTCATTCTAATTATTCTCGCATACCACCAAGTTGTATGTGACATGGAAAAAGTGCCCCATATACCTAATCGATTGTGCATTTCCATTCAAACGCAAATTCAAAATAATGCACAAATTTAGGGGGAGCTCTTGCTTATCACATACTTCTCAAAGCGATGATTAATTTCATTGATTTTATCATATGTCGAAGGTTTGATCGATATGTTGTCATCAATTACCAAAAAGGGGGAGATTGAAAGCACATTTGCTCCCTTGGTGGTTTTGGTAATTAATAACAATATATAAGTCACTGAACTAATGTTTCCACCAAGTATATTTCAGGAAATGTTAAATGAAAGGATTGGCAAAAGGAGATTGTGGAGAAACCCCAAGATGCAAGGAAATACGTTGGCCAAGCTTCAAGCAAGAAGACTCTACATTTTATATTTGTGAGAAATAACTTTGAGTCATACGAAAGCCAATACTATTAAAAGGGGGTAAGGTTTTGTTGGTGAACAATATGCTCAAACGTGCACAAGTGACAGTCACCAAAAACATCCACAAACTCTCCCACCAAAGTCTCTTATATACCCAACACTCAAAATCGGTGCAACCAACTTTCCCACTTCGGTGCCAGCGATTCCAGAACCTAGACAGACTCTGCCAAACCCTAGCCACTTCGGTGCAACCAATTCCATACCGGTGCCATCGAGTTTAGGTTGCCAACTTTCTGTTACGCAAATTCACATTTTCAGTCCCACCGAGAATGTTGGATCGGCATCACCGAGATTGGAAATCTGACTATTGGTCACCTTATCGGTGCAACCGAGAATTGTATATCAGTCCCTCCAAGATTCGAAAGTTGCCACCTTTTGGTCACTTTGGTACCACCGAGATTAACCCATCGGTGTCACCGAGTTGGTCATTTTGTGTGTAACGGTTGGATTTTTGGCGATGCCTATATATACCCCTTCACCACCACTTGCTCGAAAGATAAGCACTCAGGACTATTCCATACCTATCCTATCAGATTTTCTGAGAGAGAACCGCCTACCCTTGTGTTGAGGTCAAGATCTTCCACTCCAATCATATGGATCTTGATTTCTAGCCTCCCCAAGTTGCTTTCCACCAATCCCATCTCTTCTACCAAGCCAAACCTATGTGAGAGAGATTGTGTGTTGAGGAGTCTATCATCTTGAAGCACAAGAGCAAGGAGTTCATCGTCATTATCGAGCCTATTACCTTTTGGAGGGTGGTGCCTCCTAGATTGGTTAGGTGTTGCTTGGTAGCCTCCTACTTCATGTTGTGGTGAACCAAGAAGTTTTTAACGGCAAGGAGATCGCCTACTTCATGAAGATCTACCCATAGTGAGGCTAGTCCTTTGTGGACGAAAGCCGTTATGGAATAGTCAAGGTTGCTACTTGTTGGACCCTTTTGGGTGGAGCCCTCCATGGACTCTCGCGACTGTTACCCTCCGTGGGTTGTAGACTCCATAAACGTGAATGTACGATAGAGCCACCTATGGGCACCATGGGAAAAATCATCGTGTCTACAATTGCGTTTGATCTTCCTACCCTATCCCTTCTATACATGCTTATTGTTACTTTCCGCTGCTATATACTCTTAGACTTGCATGTGTAGGCCGTACTTGACTTGCCATGAAACACTAAAAACTGTCAACCCTAAAACTTGGCATAGGCAAAACTTTTAATTGGTCAAGTAGTCTAATCACCCCCCCTCTAGACCTACTTTTGGTCCTACACCTGGGTAGGTCTTACCACGGGGTTATATCCCCAACACATTCCGTATTGCTGAACACAAACTCGACTCATAGCCTTAGAGCTTGCTGGGTCGTTAGGTAGGTCGCAAAAAGCCGTGAGGGCATTCTTGAGGAGCTACCGCCGAATAGGCGCTCCACATCGTCACCCAAATACAATCCTGAATTCCTGGCAATCTACGAAACGTTCCCCTCAAGGAACAGGAGGAAAAGAGGTTTTAAAAAACTCGAACGGGTCTACCATGTGGCAGCAACAAGTGCATGGGCAGACATACCCATTACCTTCAGAGGTACTGACCGACCAGCCATTCTTCCCGGTCACTCACAGGCCACACTAGTCCTGAACCCCATCTTCGATGGCTACAGGTTACACAAGGTGCTAATGGATGGCAGTAGTGGTTTAAACCTGATCTATGAAGACACCCTGGAAAAACTACAGTTCGACCGATCTTGCATCGAGCATAGCAACACGACTTTTTGGGGAATCATTTAGGGGAAGAGGCGCGTTTTTCAGGATGTATCGTCCTGGACGTAGTGTTCGGCATGCCCGAAAACTACCGATTTGAAGAACTCCTCTTCAATATCTTGCCCTTCCCCAGTGGTTACCACACCCTATTGGGAAGTGACGCCTTCACAAAATTCTAGGCTATACAACATTATGGGTATATGAAACTCAAAATGCCAGGACCAAACAGAGTAATCACAATCGCCAGTGATCCGAATATAGCCCTTCGGGCCGAGAACAAAACAGTAGCGCTCACCCTCGAGGCACTAGCCAAGACCTTCCCTATAGAAGAAATGACCGCACTTCGGTCAACAGTTGACAAGGACGATGAGATCCGTAGCAAAATGCCCAAGCCCACGTCGTTTAAACCCGCTGAGGAAATCGTTCAATTTCAAGTGCACCCAACGGACCCCAACAAGACAACGTCCATCGGAGCTCAGCTCGATCCCATAGTGGATGAAGCACTACGGACATTTTTATGGGAAAACTAGGACATCTTCTCATGGCATCCTTCCGATATGCCTGGAATCCCACGGCGGCTGGCAAAACATAGTCTTAACATCATTGCATGCTTTAAGCCCGTTAAGCAGACTCTCGCCGCTTTTCCGAATCCAAACGACAAGCTATGGGTGAAGAGTTAGCTAAACTTCTAGAGGCCGGATTCATTCGGGAGATTAAGCACCCCGAATGGTTGCCAAACCTAGTGATGGTACCAAAGAAAGACAAATCCTGGCGGCTATGCGTCGATTTCAAAGACCTCAACAAAGCATGCCCTAAGGACCCTTTCCCCTTACCGCGCATAGACTAGATCATCGACAACACAACATGACATGACTCGTTGTGTTTCCTTGATGCTTATTCCGGATACCATCAGATTAAAATGAAGGATTCCAATCAATCTACAAATGCATTCATCAGCCCCTATGGGCCATTCTGCTTCAACATGATGCCCTTTGGGCTAAAAAAACGCAAGGGCTACGTACCAGCACATGATCCAAACTTGTCTTGCGAAACAAGTCGGTAAGACAGTCGAGACATACGTGGACGACGTGCTAATCAAAACCAAACACGTCATCCATTTGATCGATGTCCTACAGCAAACCTTTGCCAGCCTACGCGAGTACGACATACGACTCAATCCGGAAAAATGTGTATTCGGAATTCCCGCTGGTAAACTGCTCGGATTCATCATCTCCCATAGAGGAATAGAAGCGAATCCAGATAAGATCCGTGCTCTATTAGAACTTGCAATTCCCACAGAGCTAAAGCATGTCAAGAGGTTGGCTGGTTGCATAGTGGCGCTAAGCCTCTTTATCTCTCGCCTCGGAGAAAATGCTCTACCACTATATAAGCTGCTGAAACATACCAACAATTTCGAGTGGACTAGCAATGCAACGTCTGCGTAGAGTAAATTAAACACTCCTGGGAAACCATCCCATACTCATAGCACCAGGTGCTAGTGAGCCCATGTTATTATACATATCGGCTACCAACCATGTCGTTAGCGCAGTGCTCGTCGTCGAACGAGAGGAGGAGGGACACAAAAGTCAATCTATTACGTGTCAGAAGTAGTAACGCAATGCAAGTCCAGATACCCGCACTACTAGAAGATAGCCTACATAGTATTTATGGCAACACGAAAACTCAGATACTACTTCCAAGAGTGTTTGATAATGGTGGTATCCAAAGTACCCCTAAACGACATGATCAACAACAGGGACTCCACCGGTCACATAGCCAAGTGGGCTATCGAGCTCCTTCCCTTTGAAATAACCTAAAAGCCACGACATGCCATAAAATCTCAGGTACTGGCAGATTTTTTGGCTGAGTGGACAGAAGCCGAGCTCCCCAGGGAATATAGTACATACTCCCATTGGACAATGTGCTTCGATGGATCCAAAACCTTGGCCGGACTAGGGGCTGGAGTTATCCTCACATCTCCCACAAGCGACAACGACGTGTGATACGTGTTGTAGATCATGTATGCCGACTCCAATAATGCAGCCAAACACGAAGCACTCTTGCATGGTCTTCGGATGGCAGTATCAATCGGCATATGACGGCTAGAGGTAAATGGAGACTCGAACTTGGACATCTCCCAAATCAATGGCGAATTTGATGCCAAAAACCTGAAGATGGTGGAATACAAAAATGCCATCCTAAATATATCCGCACGGTTCAAGGGGGTGGAATTTCACCACGTCGCTTGCGACAACAACCAAGCTGCCAACGTACTGGCTCCCATGGGGGCTAAGAGCGACCCTGTCCCAAAAAACTCTTTCTTGGAACGACTCTATAAGCCATCCGTGGTTTGGCAGGACAATCATAAGGGCGCCGGTCTAAATACAACAAAAGAGGTTATCCCCCTATAAATGAACCAGACGACCAAACCATTGGCGGCTCCATAATGGATGAAACGCCTTCGGTCATGAGGTCATAACAGTAATCGCGCCATGGACTGAGCCCTTTCTCACCTACCTTCTTTGCAAAGAGCTCCCCGGCGATCAGACAGAGGCGTGACGCATAATCCGGCGATCCAAAGCCTACAAGGTACATGAGGGTGAGTTATAGAAGAAAAGCACCACCGGAATATTACAATGGTGCATATCTGAGGAAGAAGGACGACAACTCTTGGCTGAAGTCCATGCTGGGATGGGCGGTCATCACGCCATAGCAAGAGCCTTGGTTAGCAAGGCCTTCTGATCTGCTTTCTTTTGGCCCACTGCTCGGGCGGACACCAAGTCACTTGTCAAACACTGCACAGGGTGTCAACTTTTCACAAATCAAAGTAACATGCCCCCAATAGCTCTTCGGACTATTCCGATCAACTGGCCTTTCACGGTCTAGGGGCTGGACATGGTCGGACTACTTACAGGGGGGACCGAGAAGAATAAATACTTACTGGTCATGGTTGACAAGTTCACCAAATGGATAGAGGCAAAACCTGTCAAATCGGCCAAGTCCGGACCAGTAATCATCTTTATATCCGGCATGGTACACTGTTACGGTGTCCCACACAGTATAATAACGGATAATGGATCCAACTTCTTGGCCCAAGAGGTCAAGGACTGGTGCGCTAAAATGCGCATCAAGCTTGATTCGCATCAGTGTATCATCCGCAGACCAATGGACAAGTCAAACGAGAAAACGGTCTTATCATGAGCCGCATTAAGCCATGTTTGGTCCGATCTCTTCATGAGTCCGACTGTCATTGGGTGGAGGAGCTCGACTATGTTCTATGGGGGTTGCGCACCACCCCAAACAGATCAACGGGATACACACCGTTCTTCATTTTCTATGGGGCAAAAGCAATCCTGCCCTGTGATATTATTCACGATGCACCAAGGGTGCACATGTACGAGCAAAAGGAAGCCGGCCGAGTTAGATCGGCAGGACGACCTGGACGCCTTAGAAGGAGAGCGTGACATAGATTAGGCTCGCTCTACTTTTTACCAATAGAAGGCTTGACGTTACCAGCGTAGGAAGGTCAGGGCAAAAGCATACAACATGGGTGAACTCGTATTACGGCTCCCAGAGAAGTAGAAGCATAAAAAGAACCAAAAGGGAGGCCCCCTTCATAGTCAATGAGGTACTCGCGGGAGGGGCTTAACCTCTTTGGAACCCATCGGACAATCGCCTTGAACCAAACCCAAGGAACGCATCTCGTCTTCGGGGCTTCTATGGATAAACCGATGATGTCACATTCTTTACCCTTTACCTCCTTTTTCTTTACTTTTTCCTTCTCATCCCACCTTGTTGTTTTGTAGATTTGAATTTTTCTTTTCTTAACAAAGCTATGTTCAGTTCAACCGATCTTGTACTAAGACTCTCGGCTTACATCCTTAAGTGTTAAATCCGAACACATCACCTGGGGGCTTCTTTTCGAAGCCAATGCTTTTATATTATAAACATTTATCCATACTTCTTGTGTACACGTGTTTCCTTTGTCGCGTTTAACCCATCATATTCATCAATTCGAAACAACACTTTGCCAAGCTGGGTTGCCTTGCTCATGTGCTTACCCTCTACGTTCCCGATTGTTCGGCTAGAGGGTAAAGGGAGCACCTCTGTGATTGTTATGACTGGGTCATCCGGATACGTACCTGAGACAGGTGAAGCCAAAAGCTAGCTATCTTAAGTAGACAATTGGTCGGTTGTGACGGAAGCAATTAATACGACTATGGTTGTTATCACCACTACTTGGGCTTCTTTTCTCTCAAAAGCCCTTAGCCGCATACTAGCAGTATACGACCTTCTACCTACGATCTTCGTAGAACCCTGAATAAAGGTATCAAGGGAGGTACTATTTTCTTTGGAAGATGTTCCTTACGCTAAGGAGTAATATAACATATCTCCCTGTGTGCTTTTTGTCTGTTTGTAGGAAATGGCCGGATTGCCTGGTTCCCCGAACATAATTCACTCTTCTAGGGTGATAAATTACAAGGAACACTCCTGAGCACTTAGCGCGGGAGGTTGAAGCCGATGGATGATTAAGAAAAAGTTTACAACACAGATGGAGCAACTACTCGATTATTCGTACATAGTTACATATAATCATACATTCGGCTGCTGATCGAGATTGTCGATTATAGTGTCCAAGGAGCAGTCTTCAAGCGAGAGGCGGGCGGCACACATAACTTGGTCATACACCAGGTGGAGCGACACTTCTTGTCCACCTGACACTACTGGCCGAACCCGAGCCATATGCTCGGGGTTAACTTCGGTATAGCGAGTCTTGATCATCGCCCATGCCTCCCGTGCTCCCTCCTGGCAAGCCGATGTCTTCAACAACTCGAACCTACTTCGGGCTCCTTGGAGTCGACTGACTCTTTCGGTCATCCCCTGTGGAGGTTGCTCTGTGGGCCATAATGCCTTTAGCATGCTTTTTATGGACTTCCGAGCCCGTTCATGAAGGGCGGATAGCTCCTTCAAAAGGTTTCCCTAGTAGGATCCGATATCTTCTTCGGGTCGCCCAGATAGGAGACCTACACATGAATCAAATACATGCCAATTATGCTTCATCTATGAGAAGTACTTCCCGATGTTAGAATCACACTTACCGAACATGACCCTCCGTAGTTTTTGGTTCTCTTCTTGGGCCTAGGCCAATTGAGTTTTTAATCTCTCAATTTCCTCGGCCTGTTGTTTGTTCTCCGCCTGAAGGTGGTTCTTGTCTTCAAGGTGTCGTTGCAAAACACGACAACCGGCTTTGTGCTGGGACTCGGCGTATCGCTGAGATTCTTGGGTTGTATCCAAATCTTTTTGCATTTGCAGTATTGATTCAGCTACTAAAAAGTACCCTTGCATCAGCACGGGAATATACTAAGATCAGCAGCACAAATATACTCACCATGTCCCTCCCAAGTAAAGCTCTTCACTTGCTCCAATCCGGCCTTCACAGATTCAACTTGTGTTCGGCTGGCTTCTAGTAACTTGGCTGGTAGCTCGCTTTGCTGCTTCGAGGCCTGTATTAGAAATGAAACAAAACGAGGACCCTTAATTCAGTTGTTCCGACCAATTTAAGGTTGATGAGCTACTGGCTTTACATAAGTGTTCGAACTCTAAAAACCGTTTATTTACCTGCAGGCTGAACGATATCAATCTCATGGCCCGCCGAACCCAGCTCGGGGAGCACCAATGTGCGCGTTCGCCATGCGTAGAGCACCGAACTCCTGTTCGGAGAATACTGGGTGACGCGGGGCCTCTCTTTGTCACTGATGATTCGTGGTGCTTACTACCTCGGATTTGATAACAGACACAGCATCACCAGAATTAGCAGGGACCGGATTGACCATGGGAACCTCCGTAGCAGGTTCAGCATGAGCCGAAGCTCTGAAATTTTGATCTTCCCTGGACACCCTAGCAACCTCCTCGGCAGAGGAATGCTGAGTTTTTCGCCTATGAATTTCGATATGAAATCTTCTATGAGGATCTATTAGATGTGATAATAAATAAACAACCAAACAAAATACCTTTGGATTGAGCGAGTGGATGGACTCGTCCTCACACCCGACTCATTGGTCGGATCCCTTTTGCTTTCCGATCCGGGCACTGCTGCCATTGCCAACGTATGATGTGCGAATCGATGACGCTTGGGAGCAGAAGCCGATGCGTTTGGGGCGTTGGAGGGTGCTTGCCTTTTGCGGGATGAGCTTTTCTTCTTCTTGTTTGTTGCAGGAGAAGGGAACGATCCGGGTTAATCGCCTACGATAGCCACCTTGGAGCGGTCAAGACTGTCCTGATAGAAAACCCCGTCTTCAAGCTCAATTGACCGATCCGGGTCCTCATGAAATCCCGGATCATCGTCACGAGAATAGTCTTCGAGCCGAGGGGCCGGACAGTTAACTGTCTCGATAAAGCTTCTCCAGTCGTGTTCACATAAAATAAGGCTTTAGTCAAAAAAGGGACAAAATGGAAACCCGAATTGTTCTCACGGAGTTGAAAGGCTTACCCATTCGATGGGATTGTGGCTTGAGTATCCCTCCTTGGTTGACTGCTGAATAAAGTCTTCTTGCCCCCCCTTGTATAGGTCGGCAAGCGCGGTGACCAATGTTGTCTAATCAACAGGACCCAGTATTCGTGACCGTGTGGTGTCGCTTGTCCCGTTGTAACGCCACAAGGGGTGTATCCTCTGCTGAAGAGGCTGCATGCACCAAATGATGGCGGTGGCCATGACGTCGATCATAGCCAACTTGTGGTGGGATAGTACCCTCACCTGAGCTTCCAAGCATTGCACTTCAACGCTGTCCTCTTGGGACGAGCTAATCGGCCGCCAGTTGTACCTTTTGTTTAAGGGGGCAACGGATTATTTGGGCAGACCCCTTCGAGCTGGGTCGAATAGGGGGGGCGTCCTTGATATAAAACCATTCTGAAGACCATTCTTCGAACTCGTTCGTTATTCCCATCGGATACCCCGTCCCCGCTATACGTCATACTTTGGCTCCACCGACCTCCAACGTTGTCTTGTCCCGAGTTCAAGGGACGAGGCAGAAGTACTGCCTCCATAGTTCAAAATGTGCCTCGCAGCCCAGGAACATCTCGCAAAGGGCGAAGAGGACCGAGATGTGCAGGATAGACCCTAGGGTGAGATGGTGGAGCTGGATCCCATAAAATTCTAGTAACCCTCAAGAATGGGTGAATAGGAAACCTGAGACCCCACAGAAGAAAGGACACGAAGCATACGTGTTCCCCCTTTGTGGATTGAATAAATTCTCTGCGAAAACTTTGTCATTGAATGAAGATAAACCTGCGCGGGTCATTGCGAATTCCGAGGAAGGAAGGTACCCCTGGGTCTCCAGATTACGTAGTCGTAGGAGCGATACAGAGCAGCTGGTCCGATCCCTAGGACGGGAGCCATAAGGGCGTGAGGAAGAACTGGGGTTGCTCGCCATGTTTTTCGTAGTGATCTTCTGCTGAGAGTTTTTTCGATGGGGAGGAGAAAGAGGATGTGGCCTAGACCATGGTTTTGTTTGTTTAAATGAGTGGTACCTCCATTGTGGAGGGTTAGTCTTGTAAAAAATCACTAAACCGCTCATCTCCCCATGAAGCGCGAAAATTGAGAAATGTTGAAGGTTATTATAATGGACTTGGCAAGCTCGTGACGCTTGGGAATTCACCGATGACTGGTCGGTTGCCGAACAAGGAGTAGGGGGACTCGCCTCACAAGCCGAAGATTATGACACACGGAGATTATCCGGATATACCTCGGCGTCGAAGGCTAGTCTGGGGGCTATTGAGGGAGTCCAGGATTAAGGGGTCCTCAGATAGCTGACCTGTTTCTCATGGGCCGGACTATATGGGCCGCTGGATGAGCATTGGATGATCAAGGGGCCCGTCGCCAGGGTGGAAGCTTCAAGGATGTGTACCGTGTCCTCCAAGTTGTTGACAGTAGATAGGCATGTTTTTTCCTTCGATGTGCACCCGACTATGTGTAAACCCTAGGTAGCCTTGCCGTATATATAAGCCGGAGGGTTTTAGGTTGTAGAGGGAGGACAACTCATCTAGGGTTTAGCTATTTGATCTCGAGGTAGATCACCTCTGTAACCTACATATCATCAATACAATCAAGCATGACATAGGGTATTACCTCCATAGGAGGGACCGAACCTAGGTAAATATCGTCTCCTTCATCTCCTCTTACCATGGATTCTAGTCTCACAGCTCGGGACCCCCTACCCGATATCCGTCGGTTTTGACACTGATAGTTCCTTTCCCCAATATTTTGCTTGAAATTTAGAAGAGTACCAAGGAATATATGACTACAAAATTTGAGCATAATAAGTATTTTACCGAGGATCTTAAAGAACACTCTACCAGACTAGGAGCCATAACAAAACAACTTGATGATATTATTAGAGAAGTTAAACTACAGTAGATATAATGTAATAAACAAAATGAATGGGTTTGCAACAGTACTTAGAGTGGTAACTTTCTTTATTATACTAATGGATCTCACGAAGATTTTGTTAAGTTTTGTGTGATTGAAGTTTTCAAGTTTTGGGTGAGATCATGATGGATGAAGGAATAAGGAGTAAGAGGATCCTAAGATTGGGGATGACCATGACAACCCAAGAAAATATCCTAATAGGAACAAGAAACTAAGCTTGGGGATGCCCCGAGTGGCATCCCCTCTTTCTTCCACAACCATCGGTATTTTACTTGAAGATATATTTTTATTCGTCACATATCATGAGTTCTGCTTGGAGCGTCTTATATGAGTATTTGCTTGATATTTTTATCTTTGCTGGACACACCTATTTGAGTCATTCAAAAGTGTGCTATGATTTGTTAAGATTGCTCTATATGCTTCACTAATTTTTTTGAGATATGGAATAGCTCTAGTGCTTTACTTATATGATTTTGAGAACGACGTGCTTTTACGTATTTGTAGAAATGCTCTCATGCTACAGTTAGATTAATTTGAGAGTTAGTAATTTTTTAAGAAATCCTCTCATGCTTCACTTATATTATTTTGAGAGATGAAACTTTTATGCTCACTATCTTCACTTAAATCTATGTGAGCTTATCAAAAGCAATGTCAATATATGAAACTAGTCCCAATGTGATAGATATTCAAGAGGGATATAATAAAAACTTTCATGAAGATCATTGGACAAATTAAACGTGATTCTTTGTAATAGTCTTGAGACATGATGATAGTAATATGCCAGTTATGTTGGTGAGTAATTATGCTTAGTAAGAATATTGGTGTTAAGGTTTGTGATTCCCTATGCAAGCACGAAAGTCAATAGTTGTGCAATGAAATTACATCTTACTTACGGTGCATTATTCGGTGTTAGTTATGCTTAATGCTCGCTTATGTGAATTTTCGTTTCTTGGTTGGTTGCTTCTCAATCTATTTTCTAGCCTTCACTTGTACTAAGTGGAAATACTACTTGTCCATAAAAAATCCTTAAACCCAGTTTTGCCATATGAGTCCAACATACCTACCTATATGCGGTATTTCCATGTCGTTCCAAGCAAATTTGTATGTGCCATCTCTAATTTTCAAAATGAATTTTACTTTTTGTGTGCTCGTACCGCTCATGAACTAGAAGGGGGTGACTGATATTTTTCCATGTTAGATGTGTTATCCTCAAGATGAGTGTTTATTCACTTTTCATTGCACGAGAGTATGGCAGTAATACGGATGCCTAGTCCTGAAATAAAAAAAATACTTTATGTTGTCAAATAATAAATTCCTCGGAAAGTGTTGGTATGGAAGGAAACCGTGGATTCGGCTTGCCATGGAAAGTGAAAGAATGGTGGAAAAAGGAATAAACTTTATTTTCTGTTTGGGAACTACTTATGATATATCTAGCATGGAAAGGTATTGAAAGCTCTCGGTCGTTTTCGTTGACACGAAAGGCATGCCACCTAAAATATTTTTCTCTATAAATTTAAACCTTGAGCTCTAGCACCTCTACAAATCCCTACTTCCCTCTACTAAGGGCCTATTTTATTTTTACTTGAGTCTCCATCTTATCTTATAAAGCACAAACTAGGGGGAACTATGATCATATTTGCGCATTAAGTGTTGCTAGTATTTGAGTGTGTTTCATGAATAGATCAATGATTGAGCATGATGGGCTAGGGATAACCTTCTTTAGTGTTGATATTTTGAAAGACATGGTTGCTTGTTGATATGCTTGAGTATTAAAGTCTTCATGTCAAAACTAGACTATTGCTTTGAACCATCTAAAAGTACAAATGTCGATGCTACAAAAGAATAGAATATGTGATGAACATGTTAGGCAACAGTCCACATAAAAATTCTATTTTTATCATTTACGTACTCGAGGACGAGTAGGAATTATGCTTGGGAATGCTAATACGTCTCCAACGTATCTATAATTTTTGATTGTTCCATACTGTTATATTATCAATCTTGGATGTTTTACAATCATTTTATAGCAACTTTATATCATTTTTTGGAGCTAACCTATTGACATAGTGCCAATGCCAGTTGTAGTTTTCTTCACGTTTTTTAGTTCGCAGAAAATCAGTACCAAAAGAAGCCCAAACACCATGAAAACGTTTGGAGATTTTTTTTGGGCCAGAAGACATCCAGTGGGCCAAAGAAGTGCCAGAGAGGAGGGCCAAGCTGAGCACAAGGCACCAGGGCGTGCTAGAGGCCCTAGGCGTGCCCTGGTGGGTTGTGCCCACCTCGAGATGCCTCTCCACCGCCTATCATCTCTATAAATACCAAATAATCAGAAAACCCTACGGGAGTCGACAAAACACAATTCCAGCCGCCGCAAGTTCCAGAACTGCGAGATCCAATCTAACACCATCACGGAGGGGAGCATCGTCTTCATGGGTGCCTCTTCGGTGATGCGTGAGTAGGCCACCATAGACCTACGGGTCCGTAGGCAGTAGCTAGATGGCTTCTTCTCTCTCTCTTTTGATTCTCAATATTGTGTTCACTTGGAGATCTATTTGATGTAATGCATTTTTGCAGTGTGTTTGTTGGGATCCGATGAATTTTGAGTTCATGATCAGTTTCTATCCATGAATATTATTTGAGTCTTCTTTGATCTCTTATTTGCATCATTACTTATAGCGTCGTATTTATTCTTCGAATCTTTGGTTTAGTTAGGACAACTAGATTGAATTTTCTTGCCATGGAAAGAGGTGCTTTGTGATGGGTTCGATCTTGCGGTGTCCATTCCCAGTGACAGAAGGGGCAGGAAGGCACACATGTATTGTTGCCATTAAGGATAACAAGATGGGGTTATTCCTACATGAATAGATATTGTCTACATCTTGTCACCATTCTTATTGCATTACTTATTTTCTCCATGAACTTAATACACTAGATGCAAGCTGGATAGCGGTCGATGTGTGGAGTACTAGTAGTAGATGCAGAATTGTTTCGGTCTAGTTATCTTGGACGTGATGCCTATATAATGATCATTGCCTTGGATATAATCATGATTATTTGATCTTCTATCAATTGCCCAACAGTAATATGTTCACCCATCATGTGCTATACTCATGATAGAAGCCACTAGTGAAACCTACGCCCCCCGGTATACTTTTCCAACATATTGCTTTCTGATCTATCTTTTTGTCGTGTTTGTTACAGATCTATTAATCCGAAAACCCAAAAATACCTTGCTGCACTTTTTGTTTACTTCTTTTATTTTGTGTTCTTGCGAGATCTATTGGCCCAACCTATTACAATCTAATCTATATTTTTATCGTTGAGAGCTTGACAACCTCTCTTACGCGTCGAGTTGCAAGTATTTGTTCTTTGTGTGCAGATGCCATTTACATAGTTGCTTGGTCTTCCTCCATGAATTGATACCTTGGTTTCTTAACTGAGGGAAACTTACTATCGCTATGCTGGATCATCCCTTCCTCTTTGGGAAAATATCGACGCAGTCTCAAGCCATGACAATGACCAGCAAGTAAGCAAATCCTAGGGAAACTATAAAAAATAAAATCCTACAGATACCAGATTCGCCTGCATGTTCAATTGAATCATCTGCCTCAAGTTCTTGTTCATCTTCTTTAATTATCCCTTTAGATCCTCATCTCCAACTGTCGGAGCAGCACTTTCAGAGACCAAATTTCGCACGGCTGACGGAACTAAATGGAGTAATGCAATAAGAACGGTGACATGATGTTGACACGATCTATTCATGTAGGAATAGACGCCATCTTGTTATCCTTATTAGCAATGATACATGTGTGCCTTGCTGCCCCTTCTGTCACTGGGAAAGGACACCGCAAGATCAAACCCATCACAAAGCACCTCTTCCCATGGAAAGAGAAATTGATCCAGTTGGCCTAACTAAACCAAAGATTTGAAGAAGAAATACTAGGCTATAAGTAATCATGAATATAAGAGATCAAAGAAGACTCAAATAATATTCATGGATAGAAACTGTTCATGAGCTCAAAATTCATCGGATCCCAACAAACACACCGCAAAAAGTCATTACATCTAATAGATCTCCAAGAGACCATTGTATTGAGAATTAAAAGAGAAAGAGAAATCCATCTAGATACTGCCTATGAACTCTTAGGTGTATGGTGGACTACTAACACATCATCTGACAGGCCCCCATGAAGACGATGCACCCCTCTGTGGTGGTGTTAGATTGGTTCTCGCCGTTCTGGAACTTGCGGCGGCTGGAATTGTGTTTCGTTGACTCCTCTAGGGTTTTCTGAATATTTGGGCATGCATAGAGCTGATAGTCGGTGGAGGGGGTCCCCGAGGCAGCCACAACCCATTAGGGCGCGCATGGGGCCTATTGCTCGCCCTGGTGGGTTGTGGGCAGCCTGGGCTCCCTCCTGGTTACTTTTCTGGTCCACTGGCCTTCTTCTGGTCCAAAAAAGTTCTCCAAAACGTTTCGTCATGATTGGACTCCATTTGGTACTGATATTTTGCAAAGTAAAAAACAAATTGAGAGGAGATGGCATTGTTGAAGATGTTGACGAAGAATAGTCTCCCAAAGATGATAGGGTTGTTGGTGACGATGATGGCTTCGATTTCCCCCTCCAGGAGGGAAATTCCCCTGGCGGAATTACTCGGCCAGAGGGAAAAAGTGCTCCTGCCCAAGTTCCGCCTCAAGACGGCAACGTTCCGTCCCGAAAGTCCTCTCTTTAGTTTTTTTCTAGGTCAAAACACCTTAAATACCAAAAGATGGGAACCGAAGGTGGTTAGGGCTGAGCACATCCCACCAGGGTGCGCCTGGGGGGGGGGGGGGTGGCTGGCGCGCCCTGGTGTCTTGTGCTCACCAGGTGGCCCCCTCCGCTAGTTATTCATTGCAGTATTTTATAGATAACAAAATAATTCTCCGGAAAGTTTCAGCTCATTTGAAGATGTGCACAATAGGTATCTCTGATATGCTTTTTCAGGTCCAGAATTCCAGCTTCGGCATTCTCCCTCTTTGTGCAAACCTTGCATATTATGAGACAAAATTCATTAGAATTAATCAATAAATCATTATTATGCATAAAAAATTATAAATAATAATAGTAAATCATGATGCAAAATAGACGTATCAACTCCCCCAAGCTTAGACTTTGCTTGTCCTGAAGCGAAAGACAATATCGAAAAACATGTTCACATGGTTTGGGAGAGAGGTGTCGATAAAAACAAAATATAGACATAGTAGCATCATGCTTATTATCATAGGAGAAACAAAATTTATCATAAAACTCTTTCATATAACTTTTACTCTATGACATCATCATATGAATTATTATGAGGAAGTAACAATTCATCACAACATAGAAGTATAAAGCATAAACTTTATTTGAAACCAACAAACTATGTTCTCATTCAGCTTTGCAACTACAATTCATCATATTTTCAGGAAGGTTCTCGTGTTGAAGCCTTTTGGCAAGTTCACCTACTGAACCATCATTTAATCTTCTATGATTGCTAACACTCACAACATACCCATGGGCAAAAAGTTTCTACCAGACACATAGAAAGATAGGGGCTTATAGTTTTGCCTCCCAACGTATTCACCTCAAGGGTGATGTCAACAATAATAACTCATGATCACTCATATCCAACTGGATATATGTTCCTAGATCTTTCCTCACCACATGATGCTTGCAAATAGAGAAAAATAAAATGGAACAGGGAAGAATACTTTGACTCTTGCATAAAGGTAAATATATGAAAGTAAAACATAGGCCCTTCGCAGAGGGAAGCCGAGGTTTTCATGCGCTTTTTAGTTTGTATGCAAAATCCCTTAGTGCAAAGGAATGTCACGTCATATTGCCCCCGTGTGATAACAACCTCTATTATGCAGTCCATCGCTTTTATTACTTTGCCATCACAAGTTCATACAACGCTCAATTTTTTCTTACACTAATTGATCAAACACATTTAGAAGCAATTTTTATTGCCTTAGTGCATCGATGAAAACTTACTTTAAGTATCTTATTCAATCCATAGGTCGATACGGTGGACTCTCAAAACATGAGTTTGGGTTTAGGTTTGGATGCACAAGTGGTATCTCTACTTAGTGCAGAATTTTTGGCTAGCAAAGATATTGAGCAAGCACCAAATGTTGAAGTATCTATGGAAATATAACTTCTATGTGAATATGAACAAGCATAAATCATTACGTTGTCTTCCTTGTCCAGCGTCAATTTTTTTTCATATAATATTTAATGGGGACTCATAATCATAAAAGATGTCCAAGATAGTGTATTTGCATGTGAATCTTCTCTTCACTAATTAATTCTTTCATGAGTTGCATCATTGACCAATGCTATGTTTACCAATCTCCCATAAATTTTACCACTTCTACTTTTCCTTATGTGATGTCATTACTCACCATAAGATTATCATAGGATCCTTTTCATTTATTTTCTTTTATTATGATTGCAACAAGAAAGTAAAGAAGCAAAACCTCAAACTAAACTTTATTATATAAATCTCACTCGTATACATAGATAGATAGATCAGGAAACTAGCACTCGAAAATAGATCATACTAAACTTCTATTCAACTAAATCACGAAATAGCTAAGGATCGAAATAATAAGTAAAGGTAAAGAGTGATGGTGATACGATACCGGGGAATCTCCCCCAAGCTTGGCTCAAGCCAAGGGGAGTTCCCATACCCATGTACTCAAGTCTCCTCTGGTGGTGAAGATGATGAAGATGGTGGTGGTGATGAAGTGTCACACTTCAGGCTCAATAGCTACTCCAACTTACAGGTGACGCTCCGAAGGGTGATGATGTGCTCCCCTAGCAAAATATTTTCATGAGTGAGATATTTATTTTGAACACGAAGGATATCTTCTTCTTCCTAAAAGCTTCAGTTTTAGTAGGGGTGAGGTGATCATAATAGGGTCAAAGGATATCTTCTTCTTCCTCCTCTTTTGTTGGCATGCATTACCCTTCTTATTGAGCTTTATCCCTTATAGCTTCCTTGCCCTTCTATTCATTGTTAACTTATTTTGGCTCCTCTCTCTTCAACTCCATCTTCATCAACCAAGCATCTTCTTCTATGTTATTGGAGGAGGAAGAAGACATGATGCCTGGCTTGATAGATCTGCTAGGAAAACAACAGGAAACAAGAAGAGAGAATATTTCTACGATGTGGTGGTCAAAACAATCGATGATGTATATAGAGAATTTTTATTCTTGGGAAAGAAGCATATGGAAGAAAAACGGAGTCAGGAAGGTTCCCGAGGCAAGCAGAACCCACCAGGGTGCACGCAGGTAGGGGGGGGGCAGGCTTGCCATGGTGTATCGTGCTCACCTCGATTGTTTTCCTGTTTATTTATTATTTTCCTATTTTTTTTCTAATATTCCAAAAGAGACATAAAATATTCTTGCGTCCATTTACTTATCGTATCACGTACCTCTTCTTTATCATGATTCTGGAGTGTTCTGGAAGGTTTCCCTTATGTGTTCCTCCGGTGTCATGGTTTGGATAACATTGCTTTCAACATTAATAGGCATACCTAAGATATAGTGTTTAGTTCTTTGTCCATTGACCACCTTCGGGTTAGTACCTTCGACACTATTAATCTTGATAGCTCCAGAGCGATAAACCTCTTCGATAACATATGGTCCTTCCCATTTGGAGAGAAGTTTTCTTGCAAAAAATTTAAAACGAGAGTTGTACAAGAGAACATATTCTCCAACTTTGAATTCCCGCTTCTGGATTCTTTCATCATTCCATCTTTTAACTTCTTCTTTGAATAGTTTGGCATTTTCATAAGCTTGGGTTCTCAATTCGTCTAGTGAGCTAAAATCAAATAACCTATTTTCACCGTCAAGTTTGAAGTCATAATTGAGTTCTTTAATTGCGCAAAATGCTTTATGTTCTAACTTTAGAGGAAGATGACAAGCTGTCCAATATACCATTTAGTATTGAGACATACCCATAGTGAAAGGATGTGGATGTCGCCTAGAGGGGTGGGGGTGGGGGTGAATAGGCGTTTGAAAATAGTTACGGTTTAGGCTTGAACAAATGAGGAATAAAAGTATCGTCTAATTAGTGAAGCACAAAACCTAAAACAACTAGGCTCTCATATGTGCACCAACAACTTATGCTAAGCAAGATAGACAACTAAGTGATATCGAGATATATAACAAGAAACAATATGGCTATCACAAAGTAAAGTGCATAAGTAAAGGGATCGGGTAAGAGATAATAGAGGGACGTGGAGACGAAGATGTGTCCTGAAGTTCACACCCTTACGGATGCTAATCTCTATTCGGAGCGGTGTGGAGGTACAATGCTCACCAAGAAGCCACTAGGTCACCGTAATTTCCTCATGCCCTCGCACAATGCAAGATGTCGTGATTCCACTAAGGGACCCTTGAGGGAGGTCACCGAACTTGTACAAATGGCAACCCTTGGGGGCGGTCACCATTACCCGTACACTTGGGCAACCCTTCTGGGCGGTCATCGATACTCGTACAAATTGCTCGGGGCAATCTCCACAACCTAATTGGAGACCCCGACGCTTGCCTGGAGCATTACACCACAAAGATTGAGCTCCGAGACACCACCAACCATCTAGGGCGCCAAGGCAACCAAGAGGAACAAGCTCTAGGGTGCTCAAACACCCAAGAGTAATAAGCTTCTCAACTTCTCACTTCTAGGTATCACTGTAGAGAACTCAAACCTATGAACCAAATGCAATGGCAAGGGCACACGGAGTGCCGAAGTCCTTCTATCCCAAATCCCACCACAACAACTAATGCTATGGAGGAAAGTGAGAGGAAGAACAAAAAGAACATGAAGAGTTCCAAGATCAAGATCCAAGGGGTTTCCCTCACATAGAGGAGAAAGTGATTGGTGAAAATGTGGATATAGATCTCCTCTCTCTTTTCCCTCAAAAGGAGCAAGAATCATTGGAGGGATTGAGAGTTAGCAAGCTCTAAGAAGGTCAACAATGGGGGGGGGCAAAAACAAGCTCGGAGGTTGAGGAATCATTGGGGAAGAAGACCCCCATAAATAGGTCCCCACGAATCTGCCCGTTATGTGCAGAATAGCACACGGGCGATACAACCGATGGAGTGGGCGGTAGTACCTGTTGAAAGGAGTAAATGGAACAACCGCTCCACCACCGCCCAACCACCGGACCAAAACAGAAAGGTGTCAGGGTGCAACCACTCAACTCAATCGCTGGACACGACAAATTCCCAGGCGGTAGAAGCACTTGAGACACTGGTAGTACCGGGCTATAGTAATATAGTGGTACAACCATCCAATCTCCTCCCAACAACCATAGCGCAACAGAACCATCTACGGTTGTAGCATGATGTTGAGTTGGTATAACCGCCCAGGGCTGCCACCCAGGGTCACCCAGCAAATGGCGTTACCACCGCCCGGAGGCTGCGGTACAACCACTGGGGACCAGATAGTGGCAGCACCCCCACGGTATCACCCATCGGGTGGTGGTTATGTCGGATGACATGATCAGGCGGTAAAACCGTATGAAGAAAACAGGTCAGATCAGAACTTCCATAACCTCTACAAATGAGCTCCGAATTGGCAGTATGAAAATGCCAATGATATAGAGATGTGAAACCTCTATGAATGAAGAACCGACCAAAACGCCAACATCAAGAACATCATAGAAGATGCATATGGACTCTGTTTTCGATGAACTTGAGCTTGTCATGAAGCTGACCATAAGCTCGAGAGCTCAGAATGAGAAACACCAAACAAGAACCAAGAAATATGATGATGCAATGATGCAAATGGTTTGAGCTCTCAACGAACAATACGATCAAGCTACTCACTTGAGAGCTCCCCTTGATACAACGGCTATCGATTCTATAACCCGGTATCCCAACTACCACCATGAGACCGGTAAAATAGAAAACCCTATGAAGGTCAAACCTTGGCCTTGCGCAGAGTCCACTTGAGCTAGATCATGACGATCTTGTCCTTCTCAAGATGGACTACCTTTCTTGATTGCGTCGGTCGATGAAGACTAGATGATTTATCCCCCATACTCCACTATGGGTGAGCTGCTCTTTGGCACATCTTCACAAGTCGATTGTCACAACAATGGACGACAAGCATCAAGCATGATCTCTTCATTATACTCCACTTCAACTTGCACACCGTAATCTTGATGACGATCACCACTTGATGTCATCCTACACGGGTTGTATGAGATGTTCCACTTGACGCAAGCCCATGTAAACATACCTAACCCCACATAGAACTCTCACATAGAACATGAGTTAGTACACAAAGTGTTGGGGATATAACCCCGCGATATGACCCGCCCTGGAGGCTCTGGGTCATGTTGCTGGCTCATGAGCCGGCCCAAGGATGAGCCATAAGACTGGTGGCCCAGGAAGATAGGCGGCTCAAGGTGTGGGCCATACGACGGCCCGGACGGAGAAGACCCGGGCGTGTAATCCGTCTCAAACACAGCTTGGACAAGACGATAGAGAGAGACTCGGACATACAATAAGACTCGGTTAACAATTGTAACGACCTGGTGGTCCTGACCTCCTATATAAAGGCAGACCCAGGGTGACTTAGAGGACAGGTTATCGAGAACCAGGTCAAGCTTCTAGCTCCTTGTAATTGATACACAAGCAATACAAACACAAGCAGGATGTACGCTATTACCTCGACTTGAGGGGCCGAACCTGGGTAAATCCGTGTCTTTCGTCCCGATCAACCCCTTTGAGTCCACCCCGTTGGCGATGGCCTCGAATCCAAGTCCGTTCACCCGGACATTTGCCATGATAAATCCACGACAGTTGGCGCCCACCGTGGGGCTAGCACTTGGTGGTGTTGAGTTCTCAAAGGGCTCTCTCCCAGGGCTCGAGGGATACGTGGTTGGAAGGATGAGCAAGAGTCGCCGCGGCCGGCTCTACATTGACGACACCGGCTGGGGGCTTGATGCTAATTCTGTGGAGTATGGATTCCGGGTTCCGTTTGGCGGGATCCATGTTTTCATTGGAAAGGTTGATGGATCTACACCCAGGCCGGACATCTGCACCAACATCGTCGAGCCGGCTCGGCGTCTCCAATCTGCGAGTAGTGTGCGGCCTGCCCGTGCCCATCCAGGTCAAAAGCATGTTCTCGTGGGCTTCACTCAAGGTATGGACCTGGAAGCATTCGGGTCACAGGGAACTCTTGTTTGCTCGAAAGATGAGTCCTCTAGTGGGGAGACAAAGTTAGTGTATCGGCTCAGTAACGGTGGCCTTGGGGGCTACTATGACACCTATTCTGAGGTAGAGGTCTTTGAGTCGGATGCTCCGAGACCCCCAGTTCATGCGGCGGTGTTCATGGAGGGATTGGCTCCAGTTGCCGATCACACGGCTACGGGAGCCGCCATAGTAGGTGATAGCCTGTCGCCACCGGCTCTGGTTCTAGTGGAATTGATGCACGAGCTTACAGCTCTCATGGCCACGAAAGTAACACCGGATAATCAAGCATCCCGGAATCTAGAGGTGGCACGGATCAAGGAACGGATGGCAGAGGAACGACGAAGGATGGCTGAGTTGAAGATCCGGATGGAGGAAGAAGCGAAGCGTATCCAGGCAGATGCTTTCCATCTGGAGCTGGAACAAAGGTCAGCAGCCGCGGTGCACCGGAGGAGCCGTCAATCCCGTCTTCCAGAATGTTACGAAGCAAGGAACCTGTTTAATACCCCTGGTGCAGGGCGGGTTGCGGGCGCGCCTGAAAGCCGCCCGATGGAACGCCCGACAACTCATCCACCCCAGTATAACCAAACTTCACCTAGAGCTTTTCCGACATCGGCGGGTCATTACTCTAACCCGGCCGAGAACATGGTGGCGGCATCCACCCGACTTGGGACGATTCCCATCCCAGATGAAGCACCCTTTGGGGAGGACGTTCAAAACGCCATTGGATATTTACAGACGGCCATGGCCCAGCAAGAGAGATATGCTCACAGCCGGAGCCGGGTTCACTCTACCCCCCTCCCCAGTCGAAGTTTCAGCCAGTGCTACGACTCGCCAGCATGTTCCAGCAGTCATCCACGTCAGGGACCACCGGAGGATGAGAAGGCAGCTCTAGATGCACAAGCCCTAGCGGACCGGGCGAGGAACAGGCAAGAGGCGGAGATAGCGGCAACCCGTCCAGAGCCGGCGCTTTCCGTTTCAATGGGAGTAGTTAGTACCAGAGCCGTAGGGGTGCCATGTTTAACTCTGGCTCTGAGAAGTGAACGACCACCGAAAGATTTTAAGGGGCCTCGAAAATTTCTGAATTACACAGTTGATCTACCCCCTGAGGCTTGGGTTGAGTGTTATGAGCTGGCCATGGAGATGCTCGACGTTAGTGAGGCGGTATGTGCAAAATATTTCATCATGATGCTTGAGGGTCCGGCTCGCATATGTTTGAAAGGTCTGCCACCTAACACGATAAGTTCATGGGCGGAGCTGAGAGCGAAGTTTATTAAGAATTTTCAGGGGACTTGCAAGCAGCCTATGACCATTGTAGACTTGGACCATTGTGTTCAACAGGAGAATGAGTCGGCCCATCATTGGGTCCGGCGAGTGTCGACCATTATTCACTCTTCGGAGCAGATCACGGCTGCTCAAGCGGTGCTTATTCTGGAAAAGATTTGTCATTTTGTTCCATTGAAACAGAAGCTCGGCCGGCTCGAGCGCACGTGTCAGGATATGGGAGAGCTCATGACAACCCTGACAAAGTATGCCGACTCAGATAACACCAAGGATCCAGGCTCGGATGATGAGAAAGCCAATCAAGGGAAGAAGAACAATCAAGGCAAAGGCTTTGTGAATCGGAATAAACGGAAGAACACTGATGGCGGGTCAGAGCTAGTGGCGAACACCAACATAGAACAGAACCATCCCATCGGGAATGGAAAATTCAGGGTGTTTCACCAAAGGAACAGAGGTCCTTTCAATTTAGAAGAAGCACTTAGTAAGCCTTGTCTGGAGCACAACACGCCTGATAAGCCGGCGCTACATGCATGGGATGATTGCTTTATCATGCAGAGATTCAAAAACCAACATTCCCAACCACGCAATAACCAGGGCGGTGGCCCGCCTGGCCGCTCAGGGCACGGTAGTTCAGGGTCTGGATTCGTCGCCGGCGGTTCAGGAGCCCAGCATCCGGGTCAGAATAACCAAGGGGGGCGCCAACAGCATCCTGGCAACAACAACAATAACAACAATCAGCAGCAGCAGTAGCACAATCAATCCGGGTTTCAGAGTAACCCGAAGCAGCTCAGTTCTAGACAGTATCACGTGTTCACGACCGATCACAGTAAGCAAGACGAGAAGTTGCGGATCGAGCGGTTAATGCGGTTGTCCGGCTCTCCCGCGGTACTTACCATGGTCTGAGTATGACATAATGTGGATCTGGGAGGATCACCCGCCATGGATAGATGACCCAGGCCGGCTGGCTTTAGTTGTGGCCCCTCAGGTGAATGGCTATATGGTGAACAAGGTGCTCATGGACGGAGGTAGCAGTATCAATATCCTTTGTTATGACACTTTCCGGCGGATGAAGTTGCTTGACAAATACCTTAAACCTTCCTCCACCGTCTTTCATGGTGTGGTCCCGGGTAAGTCGGCATACCCGGTGGGCCAGATTTCTTTGGAAGTGGCTTTTGGCAATGAGTATATTTATAGGGTGGAGTGCTTGTAGTTTGAGGTGGTTAAAATCAAAAGTCCCTATAATGCACTGTCTGGGAGTCCGTCTTATGCCAAATTTATGGCTAGGTCTTGCTATGTTTATTTACAACTCAAAATGCCCGGCTTAAATGGTACAATTACCGTTCACGGTAATCGGAAAACGACTCTCGAGTGTGAGGAAGGAGATGCGACGTATGCAGAATCTAGTTGTGCCCAGGAGGAGCTGAAGTTCTACAAGGAGAACGTTGACCCGGAGGATATGACCCCGCTGAAGAAGCCTACTACGAAAGTTGAGTCGCCACTCAAGTTTTCAGTGGATGATACCAAGGCAGTACACTTCAATCTGGGCGACTCATCCAAGCAGTTCATCATTGGGGCTCACATGGATCCCAAATAGGAAAGCGTGCTCATTGAATTCATCCGTGAGAATCGGGACATCTTTGCATGGAAGCCTTCTGACATGCCGGGTGTATCGAGAGAGTTCACTGAGCACAACCTTAATGTGGATCCAAAGTTTAAGCCGATTAAACAGTTTCTATGACAGTTCAGCAAAGAGAGACGTAAAGCTATTGGGGAGGAAGTTGCCCGGCTCTTGGCTGCAGGCTTTATAGTGGAAGTTTTTCACCCGGAGTGATTGGCTAACCCGGTGCTAGTGCTCAAAAAGAACGGCACCTGGCATATGTGTATTGATTACATGGACCTTAACAAGGCTTGCCCGGCTGACCCTTTTGCACTCCCTCGTATCGATCAGATTATTGATGCTACAGCCGGGTGTGAAAGATTATGCTTCCTGGATGCATATTCAGATTATCATCAGATCAAGATGGCAATGAAATATCAGCAGAAGACGGCGTTTATTACACCCTTTGGGGCGTTCTGCTACGTCTCCATGCCTTTCGGGCTCAAGAGTGCCCAGGCGACTTACCAACGATGTGTGCAGAACTGCCTTCACAGTCAGATTGGCTGAAATGTTCATGCTTAGGTAGACAACATCGTAGTTAAATCTAGAAAGAAAAAAACTCTCCTAGAGGATCTGAAGGAAACTTTTAACAATCTCCGGGTCTACAAGATGATGCTTAACCCAACGAAGTGTGTTTTTGGTGTTCCAGCAGGAAAGCTTTGGGGTTTCTTGGTCTCTGAGCGGGGCATCGAGGCTAACCCAGATAAAATTAAGGCTATCACTTCTTTGGGAGAGCCAACGTGCATTAATGACGTTCAACGCCTTACTAGATGGATTGCTGCGTTGAGCCGGTTCATAAGCCGGCTTGGGGAGAAGACCATTCCCTTATACCAGATGATGAAGAAGACAGACAACTTTAAGTGGAGCAAGGCAGCGGTTGAAGCACTTGAAGCTCTTAAAAAACAGTTGACTGAGCCGCCAGTGTTAGCCGCTCCGGCTGAGAAAGAGCCGTTGCTCCTTTATATGGCGGCTAACAACAGAGCGGTCAGTGTAGCAATTGTGGTTGAGCGCAAGGAGGCAGGGAAGGAATATCCTATGCAAAGGCCGGTTTATTACATCAGTGAAGTTTTGGCAGAGTCTAAGCAGAGGTATCCGCATTGGCAGAAGCTGGTATACGGAGTTTTCATGGCTAACCGCAAGTTAAAACACTACTTTTTGGGGCACCAGATAACCGTGGTTAGTTCTGCCCCGTTGGGAGATATCATTCAAAATAGAGAAGCCACAGGGAGGATTGCCAAGTGGGCCTTAGAGCTGGGTCCTCTTAACATCAAATATGTTCCTCGTACAACAATAAAGTCTCAAGCTTTGGTGGATTTCATAAATGATTAGACAGAATGTTAAGCACCCGAAGAGAAGCCGGATAACACATATTGGACTATACACTTTGATGGGTCCAAGCAGCTAGAGGGGTCCGGTGCAGGGGTTGTTCTCACCTCCCCAAAGGGTGACAAGTTTTGTTATGTGCTCCGGTTAACGTTTCCTTGTACTAATAATGCAGCTGAGTATGAGGCACTACTCCATCGTCTCAGAGTCGCTAAAGAGATGAACTTAAGCCGGGTCAAATGTTTAGGCGACTCAGATCTTGTGCCTCAGCAAGTTTCAGGTACTTGGGACTCCAAGGATCCACGGATGGCGGCTTATCGACAGGCGGTTGATATCATTGCCAGTCACTTCAAGGGGTACCAGGTGGATCATATTGATCGTCGCAGGAATGAGGCGGCTGATGCCTTATCACGGTTAGGTTCTCAATGAAAGTCGGTACCACCTAATGTTTTTCTGGACGTATTGCATCATCCGACTGTCAAGATATCCTCTGAGGAGGATCTGGCTATTTTGGACCCGGAGGCGGAATTGGTGGCGGCTCTGCATGCTATCCCAGACTGGACTATTCCTTATTTGGCGTATCTGACACGCGGCGAGTTGCCTCAGGAGGAGGATCTGGCCAGGAAGATCACCCGGCATTCTAAGTCTATGACGATTATCAATGGTGAGTTACATAAGTGTAGTGTGACGGGTGTCTTTCAGCGCCGCGTCTCACCGGAGGAGGGCCGGCAGATCTTGAGTGAAATTCATGCTGGCGACTGTGGACATCATGCCAGGTCAAAATCTTTAGTGGCCAAGGCTTTTCGACATGGGTTTTTCTGGTTGACAGCTCACAAAGATGCAGAAGACTTAGTCCGTAAGTGTGACGGCTGTCAGATGTTTGGCCGGCGTGCTCACGTTCCGGCTCAAGAGTTGAGGATGATACCAATCACTTGGCCGTTTGCGGTCTGGGGGCTTGATATGGTAGGACCTTTCAAGAGATCCAAGGATAAGAAAACACACCTTCTGGTGGCGATTGATAAATTTACTAATTGGGTAGAGGCAGAGCCGGTCAACAAATGTGACACGGCTATAATGGTTCAATTTATTCAGAAGCTGATCTATCGCTTTGGTTACCCGCACAGTATCATTACAGACAATGGAACAAATCTATCCAAAGGAGCTATGAAAGCGTTCTGTGAGAAGGAGCATATCTGGCTTGATGTTTCAGCCGTGGCAAATCCACAGTCTAATGGTCAAGCGGAGCGAGCCAATCAGGAAATTTTAAGAGGAGTCAAACCACGGCTCATGGTTCCTTTGAAGCGCACACCCGAATGTTGGGTTGAGGAGTTTCCTTCCGTCTTATGGAGCATCAAAACTACCCCTAACAGATCTACAGGTTTTACGCCTTTCTTCATGGTGTATGGTGCTGAGGCGGTTCTACCCAGCGATATCCGGCACGACTCACCAAGGGTAGCGGCTTATGTTGAGACGGACAATGAGGTAGCACGCCAAGATGCGTTGGATGCCTTGGATGAAGGACGAGTGTTAGCAGCAGCCATGTCGGCAATTTATCAACAAGACCTGCGACGCTATCATACCCGTAGGGTGAAGACCCCGACGTTCCAGGAAGGTGACCTGGTGCTTCGGTTGATTCAAGACCAATCTGGAATGCATAAGTTATCTCCACCATGGGAGGGGCCTTTTATGATCAGCAAAAACCTTAACAATGGGTCATATTACCTCATTGATATCTAAGATGAGTCAGAAACCACAGGTCAAGAGACGCTGCAGCCATGGAATATCGCGCATCTGCGACCATACTTTACTTAGCAGGCGTTGAAAGCCGCTATCATTGTATATATCATGTTTACATGAGTAAAAGCTAGCATCACCGCAAAGACTGGGGCCTCTGCTCTTATGTATATATTTGTGCAATCAAGACGAAATTTTTCTGGCTAAAAAATTTGAGTTCGGCGGGTCACACAGCAGAGCAGCATCAGCTTATAGGTAGGTTTAACTCAAACTTGTAGTGGCTTAAGAGCCGATCAAGAGGGTAGGTAAGCTAAACCCGGTGGGTTGCAAGCCCCCAAATGACCTTGTTGATGGAGTCGACATTTGGGTATATAACCCGTCTGACTGTGGCCTAAGAGCCGATCAAAAGGGTGTGATAAGCTAAACTCGGTGGGTTGGAAGCCCCTAGATGACCTTGTTGACGGTATCAACTTTTGCACAAACTGAGATGCATGAAACGGCAGAGGCCCCGGCTTGCGGGGATGCCAACTTTATTATATATATGTGATATTTACAATGATGGTGTACAATGCCGAGTTTTGATGGCTCAAGTATAGTAAGGCTGCAGATGAGCTATATTCCACGGCCGGTGGGTCTCCTGCCAGGAGTGCTTGACTCGTCTCGGATATCAATAAGATAATAACGATCCATTGTTGAGATTTCTGCTGACCACAAAAGGTCCTTCCCATGGAGGGGATAACTTGTGCGCATCCGTCTAATCTTGAATTAAATGCAATACTAAGTCGCCTTCTTGAAACGTCCGGGTCTTAACTCTGCGGCTATGGTAGCGTTGCAGGTCTTGCTGAGAAATCGTCGATCGAGCCGCCACCAGATCCCGCTCTTCATTCAAAGCATCCAACGCGTATTGACATGCTGTCTCATTATCCGTCTCAACGTAAGCCGCCACTCGTGGTGAGTCATGCGTCATAAACCATGAAGAAAGGCGTATAGCCTGTTGATCTGTTGGGAGTAGTTCTGATGCTCCATAAGACTGATGGCAACTCCTCTACCCAACATCCTGGTGTTCGCTGCAAAGTAACAATAAGCCGGGGCTTGATACCTCTCAAGATCTCTTGGTTAGCATGCTCGGCCTGACCATTGGATTGTGGATGAGCAACTGCAGAAACGTCAAGCCGGATGTGTTCACTTTCACAGAATGCTTGCATAGCCCCCTTGGATAAGTTCGTACCATTATCTGTGATGATACTATGAGGGTAACCAAAACGGTAAATCAGCCTTTTGACAAACTGAACTGCCATAGCCGCATCACACTTGCTAACTGTCTCAGCCTCCACCCACTTAGTAAACTTGTCCACCGCCACCAAGAGATGGGTCTTCTTATCCTTGGATCTCTTGAAGGGCCCGGCCATATCAAGCCCCCAAACCGCAAACGGCTAGGAATTGCAATCATATGCAATTCCTGAGCAAGCACGTGAGCACGTCGCCCGAACTTGTGATAGCCATCGCACCTGAGAACCAAGTCTTCTGCATCCTTGTGAGCCGTCAACCAGAAGAAACCATGCCGAAAAGCTTTTGCCACCAGAGATTTTGAGCCGGCATGATATCCACAATCACCAGCATGAATTTCATTCAAGATTTCTTTTCCTTCTTCAAGTGAAACACAACGTTGAAAAACGCCGGTGATGCTGCACTTATTTAACTCGCCATTGATGATTGTCATAGACTTAGATCACCGGACGATATGTCTTGCCAAGATCTCCTCCTCAGGTAACTCGTCGTGTGTTTAAGTCTGCTAAACAAGTCAGCATCAAGTCGGGGATAACATGTAGAGCCGCCACCAGCTACCCCTCTGAGTCAGGTATAGCTACGTCTTCCTTTGAAGGTAGCTTGACTGACGGGTGATGTAGCACGTCCAAAAATATGTTAGGTGGCACCGGCTTTCGCTGGGAGCCCAACCTGGACAATGCACTAGCCGCCTCGTTTTTGCGATGATCAATATGATCGACCTGATATCCCTTGAAGCAATCAACGATGACATCCACCGCCTGACGATAAGCCGCCATCCGCGGTTCCTTGGAGTCCCACGTGCCTGAAACCTGTTGGGCCACGAGATCTGAGTCACCGAGACATCGCACCCGGCTCAGGTTCATCTCCTTAGCGACCCAGAGGACATGAAGTAAAGCTTCATACTTAGCTGCATTGTTAGTACAAGGAAACATCAACCTTAACACGTAACAGAACTTATCACCTTTAGCGGAGGTTAAGACAACCCCATCCCCTGATCCTTCCAGTTGCCTGGATCTATCAAAGTGAATCATCCAATATGTGTTATCCGGCTTCTCCTCAGGCGCCTGACACTCTGTCTAATCATTTATGAAATCGACTAAGGCTTGAGACTTGACTGTTGTGTGGGGCACGTATTTGAGATTAAGAGCTCCAAGATCCAATGCCCACTTAGCAATCTGACCGATGGCTTCTCTGTTTTGAATTATGTCCCCCAACAGGGCAGAGCTGACCACTGTGACTTGGTGCCCTAGGAAATAATGCTTCAGCTTACAGTTCACCCTGAACACCCCATACACCAGCTTCTGCCAATGTGGGTACCTCTGCTTGGACTCTATCAGGACTTCAGTGATGTAGTAAACCGGCCTCTGCACCGGATATTCCTTCCCTGCCTTCTTACACTCAACAACAATTGCGGCGCTGACGGCCTTGTTATTAGCCGCCATGTATAGGAGCAAAGGTTCTTTCTCAGCCGGAGCAGCCAAGACCGCTGGCTCAATGAGTTGCTTCTTGAGCGCTTCAAATGCTTCACCTGCCGCCATACTCCAGACAAAGTTGTCTGTCTTCTTCATCATCTGGTACAAAGGAATGGCCTTCTCACCCAGGCGGCTTATGAACCGGCTTAACGTAGCGATTCGACCTACCAGGCGCTGAACATCATTGATGCAGGCTGGCTCAGCTAGGGAGGTAATAGCCTTTATGTTATCTGGATTAGCTTCGATGCCCCATTCAAAGACGAGAAAACCCAAAAGCTAGCCTACAAGAACTCTAAAAGCACACTTAGTCGGGTTAACCATCATCTTGTAGACCCGTAAGTTATCAAAAGTTTCCTTCAAGTCGTCAAGTAGAGTCTCCTTCTTCCTTGACTTGACCACAATATCATCAACATAGGCATGAACATTGCGTCCAATTTGACTGTGAAGACAGTTCTGCACACAATGTTGGTAAGTCGCCTAGGCACTCTTGAGTCCGAAAGGCATAGACATATAGTAGAAACCACCAAAAGGCGTGATGAAAGCCGTCTTCTCTTGGTCTTTGACTGCCATCTTGATCTGGTCGTAACCGGAATAAGCATCCAGGAAGCATAAACTCTCACAACCCGCCATTGCATCAATAATCTGGTCGATACATGGGAGAGCAAACGGGTCAACCGAACAAGCTTTGTTAAGATCCGTGTAATCTACGCACATACGCCACGTGTCATTCTTCTTGCACTAGGACTAGGTTAGCAAACCACTTTGGGTGAAATACTTCTACGATGAACCCTGCTGCTAGAAGCCGGGCC
The DNA here is from genome assembly GCA_022496015.1 of Hordeum marinum. NCBI lineage: Eukaryota > Viridiplantae > Streptophyta > Magnoliopsida > Poales > Poaceae > Hordeum > Hordeum marinum. The sequence goes on along the minus strand of CM039678.1, from coordinate 447,819,565 downwards.
ACCTCTTCCCCAATAGCCTTGCATTGTTCTTCATTATATCACCGGAGGAACTGCTTAACTGTCCTGAACTTAGGATCCACATTAAGGTGGTGCTCAATGAACTCTCTCGGTACACCCGACATGTCAGAAGGTTTCCATGTCAAGATGTCCCGATTCTCATGGATGAATTCGATGAGCGTGCTTTCCTATTTGGGATCCATATTGGCCCCAATAGGGAACTATTGGGATGAGTCGCCCAGAGTGAAATCCACCAACTTGGTATCATCCGCCGCAAATTTGAGGGGCGGCTCAGATTCCGTACTAGGCTTTTTGAGCGGAGTCATGTCCTCCGGGTTAACATTTTCCTTCTAGAATTTGAGCTCCGCTTCAGCACAACTTGACTCTTCGTAAGATGCGTTTCCTTCCTCACACTCAATTGTCGTCTTCCGATCACCATGCATGGTAATTGTTCTGTTTAAACCTGGCATTTTGAGTTGTAAGTAGACATGCAAGGCCTTGCCATGAACTTAGCATAAGCCGGACGTCCAAACAGGGCATGATATGGACTTTTGATCTTGACCACCTCGAAACATAAGGACTCCACCCTGTATTTATACTCGTCGCCAAAGGCAACCTTCAAGGAGATTTTACCCACTGGATAAGCCGACTTTCCGGGTACCACGCCGTGAAAGACTATCGAAGAAGGCCTAAGATCTTTATAGAGAAACTTCATCCTGCGAAAGGTGTCATAATACAGGATGTTGATGCTACTACCACCATCCATAAGGACCTTAGTAAACACATATCCTCCCACTTGGGGGGCAACCACCAAAGCTAGCTGCCCTGGGTCGTCAACACATGGCGGGTGATCCTCTCGGATCCAAGTTATGTCGTACTCAGACCACTTCAAGTATTGAGGGAGAGCCGACATGATTTCATGGACAGCCCGCTTGCGCACCTTCTGGTCTTGCTTGTCAAGGCAGGTTGTAAAAACATGATATTGACCCGTGCTGAGTTGCTTCGGATTACTTTGATACCCAGATTGGTTATTCTGCTACTGATTACCGCCACCAGATTGTTGATGATGTCCTCCTTGATTGAGCGGACCCTGATACCCGGACCCTAAGCCGCCGGGGCCAAGACCAGCTTTTGAGCCGCCTGGCCCTGAGCCGTCTGGCGGGCCACGACCGTTGTTATGATGTTGCCGTAGGCTGTAATCCCAAAACTGCTACATGATGTGGCAATTCCTCCATGTATGACCTGCCACCCTATCAAGCCGGCTGTCCTCCGGACAAGGTTTGTTAAGCATCTCCTCCAGATTGAACGGAGTCTTACCCTTATTAAAGGGTTGTTTGAAGTTCCCATTGCCCTTAGCACGATTGTTCCCGGCGCTGGTGTTTGCCAGCAATTCCGACCCGCCGTCTGGGTTCTTCCTCTTGCCATGGTTGTCGTTGCCGACCGCTCCCTTACCATTGTTGCTCTTCTTACCCTGACCTATCTTCTCTTCCTCAGAGCGTGGGTCCTTCGTATTGTCAGAGTCAGTATACTTTGTGAGGGCCGCCATGAGCTCCCCCATATCTTGACACGAGCGCTTGAGCCGGCCAAGCTTCTGCTTCAGAGGCGTAAAGTGGCAATTCTTCTCCAGAATCAAAACCGCTTGAGCAGCCGTAATCTGCTCAGACAAGTGGATGATAGTTGGGACCCGCCAGACCCAATGATGAGCCGACTCATCCTCATGTTGCACACAATGATCCAAATCCACAATCGTCATGGGCTTCTTGCATGTTCCTTTGAATTTTTTGATGAACTTCGCCTTCAACTCGGCCGAGGAATTAATGGTGTTGGGTGGCAAGCCCTTCAACCACGTGCGAATCGGCCCTTCCAGCTTCATGATGAAATACTTGGCACATACTACGTCATTGACGTCTAACATCTCCATGGACAGCTCATAGCTTTCAATCCAAGCCTCCGGAGGTAGCTCAGCAGTAGAATTTGGGACCTTGTGAGGGCCCTTGAAGTCTTTTGGCCGACGCTCGTTCCACAAAGCCGGTGCTAAGCACTACACTCCCACGGCCCTGGAGGTTATTCCTGCTCCTATCGAGATGGAAGGTGCAGGTTCTTGATGAGTCGTCACCGCTGCCAGAGTCGTCGCCTCTCGCTGTGCTCTTGCCCGATCCACTAGCGCCTGAGCATCCAGAGCCACCTGGTCATCTCGTGGCGGGTCCCGGTGTCGATCACTACTAGAAATCGCTGGCGACTCATAGAGCCGGCTATAGCTGCGGCTGGGGATGGGGGTTGAATGCACGCGACTACGGCTGTAAGTGTACTTTTCCTGCTAGGCCATTGTTGTCTGCAGGTATCCAATAGCGTTCTGCACCACCTCTGCGAAAGGCGCCTCATCTGGGATTGGGATTGTACCAAGTCGAGTTGCTGCCGCGATCATGTTCTCCACCGGGTTGTAATAACGACCCGCCGGTGTTGGGAAAGACATTAGGGAGGCCTGGTTCCGTCAGGGCTGGTTAAGCTAAACCATCGGTCGGCTTCCAGGCACCTTCGTAGTCCATCCTGTTCCCGCTGTGTTGAAAAGATTCCAGGCCTCATACTGATCCGGCAAGCAGGACTGATGCCTCATCCGCTAAACCGCCGCTATAGATTGCTGCTCCAGCTCCAGGCAGAAAGCATCCGCCCTAAGGTGCTCCATCTCTGCCTCCATTTGAGCCTTCATTGCATTGATCTCCTGTTGAACTTCGGTCATCTGGTCCTTTAGCCTCGTGATCTCCATGTTCCGGGCCGCTCGATTTTCAGCCGTGACCTCTGTGGCCATTAGAGTTGTAAGCTCATTCATCAGATCCCAAAGGACCTGAGCCGGCAGCCTACCAGCCCCCGATCCTGCTGCGTCGGCAGCTGTGCTGATCCTACTATGAATATGGCAGCACGTCTCGGCGGTTCATAATCCGCCGGCTCATGATATTTTGACTTGGGGTAAGGCCCGTCATAGCTCCCGAGCCCGCCATTGTACAGCTGATAAATTGATTCTGTCTCTCCGCTCGAAGATTCATCCTTCGAACAGATGAGAGTTTCCTGCGACATAGATCCTTCAAGATCCATGCCTTGAGTAAAGCCGACGAAGACATGCTTCTCAGCTGGGTCAGCATGGGCAGATTGCACGTGTCGAGCGGGTTGCGCGTGCTGGGCCGGCTTGATGGTAGATGTCCGTCCCGAGTTCAGATCCGTCGATCTTGTCGATGAAAACGTGGATTATGCCGAAGGGGATACGGAAACCGTACTCAATTGAGTTGGCCTCGGGGCCCCAGCCAGCATCGTCGATGTAGAGCCAGCCATGGCGACTCTTGTTCATCCTTCCAACAGCGTACACCTCGATCCCTGGGAGAGAGCCCTTTGAGAAATCAACACCACCGAGCGCTAGCCCCATGGTGGGCGCCAACTGTCGTGGTTTTGTCATGGCAGATGTCCGAAGACTTAAGTTCAAGGCCATCGCTAAGGTGATGGACTCAAAGGGGTTGGTTGAGACGAGGGACACGAGTTTACCCAGGTTCAGCCCCTCAAGAAGATGTGAAAGCCTACATCCTGCTTGTGTTGTAGTGATTGGAGTATCGATTACAAGGAAGTGGATTCGCTTGACCTAGTTCTCGATTGATTGGTTTCTGTCTAAGCCACCCTGGGGTCTCACCTTTATATAGGAGGTCGAGGCCCTGGGTTACATGAGTCATACACCGACTCTTACAACGTAGACAATCATGTCTCTAAGTCGCCTTGCCTTTCTTGGGTAAACCGTCTCCGGGCGGCTTAACCGCCCGGGTCTCATACCACTTTCTGGCTGGGCCTCCATCTTGGTAAGCCGTCAGGCCTATGTCTTCCAGCCCGTTTCTCTGGTCTTGATTATGAGCCAGGTATGACCCGGCCCCACCTAGGTGGGTCTTACCACAGGGTTATATCCCCAACACCCTCCCTTGGTCTATGGAGGACTGGTGCACCCACGTCATATAGTTAATCTCGGTCCTCCTCCTAAACTTGTTAAGAATGATTTTCCTAATTTGATTTTTCGTATCAAGTCTCATTTTGATCACATATCAATTTAACTCATGCGAGTCACTGAAGATGGATACTATCCTCATGATCCACACAACCTCACTCCAAGAGAAGAGGCGGATAAACAACTAAATTTCTCCGCGTTGTTTATACTCCAAGCTACAGTTCACATCGAAGACCTACCTCATCTGTGTCCCTTCACCATTGCTAAAGAATGTTGGGAACACATTATCACCATGTACACGGGCAGCTCAAGCATTCAACAGTCAAACTATGAGGTTGTGCTTGATCAGTCAGATGCGTTTGTAATGATAGAAGATGAGGAACCGCATGAGCTCTATAGAAGGGTGACTACTCTTGCCTTTGCCCTCAAAGATCATGGCAGCAAGGATCTAGATGACACCTGGGTCAAGCGTAAGTTTTTGAGGGCCATCATGCCCTACAACAAGGCCATGTCCACTGTCATCCCTCAAAGACCAGACTTTCACACCTTGTCCTCTCGCGATGTGTTGGATGAATTTATTACAATGAATATCTTGAACACGACAGCAGACAATGCTCTTGCTTGCATTCAATGGTCAAAGAAACCATCTCCCAACCTTGCGTTGAAGGCCAAGGTCAGTCAATAGGAAGAAGAAGAAGAAGAAGAAGAAGAAGAGGGTTGCCCCGAGGACACCAAATATGCTTACCATTAGCATATGGCTCAAAAAGAGAAACACAAGGCCCAACTTCTCCAAGAACAACTCAAGCGGGTAAAAGGGCAAGAAACATGTGAGGACCTGCTACAACTGTGGTAATGTGAGTCACTTTGTGGTGGATTGTCCTTATGAGAAGAGGGAAGACAATGGTACCAAGCTCATCCGCAAAGATAAGGCCAAGTTTTTCCGGAACAAGACCAACTTCACTAAGAAGGCTCCTAACAAAGTGTTGGTGGGTCAAGGAGAGTATGCCTCGGATGGTGATTTTGATGATGAAGACACAAGTGATGAAGGAATGGCAATGGAATATGTGGCAATTGCATCCTCTACCCCAACAAAGGTGTCACTTTTTGACGCCCCCAACGAGAACCACATCACTAGGTGCCTCATGGCAAAAGGTATCACCAAGGTAACCTCCAACGCCAAAACCTCGAACATTAAAACTTCTACTTCTTCCACTCCGTATTTGTTAGATTGTATGGATGAACATGATGAGGCAAAGGAGGGTTAGAATGAGTTTGAAAATTTCTTGTGTAAACTCAAGGGAGAATCCAAGAAGCACTTCGTTGCTCTCTTGGAACAACTTGGTGATGCCAATGACACTATTGAATCTCAAGAAGAATACTTTGAGGAATTGAGAGGCCATAGTCGTGATTATGTCAATGAGATATCAGATCTTTCTATTGCTCTTGAAGAAGAGCAAGGTCTTCATAAGACTCTTGAGGAGTCACAAAATGATGACCTTGCTAAATTACGTAAAGATTATGATCATGCTATCGTTCTTAACCGTGTGCTCAAATCTGAAAAGGTTGCACTTGGGGTTGGCCATGATCAACTCAAGGATAAACTTGACTCACTCGACAAAGCTCACAAGGCATTGAAGAGTGCCCGTGCTTCTCTTAAGGAGTCGCATGATCAACTCCAAGTAAAACTCACTAAGGAAATTACCACGTGCCCATGTTTTGTTCTAATTGATAATGCATCTGCTACTAACCCGTGTTGTGAGCATGCACATCTTGTGCAAGAAAATGCTAAGCTGAAAGAGCAGCTTGAGAAAGGCCTTGTGACATGTATCCAAGGTGAGAAGACTCTCAATGATGTTTTGAGAAATCAAAAGGAAGTGGTTGCAAAGGAAGGAGTTGGGTTTGCACCCAAATCCAAAAAGAAGAAGAAGGTGAACACCAAGCAAGATCCCCCTCTCATGGAAACTTTTGTCAAATCAAGGGGATCTACTCATGAGAAGAATAAGGACAAGTGTGTGGGTGTCAGTGCAAAGAAGGGCAATACCACTCCCTCCAACAGGGCTGGAGACTTTAACCCCTCTTATATCTTATGTCATGCCAGTGATGGGCATGTTTATGCCAAATATGTTGGGTCTTCTTATGAGTACATTGAGTGGGCTATTTGGTTTCCTAAGACCCTTGTCTCTAATATGAAAGGTCCCATTAAAGAATGGGTACCTCAATTCAAGTATTTATCTATTGTAGGAGTTTTCTTCCAGTGGAGTCTCATGGTTGCTCGTTAGTGGAGCAACAAATCAAATGACCGGAAGCAAGGACTTGGTGGTTTACGTTCGACCCGATAATTCCATGGCCACTCAAGTCTCTTTTGGCGATGACACAATGTCAAAGGTATTAGGTCTTGGCAAGGTGGTTGTCTCTCCAACCTTAACCATTTAAAATGTCATGCTTGTCGAGATCCTTGCATACAATTTACTTTCCCTTTGTCAACTCGCACTTATGGGTTTTAGTACTTTCTTTGGCATTGACACAGTGACCCTTTTGTGGATCAAGACTCTTAAGGTAGCATTTGTCGGGCATGTCGAAAATGGTCTCTATGTGGTTAATTTTTCGGAGCGACCCACTAAGACCATGACATGCCTAATGGATAAAGTTGATATGGGGTGGCTTTGGCATCGCCGACTAGCCCATGTCAATATGAGATCTTTGCAAAGTCTCCTCAAAGGGGATCACATCCTTGGACTAACAAATGTGAGTTTTGATAAAGATTGTGTTTGAAGTGCTTGTATTGAAGGAAAGTTATATTAAAATGCTCATCTACCAACCACTACGATTTACTAAAAAAGGACCCTAGATCTCCTTCACATGGACCTCTTCGGTCCTCCATCTTTTGATAGTATTGGAGGGAGAAAGTATTTCTTGGTGATTGTGGACGATTACTCAAGATACACATGGGTATATTTTTTTCAAGAAGAAGAGTTAGACCCAACAGACCATCATCAATTTTGCAAATGAAGTCCAACGTCAACATGAAGCAAAGATCCTGATGATTAGAAGTGACAATGGCACTAGGTTCAAGAACTACACCCTGGATGAGTTTCTCAGTGATGAGGGGATAAAACACCAATACTCCACTCCTTACACCCCTCAACAAAATGGTGTTGCGGAGACAAAGAATCGGACTTTGATGGATACGACTAGAACCATGATGGCAGAGTTTAAATCACCTTACAACTATTGGGCCGAAGCTATCAACACCGCGTGTCATGCATCAAACCGGCTCTATCTCCGTAAAGGTTTCAACAAGACTCCTTATGAGATTCTTACCAGGAACAATCTCAACCTCAAGTACTTCCGGGTGTTCGGTTGTAAGTGTTTCATTCTCAAGAAAGGTGCTCGTTTTTCAAAATTTGAATCTAGAGCTTGATGTCTACTACACAACCTTCTTCTTGTAGACTCATGTTGGGCCTCAAAGTGCGGAGTTTTGTAGGACAGTAGCAAATTTCCCTCAAGTGGATGACCTAATGTTTATCAATTGGTGGGAGGCGTAGGATGAAGATGGTCTCTCTTGAACAACCCTGCAACCAAATAATAAAGAGTCTCTTGTGTCCCCAACACACCCAATACAATGTTAAGTTGTATAGGTGCACTAGTTCGGCAAAGAGATGGTGATACAGGTGTAATATGGATGGTAGATATAGGTTTTTTTAATCTGAAAATATAAAAACGGCAAGTTAACAAGTAACAATAGTGAGCACAAATGGTATTGCAATGCTTGAAAACAAGGCCTAGGGTTCATACTTTCACTAGTGCAATATCTCAACAATACTAACATAGTTGAATCATATGTAAATATCTCCCGCGCGACAAAGAGTTCACTCCAAAGTCACAAATAGCAGAGAACAAACGAAGAAATTATTGTAGGATATGAAACCACCTCAAAGTTATCTTTTCTGACGAATCTTATGAGATATCCCTATAAGTGTCACAAATAGCCCTAGAGTTCGTACTAAAATCAACACATTAAGATACACAGCAACCAAAACCCTAATGTCACCTAGATACTCAAATGTCACCACGAGTACCCATGGGCTTGTTAATACTATATGCATCACACAATTTCAGATTCATCATGTTCAATCCAACACAAAGAACTTCAAAGAGTGCCCCAAAGTTTCTACCGGAGATTCAGGACGAAAACATGTGCCAACCCCTATGCATATATTCCCAAGGTCACAGAACCCTCAAGTTGATCACAAAAACATACATCAAGTGGATCAATAGAACATCCCATTGTCATCACGTATATCCCATCGCAAGACATACATCAAGTGTTCTCAAATCCTGTAAAGACTCAATCCGATAAGAAAACTTCAAAGGGAAAACTCAATTCATCACAAGAAGATAGAGAGGGGAAAACTCCATATGCCTAATTTTTTTACCATGTTTAGTAGCTTTTCAATGGCTTCTATTGCTTATCAATAAATCTCGTGGTACATCAAGATCGTGCCATCTCAAGAACATGAGAGAGAGAGGGATCAAACACATAGCTACTGGTACATACCCTCAGCCCCGAGGTTGAACTACTCCCTCCTCATCATGGAGATCGTCGGGATGATGAAGATGGCCTCCGGTGATGGTTTCCCCCTCTGGCAGTGTTAGTGCATCTAGTGCCCCTTAGTGATTTTGGTGTATTGAAGACTTATAGGTTAGGGCACTAATGTGTTTGTGAGTGTACACAGGCTCTATAAGTCGATGAGGAGTTTGATATATCCAGAGATTATCGACCCCTAAAAATGTATGTCTTCAACTGAAGACTTTGCTGAAGACTTTGTGAAGACTTTGGTGAAGACTTTGTGAAGACTTTGAAAATGAAGAAGTTGGTGTGACCTTGAAGATATGAACAAGGAATATGAAGCGTGAAGACTTTTGTTTTTGTAGTTTCATTTCCTTTATTTGAGTCATAGGAAACACCGTACTGTTACAGGGGGCCAAGGTAATACTAACGAAAATTTCCAACTGATGCTCAACTCCAAAATCCTCACCCTATTCAATCCTTCGAGTGAAGCCTTTGGAAATCTCATCCAGCTCAGTCAAATTCTTCAGTGACAGAGACGAAGTTCTTCTAGCCTCTTATGAATTTGAACTGACTTAGGAGTTAGGATTTCACTAGTGCGAATTGCCTACAAGTGAGGAACATGATAAGCCTGAGGACTTTCATAGTTCGAAATTCCAACCATTGTTATGCTTAGCGTCAGCTGTCCCCAATCATTCTTATCCACATAACGGTCATATCATTGGGGGCATTTATGTCTTATCATGTCAGGTTGCACCCTGGCTATAAATAGCCACCCCCCACAACCACTAGTTGGTTGGCTACTCCGAGAGAGAACTAACACTTGTCATTTGAGAGCAAACCATCCTCCGAGGACTTTGAGAGAAAGTCATCAGTGAGGAAAAACCCACAACCAAACCACCAAACCCATAGTGATTGAGCATCACTAAAGAAATTCCTGTGTGGATCCGACGCTTGTTACCTTTGAGGACTGTGCATCCTCCAGATGGTTAGGCGTCATGGTCTAGTGCTCCTGCGGTCAATTGGTGATCACAAAGTGACCTTGGTCTAGAGCATACAACAGTAAATTGTGGATCGCCGGGTGACCAGTTTGTGAGGGTTTTGGAAGTCTGCCCTGAAGACTTACCACGAGTGTTGGGCAAGGACTGTGTGACCTTAGCTCAAGGAGAATACAGTAAGGACTGTGTGTCCTAGGACTGTGTGTCCTCTGGTTTAAATACCAGGCCGCTCCAAACCAGACGTACGACTGTCACAGCATTTGGAACTGGGTCATTAAACCATTGTCTTCATCGAGCTATCTGGTTCTATTTCCTCAACCCCTCTATTCCTCATATACCTGTTGATGAAATTGATTTTTTACTGTTTGAAGAATTTGACTGAAGACTTTCACAAATTCCTCACCTCAAATTATTTAAGTTACCGTGTTCATCATTCCTTATCCTATATCACACTACTTACTATTTGTGCATGTTTCATTTCATCATGAAGACTATGCTGTTACTATGTTCCTCATGCACTTGAGTACTTATTCTGCTGCTAGTTGTTCATGACATTTCAAATTCCTCAAATTTGAAATTCCGCAAGTGATGAATTTGTAAAAATCACCTATTCACCCCCCTCTAGTCGATATAACGCACTTTCAGGAAGGGTGCCAGAACGGGCCCCCGATTGGTTTTTCCTGGCTCTAGAGGCTTGCGGCGGCGGAACTCCTGACCTAGCATAATCTTGTTCATATAATCTAATCATGGCATGAATATTCAGATCCATAAGACCCAAAACAAAAGCTTAATGTTGACATAAATAATAATATTTCAAGCATACTAGCAAAGCAATGGTATCTCTTCAAAATATAATGGCAAAAAAAGTTATCCCTACAAAATGATATAGTCTGTCTATGCTCCATCTTCCCCATACAAAGTATTTATATCATGCACAACCCCAATGACAAGTCAAGCATTTGTTTCACACCTTTTATGTTCTCAAACCTTTTCAACTCTCATGCAATACATGAGCGTGAGCCATAGATATAGCACTATAGGTGGAATAGAATATGGTGGAGGTTGTACGGAAAAGGAGAAGATAGTGTCACATCAACTAGGCGTATCAACGGGCTATGCAGATGCCCATTAATAGATATGAATGTGAGTGAGTAGGGATTGCCATGCAACACATGCACTAGGGCTATAAGTGTATGAAAGCTCAAAAACAGAAACTAAGTGGGTGTGCATCCAACTCGCTTGCTCATGAAGACCTAGGGCAATTTTGAGGAAGCCCATCATTGGAATATACAACCCCAAGTTATATAATGAAAAATTCCCACTAGTATATGAAAGTGACAAAATAGGAGACTCTCTATCATGACGATCATGGTGCTACTTTAAAGCACAAGTGTGAAAAAAGGATAGTAGCATTGTCCCTTCTCTCTTTTCTCTTTATATCTATATATATATTGGTGGGCATCTATTTGGCATACTAAAGTATGGGCTTTTTAGTACCCCATACTTGTGCACGGACAATTGTATCCATATCAGCGGCAAGGCCTGTCGGGGAGCAACTGACAGCAAATACAGCAACATCGAGAAGGCATTTAAGTCAACAGTCGAAAGATCGAAGGCTAGGCGCCCGACAAGATCTTGCCGGGCTGGCTGCTGAGCCCCGGCAAGAAATGCACCCGGCAAGGCCTCGCCATCCTGCCGACATAGAGACCACGTGTCATCCCACCTGGGTACATGTCGAGACGCCAGGGATGGAGGAGGCTAAACGGTGCCGATGGGACGGGCTCCTGTCCCGTCCCTTAGAAGGTCAGGGACGCCTATGGAGCATTAAATGTGTTTATCTTACACCGTCAGTGTTAGGTATGATAACACTGTAGAACTTTACACCTCATGTATGCGTTGTACGCCACTGTTGGTGACCCCTTCGAGAGTATAAAAGGAGCCCCAAGGCACAGCTACAGGGGGATCTTCTCTAGCCCGTTCTGCATGAATAGCAGCTGTGTACTGTAGCTCTCCCAGAACATGAGCTAGAACTCCTCCAATAAAACACAGCAGGAGTAGGGTTTTAGGAATCTGTGTGGCCAAACCTGGGTAAAATGCCGCACGTTAATCATCAGATCTGCTCTCTGTGCGAGCCTTCTTCCCTGTCGAACCATAAAGGGATCCTTCCGATCCCATGGGTGTCGTTTCCCCGACATCTTTGGCATGCCAAGTAGGGGGAATAGGTCGCATGGACCTAATCTGGTGACTAGCGCACCAGTTCCTTCATAATCATCATCGCCATGGCCCCCAAGAAGAAGGGTTTCATCGCGGGGGAACCCTCCACGCCCGCCGCGCCCGTAGCCGCCCAAGCGGGCGATGGAGTGGGCACGGGTGGAGGGAGCGGAGACCCTGCGTGTCGTGGATTTGTCACGGCAGATGTCCGGGACAACGGACTTAGGTTCGGGGCGAGACGCAACTATGTGGCGTCTTGAAGGGGTTGATCGGAATCGAGAAGACACGGAGTTTTACCTAGGTTCGGCCCCTCCGATGGAGGTAAAAGCCTACGTCCTGCTTGTCTTGTATTGATGATGATGAAGATCCCTCGGTTACAAGGGTGCTAATTGCTACCTCTAATGTCTGCTACTTCTAATCTCTTGTGTTGTCTAAACTTGTAGACTTGTGTCTCTTGAGAACTTCTCCCTCTAGGGGTGCTCTACCCCTTCTTATATAAGTGGAGAGGGTAGGTTTACAAATAGAGTCCTACTAGGAGTAGCATTAGGACTAGTCTCTCACGAATCCTACTCCGGGTCTTATTTCCTTTCAGGGAATCCTTCTCTCTTGTGGTCCTTCTCTTGTGGGCCTTCTCTTGTGGGCCTTCTCTTGTGAGCCGCCTGGCGCCGGCTCACCCGCCGGGTCTTGGGCTTGGTCATCCTGTGACCCGCTTGCCGGGTCATAAATAAGATGTCATGTTTTTAACGGATCTCCTGTGAGTTGCCTGGCCAAGTCATTAATAAGATGTCATGTCTTCGACCAGGTCTCTTGTGAGTCGCCAGGACGGGTCATACCATGGGGTATATCCCCGTCATTAGCCCCCAGGTTAGCTTGAATTTATTCATGGTAAGCTCCTGAAATAAGAGTAACAAATATGTTAAGTGGCCAGCTTGCTCCTTTGGCCGGCTTATAAAATGGCTTCATAGAAATCCGGGTCTTTTCTGCATATGAATGAGTCGTCTTGATAATCATCTTGCTTGTCAATGTATTTTGAAAAATATTGAGAATAGAACACCCATATGCCATTGAGTCGGCTTCCAATACTCTTGGCGGGTCATCTCCGCCGGGTCATAATCATTGATGATGCCAGGTCATTATCGTTGGTGACTCCGGGTTAAATAACTAGAATCCTGCTGACTTGATAAATATTGGGATAAAAATCCATCTGATGTAGAACCGGACTTCCATTGTTGTGAAGCAGGGCGGCTTATATAAACTCTGGCGGGTTATGATCTTTTGATAACACCGGGTCATAAGTGTTGGTGATGCTGGGTCTAACAACTGAACACCATATTTAATATCTTGAAAATTCTCCTCAAAGTTTTTGATATGTCCATATTACCCGTAGCCCCCAAGCTCCGAGATTATCCATGATAACTTGGTGCTTTGCAAATAACATTTTGGACTGTGTAGCTCCCAAGTGCCGGGTTGTCCTGCTTGTAGCAACCTGGGACTTATAATTGCTTTATACTTTATAATGCTTCGGCGGGCGTAGTCCTCAAGGGTCGGCTCATCAGAAAGCTTCGGCGGGTGTAGTCCCCAAGGGCCGGCTCATCAGAATGTGATGTGCCGGGTCTTCAATTTGACTCTCTTAATCTGTTGGAACAGCTGAATACTGTAGCCCCCAAGTGTCGGGTCGCACGCCAGCGGCGACTTGGGACTTTTTAGAAAGTTTGATCTGCGTGGTGTAGTCCCCAAGTGCCGGGTCAGTAAGAATTTACTGGGCTGGGACTTATAAAAATATAGAAAGGCCGGCTCATCTTCTTGAGAAAATATAGAAGGGTCGGGTCATCTCTTTGAGATAATAGGGTCTTGCTGACAATGTAATAATTTGAGCGCCGGCTTTGCATTAGCCCCAAGTGCCGTGGTGCATGCTTGCAGCGACATGGGACTTGCATAATTCATATAAACTTGGACTTGAATAATGTAGCCCCCAAGTGCCGGGTCGTCTTCCTGTGACGACTCGGGACTATGTGAGAATAATATGTCTCACCATAATTTGTTGAATGAATCTTTGACCGTGGTCGTAATATAACCCGGAATGAATATCCTGGAATAATTCCTTTGTCTTTGACATGAAATTCCTGCTCGTGGTTGCGGTGCAACCCAGCAAATATAAGTTTGAGAAATCCGTAAGTGTTCTAGATTACTACAAAGCACAATTAAAGAAATCCGAGAACCGGCCAATTAGATGACACGGCATTATATCTGATAGGGCGGCTCTTGAAAGATAATAATTTCTCCGAGCTGATTTGAAAAATCCCAATCATTTCTTACTAGTTATGATAAACCATGAATATCCAGCCATGTTGGCTATTAAAAAATCCATTTGCTTTTGCAGAACACTCTAACGGCGGCTCATCTTAAGAGATAAAACCTGCAAAAATGAACAAGACAGAATATATTCTGCATTGTTGTGAGGGCGGCTTAAAGAAGCTCAACCCGGAGATGTATACCTTTCATAACATTGCTCCCTTTCTCATAACCTTGCTTTGACCCAGCTTGATAAGCCGGCATGATGCAATATGTGATGATGATCTTGCTTTCCTCAAAAAACTCATATGATGGTTCTTCTGTGTTGATTCGATGCTTTGAACTCATACCATTTCAGGGTCTCTATCGAGATTGGCTGTCAATTTCTTGAACCGGCTTAGGGTCTCTAGGCGAGATTGGCCGTCAATTTCTTGAACCGACTCAGGGTCTCTAGGCAAGATTGGCCGTCAATTTCTTGAACCAGCTCAGGGTCTCTAGGCGAGATTTGCCGTCAATTTCTTGAACCGGCTCAGGGTCTCTAGGCGATATTGGCTGCCAATTTCTTGAACCGGCTCAGGGTCTCTAGGCGAGATTGACTGTTAAGAGTACAGCGAGCGCCGGCTGTCGATGGGAGATGTAAGCTATACCCCAAGGCAAGAAGCCTCCATCGACAGCCGCAGCTAATAATTAGCCTGAGACGGCATAAAGCCGGCTGTTTGACAGGAGATGTAAGCTATACCCGAAGGCAAGAAGCCTCTTTCAACAGCTACAGTTGATAAGCAACTGAGTTTTGGCGTAAATGCCGGTTGTTAGGGTGAGATAAGCGAACCCGTCGGTAAGAAGCCCCCTTCGACAACCGCGGTTAATAAGTAACCGGAAGTGGCATAAAGCTGGCCATTAGGGTGAGATAAGCGATACCCGTCGGTAAGAAGCCCCCTTCGATGACCGCAGTTGATAAGCAATTGGAATTTGGTGTACACGCTGTTGTCTTAGGGTCATGTAAGCTACACCAAAGGTAAGAAGCCTCCATCAACAACAGCGCTTAATGTAACCAAATTAGGCATAAAGCCAACTGTGCAAGGGAGATGTAAGCTATACCCGAAGGCAAGAAGCCTCCTTGCAACAGTTTAATAACAGCTGGTTGTGCAAAGGAGATGTAAGATATACCCGAAGGCAAGAAGCCTCTTTGCAACAGTGCTTAATTGGGCATCAAGCCGGCTGTGCAAGGGAGATGTAAGCTTTACCCGAAGGCAAGAAGCCTCCTTGCAACAGCGTAAAAGCAGACTGTGCAGGGGAGATGCAAGCTATATACCCGAAGGCAAGAAGCCTCCCTGCAACAACGCTTGATAGGGCATAAAGCCGGATGATAGATTAGCCGTTGGCGGCGAAAAGCCACTTCAACTCAAATTTTGAGCCGGAAAATTTCATCTTGCAAAGACCCGGACTTCTCATTGAAAACGACCAAATGTGTCTTGCCATGTCTGTAGCCCCCGAGCCTCAAGTTGACTCGAAGAGGCGGCTTGAGAACCTTCATCGAAAGTTGAGGTTAGCCGTGGTGGGTTAGAGATGATCCCGTATGAATTGTTTCAATGATCCGGTTGATGGTTCGTTCCGGATGTTTGCTTGAAGTGAACCAAACTGTAGTGGCGGCGGCTTATGCGCTTGTCCGTTGGGCGGCTCGTATCGACAAGCACCGCACCGATATGTTGATGTAGATCATAGTGTGGGTGGCGTCTTGCACGTGTCCGTTGGGCGGCTCGTACAGGCGAGCACTGCACCGATAGGTTGATGTAGCCATAGAAACCAATCGCGACATAGTAAGTCGGCCCTGTTTGTGAAATATGCCACGGTGTTATAAGCCGACACGGATGATGAGAGACGGCCATGGCATTTGTAAGCCGGCGCGGGTGGCGAGAGTCGGCCTAGGCGTTGTAAGCCGGTGCGGTCGCGAGAGACGGTTGCTGCGTCGTAGGCCAGTGCGATCGGTGAGTCGCCCGTGGTTTTGAAAACCTTATCGCGTATGCGGCCGCCTGCTGTGTCCATTGGGCGGCTTTTACTAGCGGGTTGAGCATGCGCGGTATCGATGAGTTGATGTAGACCATCCGCGGGGGCGGTGACTCACACGCGTCCATCGAGCAACGCAACACGCTGGTGTGCGCTCCAACTCCGCGGTATCATGCCACATGAATAACTGTCGTGCATAAAAATATTGCAATAGACGGAGTAATTGTTCTCGAGAAAATTTCAACATGTACTGATAAAATAGATAGGGCAAATAGAACCTATTTTATTTGGACGGTAGATGATCTGTAGATATCAACTGTGGATAATGTCCAATAATTTCAACCACGATTTCAACCACTCTCTCCTTCTTTTCTCGAAGATCATCACTCACAGCAGAGACCGCGATGAAGGTTGCGGGTCATATCGGCGAAAGCGACATGCGGTGCGACTGCGGCTGTTTGAGGCAAGGGCGGCTCGCGACAGGAGTGCGGCGACTTAGGACGAAACTGAGCGAAAATGACTTAGCGCGAGATTTGCAGCAACGACGATGGTAGCGAGGAAATGACTTGAAACGCGATTACACCAGGGTCAGAGCAGAACTGCTCGAAACGGACCCTCCGGGTCATTTTGCCCAATCCACGTTTTTTTAAATCCCCCTCTCCGAATCCAACCGGCTTCCACTCCCAATTCCTCACTGTGTGGGCAGAACTGCCAGCGCTGCACACGGCAGAGAGCTTGCGCGCGGGCATGGGCAGAAGTGGGTGAAGAAGCGGCCAGGCATGAGAGGTGAGGTGGTGGAAGACAGGCGAGTGCGATGTTAACTAGCAGGGCAAAAACCGGTGGCGCAACGGCGGCTAGTCAGGCCGGCTTTCACCGCAGAGGGAGCCGGAATTGACTCGGAGACGGGGCCGATGGTAGAGGCATCGGCCGACCCGGTCGGGTACTTGCGGGGCCGAAGCAGATTTGTGAGAGAACGAGCATGTGCGCACACGGGCGAGGCGCGGTGGGAGGCACAGTGAGGCTATGGCAAAGAACCTGCTCGTGTGCGCTACACCAGTGTGGGAGCTCGCGGTGGCGGTTCAAACCGGGCGCGCGCCAGAACAAGATGGAGGCAGCAGCAAGATGAGGCGGGGAGGAGATGAGGCGCAGCAGGCCATGGGAACGCGGCGGCCGGTGGGTGAGCCGGCTAGGGGGAGGAGCGGCGTCGGCTCAGCGGAGCGCTGCAGGGTAGAGCGCGATGAAGGTGGATGTCGAGCTGGGACGCTAGAGTCCGAGTTTGTGGATGCTTGAGGAGACAGGGGTGGCTAGCTAGCGGGCCACGGCAGTGGAAGCATGCCGGCTTGAGGCGATACCGACTCTGGAGGCGGGATGACGAAGCCAGCCTTGATGATGGAGGCACACCGGCCAAATCCGAGTCCATGGCCATATCTGCTTTCGGCTCGCAGCCGCCCTCCCCTTCTCTTGCTTTGCATGTGAGCATGGTGAATCCATGGACAAGTTTGGATGTGCCCTGCCTGTTCTTTTTAGCTAAACTCCAATGTCAACCGAACGGGCTGGTACGGCAATTTCAGGAAAATAAACCTCTTTTGTTTTACTGATTCCTCCACCAATTAAAAAATATGTGGCAGTCGTTGGCCACCTCCAAATATAGTAGCATACTCCGACTCAAACACCATATGCCTTGGATCTACGTGGAAAAAATAACTTGACGCTGGTAGTAGATTGGATCCTCCACCTATAATTGTTCCGAGGATGCTGCCATCAGTTTGATTTCGTCTAGTGCGCCGTAAACAACAAATCGACTATGTTGTGAATTTCTCAATCCCTTGTAGGACTCCCTCCAAGAACATACTACCACTTTGTGTTTGCCCCACGGTGGGCGCCAACTATCGTGGATTTGTCACGACAGATGTTCAGGTCAACGGACTTAGGTTCGGGGCGAGACGCAACTACGTGGCGGCTTGAAGGGGTTGATCGGAATCAAGAAGACACGGAGTTTTACCAAGGTTCGGCCCCTCCGATGGAGGTAAAATCCTGCGTCCTGCTTGTCTTGTATTGATGATGATGAAGATCCCTCGGTTACAAGGGTGCTAATTGCTACCTCTAATCACTTGTACTTCTAATCTCCTGTGTTGTCTAAACTTGTAGACTTGTGTCTCTTGAGAACTTCTCCCTCTAGGGGTGCTCTACCACTCCTTATATAAGTGGAGAGGGTAGGTTTACAAATAGAGTCCTACTAGGAGTAGGAGTAGGACTAGTCTCTCACGAATCCTACTTTGGGTCTTATTTCCTTTAAGGGAATCCTTCTCTCTTGTGGGCCTTCTCCTATTGGCCTTCTCTTGTGGGCCTTCTCTTGTGAGGCGCCTGGCGCCGGCTCACCCGCCGGGTCTTGGGCTTGGTCATCCTATGACCCACTTGCCGGGTCATAAATAAGATGTCATGTTTTTAACGGGTCTCCTGTGAGTTGCCTGGCCGGGTCATTAATAAGATGTCATGTCTTCGACCGGGTCTCTTGTGAGTCGCCAGGCCGGGTCATACCATGGGGTATATCCCCGTCACTACGCCCATGCGGCGCTCCGATGGTCAAGGGAAAAGAAGCAGCAACACCCACTGCAGAGCCGCTCATGACGGTGGTGGAAACCCCCGCGTTGCTGGGTCTCACGATTGGGCTATACCACCTGAGGGCGGTATGGTGAACTCCTGGGACAGAAGGGAACCTTCCATGACACCCACGCTGGCGCGTACGCCGCGACCTTCCCAGGACACGCACGAAGAGCAGCGTCGTGGTATCGGTGGTTCCCAACATCCACATGGAAAACCTCCTGCGCATTGCTCCCAAGATGCGCGGGATCAGCATGCATGCCAGCATGCTAGTGGGAGTAGCATGCAATCGCGGGACCACGACGGAGATCCTTCTAACATGATTAGGAGTCAGAGCACCTCGCGAGTATCTTGTCGTCACGAGCCACGGCATCCTGCACCGCAATGGTGTAGATGCTGAAGAACTCCAACAGGTGAGTCTTGCCGTCATATTAGAAGGATCTCCAGCGGCAAGTGTCCGTGGAGGTCGCCGCGGCAAGGCCAAGCAACAGAAAGACCGGACTGCTCGTGGCCATGACAACCAAGAGGGGGGTGATGATGACATTGAAGAGGACGACGAGTCCAGCAAGCAAGAATTCTAGAGAGCTACAAACGCCATGTGCATCGATGGAGGTGCCTCCTTGCATTCTTCCCACCACCAACTTAAATAGTGGGCGTGTCAGGTTAATGCAACTGAGCCATCTGTCGGCGCCCGGAAGCCTTTGAAATGGTCCAACATGCCTATCATTTTCTACATTGAGGATCACCATGATCGTGCAACTGCGGTTGGGTTTTTGCTGTTGTTGGTCTCACCAGCAATTCACAACCTCAAAGTGATGAAAATGTTAGTTGACGGTGGGGCCAGCTTGAACTTGGTCTCGCCCAAGGTGATCAAGAGATTGTAAATTCCTGATGGAGATCTTGAGGAAACAGGCTCTTTTCAAGGGATCAATCCAAGAAGGAGCCATCCCAAGGGAAAGATCACGCCTCCGGTAACATTTTGTAGCAATCGACATTGCCAAGATTCTATTGCCATACAATGGGATCCTTGGCCATAAAGAGTTAGCCAAGTTCATGGCGGCGGCGCACTATGCCCAGAATGTATTGAAGATGCCCGGGCCAATAGGCATCATCACTATCAAGTCCGACAAGGTGGACGTGCTTGTCTATGCTGATCAACTCTATCGGGAGGCAATTGCAGCATGTGCCGCCAAGACACTTGCTCCTGCCGCTGAAATCTCGGGAGGAAGAAGCCTGGCAAGACCTCTCGCATAGACTCCGGCAAGCGCACTTCCTCGGAGTGCTGCGATCCTGTTGAGGACGTGCCAGAGAATTCCACCAACAAGAACAAGAATTCCAAGGTAGCTCCACTAGAGACTAAGAAGGTGCCCGCCAAGGACGATGGCATGGGAGGAACTTTCACCATAAGTTCCACCCTTGACGAACAATAGGAAAGCACGCTCGTCGCCTTCCTGCGGGCAAATGTCAATGTGTTTCCATGGCAACCATGTGATATCCCCGGTGTTCCTAGGAAGGTGATTGACCACCACCTTGCCATATGTCCACACGCGTGGCCCATCAAGCAAAAGGTCAAGAAGCAGGCTTTGGAGCGGCAACAGTTTATTGCCAAAGAAATCAAGAAATTAGAAGCGGCTGGTTTGGTTAGAGGAGTACTTCATCCAACATGGTTGGCCAATCTAGTTGTATTGCGCAAGGCGAATGGGAAATGGAGGCTATGTATTGACTACACAGATATCAATAAAGCCTGCCCCAAAGATCCTTTTCCCTTGTCGTGCATTGACCAGATTGTGGACTCCACCGGCTGCTGCGGCTTGTTGTCTTTCCTTGAGACCTATTCAGGTTATCATCATATTTTCATGGCCAAGGAAGACAAAGAGAAGACCGCATTTATCACCCCATGTGGTATGTATTGCTTTTTGCGTATGCCTTTCAGGTTAAAAAGTGCTGCTTCTACATTTGCAAGAGCGGTGTAGATTAGTTTTGAGCCCCAGATACATAGAAATATGGAGTCTTATATGGATGACATAGTGGTCAAAACCAAGGACAATGCGATGCTCATATCAGATTTAGAAGAAATATTTGCAAGTCTGTGCAAGATCAACTTGAAGATCAACCTTGAGAAGTGTGTGTTTGGTGTCCCATCCAGCAAGCTTCTCGGATTTTTTGTATCTCAACATGGAATTAAAGCAAATCCCGACAAGATCAAAGCAATTGAACAAATTGAAGCACCAAGACGTGTCAAGGATGTGCGTCATCTTGCCGCGTGTGTTGCCACTCTAGGTAGGTTCATTTCAAAATCTACTGAGCGCGCCCTGCCCTTTTTCAAAATCTTGAAGAAGGTAGTTCCGATGAAATGGACTCCGGAAGTGGAGGCAGCGTTGTAGGATTGGAAGAAGTACCTCTCCTCTCTGCCAGTCCTAGT
Source organism: Hordeum marinum (assembly GCA_022496015.1). Classification (NCBI taxonomy): domain Eukaryota; kingdom Viridiplantae; phylum Streptophyta; class Magnoliopsida; order Poales; family Poaceae; genus Hordeum; species Hordeum marinum. The sequence continues at coordinate 447,798,494 of CM039678.1, read as the reverse complement.
CACGCCAAAACCACGAGAGCCATTGCTTCTATATTTAGCGGCAACAAATCAAGTGGTGAGTGCTGCGTTAGTGGCTGAAAGAGAAGTTGATGGAGAGGTAGCGGCAGCGGCAAGACTGCCAAGCGACAAGCCAGGATATTCCCCGGTAGGGTCTGGTGGCGACAAAGCAGGATTTGCGTAGTCGAATGAAAATATTCAGAACAAGAAGATGGTGCAGCGCCTAGTCTATTAGGTCAGCTCGCTTTTGCAGGGGGCTAGGTCAAGATATTCTGGCATGCAAAAGATGCTCTTCGGCCTCCTTATGGCCTCGAGGAAGCTACGACATTACTTCCAGGCACCTGAGATTATCGTTATCACTCGCTTCCCATTGTAGCGGATTTTGCGGAATCGAGATGCTACCGGCCGGATTGTGGAGTGGGCTTTGGAACTTTCGAGCTTTGGTCTCAAGTTTGAAAGTACTTCGACTATCCAGAGCAGAGCCTTGGCGGAGTTCATTGCAGAATGGACCCCGACGTCAGATGAAGAAGTTCCAGAGTCAACTCTCCCCGGCAAGGAAACAAATAAAGAGTGGATCATGTATTTTTGATGGGGTTTCTCGCTGCAAGGCGCCGATGCTGGAGTGTTGCTTGTCACACACACCGGAGAGCACCTCAAATATGTAATTCAGATGCACTTTCCCCTGGAGAGGTCAACGAACAATGCTGCAGAATATGAAGGGCTGCTTTCTGGTCTCAGGATCACGACAGACCTTGGGATTAAGAAACTTATTGTCAGGGGTGATTCTCAGCTTGTCGTCAAGCAGGTGAATAAGGATTATCAGAGTCCATTGATGGAACCTTATGTAGATGAAGTGAGAAATTTGGAAGAACATTTTGACGGTCTACAAATGGAGCACGTTCCGCGTACAGAGAATAGTGTTGATGATGGCCTGCCAAAGTGTGTTGCCCTTAAGTTGCCTGTGGAACCAGGAAGTTTTGTGCTCCGATTGACTCAACCATCCGTGACACGATCAATTGGACAAGAGAAAAGAAAAAGTTGGGTTCTGGCAAGTATTTCCCGGCAGAGCTCCCAGAAGCCGCCGACGAGGAAGTTGCCATAATGACGCCAGGCTTGTCGGTGAGCGTCATGCTCCGGCAGGGCCTCAGGCTCTTGCTGTGGAATCACACCCTCCCACCAAGCCTGTCGGGGGGCAACGAGCTCTGGCAAGGCCTCGAGCCCTTGCCGTTGAGACAAATGCTTCCCCCGTAGAAGATATGCCTTTAGTCCTTCTTGTCGAGCCCCAGGCTCCAGCATGGGCACAACACATCATCCATTTCCTTCAAACAGGAGAACTCCCTAAGGAACAAGAAGAAGCAGAGAAAGTAGCCCGCCGGTCTAATATATACCAGTTCGTGGACAACATCCTTTACAGAAAGAGGCCGAATGGCCTGAAACTCAAGTGCATTACTCGGGAAGATGGACTGGAGCTGTTGGCAAAGATACATGGAGGCATATGTGGCTCCCACATAGGATCAAGAGCGCTTGCTTGTAAGGCATTCCGGCAAGGTTTCTTTTGGCCCACTGCCCTCCAGGATGCAACTGCGCTAGTAACCAAGTGTGAAGCATGCCAGTTTCATTCGAAGAAATTGCATCAACCGACTCAAGCACTTTAGACAATCCCTATCTCCTGGCCATTTTTGGTCTGGGGACTCGACATCTTGGGTCCTTTCCCCCGTATTACCGGGGGCTTTGAGTACTTGTACGTTGCAATCGACAAGTTCACAAAGTGGCCAGAAGTGGAAGCAGTGAGAAAGGTGAAAGCACAATCAGCCGTCAAGTTCTTTAAAGGAATAGTTTGCTGCTTTGGTGTACCAAACAGGATAATCTTACAATAGCACACAGTTAACGAGCCGCAACTTCATGCAGTATGTCCAAGGCCTTGGCGGCAAGATCTGTTTTGCTTCTGTTGCCCACCCAAGGAGCAACAGCTAGGCGGAAAGGGCTAATGCTGAAGTGTTGTGAGGCCTCAAGACAAGTACTTTCGACAAGCTGCACAATTGTGGAAAGCGGTGGATTGATGAGTTGCTGGTGGGTCTTTGGTCAGTCAGGACAACTCCAAATCGAGCTACCGACCGGACACCCTTCTCCATAGTATATGGGGCGGAAGCAGTTCTCCCCACAGAACTCATATACAGGTCACCTTGAGTGCTCGCTTATGATGAGCCTGAGCAAGACCAGTTGCGACAAGATGACGCTATGCTCCTTAAGGAAGATCGTCTTCAGGCTGCTGTGCGAGCTGCACGCTACCAACAAGCTTTGTGTCGCTATCATAGCCGCAGGGTTCATGCCCGAAGTCTTGAGGAAGGCGACCTTGTTCTTCACCGCGTTCAGTCCGCCATGAATTCCAACAAGTTGACGCCAAAGTGGGAAGGCCCTTATCGGGTAGTGCGAGTCACCAGGCCTGGTGCAGTCCGCCTGGAGACCGAGGATGGCATCCTAGTGAGCAACTCCTCAGCGCGGTTGTCGGGTCTCCCGGCAACCACCTTTTGTACAAGTCCTGCTACCGAAGCATATAATCCTTTGTACAAAGCCAGGCGCAGACCCTGTGCATAGTTGAATAAAGCTAAGTGTCCTGCAAATCTTGTTGATTCTCATGTTTACTTATGTACATGTTTGTCCGAGATATTATATTGGGCTTACTCCCGGCAAGAGCTAACGAACCGCCAAGGTTCCATATTCCTATTTTCACTTCTTTCTTTCTCTCAGAAGACAGAAGGTTACCTCGCGTGCAGCTTTGCCGGGGGGGGGGGGAATGGTGGTATGGATACCAACGAGCGACGTTCAAGGAAAACATCTTGCCGGAAGGAGTACGACAACGAAAAGCTAAGTTGCAAAACTCTGAAAAAGCTAAGTTGCAAAACTCTGAGTAAAAATTCTTACTGTGAAGTTATTTTCCTTGGACGATTTCAACTCTTTCATGGGAAACCTGCACACGAAGGAACCTTGTCGTAATCGGTCATGCCCTTACTCTGTTTCGAGTCCGCTCAACAGCTTAAGTGGTTGCACTAAAAATGTCAAGGTAACCTTGTCATGGTTAGTCGCGCCCTTACTCTATTTCGAGTTTGCTCAACAGCTTAAGTGGCTACACTGAAAATGTCATGGTATCTTGCCGGTAGCAGCACCGCAAGCAGCCTGCTAAGGACCCGCTCCTCAAAGCGCTCGCGGCAGGGTTGCATGCACCAGCAAGTTTCCGATAAGGCGTAGGGAGCAAACCATACAAAGAGGAATCAGATAAGAGGAATAACATGCAAAACACAGCCAGTCATTCAAACAGAGTGAAATTTACATTAGATGGCGTCTCTTCCTAAGTATATCTTTATTTGACTTTCTCCAATAGGGGCGGATTACAAGGAGAAAAAGGTAGCAAGGGGCCTCCAGCGAGAGCCTGGCCCCTCCTAGGCTAGCATTGCGTAGAGGAGAAGATCAGCGCTGCACGGATGAGAGGGAGGGCCCAGAAGCCGAAGTCCAGGGGCCTGCCAGAAGACCCCGCTAGAAGATGAGGCAGCGCCCGGGACAAGGACCCCTGGTAGGATCGTCCTGCCGGGAGGAGAGAGGCGCAAATGGCTCTGAAGGGGACTGCGCAGTTTGAGGATGAACTCCAATGCCATCCCGTCCCCTCGGCGTGGGTCTCTTCGAGGAAGGGGCCTGGCATCAGAGAGAGAGATGGAGCAGCACTCCGCCTCCCCTGGCATCGGCCTCCATGGCGACCATAGCCCGTCACGCCTCTCCCGCAGCAAGCACCCTGGTCACCCTCCGCCTCTGCGGCGGAAGCGGTGGCATGATCCAGACAAGAACTCCTCCTTGGTGTAGAGGACGGTGGCCACCCTCGCCCCCTACTCATGGCTAAGGGCGGGCACCACTCAGGATTTGGAAGAGGTGGAAAGGCGAGCTCTAGATATTCGCACTTGATGAGGGAAGAAGCATGGATGAGCATCGCCCTTGCTGCCCCTCAATTTATAGGGGGAAGCATTGGGGCTAGCCCTCGCCCACTGCAAGAGTCACCGCCCGCCTCCTCCAATGGCGTCGCCCACGATCACAGGGCTAACAACAACCGCCCCGTTGCTTCAATCCACGGCACTGAAGTTTCTGCCACGGTCAGGACTTTAAGTCATGTGCGCCCGTTGCTGGCTCTCCGCTATGCATGCGGCGCGCATGGTGGAAATGGCCTGACACAACCATGAAAACAATTATTACCGTTTTGCGCACGTATCGCACCTTGTGCACTTAACATGTTTCATGGGGAGGCGCAGTAAGCAGGATGATTACAGCCGCAGACTCCCACCACGTGTGCCCGTGCACTGTTTGGGCCAATCCCAACAACGCCTTGCACCGTGTATGGCCTAGCCCCGGGGGTCCTGCCTGTATACTAAAGTATGGGCTTTTTAGTACAACGTACTTGTGCACGGACAGTTGTAGGCATACCAGCGACAAGGCCTGCCGGGGAGCACCTGAGAGCAAATACAGCAACATCGAGAAAGCATTTAAGTCAATAGTCGGAAGACTGAAGGCTAGGCGCCCAGAAAGATCTTGCCGGGCTGGCTGCTGAGCCCCAGCAAGAAGTGCACCCGGCAAGGCCTCGCCATCCTGCCAGCACAGAGACAAGGTGCCACCCCACCTGGGTACATGCTGGGACGCCAAGGATGTAGGAGGCTAAGCGGTGCCAATGGGACGGGCTCCTGTCCCGTCCCTTAGAAGGTGAGGGACGCCGAATGGAGCATTAAATGCGTTTGTCTTACACCGTTAGTGTTAGGTACGATAACATTGTAGCACTTTACACCTCAGGTATGCGTTGTACGCCACTATTGGTGACCCCTTCGAGAGTATAAAAGGAGGCCCAAGTCATAGCTACATGGGGATCTTCTCTAGCCCATTCTGCATGAGTAGCAGTTGTGTACTGTAACGCTCCCAGAACCTGAGCTAGAACTTATCCAATACAACCAAGCAGGAGTAGGGTTTTACACATCTTTGCGGCCCGAACCTAGGTAAAATCCCACACGTTAATCATCAGATATACTCTCTGTCCGAGCCTTCTTCCCTGCCGAACCATAAAGGGATCCTTCCAATCCCATAGGTGCCATTTCCCCAACACATCTTTGGCCTCTTTTTTTATTTGGGCTTCATTGGCCTCTTTTATTATTTTTAAAGTCTGCAGTCTCATCCCAACTTGTGAGGGAATCATAGCTTCCATCATCCTTTCCTCACATGGGATAATGCTCTAACAATGATCATCATCACACTTTTATTTGCTTACAACTCAAGAATTACAACTCGATACTTAGAAGAAATTATGACTCTATATGAGCGCCTCTGGCACTGTACCGGGATGTGTAACGATCTAGCATAGCAAATGACATAAAAAATGGACAAGCCATGAAAACATCATGCTAGCTATCTTACGATCATGCAAAGCAATATGACAATGATGGTGCGTTCCATAATAAACGGAACGATGGAAGTTGCATGGCAATATATCTTGGAATTTCTATGGAAATGCCATAATAGGTAGGTATGGTGGCTGTTTTGAGGAAGGGTATATTATGGGTTTAATGCACCGGTGAAAGTTGCGCGGTACTAGAGAGGCTAGCAAAGGTGGAAGGGTGAGAGTGCGTATAATCCATGGACTCACATTAGTCATAAAGAACTCACATACTTATTTCACAAGTCTATTAGTCATAGAAGCAAAGCATTATATGCATGCCCCTAGGGGATAGGTTGGTAGGAGTAAACCATCGCGCGCTCCCGGCCCTCACACAAAGGCTGACAATCAATAAAAAAATCATGCCCCGACTACCTTACATAATGGTTCACCATACGTGCATGCTACGGGAATCACAAACATTTACACAAGTATTTTTACCAATTCACAATTACTTCCTAACACTACTATTAATATTTCCATCTTTATATCTCAAAATTTTTGAAAGGAATCAAGCACATCATATTCAGTGATCTACAAGTTTTATGTACGATTTTATGACTAACCATGTGAATGACCAACTCCTGTTAACTCTCTAAATACATATAAGTGAAGCATGAGAGTTCATAAATTTCTATAAAATGAATCCACCGCCATGCTCTACAATGATATAAGTGAAGCACTAGAGTAAAGGACAAACTAGTCCAAAAAGATATAATTGAAGATCAATGAGTAGTTAAACAACTAAGTAGCTATGTGAGGACTTTCTCCCTATATATCAATAAAGATTTTCAGATCTGAGTATTTTATTTAAATAGCAAGCAAAACAAAAATAGCACTCCAAGAATGGGACGCATCACGTGAATGAATAAAAATTTAGGCTCAACATAGGCTAACCGATAGTTGCCGAAGAGAGGTGGGATGTGTAGCATCCCCAAGCTTAGATGCTTGAGACTTCTTAAAATATTTGGGGTGCCTTGGGCATCCCCAAGCTTGATCTTTTGTATCTTTTTCAATCTTCTCATATCCCAGTTTCACCTATTCTCAAAAACTTCATCCACACAAAACTCAAAAAGAACTCGTGAGATAGGTTAGTACACATAGAGACAAATCAACACTTCATGTACTGCCAAGACAAGTTGCACAATAATTTTAAAATATTAGGTACTGTATAATATCATTTCCACAATTTATATCTACCAATATAGGCTATGGAAACTATAGGATAAGTAAATAACAATACTATGACAACAATCTGTCTAAATAGAACAGTCTGTAGCAATGTATGAAAACAGTCTACTTCTGTTACTCAAAAAATTGTGAAAATTTAGGACATGCTATAAAATTAATCTTTAAATACTTTTTGAAAAATTAATAAACTTTACATGTTCCAGTAAAATATGAAGATTTAAACACTATAGCAGAAGTTTCAGTTTTACCCAGCACATATCAAAACAAGCAATGCAAGCATCCTAACGGCAATTCTTGAAACTTTTTATTGAAAAACTAGTTTATAAATAACACTAACATAGAACAATAAAATAAAAATTATGCTCCAAACAAAACTCATATTATGTGACGAACAAAAATATAACTCCAAGTAAGATATACCGATAGTGTTGAAGACAAAAGAGGGGATGCCTTCCGGGGCATCCCCAAGCTTAGGTGCTTGATTATTTCTTGGATATTACCTTGGGTGTGCCTTGGGCATACCCAATATTAGGTTCTTGTAACTCCTTATTCCCCTCATATTGGTGTCTCACCCGAAACTTGAAAACTTCAGTCACACGAAACTTAAGGAAACTTCGCAAGAAGGGTTAGTGTAATAAATAAAGATCATTCACTTAGGTACTGTCAAGACAAGATTTGTAATTGTTCCCACATGATACATACTGTATTCCATTGTAGCGACCCGACCTGAAAGGTCGAATCTCCGATGTTTCCGTACCATCCCAAGATCATGCTGGTACACACACGGTACATCAATGTATATATCAAAGGGAAATCACACAACATTATATGAATCGAAATCTCATATCGAGTCCTTTATTACAATAAACATTACAATAAAGTGGTTGAAGGCCAACTCATGAGAATATCTAAATCTTGCGGAAGCGTCGAAGGTAGATGAGTCCATCTGACTCCAAGGGCATTTCACCGAGCGTAGAACGTGTCCTCACTCCTGGTCGGAAAAGTACTCTGCAACATGATATGTTGCAGCCATGTAGGTCAGCATATGGAATATGCCGGCAAAATCACAAGAGAGGGGTGAAAAGATAATCATCTATTTCTATATGCATATTTGGCAGGTGGGGTGGTAAGTTTTTGCGAAAAGCAAATTTTTCCTACATCAAGAGAGGGCTAAGCAAAAAAATATTACTAAGTTGGTTGATTAATGAGATGGTTCCAGCAACCAATTCTCATACCCAAATTATTAATACCCACATCATCATATTAATTGTGTTGAGAGTTCCGGAAGTTTCAGCTCCTTTGGCTCAAGTCGTCCATGACCGTGGACACGGCTAATCGATTAGGTTTGAGTACTCTGCAGAGTTTTGCACACGTTCCCACCAAGATTTGGTCGCCTCCGTTTAATTTCTCGCACTTCAGGGTGTTTGAGAAACAGATGACCAAAACATGGTCTTCCAAAGGGTTTCCCTGCGACTCTGACGGTGCCCATCCTTTCCTACCGTTCTTCTACATCTCGTAGCACCGCCTGTCCAGGGTCACCACGATATCCAACCAAGCTAGAGCCCATAATGACTGGTGGCTGTGCAGGTAAGCCTTGGGTCTTGAAGCACCCATCCATCTCTTTGTGCCTGGGTGGACCTTTCCGCGTGAATGTTGGCCATCTCCAGCATCACCTAGGCAAATCCATTGGTTTCTCCAGGGTGTCGTTCAACCATCATCCACCCAGAGGTATGTTGAAAACTCGGAGTCTTGAAATCTTGATCATTATGTAGGTCTTGAAATTATTAACTCTCTCAACTCTCATGAATCACACAAGCAACCCCGTCTACTAATAGCATAGCAAAAAGTAAAACAACGTTTCCCGGGGCCAATGTGTCAAAGAGTTTGAGGGGGTACCTACCACATGATACTACTACAATGTAACCAAGTTTCCAACTAACCTATCTTGCAATGCAATTGGGGAAGATGGTAGAACTAATGCATATAAAACATGGGTAAACATGATCAAAGTGACTTGCCTGATTGATGATCTTCGTACTCGTGGGACTCTAAGTAACAAGCTTCGCACTCCGGATAATCTAACGAAGCAAACAAGCACTCATTAAGCATACAACAAAATATTGTAACTCACAACCATCAACCAAGAACTAGTAAACAATAAAGACAAAACAATGCACAAAAATCACAAGCAAGAAAACACACAAAGTTTTGTTTTCTAAAAGATGATTGATAAAACACTACTAACATAATGAAACTATTGGTATTAACCAAAACAATAGTTGACAGCAAGAAAACAATAAAATATCTTATTAATAAACAGAATAAAACCAAATTAAGTTTGTTGGGAAAACTTTTAGTAAAATTTATAAAAGTTTTGATAAACACTATATGGAACAAATATAGTTCTACTAACAAAAGAGCAAAACAAAACTTATTATTTATTAGTAAAACATATTTTTAACAGAAAAGAATTTACAAATAAACTTGTCTTAGAAAACAGAATTTATTATATAAAACTCTATTAAAAGAATCTATTACTAAACTAGTTGTTTTAATCAAATTAAACCTATTTTAAAGGAAATTGTGATTCCTATATTAACAAAGAAAATAAACTAGACAAATAATATTTTCATTAACAGTAAGTAAAACACCTAAAGTTTAACTAACAGAACCTACTAAATCAAATAAAACTAAATCTAAATTAAACTAACTAAAACTAAGTAAATAAAACTATACTATAATACTAGGCAGATTCTGTTTATAGCTAGAACACTAATCAAAATCATCCTAAAAATTCTGAAACAAAGCATGAAAGTAGTCCTAACTAATACCAAACAGTAGCAAAAAGATTCATATAAAAATCTATTTTCAAACTCTAGTTATTCAGATTTGAGTGATTTGAGAAAATTTGATTAAATCCAAATTTTATAGTTCAAATTTGAAATTTAAAAGTACAAGGTGAAACTACATGACAAATGTGAGCTATTGCAAAAAGAATCAACTCAAAAGGTTAAACATATTAAAAGATATAAGCAAAACAAAATTTGAACTCACTGTGTTAACTAAAACAAAAACAGAAAAGAAAACTAAATATGCAACGGCCAGGGGCCTACGTGGCGCTTTCCTATTGGTTGGGGGCGTGTGCGCGCGAGTGCTTGCGGGCGGGCGACCGGACCGAAGAGGAAAACGATTCGGGTTTAAAGGGTTCTAATCCTAGCCGTGGATTGTAGATCCGAGGGGTGAGGATAGATCCGATGACTTACCGGAGAGAGAGAGAGGATCTCTGGCGAGTGGTGACGGCGGCCAGTGGTCGAGGACGTTGCCGGAGGGGTCCCCGGTGGTCGAGAGAGGCAGCGAAGGGGTTCAGACGACGGCGGGCGAGGTCCGGCGTCGAACGGAGGGGTCGGAGAGGCGAGGAGACGTACGAGGCGACGGGCACGTGGGGAGGGAGCTTCGGTGGTCAGAGCAGCTCCAGCGAGGAATCTGGCAACGCCTCGGCGAGGGAGAGAGGGGATTCAGGGGGGAATGGAGAGAGGAGGTTGGGGCTCTTATATAGGGTGCTCGGGTGGTGCGGGGGAGGAGAGAGGAGAGAGATCCGGGGGGGAGGGAGTAACTGCCGACGAGGTCCGGCGTCGCGTGCGGGAAGAAGACGACCGCACGGGCTAACGGTCGGTCGGGGTGGGACCTGGTGTCAGTGAGAGGGGAGCGAGGTTTCCACGTCGGTCGGCCGGTCGGTATTAACTTCGCGAGTAACTGCCGTGGGCCGGCCCGTTTAATACTAAAACCGTTACCGTTTTCTTTTTATTAACCAGAGTAGTAAATCGTCTTTAAAGGCATTCAAAACATTTTTAAAAATAGGAGTATTATATATCAAAATTAACATAATAATAAGTTCCATTTAATGAACATTTTTATTCTGTCATTTGAACAATTTGAAAAAAATAATATTTTCAGAAATTGCCTAATTGTTTTTAAATCCTTTTTGCAAATATTTTCAAAACAACCCCTGGTTTTTGTTGTTCAAATGAATCACCAATTAGGTCCTGCTGTGGAGTGTCATATTCCTCCTCTCTTATTTGAAAGTATTACCAAGATTTTCAAATAGGTGAAAGCAACACATTGAAAGTAGAAAGGGGTTTCAGAAATTCAGAGAAGGCATTTCAACTAATACATGTATTCAAGCAATGATGATGATAGATGCATAGCAATATTTCATAACATCCCAAAATGGAATTTTAGGATGTTACATCCATCATTCCCACAATTTATTTTACTCAAAATAAGCTACAGGAACACTTGAAACAAGCAAACTATGCATGCAAAACAAAATCTATCAAAATCAGAACAGTCTGTAAAGATCTGAATTATCACCAAACTTACCTCAGTTTAAAAATTCTGAAAAATTAGGAAATATCACAGAATTTTCATATAAATATTTATAAAAGTTACAATATTTTTTGACTCATCAGTAAAATCAGATAATTCATATACTGGACTAAAAACTATCTATTTTTCCACAGAACCAAACAAGCAAGTATCGACACTATCCCAAAGGCTTTACTTGGCACTTTATTGAAATAAAAGACACAAAACATGATTACTACAGTATCTTAATCATGTGAACACATGAAAACAGAAAGTAAAAGTGTTGGGTTGTCTCCTGATAACCCAAAAGTATAGGGGATCAATTGTAGCCTTTCTCAATAAGTAAGAGTGTCGAACCCAACGAGGAGCTAAAGGTAGAACAAATATTCCCTCAAGTTCTATCGACCACTGATCCAACTCTACGCATGCTTAATGTTCGCTTTACCTAGAACAAGTATGACACTAGAAGTAGTTTGTAGGTGTAACAAGATAGGTTTGCAAGATAATAAAAAGCACGTAAATAAAAATTAGGGGCTATTAAGATAAAGTAACAATTAAGTTAGTTTAACGAGCATGGAAAAGTGGTGGTAGGAGTTGAGGAATTGTCTCTAGGCAATCGATAACTAGATCGGTAATCATTATTACAATTTTATATGAGGGAGAGGCATAAGCTAACGTACTTTCTCTACTTCCAGCAAGCATCCTCAACTACTAAAGACCATTAAGGTAAAACCCAACCATATCATTATAAGGTATCAAGTCCTCTTTACTCCCATATGCAACAACCCACCTACTCAAGTTTATGCTTTTGTCACTCAAGCAACCCACCATAGGAGAATCATGAACACATTGCAACACCATACAGCGATTATCCCTCACGCTTGCGCGACACGGAGAGCACCATAGGACATCACCAATAATAAAACATGCAACTCAAACCAATCATGACCATCAATCAACCCATGGGACAACAAAATTCTACACAAACATAATAGGATGGCAACACATCATTGGATAATAATATGAAGCATGAAGCACCATGTTCAAGTAGAGGGTACAACGGGTTGCGGGAGAGTGGACCGTTGTAGATAGATGGGGGAAGGTGATAGAGGTGTTGGTGAAGATGACGGAGTTGTTGGAGTACATTGCCGTCACGATGATGGCCCCGGCGGTGTTCCGGTGCCACCGAGAGAGAGGGGGAGAGAGCCCCCTCCTCCTTCTTATTCCTTGACCTCTCCCCTAGATGGGAGAATGGTTTACCCTCTGGTCCATGGCCTCCATGGCGGCGGAGGGGCGAGAGCCCCTCCGAGATTGGATCTCTCTCTCTCTATTTCCTTCTGTTTATGTGCTCCCATATTCTGGACTTTCATCATTTCTTAAATATCCGAAGATTCGTAACTCCGACCGCGCTGAAAATTTGAGGGGATTTTTATCCAGAAATTAGCTTTCTTGCGGCGAAAGGAGAGCTCCAACCGACCTAAGGGCTGGTCACAAGGGCCCAGGGCGTGGCCAGGGGGTAGGTCGCGCCTAGCAGGCTTGTGACCTCCTCGGGCATCGTCTCGCGTTGATTTTTTCCCTAGAAACACATATATTCCAACAAAATTTCCGTAAGTTTTTATTGCATTTGGACTTCGTTTGATATGGATTTTCTACGAAACAAAAAACATGTAATGAACAGGAATTGGCACTGGGCACTGGAGCAATATGTTAGTCCCAAAAATAGTATAAAAAGTTGCCAAAATTATATGAAAGTTGTAGAATATTGGCATGAAACAATCAAAAATTATAGATACGACAGAGACATATCAGCTCCCAACAAGCGCTTTTTTAATGCCTTTCCCTAGGCATGATAATTTCAATGATGCTCGTATAGGAATAATAATTCAAACATGCAAAAGAGAATCATGAATCTCATGACAAGCATATTTAAGTATAACCCACTTCCTATGCATAGGAATTTTGTGAGAAAACAATTTATGGGAGCAAGAATCAACTAGCATAGGAAGGCAAAACAAGCACAACTTCAAAACTTTGAACACATAGAGAGGAAACTTGATATTATTGCAATTCCTACAAGCATATGTTCCTCCCTCATAATAATTTTCAGTAGCATCATGAAGGAATTCCACAATATAACCAGCACATAAAGCATTCTTTCCATGGTCTACAAGCATAGAAATTTTTTCACTCTCCACATAAGCAATTTTCTTGTCATTCATAATAGTGGGAGCAAACTCAACATAATAACTATCATGAGATACTTGATTGACATAACCACATTCAATATTAAAATCATGATGACAAGTTTCATGGTTACTATCACTCTTTATAGCATACATGTCATCATAATAATCATCATATATAGGAGGCATGCCATAATCGTAATAAATTTGCTCATCAAAACTTGGGGGACTAAAAATATCATCTTCATCAAACATAGCATCCCCAAGCTTGTGGCTTTGCATATCATTTACATCATGAACATTCAAAGAATTCATACTAACAATATTGCAATCATGCTCATCACTCAAATATTTAGTGCCAACCATTTTAATAACTTCTTCTTCTAACACTTGAGCACAATTTTCCTTTCCATCATTTTCATGAAAGATATTAAAAAGATGAAGCATATCAGGAAACCTCAATTCCATTTTTTGTAGTTTTATTTTATAGACTAAACTAGTGAAAAACAAGAAACTAAAAGATTTGATTGCAACATCTAAATATATACCTTCAAGTACTCACCTCCCCGGCAACGGCGCCAAAAAAGAGCTTGATGTCTACTACGCAACCTTCTTCTTGTAGACTTGTGTTGGGCCTCCAAGCATAGAGTTTTGTAGGAAAGTAGCAAATTGCCCTCAAGTGGATGACCTAAGGTTTATCAATCGGTGGGAGGCATAGGATGAAGATGGTCTCTCTCAAACAACCCTGCAACCAAATAACAAAGAGTCTCTTGTGTCCCCAACACACCCAATACAATGTTAAATTGTATAGGTGAACTAGTTCGGCGAAGAGATGGTGATACAAGTGTAATATGGATGGTAGATATAGGTTTTTGTAATCTGAAAATATAAAAACAGGAAGGTAAAAAGTAACAAAAGTGAGCACAAACGGTATTGCAATGCTTGAAAACAAGGCCTAGGGTTCATAATTTCACTAGTGCAATCTCTCAATAATAATAACATAGTTGAATCATATGTAAATCTCTCCCACGCGACAAAGACTTCACTCCAAAGTCACAAATAGCGGAGAACAAATGAAGAAATTATTGTAGGGTACGAAACCACCTCAAAGTTATCTTTTCAAATCAATCTTATGAGCTATCCCTATAAGTGTCACAAACAGCCCTAGAATTCATACTAAAATAACCCCTTAAGATACACATCAACCAAAACCCTCATGTCACCTAGATACTCCAATGTTACCACGAGTACCCATGGGCTTGATTATACGATATGCATCACACAATTTCATATTCATCATGTTCAATTCAACACAAAGAACTTCAAAGAGTGCCCCAAAGTTTCTACCGGAGATTCAAGACGAAAACATGTGCCAACCCCTATGCATAGATTGCCAAGGTCACGGAACCCGCAAGTTGATCACCAAAACATACATCAAGTGGATCAATGGAACATCCCATTGTTACCACGGATATATCATCGTAAGACATATATCAAGTGTTCTGAAATCCTTTCAATACTTAGTCCGATAAGAAAACTTCAAAGGGAAAACTCAATTCATCACAAGAAGACAGACATGGGAAAACTCCATATGATTCATCTATATCAATAAAGCTCGTGGTACATCAAGATCGTGCCATCTCAAGAACACAAGAGGGAGAGATGAAACACATAACTACTGGTACATACCCTCTCGAACTACTCCCTCCTCGTCATGGAGACCGCCGGGATGATGAAGATGGCCTCCGTTAAAGGTTTCACCCTCCGACAGGGTGCTGGAACAGGCTCCCGGTTTGTTTTCCGTGGCTCTGGAGGCTTGCAGTGGCGGAACTCCCGATCTAGGTTTCTTTCTGGGGGTTTTTAGGATTTATAGGAGCACATGGCGTTGGAATCGCCTCAAGGGGACTCTTGAGGGGCCCACAAGCCTACTAGGCGTGGCTATGGGGGTGGGCGCGCCCTGGTGGCTTGTGGCCTCCTCGGGACTCCTCTCCGGTATTTTTTTTTGCTCCAGTATTTTTTATATTTTCCAAAAACATTATCCTCAAATTTTCAGCTCATTTCGAGAACTTTGATTTTTGCACAAAAATGACACCATGGTAGTTCTACTAAAAACAACATCAGTTCTAATAAAATCATACTAAAATCATATAGAATTATTGTAAACATGGAATGAATACATAAAAAATTATAGATATGACAGAGACGTATCAGATCTCATGAAGGCACATTTGTTGGTTATGCTGCAAACTATCATGCTTACCGTGTCCTCAACAAATCCACCGGACTCATTGAGGAGACGAGTAACATGGAGTTTGATGAAAATAATGGATCCCAAGTGGAGCAAAGTGGTCTTGGTGATGCAGGTGATGAAATTCCTCACCAATCCATAAGAAGAATGGGTGTGGGATACTTCCTACCCGTTGAGGAACCCCTTGTGGCTGAACGAGAAGGACAAGGTTCAACTCAAGTGGAACCATCACCGACACACGACCCACACGCTTTAGAATAACAAAGTGAAGGCCCTCAACCCCGTGATCAAGATCAAGAGCAAGATCAACTTAATGATGATGATTCTTTAGAAAACGATGATCGAGATCTTACTCACGCCCCTGTACAAGCTCAAGATAAAGATGAAGCTCTAGACCAAGATCAACCTCAAGATCAAGGTCAAGCTAAAGATCAAGATCATACTCAAGATCAAGAGCAAGCCGGTGCTAGTACTGAAGCTTGTCAAGCTACCAAGCCTCAACTCTCCATGGAGGAAATTCTTGAAAGACGAGCTTCCAAGATTGCTTCCAAACTAAGAGTCAAGCAACACCTCTTAAAGAATGTTTATGGAAGCTTGAAGAGAGGGGTAACTACTCATTGTTGAATAACAAACTTTTGTGCACATTGTGCGTTAGTTTCTTGCTTTGAACCCCTCAAGGTAGAAGATGCACTCGAAGATGAGGAATGGCTTGAAGCCATGCATGAAGATATCAACAACTTCGAGTGCAACAAGGTGTGGCAATTGGTGCCAAGGCCAAAGGAGAAGCAAAATGTCATTGGAACCAAATGGATCTTTAAGAACAAGCAATATGCACATGGTATCATTATTCGCAACAAGGCAAGACTGGTGGCTCAAGGCTACTCCCAAGTTGAGGGTATCGACTATGGTGAAACTTTGTCCTTGTTGCTCCCCTTGAATCTATTCGCATGTTGCTTGCTTATGCCTCTCCTCATGATTTCAAGTTATATCAAATGGATGTCAAGAGTGATTTTATTAATGGTCCACTTAAGGAGTTGGTATATGTCAAGCAACCCCCAGGGTTTGAGGATCCCAAGTTCCCCAATCATGTATATGTTCTTGATAAGGCACTCTATGGACTTAAACAATCCCCCACGTGCATGGTATGAGCACCTTACCGAGATGTTGCAAGATCGTGGGATTGGAATTGGGAAAATTAATCCCACTCTTTTTACTAAGAGGGTTAATGGGAACTTGTTCATATGCCAACTATATGTAGATGATATTCTCTTTGTTTCTTATAACAAATATTTTAATGATGAGTTTGCCACAGTAATGACCAAAGAGTTGTAGATGTCTATGATGGGAGAGTTGAAGTTCTTCCTTTGATTCCAAGTCAAGAAACAATACCAAGGAACCTTCATCAACCAAGCTAAATAAACTCAAGACATGCTCAAGAAGTTCAAGATGGATGAGCTCAATCCTCCCAAGGCCAACACTCCTATGCAACTCAAATGCCAACTTGACAGTGATCCGAATGGTAAAGCACTGAATAAAAAGGTATATCGCTCCATGATTGGATCTTTGCTTTATCTTTGTGCATCTAGACCGGATATCATGTTGAGTGTGGGAATTTTTTCTTGATTTCAATCCGCACCTAAGGAGAAACACTATGTGGCTGTCAAGCGAATCTTTCGGTATTTGTCTCATACCCCAAACATTGTCTTATGGTATCCCAAGGGTGATTCATTTGATCTCATTGGATATACTGACTCGGATTGGGCAGGAGACCGTGTGGAAAGGAAGTCCACTTACGTAGGCTGCCAATTTTTTGCCGACTCTTTGGTAAGTTAATTGGTCTTCAAAATAACAGAACTGTGTTTCTCTCTCATCCACCGAGGCCAAGTATGTAGCCGTCGCAAGCTGTTGTGCTCAGATTCTTTGGATGAGGCAAACCCTAAAGGATTGTGGTGTCAACAGTGAGAAAGTGCCTATTTACTGTGACAATGAAAGCACGATCAAGATCTCCAGCAACCCGGTTCAACACTGCAAGACGAAGCGTATTGAGATTCCTCATCACTTCATCCGGGACCACATCAAGCATGGAGAAATTGATCTCATTCATATTTATACCAAGGAACAGCTTGCAGATATATTCACGAAGCCATTGGATGAAGCAAGATTTCGCAAGTTAAGGCATGAGCTAAATATCATTGATTCGAGCAATGTGGCTTGACTTAGTGCACACCCCACCACACTCATCATTATGTCTTGCTTAGATGTAGGCATGGAGTTAGGGGGAGTCTAGTTCTCTCAATGAACAATCCCTCCTCCTATTATGCATAAACTAATCAAAGTCTTCCACATCCACCATTTTTTATGGTTACTGTGCTTCAAAGATGAGTTTTGGTCAGAGGCCCAAGGTTCAAATCTTCGCGGTTCCATACCAATTGACTCAAACATATGAGGACTTGGACACCTCCCCTCCTAGCGAGGCATTTGCTTTTTGAGAAGCACATTTTTGTGGTTCCAAGGTCTCTCCAACCTACTTGTTTTGATTGAGACTGGCTCCATCAAAATGTTTTTCTGGTGGTTCCTCAAGGATTTGATGTCTCCAACTTCTTTTCCAAACGAAACTCTTGCATAAGACCTTTGCTTGTTGTTTTTCTGTCCCAATGTCACCCTGAGCGGTAGTACCACTGTCTTGGGCAGTACTACTAAGCAGCACTCCTGCTAGGGACCATGGTACTACCGCCCATGAGGTTCCACAAAGGGATTTGCGGTCGGCCAGGGGAAGTTACCACTTCCCCATACCCATTCACCCCTCTCTCTCTCTCGTGGCTCTCTTTCTCTAGGGCGACTCCAAGGCCGCGAGGCCATCGCCGGTTCTCCAATTCTGGTCAAGTTTTTGCAAAACCAACCAAAGGAGTTGTTCTCCAACCTGTCCTCTCACCATGGATGCCGATATTGTCTCGTTTTTCTCTCTCTAGGTTCTCCTCGTTTTGAATCTAGATCTTGACAACGCGTGGGGTTTCCATCTATTTTCGGTCAAATCCAGTTGTGTTTCTTCTATACAAGGTTGCGAGGAAGTATTTCTCACTATTTAACAGTCAAATACATGCATTTGACATCTCCGGTAGTACCAGATCTCACCGGCGGCTGTAGGTTCGCCTACAGTTTTTGCCGGCGTGGTACTATCGCCCGTTGGAGCGGTAGTACGAAGCGGCAGTACCAAGTGGTACTACCGCTGGTGATGCCAACTACCCATGTTTTTCTATTTAAATCTTCAGAATTGCTTCCATTTTTTCTGGCTTATGCAAACTGGTTTACACTATTCTTCTCTCCTTTGGTGTACTCGTTTGGTTTCTAGGTGGTAATAGGAGGCACCCCAGCCGTGACACTAGAACCAAGCGCCCTCGCTTCACAGAAGAGAAGAGCTCTGCTAACCCCAATGCTCCTCCCAAGCAGCATTCAAAGAGGTCTGCATCCAAGAAGTCAAGGCCATCCCTGGATAAGATCCCTCTCAAAGATTACTCGGCCATTCGTCTTCTCGATCCATATGTCACTCCTCAATAAAATGTTGTTCGCAACCATCCCTTCTGGACCAAGCAGCAACTGCGTATCTACAATGAAGTGTTTTCGGGAACGGAAAACTTATTTGTGCCAAATGTCAAGTCGATTGATATGGAGTTTTTGGACAAGAATGCCCAATACTTTGGCCAGGCTATTGAGCTCTGTCAGAAGCTTTAGCTCGCCCATCTCACGGAATTCAACAAGGACTTCGATGCTGAGCTGATTTCCATGTTTTATGCTACTGTTCACTTTGGGACTGATGATGACTAGACTATGACTTGGATGACCAATGGAAGGAGTTCATGGACCTTCTTCACATTGAGGATAAGGGGCTTGATGACCCAACCGGTTTCCGCCCACACAAGGAAACTCAGGCAACGTACAACCACAATCTCTGGCCATACTCCACTGAGAAGGTATCCTCCACTACTGGTAAACCTACTCATGTTCTGGAGCCATTCATGCACCGCATATTCTAAAACACCATGCTTCCTCATGTTGGCAACTTGGACATGGTGCACTCCTATCTGGTGGATATGTTTCTCTTTTGTGAGCATATGAAGGACTCTCCTGAGGTGCCTGCTCTCGATATCTCTCACATCATGTGGTCTGAACTCCACTCTGCTGTTTTTTATCCTAAGGTCCCAATTTATGGCCTATACTTGATGCTTCTTATTGAGATCACGTGTGCTAAGACCTATCCAGGCATCATGTTTGAGCATGGTGAGGTGGTTTCTCATAAGGTTATTCAGCTCTGTTAGAAGGAAAAATGGGCAAACTATGTTGCCCCCGAGGCTGACTTGGCTAAGGATGACAATGAGGATGATGAGGACTTCGTGGTTCTAGGTTGTGTTGCTCCTCATTCTGCACCTCCTACTATTGAGCCATCTTGGGATAAGCAACTGAAGGAAAAGATGAAGAAGCTCTTTTGTCTGCAGGCTCACAATCAGTATGTGGATCATGCTAATGAGAAGAAGGCTCTCAGTCGGCACAAGGCGCTTGGCAGGCATGTGGGAATGACGATTTCTAATGGATCTGAGGACTCTATCACAGATGACGATGTCTGGATTTCTAGCCATTGTAAGTGGACTACAGATGATGATGTGCATGTGCGTGGTTAGTTTGCTCCTCCAGGCTCCACCACTTTCTCCCTAGCGTCTAGCAAATATTGATGATGATTCTACAAGCTACTACCACCTCAGGACATTTTAGTTCTCTCTTCCCTTTTGGTGTCTTGCTGCAACCTGGGGAGAGTGTTGGGGATTGGCCAAGTCACGACCATGTATTTTAGTTGTTGGTGTTTATTCGCTCGTGTAGTTTTTCAACATTTGCTTTGCTTTGTTTTATGCTTGTGAGATCTTTTAACAACATGTCGTATGGTGTGAGACATATGCTATCCCTATCCTTTATGTCTTAAATATTATGTGAGTCATCCCTATCTTATGCTCTTTAACTTACTCACATATCCTATCTTGCAATCATACGTCTCTCTTATATCTCTTATTGCGAGTAGGTGTCTATCTATAAAATATAGGGGGAGTGTTGATCCTAGTGTGTGCAGTTTGCATTCCAAAAGCATATCCAAGATAGTGCACCCATCTAGGGGGAGCCCGTCTATATTTTCTAAGACTTTGTGGTTTGCTATTACCTTTATACTATTCAGTGTGCAAATCCCGTGTTGTTATCAATCCACCAAAGAGGGGGAGATTGTAAGGGCATTATTATACCCTAATGGTTTTGGTGATTGATGACAATACTTTTGCGGACTAATCGTGTGCACTAAGCTTTCAGAGATTATCAGGTGGCACGAGATGGTTATTTCCCCCTCCGGATGATAAAACAGAAGATGGTTATTTTACGATGATTTAGTGTTGGTGGACTTGAGTCATAGGAAAATCCTTACTATTAAGAGGGGGTCCGCATTTGGAAAGGTTGGGTGGAATCAACACGCCCACTTTTGCACCCGGCCGTTTGTGCAACTGGAGCTCTGTCATGTGCCCTTGGCTGCCTCAGAAATATCCACGCGGTAGTACCGATGACATGAATGGTAGTACCACCTGGTACTACCGCTCATGTCCACGGTAGTACCGCTATGTATATCTAGCACCTCACGCAGAGGTTGTGCGTCTCTAGAGTGTGAGGGCGGTAGTACTACTGGTAACAGCGGTAGCACTGCTGGGGTGACCAGGTTTTCCACGCGGGGCACCAGACACTTCCTCCTGAGTTGTCTAGTGAACTACGCCACCAGAGCGGTAGTAGGGCGGTAGTACCAACCAGTACTACTGCTGCCCCTAGTACTAGGTGGTAGTACTGATCCCCGGAGCAGTAGTTGAGGGAGTCCTGGACTGAGGGGTCCTTGGGCCGCTGGCCTATCTCTCAATAGGCCGGCTTGGTGGGCCGCTCTCTGACTATCGCGGGAAGGACCGGATACACCACGACCTCATGTTCTAAAAGGAAGCCTCAAAGGCGCGTCGTGCACTCCACGTCAGGATGAGGAAATCGACATCTCCATCCCCGGCAGGAGACCTGTCATGTGTAAACCCTAGGTACACCCCGGTGTCTATATAAACCGAGGGGGTTAGATTGTAGGGCAGAGAAACTCATCTAGGGTTTTACCTATCCAATCTTGTGGTAGATCAACTCTGTAACCTTCATACACCTCAACATAATCGAGCAGGACGTAGGGTTTTACCTCTGTAGGAGGGCCCGAACCTACGTAAACATCATCTCCTTCGTCCCGTGTTACCATCGATCCTAGACTCACAGCTCGGGACCCCCTACCCGAGATCCACCAGTTTTGACACCGACATTGGTGCTTTCATTGAGAGTTCCACTATGATCGCCAAAGGAATCAATGGCTTCCTTAGTCATTAGCGAGGAAGTCTGCAACATGGACTCCTTTGTCCCTGGACAAATCTTTGCTTTGTGCGGTGTCGTGCTGCACGCCGACCCGACCAGCCGTCTTGGTCGGGTTGGGACTTTCGCCCCTGATCAAAAGGTTAGATTTGCGAACCTAGATTTCCCCATAGACTCTCGGGGTAATCTTTTGCTCACTGGGCTCGCAATCTCATCTTATGCGTCTGAGGGCTCCGAAGCCGTGACTTTGGATTTCGCTCTCGACCCACGATGATCTGGCTTTTAGTCCGGATCTGGTCATAGTACCGAATGGTCGGGGGTCAGCTCCTGCCGAACACACTTCTTGTGTGGATGCACCGGAGGTTAACTCCGAAAGATCGGGGTAGATTGACCCGATCGAGCTCTCGACACTCAACAAGGCCCTTGATCGCATCCTATCAATGAAAATCACTGAAGACCCAACCCCGATACATGCTCAAATAAGTCTCAAGGCGGGTAAAGAGGAATTTTTCATCCCACCCACCACCCACTTAGTAGGCACTGTCGAAGACTTAACTGATATGTTGGACTATGCCTCCAAGGAGGTCAAAGACATGGATGAAAAGGATCAGGCTCCTGCCCCTATCAACACTGGGCGATGGACTGCCACCTCCACCTACGACATCTACATGGTGGATACTCCAGCCGATAAGGGCGAGCATAAATCAAAAATAATGGAGATAAATCGGGCGAAGAGCCATCAAGGCGCCAAAAACAGCGGAGATGACAAAAGGCAAAAAAGGGAAGGGAAGACATTGCTGACACCAGGGAAAACAACACACGGAAGACCTTGGTGATCCGAATATCCCCGAGCAACCTCTAGAGGACCAGGAGAGGCCGAAAGAACATCACGACCCCGAGGATCTAAACGACTCCGAGGATGACAACTACCTTCCCCTTATCGAGGAGGAGGACAGCCTGAAGCGGAAGACTTCACCGTCCCCGAAAACGTTGAGGAGAAGGAAATGTTTAGGCAACAACTTATAGCCACTGCCTGAAGCCTGAAGGCAAAACAATGGCAACTAAAGGCCGAACAAGATACCCTCAATGATAGATGGACGAGGGTCCTATCAGTCGAGGAAGGGTATGGTACCAGTCTCTTGGACCAACCCACGAGCTATCCACGCCGACGACTGCTGCCATAGTTTGACGACGAGGTCCTTAATACATCGTCTCCCAAGCACACTCCATACGACCAGCCAAACCACCCTCCCCGAGGACGAGATAGGACGGCTGGCGACGCCGGTTATAGGCCGACGATACCCCACAGAAGGGGAAAAGAGCCAATAGAGCTTGAGGACAAGTACAACCCACGACCCGACCTGGATTATAGATCAGGCCTATGATATCCATCTACGGATCTAGAGGGTACTCCCCTGATAGATGGAACGGGTACCAGCCTTGGCTCGACCGCACCAACAGAGGTCAGGAACAAAACCGGGCCACATCAAGCGCCAACTACCGGTGTGACATTGCCCGGGTCAGAGGCGCTGCCCACCCATTGTGCTTCACCAACGAGGTGATGCAGCATCAGTTTCCGGAAGGGTTTAAACCCGTGAACATAGATCAATACGACGGGACAACTGACCCAACAGTGTGGATCAAGGATTTCCTCCTCCACATTCATATGGGACGAGGAGATGATCTCCACGCCATCAAATATCTACCCCTAAAACTTAAGGGGCTAGCTCTGCACTGGTTAAATAGCATCCCCGAAAATTCTATCGGGAGTTGGGAGGATCTCAAGGAATCATTCTGATCTAACTTTCAGGGCACCTATGTATGGCCGTCGGACTCCTCCGACCTAAGCAATGTTGTCTAGAAAGCAGGCGAATCGGGCGGACAATTCTGGAATCGGTTCTTAACCAAGAAGAACCAGATTGTCGATTGCCCAAAAGCCGAGGCAATAGCCTCCTTCCAGCACAATATTCGACACGAATGGCTAGCTCGCCATCTCGGTCAGGACAAGCCAAGGACCATGTTCGCCCTTACATCACTCATGACCCGCTTTTGTGCGGGCAAGGACAACTGGCTAGCTAGACGAACCAGAACCCCAAAGATCATGGTACTTCCAAACCCCGGGACATAAACGGGAAACCACAATGCAACAAAAAGAAACGCCGACACAACAACGGTGATTACGAAGACCTGTTAATGCCGGTTTCGACAACCCAAGATCCAAGCAGCGGAAGAAACCTTCTAACGGCAATCGTGATGGACCTACCCCGCTGGACAAGATCATGGATAGGCCCTACCAGATCCATGGCACTCAAGACAAGCCCGCCACCCACACCAACCGTAATTCTTGGGTGTTCAAACAAGCTAGCAAACTCACAACCGAAGAGCAAGGCAAGGGCCCATGCAGCAATGATGATGACCAGCCCCGCAGTCCGAGCAATGGAGGACAGAAGCAGTTCCCTGTAGAGGTAAAGACTGTGAACATAATATAAGCCACTCACATACCCAAAAAGGAGAGGAAGCGCGCCCTTCGAGAGGTTTAGGCCATAGAGCATGTATCCCTGAAATACAACCCATGGTCGGCGTACCCGATCACCTTTGATCAATGAGATTATCTGACCAGTATCCGTCATGGGGGTTTGGCGACCCTCGTCATAGACCCATTATCGATGGTTATCACCTCACTAAATGTCTAATGGACGGAGGAAGTAGCCTCAATCTGATTTACTCAGACACGGTGAAAACATGGGTATAGATCCATCAAGGATCAAACCTAGCAACACTACATTTAAAGGAGTGATCCCAGGTGTCGTAGCCCGGTACACGGGCTCTATGAGCCTAGAAGTAGTGTTCGATTATCCCGACAACTTCCATAGCGAGTACTTGAGCTTTGACATTGTCCCTTTCCGCAACAGTTATCACGCCTTGCAGGGCCGCACAGTGTTCGCTCGCTTTAACGCCATCCCACACTACGCACACCTCAAGCTCAAGATGCCCGGGCCCAAGGGGGTCATTACTGCCAACAGCAGCATAGAGTGTTCCCTCCGAACTGGGGAACATGCATTGGCCCTGGCGGCCGAATTCCATTACGATGATGATCGACCAACACTGAAATCTGCCATAAAGGCACGTAAGGTTGACAAATGATCTCGTTCTCAGTCCGAACTCTCGGAATCTTCTTCTCCCCAGAAATAGGGACACACTCCTCATTGCACAGCCCTAGCACCCGTCAAACGTGTATCAAGACGGCACAACTTTGCACTCAAGATTCCATGGTCACAAGTGGGAACAACTATCAAAGGGAAAGTGTTCGGCTGGACCGAACTACTGCCAGTACATGTCGTCAGAAAAAACACATGTACCATTAAGGACCTGCTAAAGCATAAAGCTCATCCATACTTCAGCGACTTCTCAAGATCTCTTTCCCAAGGTCCGCTCATCAACACCAATCACCCTTAAAGGAATGCAACTCCCTGGGGGGCACAGGAGCGGACATGCAACCGGCTAATAGACCGGAGGATTGAATTTAAAATTTCACCCTAAGCATCACCCCGACACAATTGATCGTGTGCGCGGCGTTTTGGATTTTTCTTTATATGCATTGGATCGGAACTATGTCTTGGGTCAATAGTTGGGTTGCCCAGCTCCTGTGTTTGCCCTCTTACGTTCCGCTTGTTCGGCTAAAAGGGCAAAGGGAGAACCACTGCGATTGTGCTTCCAGCTCGCCTGGGCAAGAACCTCAGGGGAGAAAGCCGAAAACTGACTTTCATTGTAAGCGAGAATTGGTCTTCAAATCTGAGCATAAGTGTCATACTAAAAAATTGATAGAGGTTATTCCGTGTCATACGAGGGGTTTCATACTTGTACAAACCATGTGATGCTGGATTTAGCCTCGGTACATCCAAACATCACAAAACATTGGGGGCTCGTACTCAGCCCTCGAATTTTTTTAAGTTCCTATGGCTAAGTGAAAGTGATAAAGTATCATAGTATGATTGCCTTGTTCCCCTCGCACTACCGCCTTCGGGCACCGATACCTCGGCTAAGTGTCATAGTGTGGAGGCAGAAACACCTCGCGTAGTATCTACGTGGGGGCTGAAGCCGATGACTCACAACTTTAAGATAAAATGTCCACATGGGAGTTAAAATAAATACTAAACCTTAAAAGACATGATAAACCATGCAACCTCATTATAAAGCAATAAAAGTCTTCGCACACTTTACATCAAGTTCATTCATAATTTTGGTTCTTTGAACATTGGGCTTCTATCGCCCGAGCACCATCCATCACCATGGAGAAGTACTGCTCGGGACACCTGTGCTCGTTCCCATGGGGCGGAGGCCTGGTGGCCATCTCAGTCGGCTTGATCTTCGGCGAGTGCACCATGGTCCTTGCAAAGGCCATCCGAGCTCCCTCGATGCATGTAGAGCACTTTAGCATGTCAATCTGAGGCGTCGCATCGCACCGTTTCCGCACCAAGCTGAAGTAGTTGCTCAACAAAGGATCTACAGGCCACAGCCGGATGCAGAGATCCTTCATGGCCGACTTCGCCATCTTGTGCAGCTCCATCAGTTGCTTCATCTGCTCGATCAGAAGAGGAGAGCGCTCGGGGGACTCAAACTATGCCCAGAATAGCCGAGCCTCATCATCCTCCTCCTATGAAGCATAAAAGTTGTTCGCATCCGCTGCACTCTTTTGGAGATCCATACAGGCGCCTGAGGAACGCCACACCTAGGTGAGCAACACAAACCTACTACCACCAAATGCACATTGTAGTAAATACAACTTACCATCTGTGTCAGCCTTGACTTGGCGGACTTGTTCTTCAAAGAACCAAATGTCCACTTGCTCCTTTTGGAGCTCGGATTTCACCGTGGACAGATCGCTGACCTGCTCTTTGCCTTTCTGCTCAAGGGCCTCGCACTTCGTGCTAGTATCCTTGAGCTCCAGCTGCACCTCCTCCACCTGGGCCTCATGCTTGTTGCTCGCAGCTTTTAACGCAGATATAGCGGTTGTTGCTTGTTCGGCCGCCGCCTTCTCATCCGTGGTCGTTTGCTTCATCTTTTTTAGCTCGGCCTTGAGGTTCTCGACCTGCACAGCCGAAGTTGTGGTAGCAGTAAATGAGTAATTACACTGGGTTAACAGTCTGGATAAATAACAATAGACAACCCGGATATTTTAATTCTTCTTACCTTGTGCCAAATTGAACCTCTTATTCAGGTGACCGGGCTCCTCACCGGAGCTCTTGAGCTTCCAATTTAGCTCGGCAAGCTCCGCGTCGTTGACGACCACCGCCGACGATGAGGCTTGCAAAAAATAAATTAATTAATATCAGGTTATGTGCGTTCAAGCCCCCGAAATGTCAAGAATATGACCTTGTTCTCGGTCCTCTTAAGGGCTTTTAGAATAGTGCGGGACAAATGGTGCCTTGTGCATCATTGGTCACTCCTGGGTATTTGACCCCTGAGAGGGTTTTTTCAAACCCACCCAGGGCTCGGCGGCGACTACATATATAAAAATAGCACAAACTTCATAAAATTAAATTTTTCAGAGTATTACGTGGCTCACCTTGAAGCTCGTCAAGAGACTATTGAAGGCCTCTTTCAGTCCGCTATCAATGGACTGAATTCCTTGCAAGGCTGCACCCATAAGGGTGTGGTGATCCTCGGAGAAGGACGCGCTTGATAGAGCTTCCTCTATCATGACCGGCCACTCAGTCATGGGTGGCACCGGTGGTGACCGGCCAACCCGATCTCCAACGGGGGATTGAGTCGGTAGCTCCGGATGCATAGTGCGCTCTGGAGATGTCCTCGGAGGGGACTCAACACTCCTTTGTCCTCCCTCCTCAGCGGCCAGGAGAATTTCCTCCCCTGGTACTCAGCGGTCGAGGCATTAACCTCGGCCATGACATCATCACCCCCATCACCTATGTTCCGCACTAGAGGAGCCCGGCACGATAAAACCTCTACGGCCTCTTTCGAAGCCCCTGGAGGTGTGGGGTGTGATGCAGTCCCACTCTCTGCCAGATCGACAGGTGGAGACTCTCCATGCGATATTTGGTTAGTGGGAAGAACATGTGGTGGGATGCATATTAAAAGGCATTAGTCCATTTAAAACATTAAAAACTTCACATAAATGACCTAGGGGGTCTTCGGATTCATACCTTTGGGCTGGGGGCTTGACCCTTAGGTTCCTTCGGGGAACCCTCTCAAAGTCCTTGGACTCAGCGTAGGAGTCCGAGCTGTCGTCGGCCAGGATTAACCTCGGCCGACACGCCCTCTTTGGGGCAGGAGGAGGTAGATCCTCCGTGGCGTCCGGTGATGCCATCCTTTTTATTGTGGGGGTGGGGAATCGCCTTCCCCTGTGTCCTCGAGCTCTTCCTCATGAGTAGAGGAGGCATGGATTTCCTCGGACATAGTGTCCGGCAGGTCCCTTATGTGGAGGCCTTTTCTGTTTTTCTTCTTTTCCTTCTTCTCCGGTGCTGTGTATGGCACAACGACGAGCATCGACGTCAGTAGATCCGACCCGGGGCCTTCGGGCTATGGGGCCGGACAATCCATTTTGACGGCCTTGCTTAGCCACGTTTGTAAAGATAAGAGGGAGATTGTTCATCTCTTTGTCAGACAACATGGTCGGAGTATTAAAATTATATCATAGCTGGGTAGGAGGGTTATCGGCACT
Source organism: Hordeum marinum (assembly GCA_022496015.1). Lineage (NCBI taxonomy): Eukaryota > Viridiplantae > Streptophyta > Magnoliopsida > Poales > Poaceae > Hordeum > Hordeum marinum. The sequence continues at coordinate 447,769,965 of CM039678.1, read as the reverse complement.
TAAGCCCAGGTCCTCCTCCTCGGCTGGCAAGATCTTCTGGTCTTGAATAATGCTTCCACAACTTTTGGTGGGTAGTGCAGAAGAATCTTTGCACCGTAGGCTGGTCCTCGAGTTGATAGTCCCACATTAGGGAGGCTCGGCGCTGGCAGGGAAGAAGATGGCGGTGGAGAACAACCTAGACCACATTGACCAACTCGATCTTCGCCATGATCATCAAGGAAATGCACTTCTGGAGTGATTTTACCTCTGCACCCGACCCCTAGTCAAGTCCCTTCTTGAGCCACGAGGATAACCTCGCAGGAGGTCCAAATTTGAACTCGGTAGGTGCCACCCAGCCCTTGTCCCTTGGTTCGGTGATATAGAACCATTCCTTATGCCAGATCTTGATTGTATCAATGAAGGTATAGGCCGGCCACTTGACATGGGGGAGCTTACTGATTATCGCCCCTCTGCATTCTGCGTGCTCACCCTCGACTATCTTCGACTTGACATTGAATACCTTGAACCACAGGCCGAAGTGCGGCTCGACCCGCATGAAGGTTTCGCAGACAATGATGAATGCCGAAATATGAATGAAGGAGTTCAGTGGAAGATCATGGAAATCCAGCCCGTAGAAGAACATAAGGCCCCTGACAAAGGGGCGGAGAGGAAAGGTCAGTCCCCGGATGAAATGGGGGACGAACTCCACCCTCTCACCTGGCTTAGGGGTGGGGACTGTCGGTGTTAAACCGGAGGATCTAGGGTAGGGGGTCCCGAGCTGTGAGTCTAGGATCGATGGTAACAGGGGACGAACGACATGATGTTTACCCAGGTTCGGGCCCTCCTATGGAGGTAAAACCCTACATCCTACTTGATTATATTGGTGTGTCCGAAGGTTACAGAGTTGATCTACCTTGAGATCGGATAGCTAAAACTCTAGATGAGTTTCTCTGCCTTACAATCTAAAACCCTCTGGCTTATATAGACGCCAGGGGTTCCTAGGGTTACACATAGTCGGTTGCCCACTGGAGGGAAAACATGTCTATTCTACTTTTTAAACTTGAATTACATGCCATGGCTCCTAAGGTCTCCTCCCTAACAACAGGGCCTTCGATCAGTCCAATCCACAACAAGTGGCCCATGAGCCCGGCCCATAAGAAATAGGTCGGCATTCCAAGGACCACTTAATCCCGGACTCCCTCAGTAGACCCCAGACTAGCCTCCAATACCGAGGTATATTACCCAGACAGTCTTGTGCATCAAAGTCTTCGGCTTGCGAGGCGAGTCCCTCTACCCCTTATTGTTCGGAAACAATCCCGTCATCGGTGCACTCTCAATCATTGAGAACTTGCGGGACCCCTTGTAGTAACTTCGACGCCCCTTGATCCTCATGCACCAAGGGGAGATGGGTGGCTGAGCAGCTTCTTACAAGACTGCCCTTCCCACAAGGAAGGCACCACCCATTTGAACAGGTTGAATCGTGGATCTCCTAGTTTCTTTGGTACTCCACCCTTAAAAGTATAATTAGCAAGCATGGTGGAAATCTCAGCTTCTGGTATCTCTCTTTTATTAGTCACGATATCTTTCATATACTTAGCATAAGGAGACATTTTCAGAATATCCGTTAAGCGCATACGCAAAAATATAGGTCTAAGAATTTCAGCAAAGCGCTCAAAATCCTCATCATCCTTTTACTTGAATTGTTTAGGAGGAAAGGGCATGGGTTTCTGAACCCATGGTTCTCTTTCTTTACCATGCTTCCTAGCAATAAAGTCTCTTTTCTCATATCTTTTATTCTTAGGTTGTGGGTTATCAAGATCAGCAGCAGGTTCAATCTCCACATCATTATCATTACTAGGTTGAGCATCAACATGAACATCATCATTAATATTATCACTAGGCTCATGATCATCACCAGATTGTGTCTTACATTAGAAATATAAATATCATTTGGGTTTTCAGGTGCAACAATAACAGGTTCACTAGCAGCATGCAAGGTTCTATCATCATCCTTATTCCTCCTATTATTGGAATGGCTAGGTGCATAAATATTACCCCTTTGAAAATCTTGTTCAATTCTCTTAGGGTGTCCCTCGGGATACAAAGGTTCCTGAGTCATTCTTCCACCTCTAGTCACAACTTTAATAGAAGGATCATTGTTCTTACTATTCATCTCATTAAGCAAATCATTCTGTGCCTTAAGTACTTGTTCTACTTGAGTAGTTACCATGGAAGCATGTTTACTAATCAGTTTAAGATCATTGATAGTTGTAATCATATAATCACCTAAGTGATCAAGCATGAAAGTATTATGTTTCAATTGTCTACAAACATAAGGATTAAAATTTTCTTGCTTAACAACAAAATTACCAAACTCATCCAAGCATTGGCTATCAGACTTATTATAAGGAATATCGCTTTCATCAAATCTACGAAGATAATTTACCTCTAATACCTCCATCGGGTTATCAAGACCATGTATTTCTTCTATAGGTGGTAGATTCTTAACATCTTCAGCTTTAATACCCTTGTCTTTCATAGATATCTTTGCCTCTTGCATATCTTTAGGACTGAGAAATAGAATACCTCTTTTCTTTGGAGTTGGCTTCGGAGGTGGTTTGGGAATAGTCCAATCATTATCATTGCTCAATATATTATTCAATAGTATTTTAGCTTGTACAACAGTTTGTTCCTTGAAAACACAACCAATGCAACTATCTAGGTGGTCCCTAGAAGCATCGGTTAGTCCATTATAAAAGATATCAAGTATTTCATTTTTCTTGAGAGGGTGATCAGGCAAAGCATTTAGTAGTTCTAGAAGCCTCCCCCAAGCTTGTGGGAGACTCTCTTCTTCAGTTTGCACAAAGTTAAATATTTCCTGCAAGTCAGCTTATTTCTTATGGGAAGGAAAATATTTTTCAGAGAAGTAATATATCATATCATGGGGACTATGCACACAACGAGGAGCAAGAGCATTAAACCATATCTTAGCATCACCCTTTAGCAATAAAGGAAACAACTTAAGGATATAGTAATAACGAATTTTTTCCTCATGAGTAAATAGGGTGGCTATATCATTCAATTTAGTAAGATGTACCACAAGAGTTTCAAATTCATAGCCATGGAAAGGATCAGATTCAACCAAAGTGATTAACTCAGGATCAACAGAGAATTCATAATCCTTATCAGTAACAAAGATAGGTGAAGTAGCAAACTTAGGATCATATTTCATTCTAGCATTCAAAGATTTTTCTTTCCATTCATTCGATCATTCAAAGATTTTTCTTTCCACTTGCATAGTAGTTTCTTAAGATCATCTCTATCCTTACAAGCAAGAAAGTCCCTAGCTACCTCTCCTTCCATAACATAACCCTCAGGAATGTCAGAAAATTCATATCTAGGAGAGCTAGGTCTAGCAGGTGTCTCAAAGTGTTCACTTTCAATAATTTCATCAGTTTCAGAAGAATCATAATTTCCAACACTGGCTCTAGCAATTTGTTTATCAAGAAATTCACCAAGTGGCACGGTATTATCAAGCAAAGTATCATCATAAGCACCACGCATAGTAGAAGTGGCATCATCAATTACTTGTGACATATCAGAGTTACTAGTAGGTGGTGGAATCGCAAACTTACTCACAACAGAAGGTGAATTAAGTGCAGAGCTAGATGGCAGTTCCTTACCTCCCCTCGTATTAAAGGGATAGATCCTTGTTTTGGATCTTTCAGTTTCTTCATAGTGATTAACAAATATAAATCCCAAGTGACTTAGAGAATAGAGCTATGCTCCCAGGCAACAGCGCCAGAAAGTGGTCCCTATAACCCACAAGTATAGGGGATCGCAACAGTTTTCAAGGGTAGAGTATTCAACCCAAATTTATTGATTCGGCACAAGGGGAGCCAAAGAATATTCTCGAGTATTAGAAGCGGAGTTGTCAATTCAGCCGCACCTGAAAGACTTAATATCTGCAACAAAGTATTTACTAGCAAAGTATTATGGAAGTAACGGTAACGATATCAAAAGTAACGGTAGCAGTTTTGTAGTAATTGTAATAGTAGCAACGAAGAACTAACTTAGCAAGGATCAATATGTGGGAAGCTCGTAGGAAATGGATCGGTGATGGATATTTATGTTGTATGGCATTCATCATGCAACAGTTATAACATAGGCTGACATAGAACTAGCTCCAATTCATTAATGTAATGTAGGCATGTATTCCATATATAGTCATATGTGCTTATGGAAAATAACTTGCATGTTATCTTTTGCCCTACCCTCCCGTGGCAGCTGGGTCCTAATGGAAACTAAGGGATATCAAGGCCTCCTTTTAGTAAAGAATCGGATCAAAGCATTAGCACTTAGTGAATACATGAACTCCTTAAAATATGGTAATCACCGGAAAGAATCCCAGTTATTGTCACCCTGAGGGATGCGGATCATAACTCGTAATAGATGTCTACAACTTGCAAGATAGGATGTAGAACACATATATATTCATGAAAACATAATAGGTTCAGATCTGAAATCATGGCACTCAGGCCCTAGTGACAAGCATTAAGCATAGCAAAGTCATAGCAACATCAATCTCAGAACATAGTGGATACCAGGGATCAAACCCTAACAAAACTAACTCGATTACATGATAAATCTCATCCAACCCATCATCGTCCAGCAAGCCTACGATGGGATTACTCACGAACAGCAGAGAGCATCATGGAATTGGTGATGAAGGATGGTTGGTGATAATGATAGCGTTAATTTCCCCTCCGGGGCCCAAAACGGACTCCAGATCTGGTCTCCCGGGGAAGAACAGGAGGTGGCGGCGGCTTCGTATCGTGAAACGCGATGAACTCTTCTCTTTGATTTTTTTTCTCCGCAAATAGGGTTATATGGAGCTGGAGATGAGGTCGGAGGAGCCATAGGGGCCCCACAAGCCTGCTAGGCGTGGCCAGGGGGTGGTCGCGCCTAGCAGGCTTGTGGCCTGCAGGTGGCCCCACTCTGGTTGATTCTTCCGCTAGTATTTTTTATTAAATCCAAAAATATTCTCCGTATATTTTCAGGATGATTCGAGAACCTTTATTTCTGCACAAAAATCACACCAAGGCAATTTTGCTGAAAACAGCGTCAGTCCGGGTTAGTTCCATTCAAATCATGCAAATTAGAGTCCAAAACAAGGGCAAAAGAGTTTGGAAAAGTGGATACGGTGGAGACATATCAGGTATCCAGTGGGGACTCCGAAGAAGGTGTTTGAAGAATGGTCCTCGAAGTGGTTCTATATTGAGGACCTTCCCCTGTTTGATCCAGCTCGAAGAGGTTTGCCCGAATACTCCGACGCCCCTTTGAAGAAAAGGTATAACTAGCGACCGAAGAGTTCATCCCAAGAGGAAAGTGCCAAAGTGCAATGCCTGGCTGCCCAAGTAAGGCTGCTATCCCATCACAAGCTTGCCATTATTGATGTGATGGTTGCCGCCATTGCTCAATGCATTCAACCCCTTTAGCAAAGGATACACCCTTTGTGGCCTTACAACGGAACAAGTGACACCACTCGTTCCCGACGGCTGGGCCATGCCAATCTGTGACAGCCCAAGTGTTGTCCCTACCTTGTTGGGCATGTAATCTTAAGTGAACCATGTTGTCATGAGTTAATGAAATGAGTTTGATCCTTGCCATGCCTTGTCTCATGCATTCATGCATCATGCATCATATCATTCATCATCATGACATGCCTTTGTTTGTGATGTGCTTTGTGACCTTGTTGTGTTGGGACTGATCTTGTTTTGTGTTGTGGTTAGAGTGTGGGTGGTGCAACACTCCTTCTCCTTCCCCCTGTCTTATTCTTTTTCAAACAACCCAAACTTCCCTCTATTCCATTGGCATTTTATCAGCAGATTCAACTTGCTAATTAAATTGTTTTAAAATGTTTAGGAGGTAGCATATAATGTTTTAAAATTGTGTGTGTGGTTCTTTTGTTGTTTTGAGCTATATGTCTTTGAGGTTTTAAATAAGAAGGGGCTATTGATTTTAAAACTATTAAATTAGTTACTTTAAAAATCAGCTTGATAATTTTATTAAATAGGGTCTTATATCTTGTAAATAAAAGTGCTTTTGTTTTATCAAAAAACCTTTTAATCATTTCTGTGGGGCTTTTGTAAGTGGGCTGTTTGTTTTCTTTAAAAAATAGTTAAAAGCCTGCCGGTTTGTTTCTATGTGAGAGAGGGAGTGAGTGGGATGAGTCCTCCCCGCGCGGCCCAGCCCAGGTAGGCAATGCCTACCTGCCCCGTCGGCGCCTTCCGTCAGTTCGGAGAGAAGGAAGAGAGCGAGAGTGAGCCACTGTGAGCCTTTTTGCTGTCCATCGCCATTAGCTCCTAGGGTATTTAACCCCCCTCTACGTGCGTGCTCGTTCGCCTAGGGTTCCTCTCCTCCTCCCAGCCACCACCGCTCCCATCTCCCTCTCTACCCTTCTCCTCCTCCATGTTTTCTTCCCCCTCGGTGTGGTTCAGAGTAGGTGTAGCTAAGTTCAGAGGAGGTTGCGCTGGTCGTCTTCCCCATCATCGCCGCATCTCCGGTGGCCCTCGTCGCCGGTGGAGATGGCATGGAGCTTGAGGCAGTCGCCTGCGTTCCATTCTCGCTGCTAGGGAGGTGAGGAGCACCTCCCCGCAGTGCCACTCCGCATCGCTGTCGACCGCAAGGAGCAAGGTCGTCGCCGGCGTCTTCTTCCCCTCCATCTCGCCGTCGTCCGCGTCCCTCGTGCCTCCGAAAACCCCTTGGTGAGCAGCCGATCCTTGTTGCCCCTTCTTCTCCTGCATAGCCCGTGGTATCGTCGGTGTCGTGTCAATCACTACCAGTTGGAAAGGTGGGAGCTCGAGCTGGCCTATGTCCTCCTCATCGCAAGATGAGAAGACGAAGGGGTTCCCCGTAGATCCCGCGTGCCTCGCGTAGAACTAGTATCTCCGCTAGTGCCATAGGTCGCCAGAATTTGCCCGCCTTCGTGCCTCTGTCGTCGGTGCTTGTTTTGTCAGTTTCGTCAGTTAACAAGCGTGAGCATAGTACTAGAGTGGTCGATGGCCTCTTCTATTACCAGCTGAAGCCGTTGCGTAGTGGTGTGCGCTCGGGGGTGAGACCGTGAGGTCTGGGGTTCGAACCCTGCAGACCCCCCCTTTTGTTTTGGTTTTTTCCTTTTGTTTTTATTTTCTCTTTTATGTGTGATATGTATATGTATGTGTGTATGTGCATAGATGCTTGTATAGGTGTTTTTTTCTTTCTTCCTTTTTTGTTTAGTTAAAAAAACATGTGTATGTGTAGTGCATGTGTGTGTGGGCTTGAATACATATGTGTATGTGAGTGTGTAGTGTGTGTGTGGTGCTTACATGCATGTGTAGGTGCATATATGCACTTGTGCATATGTGTGTGTGTGTGTGATGAGCACCCACACACATAGGTGAGTGTGTGTGCAATATGTACTTGTGCATATTTGCCATGTGTGTGTGTATGTGTGGTAGTGTGAGTGTAGGTTTGGGTGTGTGTGTGTGTGTGACAAGTGGGCCATGCCCCACTTGTCATACACTATTTATTTAGCATGTGCCATGTTTGGTAGTGTTATTTAGAACTTTTCCAATTATAGCTATATTTCCAAATCTGGTTAGGCTCATTTATGTTCATGTACATTTAGGGTAAGTTTTCACTTATAAGAGTGGAGGATGTTTTTGCTATGTAGTTGTTGTCATGTTGCTCCATGGGACTATATGAGTATGATACATGATTTTGGGGTAGAAAGACCCAAGGAATCCATTGGTGCAATTAGATTTCACTTTTGAGCAAGTTTGCAAAACTGCTACTTTCTGATGTGATGCTACTTTGTCATTTTTGCATGAATTAATCCATGCTTGCTTTGGGGCATGTGCTAGTATGGAAGTGTTAGTGTTTTATGGCTATTATGCCATGGTATTTTTATTTGACATGAGAATCACCCATATAAGTGGGAAACTTGCTGCAAAGTAGCTAACTTAATGTTACTGTTTTCCCCATGCTAAATATTTCTAAGTTTGAGAATCTGCTGTTATTTTCATGCCATGAAGAGTGGTTGCTATCTTGTGATATGTTGTGAATTAGCTCAAGCTCAGTGCTAGTTATTTGAAGTATATGTTGTATTCTAGCATCCTGTTAATTTTCATGCCATGAGGTGGTCTCTAACACCATTAGTTTCTGTTGTCAAGTTATCTAGATTCATTAATAACCAATCCCTGCATGTGAAACATGACTAGTTAGGATTGCCAAGCTAAAACTCTTCAAATAAGCATGCATCATTCTTGCTTGTGCATTGCACCATCGTTGTTTGTTTATTCTTGCTGTTTCTTTTTGGGTAGACATGAATGTTGAACCTGAGTATGAAGAGCCAGGCGAGTACAACTACGAGGATCCCGCTACTTGTTCCACTAAAGAACCAACAGGCAAGATGATCGTACCCGGATCCCGATACTATTTTTTCTTGTTGTTGTCTCCCTCTTTTCGTTACAATTGTGCTACCTACCACTTGAATGTCAGCCTCCCAATTGCCATGACAGCCTCTAACCCTCCACATCCTAGCAAACCTTTGATTGGCTAAGTTACCGCTGCTCAGCCCCTCTTGTAGCATTTTAGCTGCAGGTACAGGTTGTTCCATGTGATAACATGGATTTGGCATATCACAATATTATCTATTATTTAATTTAATGCACATATATATCTTGGTATTAGTGGAAGGTTTGGCCTTTTGCTAGGTGTTTTGTTTCGCTGTTATCGCCATAGTTTCTCGTTACCGGTGTTATGTTTCCATACTTTGCGCTCCTAACATGCTCGAGGTTGTTATGGGGACTCCCTTGTTTATTCGGTTCAAACTAAAACTTGTCTGGCAAGACCCAACTTTGGTACTACATTTGCTTAATAACTTAATAAAATTTGCATAGGGCTTTGCAACCCCGTGGATAATTAATCAACCCCCGGGCCCGTGCTCCTCATGAGTGTTGGTCCAAACTAGAGCATCGTGCGGGGCCAACTCGGGGCAACTCGGGAGATTTCTATCAGGCCACCGTACGCTTCGCTTATCCATCGTGTCCTGAGAACGAGATACGTGGCTCTTATTGGGTTCGTTGACACGTCGGGTGGTCTTGCTAGATTTGTTTTACCTTTATCGAGTGTCTTGGGTGAGGGCTCTGACTTTCTTCGGGTTATCTCGAGGTGTTGGAATTACTTTGGAGTTGCCTAGGATGATCACGAGAACCGTGGTCGAGGCTATTCCCGCGGAGTGTGGTTCATTTGTGATGGACTAGTTGGAGCACCCCGACAGGGTCAAATCTTTTGGAAAGTCGTGCCCGCGGTTATGTGGCAACTTGGATATTTGTTTAACACCCGGTTATAGTTAACTAGAAGTAAACTCTAATAAATGCACCAACTGTGTGAGTAACCGTGATCGTCTCTTCTCGTAAACATGATCCGAGAGAGAAAACGATGGGGTTATGATTGCCGTAAGTAAGTGTTTAGGATCTCATAGAGGTTATTCTAGATACGACCGTTCATTGTAGGCCACATATTTATCTTCATGTTACGTAAGTTTAGCCACCATACATGCTTAGTGCTACTGCAAACTAAATACATACCCCATCCCAACCTTTAAGCTTTAATAGTCTTGGTACCCGGGCGCATGATTGCTGAGTCCATGTGGCTCACATATTACTACAACAATCCAGGTACAGGTACATATGAGTTCGTGCAGGATGATCTGATGCAGCTCTAGTGGGATTATGACGAGGAAAGAGGCAGGATGTACGTGACTTATCCGGATGAGTAGAGGACCATGGTCATGATCTTCGGGATAGCGAGATAGTATCATTGCATCTGTGTCTATCGTTTGTTCTCGTCCGTAGCCAGACCCTGTCTTCATATTGGTGTTTGAACTCTTGCGTGGAATTGTAATATAGTATGTGGCGAGTGTAAGCCAACTCATATACTCATCTCTTATTTAATGTATGATTTAATGATGCTATACTTACGAATGACAAGATGCGCCTCTATCCCTTGCGAGGCCCCGTGCCTTAATATGGATAGGCGCGCATCTTGGGATGACACAATCAAAGGGAGATGGCGGCCGACTTGCCGACCTATTCAAATGTAAAGAAGAAGACTTTGTTCGGCTACCGATTAATGAGGGCTACTTGGGTTATAACCCCATCAAATGGGTAAGCCTTTCGACTTTGTGGCCTGAGTTCGGGTTTCTTACTTGCTCTATTTGACCAGAGCTTTCAATCTGTGCGAACAGAACTAGAGGTGCTTTGTCAAGACAGCCAACTCTCCGATGCCTCAACCAGAGAACTACTCTCATGATGACGATTTGGGATTCCACGATAATCCGGGATTCCACGACGGTCCAGGATTCCACAACGGTCCGGCGCCTCAACACTTTTTCAAAACAATCATGATACAATATGACAAAATGGTATCTCGCTAGCCCTTTCGGAGACCACAAAACATAAATGGAGAGCACCTCTAAAGAACAAGGACTGACTAGACATAGTAATTCACGGTGAAAGAGATCCAATCATGCTCATACTCAATATCAATTAACAGCAAAGCATACAAATAACGGTGCTACTCTCTAACTAGTGCCTTTTATAAGAAGATGATGACTCAGCAATAAAGTAAATGGAAAGGCCCTTCGCAGAGGAAGCATTGATTTGCAAAGGTGCCAGAGCTCAACTTTTTAAAACAGATGTAAGTAATGATTTTTGAGCGGTATGCTTTCATTGCTCACATAACTACCAAGAGGTTTTCAACATATTCCATGCTAGATATATTATAGGCGGTTCTCAAATAGAATGATAAAGTTTTCACTCCCTTCCACCAATAAGTCACACTTCATGGCGAGCCGAATCCACGGGTACCTTCCGTACAAACACAGTTCTGGGGGAGTTTTGTTTAATTAGATTTTGCTTTTATTTCGAGCATGGAACTGGGCATCCCGATTACCAGCCACTTTCTCGTGAATGATAGTGAATCAACACATATTATGAGAATAACCCCCTAGCATGAAAGATACTGACAGCCCCCAGTCGCCACATGAGTGATTTGGGCATACAAAACAGAGTGTCTTTTTGAAGGTTTAGAGTTTGGCACATGCAAATTTACTTGGAACGGTAGGTAAATACCGCATATAGGTAGGTATGGTCGACTCATATGAAACAACTTTGGGGGTTGAGGAATTGGACGCACAGGTAGTATTCCCGCTTAGTACAAGTGAAGGCTAGCAAAAGACTGGGTAGTGACCAACTAGAGAGCGACACAGTCATCAACATGCTTTGACATTAACCAACATTGAATGCAAGAATGAGTAGGATATAAATCACGATGAACATAAATATCGTAGAGGCTATGTTGATTTTGTTTGAACTACATGCATGAACATGTGCCATGTCGCGCCACTTGAATCGTTCAGAGGAGGATACCATCCCATAATACTACATCACAACCATTTTAATATGGATGTTGGCACCCAAAACAAACCATTATTGACTCTTAGCTAATTAAGCATGGCATGAATAACTATAATCTATAATTGTCATTACAAATATGTTTCACCCATAATGAACTGAATTCTAAATGATGATCTAATCATATTTACAAAAGCAAGATAGCTCGAGTTCATACCAGCTTTTTTCCATCTCAATCTTTTCATCAAATATCGTCATTATTGCCTTTCACTTGCATGACCGAACGGTGTGGATAATAATAAGAGTGCACGTGTCTTGGACTAAGCTGGAATATGAAAGCAATAACTCAAAGGAGAAGACCAGGTAACATGGGCTCTATAATAGGTAAACAATAATGCATATGAGAGCCACTCGGCATTTTCATTGTGGTCTTATCCTTATGACCCAAATAAAGAAAAAAATCAAAATAAGAACGAGAAAAAAATATTTACATGGGAAAACTCCCAACAAGAAAAAGAAGAATGAAAAATCTTTTGGTTTTTTTAATGCTATAGCTAAGCAACTAGAAGGTAAATCGAGAACTAATTTTTTTCTCTCAAAGTTAATTAAACACACAAGAAGAAAGCGAAACAAGAAAATAAACTACCATGGGTGGTACAATCAAAGAGTATGAACATTGACTACTAAGATGAGTCAGTGAGAAATACGTAATCCCCCAAGCTTAGGCATTTGGCCTAAGTTGGTCTATGCCCATGGCTGGAAAGAGCTCTCGCCTAGATACTCAGGAGCGTCCTCATTGTCCTATTGGTTAGCGAACTCAACCAAAGTGATTAACTCAGGATCGACAAAGAATTCATAATCCATATTAGTAAAAAACATAGGTGAAGTAGGAAACTCAGGATGATATTTCATTCTAGCATTCAAAGATTTTTTTCTTTCCACTTGCATAGTAGTTTCTTAAGATCATCTCTATCCTTACAAGCAAGAAAGTCCCTAACTACCTCTCCTTCCATAACCTAACCCTCAGGAATGTCAGACAATTCGTATCTAGCAGAACTAGGTCTAGTAGGTGTCTCAAAGTGTTCAGTTTCAATAATTTCATCAGTTTCAGAAGTATCATAATTTCTATTATTGGCTCTAGCAATTTGTTCATCAAGAAATTCACCCAGTGGCACAATATTATCAAGAAAAGTATCACCATAAGAATCATGCATAGTAGAAGTGGCAACATCAATTACTTGCGACATATCATAGTTACTAGCAGGTGGTGGTGTCGCAAACATACTCATAACAGAAGGTGAATCAAGTGCAGAGCTGGATGACAGTTCCTTACCTCCCCTCGTAGTAGAGGGATAGATCTTGGTTTTTGGATCTTTCATTTTCTTCATAGTTATCAAAAAATATAAATCCCAAGTGACTCGGAGAATAGAGCTACGCTCCCCGACAATGGCGCCAGAAAATGGTCCCTATAACCCACAAGTATAGGGGATTGCAACAGTTTTTGAGGGTAGAGTATTCAACCCAAATTTATTGATTCAATACAAGGGGATCCAAAGAATATTCTCGAGTATTAGCAGCTGAGTTGTCAGTTCAACCACACCTGAAAGACTTAATATCTGTAGCAAAGTATTTAGTAGCAAAGTAGTATGGAAGTAACGGTAATGATAGCAAAAGTAACGGTAGCAGTTTTGTAGTAATTGTAATAGTAGCAACATAGAAGTAACTTAGCAAGGATCAATATGTGGGAAGCTCATAGGCAATGGATCGGTGATGGATAATTATGTTGGATGGCATTCATTATGCAACAGTTATAGCATAGGGTGAAACAGAACTAGCTCCAATTCATCAATGTAATGTAGGCATGTATTCCATATATATTCATACGTGCTTATGGAAAAGAAATTGCATGACATCTTTTGTCCTTCCCTCCCATGGTAGCGGGGTCCTAATGGAAACTAAGGGATATTAAGGCCTCCTTTTAATACAGAACCAGACCAAAGCATTAGAATTTAGTGAATATAACTCCTCAAACTATGGTAATCACCGGAAAGAATCCCCGTTATTTTCACCCTGGGGGATGCGGATCATAACTCATAATAGGTGTCTACAACTTGCAAGATAGGATCAAGAACACATATATATATTCATGAAAACATAATAGGTTCAGATCTGAAATCATGGCACTCGGGCCCTGGTGACAAGCACTAAGCATAGCAAAGCTATAGCAACATCAATCTCAGAACATACTGGATAGTAGGGATCAAACCCTAAAGAAACTAACTCAATTACATGATAAATCTCATCCAACCCATCACCGTCCACCATGCCTACGATGGGATTATTCACGAACGGCGGGGAGCATCATAGAATTGGTGATGAAGGATGGTTGGTGATGACGATGGCGTTGATTTCCCCTCTTTGGAGCACAAAACAGACTCCAGATTTGGTCCTCGAGGAAAAACAAGAGGTGGCGGTGGCTCCGTATCATGAAATGTGATGAACTCTTCTCTCTGATTTTCTCTATCTATGAATAGGGTTATATGGAGCTGGAGATGAGGTCGAAGGAGCCGTAGGGACCCCACAAGCCTGCTAGGCGCGGCTAGTGGGGTGGTCGCGCTTAGTAGGCTTGTGGCCTGTAGGTGGCCCCCCTCTGGTTGATTCTTTCACCAGTATTTTTTATTAAATCCAAAAACATTCGTCGTATATTTTCAGGACGATCCAAGAACTTTTATTTCTGCACAAAAATAACACCAAGGCAATTCTACTAAAAACAACGTCAGTCCGGGTTAGTTCCACTCAAATAAGGCAAATTAGAGTCCAAAACAAGGGCAAAAGAGTTTGTAAAAGTGAATACGATGGACACGTATCAGGTATCCAGTGGGGACTCCGAAGAAGGTGTCCGAAGAATGGTCCTCGGAGTGGTTATATATTGAGGAGGTTCCCCTGTACGATCCAGCTCGAAGGGGTTTGTACGAATACTCCGATGCCCCTTTGAAGAAAAGGTATAACTGGAGACCGAAGAGTTCATCCCAAGAGGAAAGTGCGAAGGTGCAACACCTGGCTGCCCAAGTAAGGCTGCTAGCTCAACACAAGCTGACCATTATTGATGTGATGGCTGCCGCCATCGCTCGATGCGTTCAACCCCTTCAGCAAACGATACACCCTTTGTGGCCTTACAACAGAACAATTGACACCACTCATTCCTCATGGCTGGGCCCTACCAATCAAATAGCAATGGCGGCCGCACTTCTTGACCTGTTCACAGGGAAATAAGAAGACCTTGTTCGGCTACCGGTTAAGGAGGGCTACTTGGGTTATAACCCCATCGAATGGGTAAGCCTTTCGACTTTGTATCCTGAGTTCGGGGTTTTTACTTGCCCCTTTTGACCGAAGCTTTCAATCTGTGCGAACAGAACTAGATGTGCTTTGTCGATACAATCAACTGTCCGGCGCCTCAACAAGAGAACTACTCTCATGATGATGATCCAGGATTCCATGACGATCCGGGATTCCACGAAGATCCGGGATTCCACAACGGTCTGGCGCCTCAACACTTTTTCAAAACAATCATGATACAATATGACAAAATGATATCTCGCTAGCCCTTTCTAAGACAACAAAACATAAATGTAGAGCACATCTAAAGAACAAGGACTGGCTAGACATTGTAATTCATGGTGAAAGAGATCCAGTCATGCTCATACTCAATATCAATCAATAGCAAAGCATACAAATAACGTTGGCGCTCTCTAACCAGTGCCTTTTATAAGAAGATGATGAATCAAATAAAGTAAATGGAAAGGCTCTTCACAGAGGGAAGCATTGATTTGCAGAGGTGCTAGAGCTCGACTTTTTGAAACAGATATAAGTAATGATTTTTGAGCGGTATGCTTTCATTGCTCACAAAACGACCAAGAGGCTTTCAAAATCTTCCATGGTTGATACATTATAGGCGGTACCCAAACAGAATTATTAAGTTTTTACTCCCCCTCCACCAATCAGTCACACTCCACGACGAGCCGAATCCACGGGTATCGTCCACAAAAACACAATTTTGGGGGTGTTTTGTTTAATTAGATTTTGCTTTTATTTTGAGCATGGAACTGGCATGCCGATTACCAACCACTTTCTTGTGAATGATAGTGAATGAACACATATCGTGAGAATAACCCACCTAGCATGGAAGATACTTACAACCCCCAGTCGCCACATGAGCGATTTGGGCATACAAAACATAGTGTCTATTTGAAGGTTTAGCGTTTGGCACATGCAAATTTACTTGGAATGGCAGGGAAATACTGCATATAGGTCGACTCATGTGAAACAACTTTGGGGTTGAGGAATTGGATGCACAAGCAGTATTATCGCTTAGTACAAGTGAAGGCTAGCAGAAGACTGGGGAGCAACCAACTAGAGAGCGACACCGTCATCAACATGCTTTGAGATTAACCAACATTGAATGCAAGCATGAGTAGGATATAAATCACTATGAACATAAATATCATAGAGGCTATATTGATTTTGTTTCAACTACATGCATGAACATGTGCCAAGTCGCGCCACTTGAGTCGTTCAGAGGAGGATACCATCCCATCATACTACATCACAACCATTTTAATATGCATGTTGACACCAAAAAAAACCATTATTCACTCTTAGCTAATTAAGCATGGCATGAATAACTATAATCTCTAATTTTCATTGCAAATATGTTTCACCCATAATGAACTGAATTCCGAATGATGAGCTAATCATATTTACAAAAGAAAGATAGCTCAAGTTCATACCATTTTTTCTCCATCTCAATCTTTTCATCAAATATCGTCATTATCGCCTTTCACATTCACGACCAAACAGTGTGCATAATAATAAGAGTGCACGTGCCTTGGAATAAGCTAGAATCTCCAAGCAATAACTCAAAGGAGAAGACAAGGTAACATGGGCTCTCTAATAGGTAAACAATAATGCATATGAGAGCCACTCGACAGTTTCATTGTGGTCTTATCCTTACGACCAAAAGAAAGAAAAAAATCAAAACAAGAACGAGAAAAAATTATTTACACGGGAAAGCTCCCAACAAGCAAAAGAAGAACGAAAAATCTTTTGAGGTTTCCTTTTTAATGCTACATATAAGCAACTAGAAGGTAAAGCTAGAACTATTTTTTTATTTTTCTCAAAGTTAATTAAACACACGAGAAGAAAGCAAAACAAGAAAATAAACTACCATGGATGGTACAATGAAAGAGTATGAACACCGACTACTTAGATGAGTGTCTGAACATGAATGTAAAGTCGATGAGAAATACGTATTCTCGTAATCTTAGGCGTTTGGCCTAAGTTGGTCTATGGCCATGGCTGGAAAGATCTCTCTCCCGGATACTCAGGAGCATCTTCATTG
Source organism: Hordeum marinum (assembly GCA_022496015.1). Lineage (NCBI taxonomy): Eukaryota > Viridiplantae > Streptophyta > Magnoliopsida > Poales > Poaceae > Hordeum > Hordeum marinum. The sequence goes on along the minus strand of CM039678.1, from coordinate 447,753,129 downwards.
TTCCATTGGTTATCTAACTCCTACGGCTCGAACTGAAAAACTGGCTCTGGTTACGGATCAAGGGCTGGTGCCGGTTCCGGAGCTAGGGGTTGCGTCAGACCCCAGTATCTATAAATGTCTCCGGGCTTAATGGTGTACCTGCCTGACCGAATATCTAACAAAGAAGAAGTAGGCAGAGTAATAATATCACAAGTACCCTGGCTCAATACTAAGTTGTAAAGCAGCCTCCTATCATCATTTTTCTTAATAACATCGTGAGCTACCATACGATCATAATCTAAAAACTTCGCGGGTATCATCCTCTCATCTTTCCCATTAAGCCTAATGGGTATCTCAAAATGTTTTTCTAAACGAGATGCATAGATGCCTCTAAAAATGGCCCCCTTCGAATGGTTGGTGTTCAACCGTTGGGCCACCATAGCGCCGAGACTAAAGGTTCTATCAGCAAATAAAGCATGGCATAGAATGGTGAGGTCAGGGGCACTAAGACTTCCACTCTCCCAGCGACCAACTAAACATCTTCTTGCAAATAATGAATAATAACGTAGCACGGAAAATTGCAACTAGCTGCACTTACCTTTGACACACCTCTCTCTTCCCCTATAGTGATTGCGGCAATAAAATCTTCCATGTCGCGAGGACTTGGTTCCCTGATGCTGCCCTCATAGGGTATTTTGCAAACTTTGCAAAATCATAAATGTTCATTTTACATCATATAAGTGAAATACTACTGTAGGAGGGTCTTCCCTAGAAGGAAAGTGAAAATTTTGCACAAAGGTATTCATGAGCAAGAGGTACTGGTCACACTTATACTTGAGGAAGTTGGTGATGCCTGCATTCTCGGACAAATAATAGAAATCTTCATAAATCCTGGCCGCCCTCAAGAATGTGTTACACGGCCATTCACATGGCTGAACTTTTGTGACGCGAGGAAGATAATGCTTGAGTTTCTCCCTCATCTCATTTTCATCTTCCTTAGAACTGTGGCTTGAAGAGCCTCTTAATAATCTCCTCAGCATTTCTTTCTTTGAAAAATTCCGAAAGTTTTAGTGACCCAAAATAAAGGTGAACACAACTTACCAAAACTCATAGCAGCTACGCTCTCAAGTGCCTAGAGGCAATGTCATGCATCAAAACTAATTGGGACCATACACGTTTTACATGCCAGCTCAAGAACAAGGTCACTATAGCAGCAAAAAATTGCAATATATAAAGCACTAGAACAAAAACTAATTGGACCATTGGAGGAGTCCCATACCGAAGAACAATCCACCAAAAAAATTTTGCGGATGAAGCTTTGAACAAGGAGATCAAACATGGCAACAAAATGAGCTAGAACACAGGTTTGAGCAATGGGAGGATTTTTTCTGGAGGAAGATGAAGTCGATGGGTGGTGGGATAAGTGCAAGGGGGCCACATGGGACCCATAAGCCTGCTAGGTGTGGCCAGGGGTTGGCAGCGGCTTGTGGGCTTGTGGCCTACTAGTGCAGCCCCCTATGGTGTGCTCAGTGCCAGATATTTTTAAATATTCCAAAAAATATCATACTCCATTTTTAGGACATTTGAAAAACATTTATTTTCAGGTCACTTTTTCATTGCACAGTAAACTCAGAAAACAGGAAAATAATAGCATTCTTACTTAATTTCATCTTCCTGACAGAATGTAAAAGTTGGGTATAGGGAGTTGTGCTTTCTAAATTCATCCATCTCATGCTCATCAAAAGGAATCCATCAATAAGGTCGATCAAGTCTTATTAACAAACTTCTTTCGAATAACATGAAACCGAAGAATTTTTTGAATAACAGTAAGTAACCTCAATGGGGATATGCATGTCCCCAACAATAAGTATATCATATTTCTTCTTGACACTAGGAAGAGGGAATTCAAAGTCTCCAATAAAAATCATTCGAATTTTTTCAATGGAGTTGATACTATGAACTTGAGGTTGTTTCTTCGGAAAGTGTACCGTATGCTCATTACTATTAATATGAAAAGTGGCATTGCCCTTGTTGCCATCAATAAAAAAACCTGTAGTATTCAAAAAGGGTCTACCAAGGATGATCGACATACTGTCGTTCTTGGGAATGTTGAGAATAACAAAGTCTATTAAGATAGTAGCATTTGCAACTACGACAGGTACATCCTCACAAATACTGATAGGTAGAGCAGTTGATTTATCAGCCATTTGCATGGAGATTTCAGTAGGTGTCAACTTATTCAAATCAAGTCTACGATATAAAGAGAAACGCATAACACTAACACCAGCTCCCAAATCACATAAAGTAGTTTTAACATAATTCCCTTTAATAGAGCATGGTATAGTTGGTATTCCTGGATCTCCTAATTTCTTTAGTACTCCACCATTAAAAGTATAATTAGCAAGCATGGTGGAAATCTCAGCTTCCGGTATCTTTCTTTTATTAGTCACAATATCTTTCATATACTTGGCATAAGGATATACTTTCAGAATATCAGTCAAGCGCATACGCAAAAATACAGGTCTAAGCATTTCAACAAAGTGCTCAAAATCCTCATCATCCTTTTTCTTGGATGGTTTAGGAGGAAAGGGCATGGGTTTCTGAACCCATGGTTCTCTTTCTTTACCATGCTTCCTAGCAATAAAGTCCCATTTGTCATATCTTTTATTCTTAGGTTGTGGGTTATCAAGATCAACAGCAGGTTCAGTTTCCACATCATTATCATTACTAGGTTGAGCATCAACATGACCTTCATCATTAATATTATCAGTAGGCTCATGTTCATCACCAGATTGTGTCTCAGATTCAGAAACATAAATATCATTTGGGTTTTCAGGTGTATCTATAACAGGTTCAATAGCAGCATGCAAGGTTCTATCATCATCCTTATTCCTCCTATTATTGGAACGACTAGGTGCATCAATATTACCCCTTTGAGCATCTTGTTCAATTATCTTAGGGTGGCCCTCAGGATACAAAGGTTCCTGCGTCATTCTTCCACCTCTAGTCACAACTTTAACAGAATGATCATTGTTCTTACTGTTCATCTCATTAAGTAAATCATTATGAGCCTTAAGTACTTGTTCTACTTAAGTAGTTACCATGGAAGCATGTTTACTAATCAGTTTAAGATGATTTATAGTTCTACTCATATAATCACCTAAGCGATCAATCATGAAATCATTATGTTTCAATTGTCTACTAACATAAGCATTAAAATTTTCGTGCTTAACAACAAAATTATCTAACTCATCCAAGCATTGGCTAGCAGACTTATCATAAGGAATATCACTTTCATCAAATCTACGAAAAGAATTTACCTCTACTACTTTTGTCGGGTTATCAAGACCATGCATTTCTTTAGTAGGTGGTAGATTCTTAACATCTTCAGCTTTAATACCCTTCTCTTTCATAGATTTCTTTGCCTCTTGCATATCTCCAGGACTGAGAAATAGAATACCTCTTTTCTTTGGAGTTGGCTTCGGAGGTGTTTCAGGAATAGTCCAATCATTATCATTGCTCAATATATTATTCAATAGTATTCTAGCTTGTTCAATAGTTTGTTCCCTGAAAACACAACCGACACAACTATCTACGTGGTCCCTTGAAGCATCGATTAGTCCATTATAAAAGATATCAAGTATTTCATTTTTCTCGAGAGGGTCATCAGGAAAAGCATTTCGTAGTTGGAGAAGCCTCCCCCAAGCTTGTGGTACACTCTCTTCTTCAAATTGCACAAAGTTAAATATTTCCTACAAGGCAGCTTGTTTCTTATGTCCAGGAAAATATTTTTCAAAGAGGTAATATATCATATCCTGGGGACTACGCACTCACCAGGAGCAAGAGAATTAAACCATATTTTAGCATCACCCTTTAGCGAGAAAGGAAACAACTTAAGGATATAGTAATAATGAATTTTTTCCTCATGAGTAAATAGGGTGGCTATATCATTCAATTTAGTAAGATGTGCCACAATAGTTTCAGATTCATAGACATGGAAAGGATCATATTCAACCAAAGTGATTAACTCAGGATCAATAGAGAATTCATAATCCTTATCAGTAACAAAGATAGGTGAAGTAGCAAACTTAGGATCATATTTCATTCTAGCATTCAATGATTTTTATTTCCATTTGCATAGTAGTTTCTTAGGATCATCTCTATCCTTACAAGCAAAAAATTCCCTTGCTACCTCTCCTTCCATAACATAACCCTCGGTAATGTGTGGCAATTCATATCTAGGAGAGCTAGATCTAGCAGGTGTCTCACAATGTTCTGTTTCAATAATTTCATCAGATTCAGAAACTATCATAATTTTCAGCATTGTCTCTAGCAATTTTGTCAATCAAAGTATCATCATAAGCACCGTGCATAGTAGAAATGGCATCATCAATTACTTGCGGCATATCAGAATGACTAGCAGGTGGTGGTGTCACAAACTTACTCATAACAGAAGGTGAATCAAGTGTAGATCTAGATGGCAGTTCCTTACCTCCCCTCGTAGTAGAGGGATAGATTTCGGTTTTTGGATCTTTCAGTTTCTTCATAGTGATCAAAAAATATAAATCACAAGTGACTCAGAGAATAGAGCTATGCTCACTGGCAACAGCGCCAGAAAAAGGTCCCTATAACCCACAAGTATAGGGCATCACAACAGTTTTCGAGGGTAGAGTATTCAACCCAAATTTATTGATTCGACACAAGGGGAGCCAATGAATATTCTCGAGTATTAGTAGCTGAGTTCTCAATTAAACCACACCTGAAAGACTTAATATCTGTAGCAAAGTATTTAGTAGCCAAGTAGTATGGAAGTAAGACCCACACACACACTCAAGCACATGCACATAGGAGTAAGACCCACACGCACACACTCAAGCACATACACATATACAAATATTCGAGCCCACACATACACATGCACTACACATACACATGCTTTACTAAATAGAAAAAGAAGAAGAAATAAAAACATCTATACAACATTTATACACATAAACACATACAACACAAAAGAGACAAAGAAAAAAACGAAAGGAAAACCAAAACAAAAAAGGGGGGTATGTGGGTTCGAACCCCAGACCTCACGGTTGACCCCCGAGCTGGTTGCCACTGCGCTATTGCTTCAACTGTTAATAGGAGAGGGCATCGACCCCTCTAGTACTAATAGGGCACGACTAAACTAACGAAACTGAACAACTCGACAGCAGCGGGCAGAGGCACGGCGACGTCAATTTCTGGCGGCACAGGGCTCTCCGGCAAGGGGAACCTATCGAGGGGAAAGCAGGAACCCATTGGGAACCGTTCCCCTGCTCGTCTTGCGACGAGGGGGACGGAGGCGAGGCCCTCAAGGCCACGCCTTGAACTACCGGCGGCGACAGCGAGGAGCTACGGCGACAGCGACCTATGCCACGCAATAGGAAGGGGACACGGGGCTTACCGAGGGGAGGGGGACGGTGATGGACCAACACACGATGGCGAGGAAGAAGGCGACGGCAACACGGAGACGAAGCAGAGGAAGAAGAAGTCCAGGACTGGCCCGCCTAACGTGTCGAAGAGGACCTGGCCATCGATGAGGAGAAGCCCGGCCCTCCTAGCATCAGGAACGAGCTGCGGGGACGATCCCTGACCTCCAAAACATCCTTGACGTGAAGGGAGGACGCCAGAGACGAGATGGCAATGGCGAGGAAGACCGGCAGAAGCCTCTGAACCTCACCTCTCTCTAAACTTTCTCTGGCCTTATCTGACAGAGGGAGGAACGGAGGGGAAAGGAGGAGGGAGGAGGATAAGGGAGATGGCGGCAACGAAGAGGAACCCTAGGAGAAGGCACGCATGCCGACGGCTTTTAAAAGGAGGGGGCAGACGGTTTCCTTAACGTCCGTGAGCGTGGGCGCGTGCTCACTCTCTCTGCTCTCTTATGATTACATGCCCAACAAGGTAGGGACAACACTTGGGCTGTCACAACTCTCCCACACTACGAGAGGATCTCGACCCGAGATCTATGAACGAAAGAACTCTAGAAATTCGGAACGGAGAAGGTCCTCACGTTCCCAAGTAGCTTCTTTGTCAGAATGATGAGACCACTTCACCTTGAGGAACTTGATAGATTTGTTGCGAGTCTTACGCTCAACTTCTTCGAGAATTTCCATTGGATTCTCACGATAAGAGAGGTCTTCTTGGAGATCAATGTATGGAAGGCAGTCTTCCCATTTCATGCCGAACGAAATCACATAGGCTGTGAGCATATCTTCCAGGATCTGATTGACTCTCTCAACTTGACCACTTGTCTGCGGATGGAACGCAGTGCTGAAACGGATCTTGGTACCCATAGTAGTTTGGAAGGACTCCCAAAACTTGGAAGTAAAGAGGCTTCCATGGTCAGATGAGATGAGCTGAGGAATACCATGCAAAGATACTATCCTTGACATATACAACTCTGCAAGATGAGCTGCCGAGATAGATTCTTTGACTAGCAGGAAATGAGCAACTTTGGTTAGTCGATAAACACAAAGATGACATAATTGCCTCTTTTGGAATTGGGAAACCCAGTGACGAAATCGATCTCCACATGATCGAATGTCCACTCTGGGATAGGCAAAGGTTGAAGAAGACCTACTGGACCTTGATGCTCTGCCTTCACTCTACGACAAACATCACACTCGTTCACGAACTGAGCAATTTCATGTTTCATGTGAGTCCACCAGAAGGTTTTCTTGAGATCCTGATACATCTTGGAACTCCCTGGATGAATGGACAGAAGAGAATTGTGTGCTTCGTCCATGATTACCTTTCTGAGATCACCTTTTGGAACCACAAGACGGTCCTCAAAGAACAAGATATCTTTGTCATCAACGAGAAAGCACTTATACTTCGGTATGCCCTTGGCCACACCTTTCTTTACTTTCTTCACCATAGCGTCAAGAAGCTGCGCTTGGTGAACCTGATCTTCCAGAGTCGGAGAGACTTGAAGTTTGGCAAGAAATCCTTGCAGAATCATTTGAAGGTTGAGCTTGCGGAAGGCTTTACAAAGCTCGGGTTGAAGGGGCTTCAAGATGAGACTGTTGCAGTACACCTTACGGCTGAGCGCGTCTGCAATGACATTTGCTTTTCCAGGAGTATACTCAATGCTTGGATTGAAGTCCTCTAGCATTTGCACCCAACGAGACCGCCGAAGATTGAGATTGGGTTGAGTGAAAACATACTTCAAGCTCTTGTGATCGTTGGACACCTCAACTGGTCTACCCAACAACAAATGCCTCCAAGTCATTAGAGCATGCACAACTGCCACCAACTCGAGATCATGAGTGGGTTAGTTCTTCTCGGCAGGCTTCAACTGACGCGAGGTATAAGCAACAATCTTCTTATCTTGCATGAGAACACCACCAAGACCTTGGAGAGAAGCATCACAGAATACTTGGAAAGGCTTTGACTGCTCAAGAGGAACAAGAACTGGAGCTGAAGTTAGTCTTTGCTTGAGCGTATTGAACGACACATCACACTCAGGAGACCAAACATACTTGACACTCTTCTGGAGGAGATTGGACAGAGGCTTAGGAATTTGAGAGAAGTTCTCCATCAATCTTCTGCAATAACTAGCAAGCCCGAGGAAGCTATGAAGTTGCTTCAAATTCTGACGAGGCTCCCACTTCAAGATTGCCTCAACTTTCTCAGGGTGCACTTGAATTCCCTCGGCAGAGATCACATGCCCAAGGTACACCACTTCATTGAGCCAAAACTCACACTTGGAAAACTTGGCATAGAATCGATGCTCTCTTAACTTGTCAAGCACAAGGCGGAGATGCTCTGCATGCTCTTCTTCTGTCTCCGAGAACACAAGGATATCATCCAAATAGACCAAGACGAAATCATTCTTGAAAGGAGAGAAAATGAAGTTCATCATTCTTGAGAAGGTTGGAGGAGCATTTGCAAGACCAAACGACATGACGGTGTACTAATAAGAGCCACAACTCGTCCTGAAAGCGGTCTTAGGAATGTCTTCTTCACGAATGTGAATATGATGATAACCCATGCAAACATCAAGCTTCGAGAAAACCTTGGCACCTTTCAGTTGTTCAAACAACTCATTGATGTTGGGAAGCGGGTACTTGTTTCTGATTGTCTTCTTGTTCAATGGACGGTAATTGACACAAAGCCGGTCCGTGCCATCTTTCTTCTTGACAAATAAAACACCACAACCCCATGGAGAAGAACTTGGTCTGATCAGACCTAGATGTTCTTGCTCATCTAGCTACTTCTTCAACTCTTTTAGCTCTTCGGGGCCAAGTTTATAAGGGCGCTTGCAAACCAGTTCAGTTCCGGGCTCGAGATCAATCACGAACTCGACTGGCCCATGCGGAGGCATTCCTGGCAATTCTTGTAGAAAGACATCTTCATACTCATTAACCACCGGAATTTGAGAAATCATTAAGATTTCACCCTTCTCATTTAGAGCAAAGAGACGGATCGTGTCATCGCGAGCCGCGAAAATAATCACATCTTCTGAAGGATGAGTCAGCTTGACTTCTTTTGCTTGACAATCAACATATGCCTTATTCATAGCCAGGAAGTCCATGCCCAAAATGAGATCAATGTCGGAATTTCCAAGAACAATAGGAGAACCCAGAAAAGAATAATTGCTCATCTTGATAGAAACATCCGTAACAACCAAACGAGAATTCATCATCTTCCCGGGAGAAGCTATAGTCATAGGCTTAGGCAACTCATTCAAGAAGAATTCATGGTTAGCAACAAAAGGTCTAGATATGAATGAATGCGATGCACCTGTAATAACACTTTTGCAGGAATAGAATTAACTTCGAGATTACCCATGATCACTTGAGAAGAATCCTCTGCCTCTTTTGCTTTCACCATATTCACTCTTGCGGTCTTGGGATTATGCTTCACCATAGCATTGCCTGGAGGCCTGACTGGAGGAAGAGGTGGATGACGCCGCTGGTTGCACTTGTTTGCATAGTGACCCTTATGGCCACACTTGTGACAAGTCACCTCTAAAAGCGGACGAACATTGCCTGGAGGAGGAATAAGAACTGCCTTGGATGCCTGGGGTCTCTGCTGAAATCCTGGGTTGGGTGGGTGGGAAGAACCACGCCCGCCGAACTGCTTCTGCTGCTAAGGAGGACGAAACAGAGGAGGATTTGGCACCCAATACTTCTGCTGCTTAGGAACCATCTGAGAGCTCGAAGAAGACGAATATGAATCCCTTGAACTCTTCCTTGAGTTCTCCAACTTGAGCTGAGTTGCCTCGACCTTCAAAGCCATGTTGTAGAACTGATCAAACTCGCGAGGCTCTTGAAGAACTAGTCCTGGCAAAAGCTCATCCTTGAGACCACCTCTTAACTGATAGATCATCGCCTTGTCATCTGGAACATCTTGCTTAGCATAGCGGGCTAGATTCTGGAACTCGATGTTGTACTGATAGACATACTTGCTTCCCTGCTTCGGCTACCTGAACTTCTCACGCATCTCCTCGACAAAGCTTGTCGGATGTAATGAGCCCTGAAGTCACGACGGAAATCGTCCCAAGTAACAACACGATCGCCCCTAGAATCCTTGTACTACTGCCACCAATCAGCTGCCTGACCCTTGAGCTAGAACGATGCAAATCTGGCAAAGTCCTCTGGCCTGATATTGCTGCACTCAAAACACTTACTCATATCACGGAGCCAATCATCAGCATCAAAAGGCTGCTCACAACAGGTGAAAGACTTGGGCTGGTTGGCAAGGAACTGATTGAGCGTCGCAAACTGAGGTTGATTTTGAAAATTCCCTTGAAATCCTTGCTGACCCTGATCTCTTTCTTGCAACAGCCTGAGCAACATCTAAGTGTTCGCATTGGTTGCAACAATCACAGCTTGCCAAGCTTCTGGTGAGGAGGCGGTGGTGATGGTGGTGGAACATCAGCCTGCTCCTCACCACAACCCAGATTGTTACGAGTTGGTGGAACCATCCTGAAGATGCACAAGAACATCAGCACCTCATTGATAAGATGAATTCAATAGCTGAATCAAATGCTTGAAAGAAATTGAACAATTAACCTCACGGCCTTCCTACTAAAAAATTAGAAAGAATGCTTCTTCGGTTTATGATAACATCATCAGATATTAGAAACCACTTGCAATAACACGAAAGTATTGAGCTAACTGCTCGGAACAAATGTATATGCCCACATACATCTGAAGAAGATGATCCTAGATAACTACAAGATTTCCCACCTACGAACTTCCAAAAACTTTCTGGTTATGCAATCCGGTGTGGGGGATACAAGGAGGAAATATCTCACACAACTAGCAATCCTACACCCCAACTGTATCCATCCTTCAACACATAACCAGAGGCTTTCGCAAATTCATCTAACTCGAATCCTCGAACTCACAACGATACTAAACCATGGTGGTACCCCGGACGCCTCCCTAGTACTGGGTGACTCCGACCTTATCTCACCATGACAAGTATTGAAGTAATTCCGAACACTCTCCATCCTGAGATATCAAGGAAGCTGAATGATAACGATGTGCCAACATTCCCTGGAGCTCGACTCCCCAGAAGAAATCAAGTCAGACAGGAGGCACCAAGACAGAACCCTGTCACATCGGTATCATATAGACTCCAAAATACCCGCGTGATACTAAAAAATTTGAGCGAGAAGAGGAGTAGAATGCAAATTCCTAAGTCGAAAACCTCACCAAAGCATAGAAGAGGAGTAAAAATTATCATACTCTCCGATATAACTAGACTCAAAATAGTTTTTTACATGACTCGAATCGGCCAAGTTCGATCAAGCAAAGGCTCCTATGGTCATATGGCTCTGAATACCAACTTGTCACGCCCAAGATGCACGCCTATCCATATTAAGGCACGGGGGCCTCGCAAAGGATAGAGGCGCATCTTGTCGTTCGCAAGTATAGCATCATTACGTCATACATTACAGAAGAGATGAGTATATGAGTTGGCTTACACTCGCCACATACTAAATTACAATTCCACACAGAGTTCAAACATCAATATGAAGACAGGGTCCGCCTACGGACAGAAACAAATGATAAAAAAACAGATGCAAATGATACTATCTCGCTATCCCCAAAGATCACGACCATGGTCCTCTACTCATCCGGATAAGTCACGTACATCCTGCCTCTTTCCTCGTCATACTCCCACTTGAGTTGCGTCGGATCATCCTATACGAACTCATCTGTACCTGTACCTGGATTGTTGTAGTAATCTGTGAGCAACAAGGACTCGGCAATCATGCGCCCGGGTACCGAGGTTATTCAAGCTTAAAGGTTGGAATGAGGTATGTGTTTAGTTGCAGCAGCACTAAGCATTTATGGTAGCTAAACTTACGTGACATGAAGATAAATATGTGGCCTATGATGAACGATCGAATCTAGAATGACCTCTATGAGATCCTAAACACTTACTTACGTCAATCATAACCCCACCGTGTTCTCTCTGAGATCATGTTCACGAGCAGAGACGATCACGATTACTCACACAGTTGGTGCATTTTATTTAGAGTTTACTTCAAGTTAACTATAACCGGGTGTTAAACAAATATCCAAGTTGCCACATAACCATGGGCATGGCTTTCTGAAAGATTTGACCCTGCAGGGGTGCTCCAACTAGTCCATCACAAATTAACCACGGTCTGCAGGAATAGCCTCGACCACGAATCTCATGATCATCCTAGGCAACTCCAAAGGAATTCCAACACCTCGAGATAACCCGAAGAAAGTCAGAGCCCTCACGCAAGACACTCGATAAAGGTAAAACAATTCTAGCAAGACCTCCCGACGTGTCAATAAACCTGATCAGAGCTGCATATCTCGTTCTCAGGACACGACGGATGGGCTAAGTTTCCTGCTGGCACACCCGTTGGTGGCCCCGACTACTGCCATTTTGGACCAACACTCATGTGGAGCACTGGCCTGGGTTGTTGAACTAATCCACGGGGTAGCTAGTCCCTATGAAATTTTTATTAAGTTGTTTAGCAAATTTAGTACCAAAGTTGGGTCTTGCCAGACAAGTTTTAATCTTAACCGAATAAACAAGGGGGTCTCCATAACAACCCCGAGCATGTTAGGAGCGCAAAGTATGGAAACGTAACACCAGTAACAAGAAACTATGGCGGTAACAGCGGAACAAAACACCTAGAAAAAGGCCAAGCCTTCCACCAATACCAAGATATATATGTGTATTAAATTAAATAATCGATAATATTGTGATATGGCAAATCCATGTTATTACATGGAACAACCTGTACCTGCAACTAGAATGCTATAAGAGGGGCTAAGGAGCGGTAACTTAGGCAATCAAAGGTTTGCTAGGAAGTGGAGGGTTAGAGGCTATCATGGCAATTAGGAGGTTGACATTCAAGTGGTACGTAGCGCAATTGTAACATTCAGAGTGAGATAGCTAGCAAGCGAAAATAGTATCGGGATCCGGGTACGATCATCTTGCATGCTGGTTCTTCAGTGGAACAACTAGCGGGATCCTTGTAGTTGTACTCGCCTGGCTCTTCATACTCAGGTTCAACGTTCGTGTCTACCCAAAAGAAACAGCAAGAATAAACAAACAGCCATGGTGCAATGCACAAGCAAGAATGATGCATGCTTATTTGAAGAGTTTTAGCTTGGCAATCCTAACTAGTCATGTTTCACATGCAGGGATTGGTTATTAATGAATCTGGACAGAATATTATGTTAAGTTATTTAGACATGCATGAACATGGAAAATATGGATGCATCATGCAAAAATGATGAAAATGCATATGAAGAACGTAATAAACGGAGCTACGGTCCTCACTATACGCTCATGACAAGATACGAAGGCAAAACACAAGACAAGAAGGATCTGGGCTATTCCTTGGCATTCCAAGGTATCCACTAGTTAGGCAATGAAAAACCAACCACAATAGAGCCAAAGATCAAGCAATTCCATGGATTATATCTCCCACATGTCACAAAACAATAAACAAACAATCTGCCACAAAACAGCAACATAGCAACTTAAACAGACAATAACTTGAGCAACAGGAATCCTACAACCACAAACAAGGTATTGAAAGAAACTAAATAACATTCTTATCAACTTATCCAACTAAACAATCTGGAAAGTAGGCACACATCAATAAGCATGAAGCTCACAAGTTGGCATGATGAAACAGAAATCTGGGACCACCTCATGGAATCTGAGTTAACCTGATGGCAAGTTGATAGAAGAAACTAATGGTGTTAGAGACCACCTCATGGCATGAAAATTAACAGGATGCTAGAATACAACATATACTTAAAAACACTAGCACTGAGCTTGAGCTAATTCTCAACATATCACAAGATGGCAACCACTCTTCTTGGCGTAAAAATAACGGCAGATTCTCAGACTTACAAATATTTAGCATGGTGAAAACAGTAACATTAAGTTGGCTACTTTGCAGCAAGTTTCCCACTTATATGGGTGGTTCTCATGTCAAACAAAAATACCATGGCATAATAGACATAAAACACTAAGACTTCCATGTTGGCACATGCCCCAAAGCAAGCATGGATTAATACATGCAAAATGACAAAGTAGCATCACAGCAGAAAATGACAGTTTTATAAACTTGCTCAAAAGTTAAATCTAATTGCACCAATGGATTCCTTGGGTGATTCTACCCCAAAATCATATATTACACCCATATGGTCACATGTAGCATCATGGCACAAACTATACTAGCAAAACAACCACCTCTCTTATAAGTGAAAACTTACTTAAAATGCACATGAGCATATTTGAACATGTCCAGATTTGGTAATATTGCTATAAATGGAAATGATATAAATATCACAATGCATAACAATCACACAATAATTTAGTGTATGACAAGTGGGGTAAGAGCCCACTTGTCACACACACATACACCCCCCCCCACACACTACACAAGCACACCCACCAAAGCATGCACACACACACTACATTTGCCTAAGGCATATGAGCACATACACACCCATGAACACCACACCTATGTGTGGTGGCTCAACACACACTCACATATGTGCCCACATATGCACAAGTGGATATAAGCACATACACATGGGAGTAGGACCCTCACACACACTCAAGCACATACACATATACAAATATTCGAGCCCACACATACACATGCACTACACATACATATGCTTTACTAAACAAAAAGAAGAAGAAATAAAAACACCTATACAGCATTGATACACATACACACATACAACACATAAGAGAGAGAAACAAAGGAAAACCAAAACAAAAAAGGGGGGTCTGCGGGTTCGAACCCCAGACCTCACGGTCGACCCCCGAGCTGGTTGCCACTGCGCTATTGCTTCGACTGTTAACAGGAGAGGGCATCGACCCCTCTAGTACTAACAGGGCACGACTAAACTGACAAAACTGAACAACTTGACAGTGGCGGATAGAGGCACGGCGGCATCAATTTCCGGCGGCACAGGGCTCTTCGGCGAGGGGAACTTGCCGAGGGGAAAGCGGGAACCCATGGGGAACCGTTCCCCTGCTAGTCTCGCAACGAGGGCGACGGAGGCGAGGCCCTCAAGGCCACGCCTTGAACTACCAGCGGCGACAGCGAGGAGCTACGGCGACGACGAGCTATGCCACGCAACAGGAAGGGGACACGGGGCTCACCGAGGGGAGGGGGACGGCGACGGACCAGCATGCGACGGTGAGGAAGAAAGCGGCGACAACACAGAGACGAAGCAGATCAAGAAGAAGTTCGGGAGCGGCCCGCCCGACGTGTCGAAGAGGACCAGGCCGTCGGTGAGGAGAAGCCCGGCCCCTCCTAGCGACAGGAACGAGCTGTGGGGACAATCCCTGATCTCCACGACATCCTTAACGCGAAGGGGGGACGCCGGAGATGAGTTGGCAACGGCGAGGAAGACAGGCACAAGCCTCTGAACCTCACCTCTCTCTGAACTTTCTCTGATCTTACCTGACAGAGGGAGGAACGGAGGGGAAAGGAAGAGGGAGGAGAAGTAGGGAGATGGCGGCAGCGGAGAGCAACCCTAGTAGAAAGCATGCACGCCGAGGGCTTTTAAACGGAATCCTCGACGTCTGTGAGTGTGGGCATGCGGTCACTCTCTCTGCTCTCTGACGGAGGAAGGGGAACGGCGACAGCTCTCCGTCAAGTGCGCTGGGCTGCGGGCGCTAGACTGCTAGCTGGGCCGGTGTGAGGGAAAGGCCCAACTCCCGCTTCTCTCTCTCCGAAACACAGAAGAGGTTTTCCCTTTTATTTAAAAACAGAACACTTGCAAAACCCTACAGAAATAAATAGGAGGGTTTTTGTCACAACCAGAACACTTTTACAAACAAGAGATTAAGACCTCTTCAACAAAATTATTAAGTTGATTTTTAGAGCAACTAATTTAATTAGCTTAACAACAACAGCCCCCTTGTTATTTAAAACCCCAAATCATATTAAGCTCAAACAACAAAAGAACCACACACATAATTTTAAAACATAATAGGGTACCTCCTGAAGATTTTAGAACAATTTAATTAGCAAGTTGAATCTATTGATAAGATGCCAATGGAAATAAACGTTAATAGGTTGGGTTTGATAGAAAAGAATAAGAGAGGGGGAAGAGAAGGAGTGTTGCACCACCCACACTCTAACCACAACACAAGACAAGATCACTCCCAACACAAAAAGGTCACAAAGCACATCCAAACAAAGGCATGGCATGATGATGAATGATATGATGCATGATGCATGAATGCATGAGACAAGGCATGACAAGGAGCAAACTCATTTCACTTAAACTCATGGCAACAAGGTTCACTTAAGATTACATGCCCAACAAGGTAGGGACAGCACTTGGGCTGTCACAGTGCCGAACACCACATCTAGGGTGATGCGTCCGGTACAACACGCCTCTTTCCTAGGGATGATCCCCCGGAAGTTTGTGTTGCTATGTTTGATGCAAGATTGATTGAACTGCATTTTTTCTAGGGTGACCTCGTAGATGAGGTTTAAACCACTGTCGCCATCCATTAGCACCTTTTGTAACCTAAAACCATTGATGATGGGGTTTAGGACCAGTGCGGCTAGTGTTTGACCGGTGCAGGTGGTTGGTTGGTTAGTTTCTCCAAAGGTGATGGGTATGTCTGCCCATTAAATTGTTGCCGCCACATGGTAGACCTGTTCGAGTTCTCTAAGAGCTCTTTTCCTCCTATTCCTAGAGGGAAACGTCTTGTAGATTGTCAGGACTTCAGCATTGTATTCTGGTGGCATTGTTAAACGCCTGTTTGGAGGTAGTGCCTCCAGTATGGCCTCTCCACTTTTTGTGACCTGCCTGATGACCGAGCATGCTCTAAGGCTGTGAATCGAGCTTGTCTTTAGCAAGACATAATGTATAGGGCATGGCTTGTCCAATAGTCCATCAAGGACAGTTCTAACTCCCTAGGGCGTCTATTTCTTTTTTCGGTGGGTTCATGTTCGGCCAGCCGCTTCGAAGGTATACGCTTTTTCTAATCTCCTCTAGGGTATTCGGCAAAGACTAGTTCTGAAAGTAGCCGTTCGGCTTGCCAGGTGCTCTCCATGACACAATATTTTTGTACTAGGTCCGATAGATCGGTGAAGTCATGAATGTGTCGACGGGCTAGAGCATTGAGGATACCTTCATCATGAAAATTGCGACTGAAGGTTGCCATTATCTCCTGGTCACTAGAGGCTGGTACTCTATCTCTAACAAGGAGGAGTCTAGCACAAAAATGATGAACCGACTCCCCTAGCAGTTGTTTAGCATCATGTAAGTCCAAAGACTTGGACTCTCCTACGATGCTTGAATGCTCTACTTGGGTGGTGGGTGGGAAAAAATTGGTTCGGTGCCACGATGTGAGTCCGGAATCACGGGTTTCATCATGGGGGAGTTGGAGTCTGTATTGTCTAAAGGACCCTTCCACGTGGGGTTTGAGTTGCGCGCTAGATCGGGGATCGATCCCGAACTATTCCAGAGTGAAATACGGAGTCCGGGTTATAGAAGAGATCTTAATGATGGAAACTGGGATATGAATCGTCTTTATTTCCGGTTATTGGGAGGATGAGCCTCCAACCGGACACTCGACGGTGGAGACTAAGTGAGTGATTGAGGGGGTGCGAATCTCCCTATCGTTGGGTTTAAGCCCGATCCGGTGGTAGACCGGGGTCTGGTCGTCGGACATGCCCATTGTTTGTATATGATCAAGTAGCTTGTTTAGGGATGAGACGTCGGTGGGGCACGTGCCGCCAAAGCACACGGGGTCGATCTGTAGCATCGTGGTTCCAGGGTCGCTCGACAACGAATCCAGGTTATGTTTGGCCACGGCAAATCTGAGCACATCGACTGGGTTGGGTGTTCTAGGCAGCCCGAGGGTAGAGTCCACCATAGACGTGGAGCTCGATGCTCCTGGCATCAAGGTGTCGGGATCTGTAGGCTCCTCCATGAGGGGTGTGGGCTTCATCAAAACAAGTTCTCCCCGTGAATCAGCGACGAACTCTAGGTTTCCGAATCTGATTTCTTAATCGGGGAAGAAACTTCTGATCTGACCAAGATGGTTAGTCGAATCGGCATGCGATAGGATGTTGCCGCCTTCAGAGATCTGACCTGGGACGGAGACATCCTTGCTCTAGATTTCATTTCTTATGATAAGGCGAGCCATCAATTCCTTTGGTGATCACAGCGAAACTCTCAATGAAAGCACCAATGTCGGTTTCAAAACCGGCGGATCTCAGGTAGGGGGTCCCGAGCTGTGAGTCTAGGATCGATGGTAAGAGGGGACGAAGGAGACGATGTCTACCCAGGTTCGAGCCCTTCTATGGAGGTAAAGCACTGCATCCTGCTCGATTATATTGATGTGTATGAAGGTTAAAAAGTTGATCTACCTCGAGATCGGATAGCTAAAACCGTAGATGAGTTTCTCTACCTTACAATCTAAAACCATCTAGCTTATATAGACACCAGGGGTCACTAGGGTTACACATAGTCGGTTGCCCACCGGAGGGCAAAACATGCCTATTCTGTTATCTTAAACTTGAAAGACATGCCACGACTCCTGAGGTCTCCTCGCTAGCGAGGGGGCCTTCGATCAGTCCAATCATCAGCGAGCGTCCCAAGATCCAGCCCATAAGAAATAGGTTGGTAGTCTGAGGACCCCTTAATCCCGGACTCCCATAGGGACCACCTGGTTCGCCTCTAGAGTGCGGTGGAAGACATTGGCAGGGAGGTGGCCAACGAGATTTGACTCCCGGATGTACTTGTCGTTGACCATGGTGGCCTCCCACTTGCCCATAGAGCCCGAACCCGCCATGGCTGAGCTCAGAGGAGAGATTGAGGGAGAACTGGATCTGGGCTCTTGGAGCTTGGGAAGATTGAGGAAGCGAGGGACGCGAATGGAAAGCATGAATATGCCTCGGGTTTTTTCCCTTTTATGAGGCGTGACGCTGATTAGCCTCTGTTTACTGCGCCACAAGTCTCTCCGCTTCGCGAGACATGCATGTCGTTATGCGCGTGTGAAGTAACCTAGGGTGTTAATCATATCATGTAATAAACGGGGCACAATGTACACATTGACAAGACGTGCCAATAGAGAAACGGCCTCAAATCGGTAACCAAGTTTTCTTAAGTGGCTCAGCAGTTGTAATAGGCCATGAACCTCCGTCATAGAGGTTGTCAGGAGATACTATTCACACTTCTATGTATGGCCTTCGAGGCTGAGCAACTCATGGCATCCGAACGACTGTATGCTCGGATGAAATACATGTCATTAATGACTGAACTATTGTTGGCCGATCATTAAGTGGATAAACGAACTGACCCCACAAGCCGAAGACTCCGATCACACAAAGTTGTTGGTGTCATGATCCTTGACATTGGGGGCTAGTTTGGGGGCGACTGAGGGAGTCCTAGACTAAGGGGTCCTTGGTCCGCTGGCCTATCTCCCAATAGGCCAGCTTGGTGGTCCGCTCTCTCACTATCACAAGAAGGGACAGATACACCATGACCCCATTTTCTAGAAGGAATCCTCGAAGGCACGTCGCACACTCCAAGTCAAGATGAGGAAATCGGCATCTCCATCCCCGACAGGAGACCTATCATGTGTAAACCCTAGGTACCCCCCGGTGACTATATAAACCGGGGGGTTAGATTGTAGGGCAGAAAAACTCATCTGGAGTTTTAGCTATCCAATCTCATGGTAGATCAACTCTGTAACCTTCGTACACATCAATATAATCAAGCAGGACGTAGGGTTTTACCTCCATAGGAGGGCCTGAACCTGGGTAAACATCGTCTCCTTCGTCCCCTATTACCATCGATGCTAGACTCACAGCTCGGGACCCCCTACCCGAGATCCGCCGGTTTTGACACCGACAGTAGTACCGCTGAAGTGCGGCTAGTTGGTGGGTAACAGGTAGATTCCCTTCCCCACTATATAAAGGGCCTTCTTCCCCAAGGCAACTCACCTCTTATCCTTCCAAAATCTCCATTGTTGCTCCAAGCTCCATTTTTGCCTGATCTTTCTCCCTAGCCAAACAAACTTGTTGGTACTCTAGGTTTTGGTTGAGACGGCCCTGATCTACACTTCCACCAAGAGAAATTTGATTCCCCCCATTAATCCCTTGTGGATCTTGTTACTCTTGGGTGTTTGATCACCCTAGATAGAAGAGATCACTTCAAAGCCATAGTCCATTGTGGTGAAGCTTGGTGGTGTCATTGGGAGCCTCCAATTTAGTTGTGGAGATTGCCCCATTCTTGTTTATAAAGATCTGGCTGCCGCCTTCAAGCGCACCACTAGTGGAATAACGGTACCTTGCATTGTGTGAGCATGTGAGGAGAATACGGTGGCCCTAGTGGCTTCTTAGGGAGCATTGTGCCTCCACACCGCTCCAACGAAGGCGTACTTCCCTTTACTGGGAAGGAACTTCGGTAACATATCCTCGTCTCCATTGGTTCCTCTTGTGTTTATTCCTTATCTTTACTTTGTGCAAGCAATGCATTTTGCTTATCTTGCTTGATTGTGGTGTTGTTGTGTTTAGCATCATATAGGCTGCTCACCTAGTTGCATATCTAGCCAACCTATTTGCTGCTAAGTCTAAATTGTTAAAGAAAAGTTAAAAACTGGTAGTTTCCTATCCACCCCCTCTAGTCAACCATATCGATCCTTTCAGTTGATATCTAATGAGTAATGGTGGTTCACATTTTATTCATTGTGCTTTCCGTAATCGTCTAGCTAAATATGATGTTAACCATAGGATTGCATGAGCTTATCATCCCAAGTCTAGTGGTCAAGTTGAATTGAGTAATAGAGAAATAAAGTTAATATTGAAAAAGATTGTTAATAGATCTAGGAAGAATTTGTCTAAGAAACTAGACGATGCACTGTGAGCTTATATAACTGCTTATAAGAATCCTATAGGTATGTCACCGTACAAAATGGTCTATGGGAAGGCTTGTCACTTACCGATTAGTACACAAAGATTATTGGGCAATTAAAGAACTTAACTATGATTTTAAAATTGTTAGTGAGAAGAGGTTATTTGACATTAGCTCACTTGATGAATGGAGAACACAAGCCTATGAAAATACTAAGTTGTTTAAAGAAAATGTTAAAATATGGCATGACAAGAGGATTCAAAAACGATAATTCAATGTAGGAGACTTAGTACTTTTATACAATTCTCATTTTAGATTTTTTGCAGGAAAACTCCTCTCCAAATGGGAAGGCCCATACGTTGTTGAGGAGGTTTATCACACTGATTCTATAAAAATCAATAACTTCGAAGGCAAGAACATGAGAGTGGTGAATGGGCAAAGAATTAAGCATTATATTTTAGGTGCACCTATTAATCAAGAAAAAATGTCATCCAAGTCATCAGGCCGGAAGGAGACATCAAGGAAGTCTTCCGCAACACTCCAGAAACCTGAAAGTATGTCGTACCGTAAGTAAACCACTCAAAAAAATCATAAAAATTATTTCTGTCATTTTTGGTATTTTAAAAAATTTCAAAAATATAACGGAGTTGGAAGGACCCACGAGGGAGGCACAAGCCAATAGACCACCCCCCTCGTGCCGCGGCTAGATGGCTTGTCGGTCCCTCGTGTGGCCTCTAGACTCCGATTTCTTCTGAAATGTGTATTCTGACATAGAAAAATCATTATATAAACTCCCGGATGTTTTGACCACCGCATCGTGAGATTTTCCTCTATTCTTTTTTCAAGTTGTTTTTCTGACAGATCGGAAAATATGTCATCCCAAGATTCGGATGGAGAGAGCTATGTACCTCATTATGTTGTCAATCCAAAGACCTTTGGGTATATTTACCCCTACCTATGGTCCTTGAACGAGGAACAAGACACCGACTTGGAGGAAACAGAATATGTTGGCTCGGATGCTAGCTCAGATGAAGATGACGCTCCACTACCTCGACTTGGAGATATGCATGTGGAGTTTAAGAAGTCAAGCCTCCCTAATGGAGGGAACAAACCCAATACCCATTTTATCCCTTCTCGTTTTCTGCAGGAAAGCAAGGCAGCTCTATGCAAAGGATATTGAAGCTTGAACAAGAGAATGACTATTTAAGGAAACAAAACTTCATCCTGAAGTGCAAATTGAAGAAGAAGAATATTACTACAACAACACCACCATCACCAAGGAACACTTGAGTACATGGGTATGTGCACCACCCTTGGCTTGTTCCAAGCTTGGGTGACGTGCCCCGGTATCGTATCACCATCACTTTTCATCATCGTTATCTACCTTAGATTGATATTTAGTTTTCGTGATTTAGGAAGTCAAAATTTAGGATTTTCTTTGTTTAGATTTTTTGCTTTTAGTTCAACCTATCCTTGTAATCGAGTGCGAGAGTTATATAATAGAGTTAGTTGGAATCGTGTGCCTCTTATTTTCTTGCATCCATCATCTTCGCATGGGAATAAAAAGAATATAAAATAATCATATGCCTATCTCTTGAGAAGTAATGACTTCACATAGAAAAAAGGTATAAGCAATAAGATGTGTTGAAAACTAACAAACATAATGTTAGTAATTGATATGATCTATGCCAAGTATGGTAGAGAAGAGGAGATTTACATATAAATATACTGGAACACCTTCTATGATTGTAAGCCTCCATCAAAATATTACATAATGACAAAGTGTTGAAGTGGGACATGGAAGACAACATAATGATCATGTTTGTCTACATTTGCATAGAGTTATATGGTATTGAATCCTTTAACATGTGATGCTTTCTTAGGACCTTTTTCTAGCCAAAAGATTCGCACCAAGTAGAGATACTACTTGTGCATCCATAACCATTAAACTCAGTTTCTTGTCATGAGAGTCAACCATACCTACCTATGGATTGAATAGGATCCTTCAAGTAAGTTGTCATTGTCACACAAGTCACTAAAAAATGCCTCTAATCATGTAAGATATTGTATTACAAGAGAAAGTAAGCTTTGTACGATCTTGTGATGGTGAAGCAATAAAAATGACAAAGTGCATAATAAAGTTTGCTATCACAAGGGGAAATATGAAGTGATGTTCCTTTGCATTAAGATATTAAACATATAAAAAAGCTCATGACAACCTGTGCTTCCCTCTACAACGAGCCTATCCTTTACATTCTTACAAGTTTTATTTTCATGCAGGAGTCAATAGTATTTCTCTTGTCCTTATTATTCAAACCATTTAGTGGCAAGCATTATGTGTTGAGGAAAGATTCAAACAAATATGTCCAGCTGAATCTAGATCGTCATGTCCCATTATTATTGACATTATCCTCGAGGTTAATAAGTTGGGTGGCAAGAACATTAAAGCCCACATATTCCTATGTGTCCCACGGACTCACTTGGTTCCAAAAATATGCAATGTATGTTAGCAATCATAGAAGGATACATCATAGTTGAATATGTGAACTTGCTAGAAATATAAAGCTCTTACATAGACTCTTCTCTCGATTCCAAAAGCTATGATTATCTCAAGGACTAATTGCATTGCTTGTTGGTTCTCAATGAAGATTATGCTCCATATTTCTGCAGTTGTGAACAGATTGTTACTTATTCATGAGAGGTTATATGATTGAAAACTTGCTGCTATGATGATATTCATGATGCTCTCATGTATGTATTCTATTTTTATCGTCACCTCTCTCTCAAATTATGTGGTCATTATTTTAGAGTCGGCATTCGCTTGAGGACAAGCGATGTATAAGCTTAGGGGAGTTGATACATCCATTTTGCATCATGAATTCTTACAACTATTTACCTTACTCTTGTTCATTATTCAACATTATCACACAATTCTTATGTCTTTTCTCTCTGAATATGCAAGATACATTATAAGGAGTGAAATATCTGAAACTAGAATTCTAGACCGGAAAACCGAGAAAAAGGCAGAAAAATCACCAGTCTCAGAATGACCTAAAAATTCACGAAGAATATTTATGAATAATTTCAGGAGCAAAAATATACCGGAGGGGGCTGCCAGCAGGGCACAAGCCAACAGGTCGTGCCCCTCTAGTGGTGCGGCCAGATGGCTTGTGGGTCCCTTGTTGGTCCTTCGATGCCCCTCTTCTCCTATATGGTGTGTTTTACCCTGGAAAAATCATAAGCATCCTTCCGGGACGAAGAGCCGCCGTCTCGAGGCAAAAACCTAGGCGGAGGCCCTTTTGCACTTCGACAGTCAGATTCTGTCGGGGAAATCCCTCTTTGGGAGGGTCAGATCAAAGCCATTGCCATCACCAATGCTTACTCCTTCGTGGGAGGACCAAACTTCATCAACATCTTCACCAGCACCATCTCATCGTCAACTCTTCTTCATATCTTGTATTCAATCGTTGTCCCAAAACCTTAGATTGGTACCTATGGGTTACTAGTTGTGCTGATTACATCTCGTAGTTGATGCTTGTTGGATTACTCGGTGGAAGAGATTATGTTCATATCCTCAATTAGCATTATTACACATCTGATATTAAGAATGTAGATGATGTGTGAGTAGTTACTATTGTTCCTAAGGACATGGGAGAAGTGTTATTATAAGTAATCTTGTGAAGTTGGTATGCGTTTGATATTTTGATGATATGTATATTGTTACTTCTCTTAGTGGTGTCATGTGAATGTCGACTACATGACACTTCACCATGTTATGGGCCTAAGGGAAGTCATTGTGGAGTAACAAGTAGATGATGGGTTGTGAGCGTGACAAAAGCTTAAACCTCAGTTTATGTGTTGCTTCATAAGGGTCTGATCTGGATCCATGTGTTTCATGCTATGGTTAGATTTATCTTAATTTTTTTCATAGTTGCAGATGCTTGCGAGAGGGGTTAATCATAAGTAGGTTGTTAGTTAAAGTAAGAACAATACCTTAGTAGCGGTCCACCCACATATCAAATTATCAAAGTAGCGAACGTGAATCAACTCAACATGATGAACATGACTAGACAGAAATTCCCATGTGTCCTCAGGGGCACTTGCTTAATATAAGAGTACTTTCAGGCCTGTCCTTTGCTACAAAAAGGATTGGGTTACATTGCTGCACCATTGTTAGTATTGTTACTTGTTACTTGTTAGGAATTATCTTGCTACAAAACTATCTACTACTCTTACTGACAGCACTTGCAAAGAATACCTTGCTAAAAACTGCTTATCATTTCCTTCTGCTCCTTGTTGGGTTCGACACTCTTACTTATTGAAAGGACAACGATTGATCCCCTATACTTGTAGGTCAGCAGGGTTGTGTCCCCATTTAATTTAATCAAGCCCTCCCCTTCAAGCCTTAGAACGTAGTCGTCCATCCATTCAAAATGTGTGCACTTGTTCACGATCTGAAATGAAATCATGCTCCCTAAATCCTAGACCCAATGAAAAAGAATTAAAAGCAAAGAGAAAAAGAAAAGAGAGAAAAAAACATGAGATCTAACCTACCCCTCTGGCTTGCTCTCGCATTTCATGAACTCTCACCCAAAGTTGTCGTTCTTGTTCTCTTTTGAAGTCAACCGTTTCAGTGGCGCTGTGTGTGGCCAGTATGGACATGGACTCATGGGTAGTGGACCACACTGGGTCCATGCGGGGCAGGAGGTTGAGGTCGAGCTTGACATAACTTGTTACGTGGGGAGAGGAAGTAGACGAGCGGCTCATGTCGTTGCCGCAGAAGAAGAAGCAGAGGAAAGGGGAGGCATTGCCACAATGCTGGGCGATTAGAACCAACCTCTCCCCATCTCGCGGATCGTCCAACGACCCAACGATGCGGACCAGAACATGCGATCCAACAGCACAGCCTGCCCTCGAAATTCCTTATAGAAGACCATATTTGAGGGTTGTTGAGGGAGTCCTGGACTAAGGGGTCCTCGGGCCGCTGGCCTATCTCCCAATAGGCCGGCTTGGTGGGCCACCTTCTCACTATCGCAGGAGGAGCCAGATACATCGAGACCCTGTGTTCTAGAAGGAAGTCCCGAAGGCGCGTCATGCACACCAAGTCAAGATGAGGAAATCGATATCTCCATCCCCGGTAGGAGACCTGTCATGTGTAAACCCTAGGTACCCCTTCGTGTCTATAGAAACTGGGAGGTTTTTAGATATTAGGGCAGAGAAACACATCTAGGGTTTTTAGCTATCGAATCTCGAGGAAGATCAACTTTGTAACCTTCATACCATCAATATAACCGAGTAGGACGTAGGGTTTTACCTCCATAGGAGGGCCCGAACTTGGGTAACATCGTCTCCTTTGTTCCTTGTTACCATCGATCCTGGTCTCATAGGTCAGAATCCCCTACCCGAGATCCGTCGGTTTTGAGACCGACATTGGTGCTTTTATTGAGAGTTCCACTATGATTGACAAAGGAATAGATGGTTCGCATTGTCATCAATGAAGAATTCCGTAACAGGGACTCCTTTGTCACTGGACAGATCTTTGCTTTTTGTAGCATTGTGCTGCACACTGACGCGACAGGCCATCTTGGCCGGGTCGGGAGTTTCGCCCCTGATCAAGAGGTCAGATTTGGGAACCTAGAGTTCTCCATAGACTCTCGGGGAAATCTTTCGGTCACCGGGCTTGCAATCTCATCTGATGCGCCCGAGGACTCCGAGGCCTTAACCTCGGACTTCGGTTTTGATCCCACCCCTGGGACCAACCCCAGCGATGATTTAGCTTTTAGTCCGGATCCGGCCATATCATAGGATGGCCGAGGACAAGCTCTTGCCGAACACACTTCTTGTGCGGAAGCATCGGAGGTTAACTCCGAAAGCTCTAAGTAGAGTGACCCGATCGAGCTCTCGGCACTCAATGAGGCTATAGATCGGATCTTATCGATGAAAATTACTGACGACCCAACCTCGATGCACATTCAAATCGGCCTTGAGGTAGGTCAAGAGGAATTTTTTGCCCCACCCACCACCCACTTCATAGCCACTTTCGAAGACCTAACCCATATGTTGGATTACGCCTCTGAGGAGGCAGAAGACATGGATGAGGAGGATTGCGCTCCCACCCCCGTCAACACCGGGCGATGGATTGCCACCTCCACCTATGACGTCTACATGGTGGATACTCC
Source organism: Hordeum marinum (assembly GCA_022496015.1). NCBI lineage: Eukaryota > Viridiplantae > Streptophyta > Magnoliopsida > Poales > Poaceae > Hordeum > Hordeum marinum. Next base: position 447,726,578 of record CM039678.1, on the reverse strand, counting down.
AGCCGATAATAGTGAGCACACACCCGCAAACAATCATGATAAATCGGATGAAGCACCATCAAGGCGCCGGAAGCCGTGCAAAATATCGAAGACAAAAAAGGGAAGGGAAGCTATTGCTGGCACAGGGGAAGCGATACCCCGGAAAGCCTCGTGCGATCTCGATATCCCCGAGCAGCCGCCAGAGGACCAGCGTAACCCCGAGGATCCAAACAATTTTGAGGATGACAAATACTGTTGGAAATGTGCCCTAGAGGCAATAATAAATTAGTTATTATCATATTTTCTTGTTCATGATAATCGTTTATTATCCATGCTATAATTGTATTGATCGGAGACTTAAATGCATGTGTGGATACATAGACAAAACCATGTCCCTAGTATGCCTCTAGTAGACTAGCTCATTGATCAAAAGATGGTTAAGGTTTCCTAGCCATGGACATGAGATGTCATTTGATAACGGGATCACATCATTAGGAGAATGATGTGGTGGACAAGACCCAAACTACAAACATAGCATATGATCGTCTCAGTTTATTGCTACTGTTTTCTGCATGTCAAGTATATGTTCCTTTGACCATGAGATCATGCCTGGGTGACTATAAAGGTACTCTATAGGTATCTTCGAGGGTGTCTGTTGAGTTGGCATGGATCGAGACTGGGATTTGTTACTCCGTGTGACGGAGAGGTATCTCAGGGCCCACTCGGTAATACAACATCACAATGAGCCTTGCAAGCAATGTGACTAATTTTTAGTTGCGGGATCTTGTATTACGGAACGAGTAAAGAGACTTGCCAGTAACGAGGTTGAACTAGGTATGGAGATACCGACGATCGAATCTCGGGCAACTAACATACCGAAGAACAAAGGGAACATCGTACGGGATTAACTGAATCCTTGACATAGAGGTTCGACCGATAAAGATCTTCGTAGAATATGTAGGAACCAATGTGGACGTCCAGGTCCCGCCATTGGTTATTGACCGTAGAGGTGTCTCGGTCATGTCTACATAGTTCTCGAACCCGCAGGGTCTGCACACTTAAGGTTCGGTGACGTTTCGGTAGTGTAGAGTTATGTATGGTGGTGACCGAAGTTTGTTAGGAGCCCCGGATGAGATCCCGGATGTCACGAGGAGCTCCGGAATGGTCCAGAGGTAAAGATTCATATATAGGAAGTCCCAGTTTGGTTTCCGGAAATGTTTCGGGCTCATCGGTAGTGTACCGGGAGTGCCGGTAGTGTACCGGGAGGCCTCCGGGAGGGGTATTTCGACCCCAAGAGGTTGATTGGCTGTGGGAGAATAATAACCAGCCCTTAGTTGGCTGGAAAAACAGCCACAAAGGCCCATGGCGCAGGAGAGAAAGTCCTAAAGCAAAAAGTGGAAAATCAGCCAATAGGAGGCAATCCTACTCCAACTAGGATTGGAGGTGAAGTAGGATTGCTTCCCACCTCCTATTTCGGCCGACCCAAAGGCCTTGGCTGCCTCTCCTCTCCTCTCCTCCTATATATACTAGTGGATTGGGTGGTTTTTGGACAGAATTTCCGGCCACGTGCTACCCGTTACACCGGTGCACAGTTTCTCCTCTAGATCGGTTTTCCGCAGCGCTTAGGCGAAGCCCTGCCGGAATCACTCCACCACCATCACCGGAGCACCGTCACGCTGCTGGTGAACTCTCTCTCCTCTCCACCTCCTCTCGCTGGATCGAGACGGTGGAGATCGTCATCAAGCTGCACGTGTGCTGAACGCGGAGGTGTTGTCCGTTCGGCGCTAGATCGGAAGGACCGTGATCGAGATCGCAAGACGGTTCGTGATGAGATCGCGGAACGGATCATGATGAGTTCGTGGGACAGATCGTGATCAAGATCGTGAGACGGATCGTGATGAGATCGCGGGATGGATCATGATGAGTTCGCGGGACGGATCGTGATGAGATCGCGGGATGCTCGGCGATTTGGATCGCGAATATGTTCGACTACACCAACCGCGTTTCTTAACGCTTCCCGCTTAGCGATCTACAACAGTATGTAGATCCACTCTCCCTCTCGTAGATGCTCATCACCATGGATAGGTTTGCGTGTGCGTAGGAAAATTTTTGTTTCCCATGCGGCGTTCCCCAACAGTGGCATCATGAGGTAGGTTGATGGTTCGATGAGATTTCGAGTAGAACACAAAAGGTTTGCGGGCGTTGATGCTTAGATTGCTTCCTCCCTTGGTCGGATTTTGGTTCAGCGGGATTGTGAGATGAAGCGGCCCGGACCAACATTACTCGTACGCTTACGAGAGACCGGTTCCCTCGATCCAACTTGTTGCTTAGATGGCTTGCGGGTGACAGTTTCTCTCACTTTAGTTGGATCGGATCCGACAAAGGCGGTCCTTGAGAAGGTTGAAAAGCAATCTATGTATCACCATTGTGGTTTATGCGTAGGTGAGAATCGTTCTTGCTAGATACCCGTAGCAGCCACGTAAAACTTGCAACAACAATTAGAGGACGTCTAACTTGTTTTTGCAGGGTATGTTGTGATATGATATGGCTAATTACATGATGTGATATATGTGATGTATGAGATGATCATGTGATGTATAGATTATCACGACTTGCATGTCGATGAGTACGGCAACCGGCAGGAGCCATAGGGTTGTCTTTAATTATTGTATGACCTGCGTGTCAATCATTAAGCGCTATGTAATGCTTTACTTTATCGCTACGGTAGCAATAGTAGTAGAAGCATGCAGGGCGTGACAACCCCGATGGCGACACGTTGATGGAGATCAAGATGATGGAGATCATGGTGTCATGCCGGTGACGATGGAGATCATGCCGGTGCTTTCTAGATGGAGATCAAAAGCACAAGTTCATGGCCATATCATGTCACTTATGATTTGCATGTGATGTTAATCCTTTTTATGCACCTTGTTTTGCTTAGGACGACGGTAGCATTATAAGGTGATCCCTCACTTAATTTCAAGATAAATTGTGTTCTCCCCGAGTGTGCACCGTTGCGAAAGTTCGTCGTGTTGAGACACCACATGATGATCGGGTGTGATAGACTCTACGTTCACATACAACGGGTGCAAGCCAGATTTGCACGTGCAAAACACTCGGGTTAAACTCGACGAGCCTAGCATGTACAGACATGGCCTCGGAACACAAGAGACCTAAAGGTCGAACATGAGTCATATAGTAGATATGATCAACATGATGATGTTCACCAGTGTAGCCACCTCAACTCACATGATGATCGGACTTGAGTTGGTGAATTTGGATCATGTATCACTCGAATGATCGGAGGGATGTCAACTTGAGTGGGAGTTCTTAAGTAATATGATTAATTGAACTCATTATCATGAACATAGTCAAAGTGTCTTTGCAAATTATGTTCTAGATTACTAGCTCGCGCTGTAGCTCCCTTAAATTTATATATGTTCCTAGAGAAATAGAGTTGAAAGATGTTGGTAGCAAAATTGCGGACTGGGTCCGTGATCTGAGGATTGTCCTCATTGCTGCATAGAAGGCTTATGTCCTTAATGCACCGCTTGGTGCGCCACCCCCTCTAGCGTCGTCTATAGATGTTGTGAACATCTGACAGGCACGTTTCGATGACTACTTGATAGTTTAGTGCGTCATGCATTACGGCTTAGAATTGAGGCTCGGAAACGTTTTGAACGTCACGGAACATATGAGATGTTCTAGGAGTAGGGATTGTGATCTCAGGCTCGTGCCTGTGTTGCGAGATATGAGATCTCCAACAAGATTCTTTGCCTGTAAGATGAAGGAGAATAGCTCAATCGTTGAGCATGTACTCAGATTGTCTGGGTACTACAATCACTTGAATCAAGTGGGAGTTGATCTTCCAGATAAGATAGTGATTGATATAGTTCTCCAAGTCACTGTCACTAAAGCTACTAGAACTTAGTGATGAACTATAATACACCAGGGATAGAAGTATTGATCCCTGAGCTGTTCGCGATGTTTGACACCGCGAAGGTAGAAATCAAGAAGGAGCGTCAAGTGTTCATGGTTAATCAAACCACTAGTTCCGAGAAGGGCAAGAGAAAGGAGGGAAACTTCATGGATAGCAAGTCAGTTGCTGCTCCAGTGAAGCAACCCAAAGTTGAACTCAAACCCGAGACTAAGTGCTTCTGTTATGAGGTGAGCGGTCGCTGAAGCGGAACAACCCTAGATACTTGGTAGATAAGAAGGCTGGCAACATCGACAGAAGTATATTTTATATACGAGTTATTGATGTGTACCTTGGTAGTACTCCTAGTAGCACCTGGGTATTGGATACCGGTTCGGTTGCTAAATGTTAGTAACTCGAAATAAAAGCTACGGAACAAACGGAGAACTAGCTAAGGGTGAGGTGACGATGTGTGTTGGAAATGTTTCCAAGGTTGATGTGATCAACATCGCACGCTCTCTCTACCTTCAGGATTAGTGACGAACCTAAAGAAATGTTATTTGGTGTTTTGCGTTGAGCATGAACATGATTAGATCATGTTTGTTGCAATACGGTTATTCATTTAAGTCAGAAAATAATAGTTATGCTGTTTACATGAATAATACCTTCAATGGTCATGCACCCAGTGAGAATGGTTTGTTGAAATCTTGATCGTAGTAATACACTTGTTCATAACATTGATGTCAAAAGATATAAAGTTAAATAATGATAGTACCACATACTTGTGGCACTGCCGCAAAATGTCATATTGGTATAAAGCGCATGGAGAAACTCCATGGTGATGGATATTTGGACTCATTCGATTTCGAATCGGTTGAGACATGCGAACCATGCCTCTTGGGCAAGATGACCAAAGGACCCCGTTGGATGGAGCGGGCAAGTGATTCGTTGGAAATGATACATGTTGATGTATGCAATCTAGTGAGTTTTGTAGCGTGCAGTGGATATCGTTATTTTCTTACCTTCACTGATGATTTGAGTAAATATAGTGTATATTTACTTAATGAAACACAAGTCTGAATCGTTTGAAAGGTTCAAGCAAATTCAGAGTGAAGTTTAAGATCATCGTGACAAGAAGATAAAAATAACTGCGATATGATCGTGGAGGTGAATATCTGAGTTACGAGTTTGGCATACAACTTAGACAATGTGAAATTTGTTTCACAACTAACGCCACCTGGAACACCATAGTGTGATGGTGTGTCCGAACATCATAGTCATGCTCTATTGATATGGTGCATACAATGATGTCTCTTATCGTTTTACTACTGTAATTTTTGGGGTTATGCATTAGAGACAACTACATTCACTTTAAATAGGGCATCATCTAAATCCGTTGAGATGACACCGTGTGAATTATGGTTTGATAGAAACCTAAGCTGTCATTTCTTAATATTTGGGGCTGTGACACTTGTGTGGAAAATGTTTTCACCTAATGAGGTCGAACCCAAGGCGGAAAAATGCATCTTCATAGAATACCCTAAGATCAGTTGGGTGAACCTTCAATCTCAGATCCTAGTGCAAAGTGTTTGTTGTTTAAACGGATCCTTTCTCGAGGAAATGTTTCTTGCAAAAGAATTGAGTGGGAGGAAGATAGAACTTGATGAGGTTGTTAAACCTTTGTTCAACCAGAGAGTAGCGCAGCGCAGAAAGATGTTTCTGTGAAGCCTACGTTAGTTGAAGAGGAAGTTAATGATGATGATCATGAAGCTTCAGGATCAAGTTACTATCGAACTTCGTAGGTCGACAAGGATGTGTACTGCTCCTAAGTGGTATGACAACTCTGTCTTGGTGATCATGTTGTTGGACAACGATGAACCTACGAGCTATGGAGAAGCGATGATGGGCCCGGATTCCGACAAATGGTTGGAGGCCATGAAATCCGAGATAGGATCCATGTATGGAAACCAAGTGTAGACTTTGGTAGACTTGCTCGTTGGACGGCAGGTCATTGAGTACAAATGGATCTTTAAAATGAAGACAGACACTGATGGTGAATGTCACTATTTGTAAAGCTCGACTTGTTGCAAAGATGTTTGTGACAAGTTCAAGGAGTTGACTATGATGAGACTTTCTCACTCGTAGTGGTGCTAAAGTCTGTTGGAATTATGTTAGCAGTTGCTGTGTTTTCAATTATGAAATCTGGCAGATGGATGTCAAAACATCGTTTCCTTAACTGTTTAATTGAGGAAAGGTTGTATGTGATACAACTGGATGGTTTTGTTAGTCCTAAGGATGCTAAAAGGTGTGCAAGCTTTAGTGATCCTTCTATGGACTGAAGCAAGCATCTCGGAGTTGGAATATATGCTTTGATGAGGTGATCAAAGTTTTAATGTTTATACAAGGTTTACGAGAAACTTGTATTTACAATAAAGTGAGTGGGAGCACTATAGAATTTCTGATAAGTATATGTGGATGACATATTGTTGATCGGAAATAATGTAGGATTTCTGGGAAGCATAAATGGTTGTTTGAAAAGTGATTTTTCAAAGGAAGACCTGGATAAAGCTACCTAATTGTTGAGCATCAAGATCTATAGAGATAGATCAAGATACCTGATGAGACTTTCAATGAGCACGTACCTTGACAAGATTTTGAAAGAGTTCAAAATGGATCAGTCAGAGAAAGAGTTCTCGCCTGATTTGTAAGGTATAAAATTGAGTATGACTCAATGCCTAGTGACTGCACAAGATAGAAAAAGGATGAGTGTCATCACCTATGCTTCAGCCATAGGCTCTATCATGTATGCAATGCTGTGCACAAGACCCGATGTTAGCCTTGCCATAAGTATGGCTGGAAGGTTTCAAAGTGATCCTGGAATGGAGCACTGGACAGCGGTCAAGATTGTCCTTAGTAACTAAAAGACTAAGGAGATGTTTCTCGATTATGGAGGTGATAAAGAGTTCGCCGTAAAGAGTTACGTCGATGCAAGCTTTAACACCAATCAGGATGACTCGTAGTAGCAATCTGGATACGTATAGTGGAGCAGCCATTTGGAATAGTACCAAGTGGAGTGTGGTAGCAGTGTTTTCGGTCTGACATAGAAATTTGCAAAGTACACACGGATCTGAATATCGCGGACCCGTTGACTATAAGACCTCTCTCACATGCAAAGCATTATCGAGCCCCAGAACTCATTGGGTGTTAGATTCATAACAATGCGAATCACATGGTGATGTGAACTAGATTATTGACTCTAGTGCAAGTGGGAGACTGTTGGAAATATGCCCTAGAGGCAATAATAAATTAGTTATTATCATATTTCCTTGTTCATGATAATCTTTTATTATCCATGCTATAATTGTATTGATCGGAGACTTAAATGCATGTGTGGATACATAGACAAAACCATGTCCCTAGTATGCCTCTAGTAGACTAGCTCGTTGATCAAAAGATGGTTAAGGTTTCCTAGCCATGGACATGAGATGTCATTTGATAACGGGATCACAACATTAGGAGAATGATGTGGTGGACAAGACCCAAACTACAAACATAGCATATGATCGTGTCAGTTTATTGCTATTGTTTTCTGCATGTCAAGTATATGTTCCTATGACCATGAGATCATGCAACTCATGGATATCGGAGGAGTGCCTTGTGTGTATCAAACGTCGCAACGTAACTGGGTGACTATAAAGGTACTCAACAGGTATCTTCGAGGGTGTCTGTTGAGTTGGCATGGATCGAGACTGGGATTTGTTACTCCGTGTGACGGAGAGGTATCTCAGGGCCCACTCGGTAATACAACATCACAATGAGCCTTGCAAGCAATGTGACTAATTGTTAGTTGCGGGATCTTGTATTATGGAACGAGTAAAGAGACTTGCCAGTAACGAGGTTGAACTAGGTATGAAGATACCGACGATCGAATCTCGGGCAAGTAACATACCGAAGAACAAAGGGAACATCGTACGGGATTAACTGAATCCTTGACATAGAGGTTCGACCGATAAAGATCTTCGTAGAATATGTAGGAACCAATGTGGACGTCCAGGTCCCGCCATTGGTTATTGACCGTAGAGGTGTCTCGGTCATGTCTACATAGTTCTCGAACCCGCAGGGTCTGCACACTTAAGGTTCGGTGACGTTTCGGTAGTGTAGAGTTATGTATGGTGGTGACCGAAGTTTGTTCGGAGTCCCGGATGAGATCCCGGACGTCACGAGGAGCTCCGGAATGGTCTGGAGGTAAAGATTCATATATAGGAAGTCCCAGTTTGGTTTCCGGAAATGTTTCGGGCTCATCGGTAGTGTACCGGGAGTGCCGGTAGTGTACCGGGAGTGCCGGTAGTGTACCGGGAGGCCTCCGGGAGGGTTATTTCGACCCCAAGAGGTCCATGGGCTGTGGGAGAATAATAACCAGCCCTTAGTGGGCTGGAAAAACAGCCACAAAGGCCCATGGCGCAGGAGAGAAAGTCCTAAAGCAAAAAGTGGAAAATCAACCAATAGGAGGCAATCCTACTCCAACTAGGATTGGAGGTGAAGTAGGATTGCTTCCCACCTCCTATTTCGGCCGACCCAAAGGCCTTGGCTGCCTCTCCTCTCCTCTCCTCCTATATATACTAGTGGATTGGGTGGTTTTTGGACAGAATTTCCGTCCACGTGCTACCCGTTACACCGGTGCACAGTTTCTCCTCTAGATCGGTTTTCCGCAGCGCTTAGGCGAAGCCCTGCCGGAATCACTCCACCACCACCACCGGAGCGCCGTCACGCTGCCGGTGAAATCTCTCTCCTCTCCACCTCCTTTCTCTGGATCGAGACGGTGGACATCGTCATCAAGCTGCACGTGTGCTGAACGCGGAGGTGTTGTCCGTTCGGCGCTAGATCGGAAGGACCGTGATCGAGATCGCGAGACGGTTCGTGATGAGATCGCGGAACGGATCGTGATGAGTTCGCGGGACAGATTGTGATCAAGATCGTGAGACGGATCGTGATGAGATCGCGGGATGGATCATGATGAGTTTGCGGGACGGATCGTGATGAGATCGCGGGACGCTCGGCGATTTGGATCGCGAAGATGTTCGACTACACCAACCGCATTTCTTAATGCTTCCCGCTTAGCGATCTACAAGGGTATGTAGATTCACTCTCCCTCTCGTAGATGCTCATCACCATGGATAGGTTTGCGTGTGCATAGGAAATTTTTTGTTTCCCATGCGGCATTCCCCAACAAATACATCCCCCCTGTAGAGGAGGAGGATATCCCGGAAGCCGAAGACTTCACCGTCGCCGAAAACCTTGAGGATGAGGAATGATTTAGGCAACAACTTATAAACACTTCTCGAAGCATGAAGGCAAAAGAATAACATCTTAAGCCCAAAAAGGATAACCTCAACGATAGATGGACGAAATTCCTATCAATCGAGGAAGGGTACAGTACCGGTCTATTGGACCAACCCAAGAGATACCCACGCCGAGGGCTACTGCCGCAATTTGACAATGAGATGGCTAATACACCGTCTCCCATGCACACTCCATACGACTAGACGGACCTCCCTCCCCGAGGACGAGATAGGACGGCTGGCAACACCGGTAATAGGCCGGTGAGACCGCATAGAAGGGAAAGAGAGCCAATAGAGCCCGAGGACAGGTACGACCTGTGACACGACCTGGATTACAGAACAGGACACACAAGATCCATCTAGGGATTCAAAGGGTACTTACAATAGAGGTCGGGAGCGAAACCAGGCCAGAACAGACACTGACTACCGGTGTGTCAGAGCCTTGGTTAGAGGCAATGCCCACCCACTGTGCTTCACCGACGAGGTGATGCAACATCAGTTCCCGGAAGGATTTAAACCGATGAACATAGAGCAATATGATGGGACAACTGACCCAACAGTATGGATCGAGGATTCTATCCTCCACATTCACATTTCACGAGGAGACGATCTCCACACCATCAAGTACCTACCCCTAAAACTGAAGGGGCCAGCTCGGCACTGGTTAAATAGCCTCCCCAAAAATTCTATCGGGAGCTTGAAGGATCTAGAAGATGCATTCTGATCTAACTTCCAGGGCACCTATGTACGGCCGCCGGACTCCTCTGACCTAAGCAACGTCATCCAGAAGGCAGGAAAGACTGCTTGACAATTATGGAATCGGTTCTTAACCAAGAAAAACTAGATCGTTGATTGCCCAGATGCCAAGGGAATAGCCTCTTCTTAGCAGAATATTCGGGATGATTGGTTGGCTCGCCAGCTCGGTCAGGACAAGGCCAGGACCATGTGTATGCTTACATCACTCATGACCCGCATTTGTGCGGGCGAGGATAACTGGCTAGCTAGACGGAGCTACAATCCCGAAGACCCTGGAACCTCCGAAGTTCAGGAAAGAAACGAGAAACAAAGATGCAACAAAAATAAGTGCCGGCACAACAATAGTGATGCCGATGCCACGTCCGTCAATGCTGGTTTCTGCAACCCTCGATCCGGGTAGCGAAAGAAGCCTCCTAAAGTCAATCGTGACAAACCTACCCAGTTGGACAAAATCATGGAGAGGCCTTGCAAGATCCATGGCACTCAAGACAAGTCTGTCACCCACACCAACCCTAACTATTGGGTGTTCAAACAAGCAGGTAAACTCGCTATGGAGGAGCAAGGCAAGGGCCCACGTAGCAAGGACTATGATGAGCCCCGCGGTTCGATCAATGGTGAAAAAAGCAGTTCCCTAGAGAGGTAAAGATTGTGAATATGATATATGCCACTCACATACCCCAAAAGGAGAGGAAGCGTGCCCTTCGAGAGATCTACGCCATAGAGCCTGTAGACCCAAAGTATAACCCATGGTCGACTTACCCGATCACCCTGGAGCGACGAGACCACCCGTCCAGTATCCGTCATGGGGGTTCAGCTGGCCTCGTTCTATACCCCGTTATCGATGGGTATCACCTCACTAAATTCCTAATGGACGAAGGAAGTAGCTGTTCGAAATATGACCTAGAGGTAATAATAAAATGGTTATTATTGTATTTCCTTGTTCATGATAATTGTCTATTGATTCATGCTATAATTGTGTTAACCAGAAACCGTAATGCATGTGTGAATACATAGACCACAACATGTCCCTAGTGAGCCTCTAGTTGGCTAGCTCGTTGATCAATAGATGTTCACGGTTTCATGACCATGGACATTGGATGTCGTTGATAACGGGATCACATCATTGAGAGAATGATGTGATGGAGAAGACCTAATCCTAAGCATAGCACAAGACCGTGTAGTTCGTTTTGCTAAAGCTTTTCAATGTAAAGTATCATTTCCTTAGACCATGAGATTGTGCAACTACCGGATACCGTAGGAATGCTTTGGGTGTGCCAAACTTCACAATGTAACTGGGTGGCTATAAAGGTGCACTACGGGTATCTTCGAAAGTGTCTGTTGGGTTGGCACGAATCGAGACTGGGATTTGTCACTCCGTGTGACGGAGAGGTATCTCTGGGCCCACTCGGTAAGACATCATCATAATGAGCTCAATGTGACTAAGAAGTTAGTCGCGGGATGATGTATTATGGAACGAGTAAAGAGACTTGCCGATAACGAGATTGAACAAGGTATAGAGATACCGACGATCGAATCTCGGGCAAGTATCATACCGATAGACAAAGGGAATTGTATACGGGATTGATTGAATCCCCGACATTGTGGTTCATCCGATGAAATCATCATGGAGTATGTGGGAGCCAACATGGGTATCCAGATCCCGCTGTTGGTTATTGACCAGAGAAGAGTCTCGGTCATGTCTACGTGTCTCCCGAACCCGTAGCGTCTTCACACTTAAGGTTCGATGACGCTAGGGTTATAGGGAAATGGTATAAGTGATTAGCGAAAGTTGTTCAGAGTCCCGGATGATATCTCGGACATCACGAGGAGCTCCGGAATGGTCCAGAGGTAAAGATTGATATATAGGAAGTCACCGGAAAGTTTTCGGGCTCATCGGTAGTGTATCGGGAGTGCCGGGAGGGTGCCGGAGGACCCCCGGGAGGGGTGTCACGACCAAAGGACTTCGTGGGCCCTTAGAGGAGGTGTGCCAGGCCTTAGTGGTCTGTCCAAGACCTTCTAGAAAGGCCCATGCGGCTGGGATCAAGAGATAAAGGGGAAAACGATTTAAAAGGAGGAGATCCACCTCCCTTGTGGGAGGTGGACTCCTCCCCACCTTCGGCCGAAGCTCTCCTCCTTGGAGGAGCGGCCAAGGCAGGCCTCCCTCTCCCTCCTCCTATATATATGCAAGGGTTTGGGCTGATTTGGGACATGACTTCTTTCTCTCTGGGTGCAGCCCTACCCTTCCTCTTCCTCGTTCTTCGTAGCGCTTGGCGAAGCCCTGCCGGAGTTCACGTAGCTCCACCGTCACCACGCCATCGTGCTGCCGGAGCTCTCCCTCAACCTCTCCTTCCTCCTTGATGGATCAAAGAATAGGAGACGTCACCGGGCTGCACGTGTGTTGAACGCGGAGGCGCCGTTGTTTGGCGCTAAGATCGGAATCCACCGCGATCTGAATCGATGCAAGTATGACTCCACCAACTGCGTTCTTGTAACGCTTCCGCTTAGCGATCTTCAAAGGTATGAATATGAAATCTCTCCCCACTCATTGATGGTTTCTCCATGGATAGATCTTGGTGATCGTTGGAATTTTTTTGATTTACTACTAAGTCTCCCAATAGTGGCATCATGAGCTAGGTCTATCCGTAGAATCTATGCACGAGTAGAACACAAGTTGTTGTGGGCGTCGATTTTGTTAATTTGCTTAGCACTACTAGTCTTATCTTGATTCGGCGGTATTGTGGGATGAAGCGGCCCGGACTGACTTGTAACATCCCAAAATTCCATTATGGAATGTTATGAAATATAGTCATGCATCATCATCATCATTGCTTGAATACATGTAATAGTTGAAATGCCCTTTCTGAAATTCTGAAAGCCCTTTCTACTTTCAATGTGCTTCTTTCACCTAATTGAAATTCTTGGTAAAAAGTTCAAATAAGAGAGGAGGAACATGACACTCCACACCAGGACCTAATTGGTGATTTATTTGAACAATAAAAACCAGGGGTTGTTTTGAAAATATTTGCAAAAAGGATTTCAAAACAATTAGGCAATTTCTGAAAATATTATTTTTTCAAAGTATTCAAATGACAGAATAAAAATGTTCAATAAATGTCTTTTATTATTGTGTTAATTTTAATATATAATACTCCTATATTTGGAAACATATTGAATGCTTTTAAAGAGGTTTTACTGCTTTGAATATTAAAAAGAGTAACGAATTTGTATTTAAACGGGCCGGCCCACGGGTAGTTACTCGCGAATTCATTACGAGCCGGCCGACCGACGCGCAACCCCCGCTCTCTCTCTCTAGCTGACAACGGGCCCCACCCCGACCGCCTGATGACCACGCGCAGTCATCACTAACCTCGCGCGCGCGCCGCCGTCGCCGGGAATCCCGTCGCCGGATCTCTCTCTCCTCTCTTCCCCGACCCCACCCGCGGCCCTATATAAGTAGCGGCCACCCCCGCACCCCATTCCCCGCCCCCGAGCCCCCTCTCTACTCGCCTGAGACGCCGCAAACCCCTCGCCGAAGCCCTGCCCCGACCGAAACTCCCCACCACCGTGCCCGTCGCCTTGGACCTCCCCTCGCCTCTCCGACGACGCCATTCATCGCCGGACGTCCGCCGCCATCACCTGAGCCCTTACGTCGCCTCCCTCGACCACCGAAGAGCCGCCCCGACGTCTTCGCCGCTTCGGACTCGCCGGAGATCCCTCGCCGGCGACCACTTACTCGGTGAGCCCCCCCCCATCCATCCGATCCGAATCCTATGGCTAGGATTAGAACGGGTTAAGTCCCGAACGGGTATCCTCTTTTGATCGGTCGACCGCCCGTAGCACCCACACGCACGTGCTAGCCAGCCACTCACAACTCGCCACGTAGCCCCTGGCCGACCGATAGTTTGGTTTTTTTTCGGTTTTGTTTTTCAGAAACAGAATGTTTTAGAAATTTGTTTTGCTTATATCTTTTTATCTGTTTAATGTTTTTAGTTAATTCTTTTCGCAAGAGCTCACTTATCTCATGTAGTTTCACCCTGAAGTTTTAGATTTTAAATTTTAACTCTAAAATTTGAATTGAATCAAATTTGCTCAAATCACTCAAATCTGAATAACTAGAGTTTAAAAATAGATTTTGATATGAATCTTTTTGCTACTACTTGGTATTAGTTAGGACTATCATCTTGCTTAGTTTGAGGATTTTTAGGATGAATTTGTTTAGTGTTCTAGCTATCAACAGTTTCTGCCTAGTAGTTAGTATAGTTTAGTTAATTTAGTTTTTAGTTAGTTTAAATCAGATTTAGTTATAGTTGTTTTAGTAGGTTCTGTTGCTTATACATTAGGTGTTCTACTTTCTGTTAATAAAAATATTTATTTGCTTAGTTTTATACTTAATATCACAGGAATCTCAATTCATTTTGAACTAGGTATAATTTGTTATAAAACAAACTAGTTTAGTAATAGATTCTTTTTAACAGAGTTTAAATAATTAAATTCTGTTTTCTAAGACAAGTTATTAGTAAATTCTTTTCTGTTAGGAAAATGTTTTACTAATAAAAATATAGTTTAGCTCACTATATGTTTAGTAAACTCTAGCCACTTCATGTAGTAGTGTTGAACCAAACTTTTAAAACTTTACTAAAGTTTTCTCAACAAAACTTTAATGAATTTAATTCTGTTATTAATAAAATATTTTATTGTTTTCTTGCTGTCAACTATTGTTTTGTTATTACAAAATAGTTTTGTTATGTTAGTAGTGATTTACCCATCACCTTTTTGAAAACAAAACTTTGTGTGTTTTTCTTGCTTGTGAGTTGTGTATTGTTTTGTCTGGATTGTTTACTAGTTCATTACTGAGTTTGTGAGTTACTTTATTTTGTTGTATGCTTATTGAGTGCTCTTGTTTTCTTCGTTAGATTATCCGGAGTGCGAGGCTTGTTACCTAGAGTTACTCACGTACGAAGATCATCAATCAGGCAAGTCACTTTGATCATCTTTACCCAAGGTTTTATTGCACTAGTTCTACCATCCCCCCAATTGCATGCAAAGTAGGTAATTGGAAACTTGGTTACTGTTGTAGTATCATGTTGTAGGTACCCCCTCAACCCTTGACACATTGGCCCCGGGAAAGGTTGTTTTACATTTTGCTATGCTACTAGTAGATGGGGTTGGTTGTGTGATTCATGAGAGTTGTGAGATTAATTACAAGACCTACATAATGATCAAGACTTCAAGACTCCGAGTTTTCAACTTACCTCTAGGTGGATGATGGTTGAACGGCACCCTGGAGAAACCAGTGGATTTGCCTAGGTGTTGCTGGAGATGGCCAGTATTCACGCGGAAAGGTCCACCCAGGCACAAAGAGATGGATGGATGCTTCAAGACCCAAGGCTTACCTGCACAGCCACAAGTCATTATGGGCTCTGGCTTGGTTGGATATCGTGGTGACCCAGGACAGGCGGTGCTACGAGATGTAGAAGAACGGTAGGAAAGGATGGGCACCGACAGAGTCGTAGGGAAACCCTT
The DNA here is from genome assembly GCA_022496015.1 of Hordeum marinum. Taxonomy (NCBI): domain Eukaryota; kingdom Viridiplantae; phylum Streptophyta; class Magnoliopsida; order Poales; family Poaceae; genus Hordeum; species Hordeum marinum. The sequence continues at coordinate 447,711,065 of CM039678.1, read as the reverse complement.
TGGAAGACCATGTTTTGGTCATCCGTTTCTCAAACACTATAAAGTGCGAGAAATCAAACGGAGGCGACCAAATCTTGTGGGGAACGTGTGCAAAACTCTGCAGAGTACTCAAACCTAATCGCTTAGCTGTGTCCACGATCATGGACGACTTGAGCCAAAGGAACTGAAACTTCCGGAACTCTCAACACAATTAATATGATGATGTGGGTATTAATAACTTGGGTATGTGAATTGGTTGGTGGAACCATCTCCTTAATCAACCAACTTAGTAATATTTTTGCTTATCCCTCTCGTGTTGTAGGAAAATTGGCTTTACGCAAAAACTTACTACCCCACCTGCCATATATGCATGTAGACTAGAAGATTATCTTTTCACCCCTCTCTTGTGACTTTGCCGGCATATTCAATATGCTGACCTATACGGCTGCAACGTATCATGTTGCAGAGAACTGTTCCGACCAGGAGTGAGGATATGCTCTACGCTCGGTGAGATTCCCTTGGAGTCAGATGGACTCATCTACCTTCGATGCTTCCGCAAGATTTAGATATTCTCATGAGTTGGCCTTCGGCCACTTTATTGTAATCTTTATTTTAATAAAGGACTCGATATGAGATTTTGATTAATACAATGTTGTGTGATTTCCCTTTGATATATACATTGATGTACCATGTGTGTACCAGCATGATCTTGGGATGGTACAGAAACACCGGAGATTTGACCTTTCAGGTCGGGTCGCTACAGAAATGGTATCAAAGCACACGCTGACCGTAGGACGTAACCTCTAGGATTGGAAAGCCTTAGGACTTATTTCTCTTTGTCTTTAAAATTCTTATACTCTCATCTACTCGTTTCTGACTCCTCTCCGATTATTTCAAAATTTATAGATGGCCACCTTCATCCCAGTGTTGATCACGGAGTTTTGCCAGCCTGACGCAATGTTGCCCTTTGGTAAGGAGCTGATGAGGATCGTCAAGGACGTAAGGATTGCTTTGCAGAGCATCACCGGGACTCCTATCATGTCCTTCCCACAAGATGGACGCTACAGGATCGAGGTGCACATTCCAGGGAAGACCTTTGGGAATCGGAAGGAACCCATCGACTTCAAGTTTGTGCCACCCAGCTGGATACTTGGAAGAGACATGGCCATTCATCATGCCCTTGGACGTATTCAGGAGAAATACAGAGGTGGAACCATTTCACCAGGACTCAGCGTGGTTTGTCGCAGAGATGCCAATGGAAACATCATAACCCCTCCCACTGCAGACACCACCATTTCCTATATCCAGACCTTGGAGACTCACATTAGGACTCTGCAGCTTCGAGTTCGTGCTGATACGGAGACAATCAAGAATCTGATGAACCGTGAGATTGACCTCGAAGCCGACTTATGGGAAGCCGAGTACGAGCATGAGTATGAGGTGAAGGATTTCTTAGAGAGGATCGACAAGCTGAACACTCGCATCGCCACTTTGGAGGAACAGATGGACATGGGTGAAAATCTTCATCTTGAGGGAGACTTGGCTCCTTTCATCAGCGACGATGATGACTATGAGGAGAGCACCACTGGAGGAGGCTCAGTCATCATGTACTTCTGAGGAAAACTATAGTCATGCCCCCATGTATCTTTTATTTTCAACGTTAAAAGCATAGGTCGATGTTTAGTTTGATGGAGATTTGTATCTCGATGTTTGACCTTGATTGAATAAATGACTGAGTGTTTGGTGTGATATGTTTGTTGCATTGCATATGGGTAGTGAATTTCCTCTTTTAGGCCCTTGTTCTATTCTAATTCTCACCCCTCTGAAAAAACAGCAAGATGCCTCCACAACGTGAGTCCGACTTCACCTTCCCGCCGGAACTCACGCAACTTCTTCAACAGCAGAATGCACTGATGCAGCTATTGATCCAGAATCAGACCAACAACCAGGACAACAACCACCACCATCCACCCCAGGCTGACAATCTCACCCGTTTTCTGAGGTTGAACGCTCCAACTTTCTCCAACAGCACTAAGCCCATTGTGGCAGATGACTGGCTCCGTAAGATGGAGAGAGAACTCGTCACCGCTGGATGTACTAATGCTGAGAAAGTGCGCTTTGCCACACATCAACTCGAAGGACCAGCAGCTTCATGGTGGGAGAACTACACCACCACATATCCTATTGCTGATGTAACTTGGGAGCAATTCAAGCAAGCTTTCCGCACCGCACATGTTTCAGCTGGAGCTATGAGTCTGAAGAAGCGCAAGTTTCGCAACTTGCGCCAGGGAAATCACTCCATGGCCCAGTACGTGGACGACTTCAGCACATTGGCTCATTATGCACCAGGAGACGTAGCCGATGATGCGGCCAAGCAAGAGAAGTTTCTGGAAGGACTCAACGATGAGTTGAGCATGCAGCTGGTAGTGGCTACCTTCAACAACTACCAAGAGCTGGTGGACAAGGCCCTCATCTTGGAGGGAAAGCAACAGCAAATTGAGAACCGCAAGAGGAAGTATACTCAGGGGAAGTTTAACTCTGGAGCTCATCAGAAGCCTCGCTACTCCTCGTACTCAGGAAATACCGGATCAGGTACCGGTAAGTTTGGAAGGCACACTCATGCTGTGCACAACCATGGAGACCACAACCATGGAGGAAATGGGAATGCCCATCCCAACCATGGCAACTTCAAGACTGACAATGGGAATGGGAACAACAACCAGCACCGTCACGCTCCTACTCAGAAGGATCTGAGCCACATCACCTCTTTCAAGTGCCAGAAGACAGGGCACTATGCTATTGAATGTCCCCAGAGCAAGCAGGGAAATGGAAACGGCAACTCCGCAGCCAAGAAGCCAAATCCGTTTCCTCGTGCCCAGGTGAACCACCTCGACGTGGAAGAAGTCTATGATCAACCCGAGACTGTGGTTGGTAAGTTTTTACTGCATTCACGTCCAGTTACAGTACTTTTTGATTCCGGAGCAATTCATTCATTCATATCAAGGGTAGTTGTGGATAAATATGGTTTGCCCACCAAAACCCTTAGTCAGCCCATTAAGGTCAGTTCCCCAGGAGGTATGATGATGGCAGGGATAGGATGCCATGCCCTGAAACTTCACATAGGAAACCATGTTTTTCCCACTGACCTCATCGTCTTAGAATCCTAGGGATTGGATGTAATCCTAGGCATGGATTGGATGACCAAGTATGAAGGAAATCTTGATTGCCATAGCAAGTCTGTTTCACTCACCACCCCGGAGAACAAGAGGATTAAGTATGTATCCCGACGCACACGTATGAGTGCTCGGTTAAGTTCCCTCACAAGAGTTGTTCAGGAGGAAGTACCTGTGGTAAAAGACTTTCCGGATGTATTTCCGGAAGAATTACCAGGCATGCCACCAGATAGGGAGATTGAGTTCCTAATAGAGCTACAACCAGGGACAACCCCAATTTCCAAGAGACCCTATCGTATGCCCGCAAATGATCTGTTGGAAATCAAGAAGCAGATCAACGAGTTATTGGACAAGGGCTATATTCGCCCAAGTTCTTCACCTTGGGGAGCCCCAGTACTTTTAGTGGAGAAGAAGGATAAAACCTTGAGGATGGTAGTCGATTATCGTGCCTTGAACGAGGTGACTATCAAGAACAAGTATCCTCTGCCGATGATTAATGACTTGTTTGATCAGCTAGTAGGCGCCAAAGTATTCTCCAAGATCGATCTTCGATCAGGGTATCACCAACTGAAGATTCGTGAACAGGATATACCCAAAACAGCTTTAACCACAAGGTATGGCTTGTATGAGTATACTGTCATGTCCTTTGGTTTGACTAATGCTCCTGCCTACTTCATGAATTTGATGAACAAAGTGTTTATGGAATATTTGGACAAGTTTGTTGTGGTGTTCATCGATGACATTTTGATATTCTCCAAGAACGAGGAAGAACACAAGGAACATTTGCTTTTAGTTCTGGAGAAGCTGAGAGAGCATCAGTTATATTCCAAGATCAGCAAATGTGAATTTTGGCTGACGGAAGTTGGATTCCTTGGACATGTTATTTCCGGAGATGGAATAGCAATGGACCCCGCTAAGGTTGAAGCCATCACCGAGTGGAAGTAACCCACCTTAGTTAAGGAGATCCGCAGTTTCCTCGGACTAGCCAGATATTACCGGAGATTCATTGAGAATTTCTCAAAGATTGCCAAGCCCATGACGGAGTTGTTGAAGAAAGAGTCTAAGTATATTTGGACTGAGGAATGTGAAGCCAGTTTCTAGGAGTTGAAGAAACGTTTGGTCACAGCCCCAGTGTTGATTTTGCCCAATATTCGGAAGGATTTCCAGGTTTATTGTGATGCTTCACGTCAAGGACTTGGAGGAGTACTCATGCAAGATGGAAAGGTTGTAGCTTATGCATCCAGACAACTATGACCTCATGAGTTGAATTATGCCACCCATGATTTCGAACTAGCAACCGTAGTGCACGCACTCAAGACCTGGAGACATTTCCTTATCGGAAATAGTTATGATGTTTACACTGATCATAAGAGCCTGAAATATATCTTCACGCAGAAGGAGTTGAACCTCAGACAGAGGAGATGGTTAGAGTTAATCAAGGACTATGACATGAGATTACACTACCATCCAGGTAAGGCAAATGTGGTAGCAGATGCCTTGAGTCGGAAAACTTATGTAAACACACTCACAGCGGGAGGATTACCCCAAGAGTTAGCCGATGATCTCAGAGAGCTCAGGCTAGAGATGGTTCCAAGCGGATATGTTGCCACACTGGAGATCCAGTCCACCTTGACCGAAAGAATTTGAGAAGCCCAGAAATAGGACAAGGAGATAGCTGAGATAAAGAAAAGAATGGAGGAAGGCAAGGCTAAAGGTTTTCATGAGGATGAACAAGGAACTCTGTGGTTTGAGAACCGCATCTATGTGCCCAATGACCCAGAGCTCAGGAAGTTGATACTTCAAGAAGCCCACGATTCACCTTACTCAATACACCCAGGCAACACCAAGATGTATCTGGATTTAAAGGACAGTTATTGGTGGACAGGTATGAAGAAGGATATTGCTGAACATGTTGCAATATGTGATGTTTGTCAGCGAGTAAAGTCGGAACATCTGAAACCAGCAGGGTTACTCCAACCTTTGCCGATACCCGAGTGGAAATGGGAAAAGCTTGGTATGGACTTCATCATAGGACTACCCAGGACCCGTTCAGGTTATGATTCCATCTGTGTAGTGGTTGATCGCTTGACCAAGGTGGCTCATTTCATTCCATTGAAGACCACCTATACCAGTGCTAATCTAGCCAAGATATACATGACCAGGATCGTGTGTCTGCATGGAGTTCCAAGGAGTATCGTGTCAAATGGAGGAACACAATTTACCTCAAAGTTTTGGCATCAGTTACATGAAACTTTTGGTACAAGGCTGGAGTTCAGTACATCTTTTCATCCGCAGACCGATGGACAAACTGAGAGAGTCAACCAGATTCTGGAAGACATGTTGAGAGCTTGTGCGCTAGATTATGGATCTAGTTCAGATGACAACTTACCTTACGCAGAATTCTCATACAACAACAGTTATCAGACCAGTCTGAAGATGGCCCCTTTCGAAGCTTTATACGGAAGGAGGTGCAGAACACCGTTGATGTGGGATGGTGTTGGAGACCGACAACTTTTTGGTCCCGACCTTATCCGAGATTCTGAAGGGAAAGTCAAGCTGATTTGTGACAGGCTCAAGATAGCTCAATCTCGACAGAAGATTTATGCTGACAGCAAACGTAAGGAAGTGACGTATGAAGTGGGAGACCGAGCTTATCTTCGTGTGTCCCCGCTTCGAGGAATCAAGAGGTTTGGTGTTAAAGGAAAATTAGCACCCAGATTCATAGGCCCCTACAAAATTCTTAAACGTAGAGGCGAAGTTGCATACAAGCTGGAATTGCCAGAAGGATTATCTGGAGTTCATGATGTTTTCCATGTTTCCCAGCTAAAGAAATGTCATGCTGAGATGACTAATATTCCCTTGAGAGACATAGTGCTCCTAGAGGCCATACAACTTGACAGTGATCTGACCTATGAGGAGAAGCCTGTCAGAATCCTCAAGACTGCCAACAGAGTTACCCGCAAGAGGATCATCAAGTTCTGTAAGGTTTTGTGGAGTCACCACACCGAGGAAGAAGCCACCTGGGAATGTGAAGAAGATCTTCGTAGAGACCATCCGCACCTATTTTCTAGCCAACCCGAATATCGAGGGCGAGATTCATCTTAAGGTGGGTAGGTTTGTAACATCCCAAAATTCCATTTTGGAATGTTATGAAATATAGTTATGCATCATCATCATCATTGCTTGAATACATGTAATAGTTGAAATGCCCTTTCTGAAATTCTGAAAGCCCTTTCTACTTTCAATGTGCTTCTTTCACCTAATTGAAATTCTTGGTAAAAAGTTCAAATAAGAGAGGAGGAACATGACACTCCACACCAGGACCTAATTGGTGATTTATTTGAACACTAAAAACCAAGGGTTGTTTTGAAAATATTTGCAAAAAGGATATAAAAACAATTAGGCAATTTCTAAAAATATTCTTTTTCCAAGGTATTCAAATGACAGAATAAAAATGTTCAATAAATGGCATTTATTATTCTATTAATTTTTATATATAATACTGCTATATTTGGAAAAGTTTTGAATGCATTTAAAGAGGTTTTACCACTCTAAATATTAAAGAGTAACGAATTTGTATTTAAACGGGTCGGCCCACGGGCAGTTATTCGCGAATTCATTACGAGCCGGCCGACCGACGCGCAACCGCCGCTCTCTCTCTCTCGTTGACAATGGGCCCCACCTCGACCGACCAATGACCACGCGCAGTCATCACTGACCTCGCACGCGCGCCGCCGTCGCTGGGAATCCCCTCGCCGGATCTCTCTCTCCTCTCTTCCCCGACCCCACCCGCAGCCCTATATAAGTAGCGGCCACCCCCGCACTCCATTCCCCCCCGAGCCCCTCTCTACTCGCCTGAGATGCCGCAAACCCCTCGCCGGAGCCCTGCCCTGACCGAAACTCCCCACCACCGTGCCCGTCGCGTCGGAACTCCCCTTGCCTCTCCGACGCCGCCATTCGTCGCCGGACGTCCGCCGCCATCACCTGAGCCCCTACGTCGCCTCCCTCAACCATCGGAGCGCCGCCCCAACGTCCTTGCCGCTTCGGACTCGTCGGAGATCCCTCGCCGGCGACCACTTACTCGGTGAGCCCCCCCCATCCATCCGATCCGAATCCTACGGCTAGGATTAGAACGGGTTATGTCCCGAACCGGTATCCTCTTTTGATCAGTCAACCGCCCGTAGAACCCGCACGCGCGTGCTAGCCAGCCACTCACAGGTCGCCACGTAGCCCCTGGCTGACCGTTAGTTTAGTTTTTTTTCGGTTTTGTTTTTTAGAAATAGAATGTTTTCGAAATTTGTTTTGCTTATATCTTTTTATCTGTTTAATGTTTTTAGTTAATTCTTCTTGCAATAGCTCACTTATCTCATTTAGTTTTACCCTGAAGTTTTAGATTTTAAATTTGAACTCTAAAATTTGAATAGAATCAAAGTTTCTCAAATCACTCAAATCTGAATAACTAGAGTTTAAAAATAGATTTTGATATGAATCTTTTTGCTACTACTTGGTATTAGTTAGGACTATCATCTTGCTTAGTTTGAGGATTTTTAGGATAAATTTGTTTAGTGTTCTAGCTATAAACAAATTCTGCCTAGTAGTTAGTATAGTTTAGTTAATTTAGTTTTTAGTTAGTTTAAATCAGATTTAGTTATAGTTGTTTTAGTAGGTTCTGTTGCTTAAACATTAGGTGTTCTACTTTCTGTTAATAAAAATATTTATTTGCTTAGTTTTATACTTAATATCATAGGAATCTCAATTCATTTTCAACTAGGTATAATTTGTTATAAAACAAACTAGTTTAGTAATAGATTCTTTTTAACAGAGTTTAAATAATTAAATTCTGTTTTCTAAGACAAGTTTTTAGTAAATTCTTTTCTTTTAGGAAAATGTTTTACTAATAAAAATGTAGTTTAGCTCACTATATGTTTAGTAAACTCTAGCCACTTCATGTAGTAGTGTTTAACCAAACTTTTAAAACTTTACTAAAGTTTTCTCAACAAAACTTTAATGAATTTAATTCTGTTATTAATAAAATATTTTATTGCTTTATTGCTGTCAATTATTGTTTTGTTATTACAAAATAGTTTTGTTATGTTAGTAGTGATTTACCCATCACCTTTTTGAAAACAAAACTTTGTGTCTTTTTCTTGCTTGTGAGTTGTGTATTGTTTTGTCTGGATTGTTTACTAGTTCATTACTGAGTTTGTGAGTTACTTTATTTTGTTGTATGCTTATTGAGTGCTCTTGTTTGCTTTGTTAGATTATCCGGAGTGCGAGGCTTGTTACCTTGAGTCACTCACGTACGAAGATCATCAATCAGGCAAGTCACTTTGATCATCTTTACCCATGTTTTTATTGCACTAGTTCTACCATCCCCCCCAATTGCATGCAAAGTAGGTAATTGGAAACTTGGTTACTATTGTAGTATCATGTGGTAGGTACCCCTCAACCCTTGACACATTGGCCTCGGGAAACGTTGTTTTACATTTTGCTATGCTACTAGTAGACGGGGTTGGTTGTGTGATTCATGAGAGTTGTGAGATTAATTACAAGACCTACATAATGATCAAGACTTCAAGACTCCGAGTTTTCAACTTACCTCTGGGTGGATGATGGTTGAACAGCACCCTGGAGAAACCAGTGGATTTGCCTAGGTGTCGCTGGAGATGGCCAGTATTCACGCGGAAAGGTCCACCCAGGCACAGAGAGATGGATGGATGCTTCAAGACCCAAGGCTTACCTGCACAGCCACAAGTCATTATGGGCTCTGGCTTGGTTGGATATCGTGGTGACCCTGGACAGGCGATGCTACGAGATGTAGAAGAACGGTAGGAAAGGGTGGGCACCGACAGAGTCGCAGGGAAACCCTTTGGAAGACCATGTTTTGGTCATCCGTTTCTCAAACACTATGAAGTGCAAATCAAACGGAGGCGACCAAATCTTGTGGGGAACGTGTGCAAAACTCTGCAGAGTACTCAAACCTAATCGGTTAGCCGTGTCCACGGTCATGGACGACTTGAGCCAAAGGAACTGAAACTTCCGGAACTCTCAACACAATTAATATGATGATGTGGGTATTAATAACTTGGGCATTTGAACTGGTTGGTGGAACCATCTCCTTAATCAACCAACTTAGTAATAATTTTGCTTAGCCCTCTCTTGTTGTAGGAAAATTGGCTTTACGCAAAAACTTACTACCCCACCTGCCATATATGCATGTAGATTATATGATTATCTTTTCACCCCTCTCTTGTGACTTTGCCGGCATATTCAATATGCTGACCTATATGGCTGCAACGTATCATGTTGCAGAGTACTTTTCCGACTAGGAGTGAGGATACGCTCTATGCTCGGTGAGATGCCCTTGGAGTCAGATGGACTCATCTACCTTCGATGCTTTCGCAAGATTTAGATATTCTCATGAGTTGGCCTTCGGCCACTTTAGTGTAATCTTTATTGTAATAAAGGACTCGATATGAGATTTCGATTAATATAATGCTATGTGATTTCCCTTTGATATATACATTGATGTACCGTGTGTGTACCAGCATGATCTTGGGATGGTACGGAAATACCGGAGATTTGACCTTTCAGGTCGGGTCGCTACATGACTTTACACGTACGCTTACGTGAGACTGGTTCCACCACCTGACATGCACTTGTTGCATAAGGTGGCTAGCGAGTGTCTGTCTCTCCCACCTTAGTCGGATTGGATTTGATGAAAAGGGTCCTTATGAAGGGTAAATAGCAATTGGCATATCACGTTGTGGTTTTGGCGTAGGTAAGAAATGTTCTTGCTAGTAACCTATAGAAGCCACGTAAAAACTTGCAACTACAAATTAGAGGACGTCTAACTTGTTTTTGCAGCATATGCCTTGTGATGTGATATGGCCAAAGAATGTGATGTGATGCATTGTGATGTATGAGATTGATCATGTTCTTGTAATAGGATTCACGATTTGCATGTCGATGAGTATGACAACCGGTAGGAGCCATAGGAGTTGTCTTATTTTATTGTATGACCTGCGTGTCAATCATAAACGCCATGTAATTACTTTACTTTATTGCTAAACGTTAGCCATAGTAGTAGAAGTAATATTTGGCGAGACAACTTCATGAAGACACAATGATGGAGATCATGGTGTCGTGCCGGTGATAGTGATGATCATGGTGCCCCGAAGATGGAGATCAAAGGAGAAAGATGATATTGGCCATATCATGTCACTATATTGATTGCATGTGATGTTTATCATGTTTACATCTTATTTTCTTAGAACGACGGTAGTAAATAAGATGATCTCTCAATAAAATTTCAAGAGAAGTGTTCACCCTAACTATGCACCGTTGCTAAGGATCGTCGTTCCGAAGCACCACGTGATGAACGGGTGTGATAGGTTCTAACGTTCGCATACAACAGGTGTAAGCCAGATTTACACACGCGATACACTTAGGTTGACTTGACGAGCCTAGCATGTAATGACATGGCCTCGGAACACGGAAGACCGAAAGGTCGAACATGAGTCATATAGAACATCGATCAACATGGAGATGTTCACCATGGATGACTAGTCCGTCTCACGTGATGATCGAACACGGGCTAGTTGAACTAAGTGGGAGTTCATTAAATAATTTGATTATGTGAACTTAATTATCATGAACTTAGTCTAAAATTGTCTTTACAATCTATATTGTAGATCCAATGGACAACACGAATGTCACCCTAAACTTCAACACGTTCCTAGAGAAAACCAAGCTGAAAGATGATGGAAGCAACAATGCGGACTGGGTCCGTGGCTTGAGAATCATCCTCATAGCTTCTAAGAAATTGTATGTCCTTGATGCACCAAAAGGTGGCCCACCCCTTCTCCCAGCAGAGCAAGACGTTGCGAATGCTTGGCATTCTCGCTGCGATGATTACTCCCTTGTTCAGTGTGGCATGCTTTACAGTTTAGAACCGGGGCTCCAAAAGCGTTTTGAGCAACATGGACCATATGAGATGTTCCAAGAGCTGAAACTGGTTCTCGAAGCTCATGCCCGGGTCGAGAGATATGACGTCTCCGACAAGTTCTTCAGTTGTAATATGAAGGAGAATAGTTCTGTCAGTGAGCACATCCTCAAGATGTCTAGGCTACAGAACCGCTTGACTCAGCTAGGCGTTAATCTCCCGGATGACTCGGTCATTGATAGAATCCTCCAGTCGCTTCCACCTAGCTACAAGAGCTTTGTGATGAACTACAACATGCAAGGGATGGAGAAGTCCATTCCTGAGTTGTACTCGATGCTGAAATTAGCGGAGGTCGAGATAAAAAAAGAAGCATCAAGTGTTGATGGTGAATAAGACCACTAGTTCCAAGAAAGGCAAGGGTAATAAGAAGGTAGGCAAAGCTATTGCCGCGCCCGATAAGCAAGTTGCCGGGAATAAGAAGAACAAGAATGGACCCAAGCCTGAGACTGGGTGTTTTTATTGCAAGGGTACCGGTCACTGGAAGCGGAACTGCCCCAAGTACTTAGCGGATAAGAAGGACGACAACATTAAAGGTATATGTGATATATGTTGGAAATATGCCCTAGAGGCAATATATAAAGTGTTTATTATTATATTTCCTTGTTCATGATAATATTTTATTATCCATGGTATAATTGCATTGATTGGAAACACATTGCATGTGTGGGTAAATAGACAACACAGTGTCCCTAGTATGCCTCTAGTGAACTAGCTCGTTGATCAAAGATGGTCAGGGTTTCCTAGACATTGACATGTGATGTCATTTGATAACGGGATCACATCATTAGGAGAATGATGTGATGGACAAGACCCAAACTTCAAACGTAGCATATGATCGTGTCAGTTTATTGCTACTGTTTTCTGCATGTCAAAGTATATGTTCCTATGACCATGAGATCATGCAACTCACGGATATCGGAGGAGTGCCTTGTGTGTATCAAATGTCGCAACGTAACTAGGTGACTATAAAGGTGCTCTAAAGGTATCTCCGATGGTGTCTGTTGATTTGGCATGGATCGAGACCGGGATTTGTTACTCCGTGTGACGGAGAGGTATCTCGGGGCCCACTCGGTAATACAACATCACAATGAGACTTGCAAGCAATGTGACTAATTGTTAGTTACGGGATCTTGTATTATGGAACGAGTAAAGAGACTTGCCAGTAACGAGGTTGAACTAGGTATGGAGATACCGACGATCGAATCTCGGGCAAGTAACATACCGAAGAACAAAGGGAACGTTATACGGGATTAACTGAATCCTTGACATAGAGGTTCAACCGATGAAGATCTTCGTAGAATATGTAGGAACCAATGTGGACGTCCAGGTCCCGCCATTGGTTATTGGCCGTAGAGGTGTCTCGATCATGTCTACATAGTTTTAGAACCCGCAGGGTCTGCACACTTAAGGTTCGGTGACATTTCGGTAGTGTAGAGTTATGTATGGTGGTGACCGAAGGTTGTTCGGAGTCCCGGATGAGATCGCGGACATCACGAGGAGCTCCGAAATGGTCCGGAGGTAAAGATTCATATATAGGAAGTCCCAGTTTGGTCGCCGGAAAAGTTTCGGGCTCATCGGTAGTGTACCGGGGGACCTCCGAGAGGGGTATTTCGACCCCAAGAGGTCCATGGGCTATGGGAGAGTATTAACCAGCCCTTTGTGGGATGGGGAAACAGACACAAAGGCCCATGGCTCAGGGAGAGGAAGTCCTAAAGGGAAAAAGAAAAAAAAGGGAAAATCAGCCAATAGGAAGCAATTCTACTCCAACTAGGATCGGAGTAGGAGTAGGATTGCTCCCTCCTAGCCGGCCGACTCCCCTAGGGAGACTTGGTGCGCCAGCCCATCTCCCCCTCCTCTCCTCCTATATATATTGGTGGATAGCTGGGGTTTTGCACATAACTTACGGCCACGTGCTACCCATTTCACCGATGCTCCTCTAGATCGGATTTCTGCAACGCTTAGGCGAAGCCCTGCCAGAATTGCTCCACCACCACCATCACCGGAGCGCCATCACGCTGCCGGTGAACTTTCTCTCCTCTCCACCTCCTCTTGCTGGATCAAGATGGTGGAGATCGTCATCAAGCTGCACGTGTGCTGAACGCGGATGTGTCGTCCGTTCGGTACTAGATCGGAAGGATCGTGATCAAGGCCACGAGACGTTCATGATTGGATCGCGGGACGGATCATGACGAGATCGCGGGACGATTCGTAATTGGATCGCGGGACAGTTCGTGATTGGATCACGGGACGGTTCATGATTGGTTCGCGGGACGGTTCGTGATTGGATCTCGGGACGCTCGGCGATTTGGATCGCGAAGAAGTTTGACTACACCAACCGCGTTTCTTAATGCTTCCCGCTTAGCGATCTACAAGGGTACGTAGATCCACTCTCCCTCTCGTAGATGCTCATCACCATGGATAGGTTTGCGTGTGCGTAGGAAATTTTTTGTTTCCCATGCGACGTTCCCCAACAATATACTTGTTATTGATGTGTACCTAACCAGCGCTTGTAGTAGCTCCTGGGTATTTGATACCTATGCAGTTGCTCACATTTGTAACTCCAAGCAGGAGCTGCGGAATAAGCGGAGGCTGGCAAAGGACGAGGTGACGATGCGCGTGGGGAATGGTTCCAAGATCGATGTGATCGCCGTCGGCACGCTACCTCTACATCTACCTTCGGGATTAGTGTTAAACCTAAATAATTGTTATTTAGTACCAGCTTTGAGCATGAACATTGTATCTGGATCTCGCTTGATGCGAGATGGCTACTCATTTAAATCTGAGAATAATGGTTGTTCTATTTATATGAGAGAAATGTTTTATGGTCATGTCCCGTTGGTCAATGGTTTATTTTTGATGAATCTCGAACGTGATGTTACACATGTCCATAGTGTGAATACCAAAAAGTGTAAGGTTGATAACGATAGTCCCACCTACATGTGGCACTGCCTCCTTGGTCATATTGGTGTCAAACGCATGAAGAAGCTCCATACTGATGGACTTTTGGAGTCTCTTGATTTCGAATCATTTGACACGTGTGAACCATGCCTCATGGGCAAGATGACGAAGACTCCGTTCTCCGGAACAATGGAGCGAGCAACTCACTTATTATAAATAATACATACCGATGTATGCGGTCCAATGAGTGTCGAGGCTCGTGGTGGCTACCGTTATGTTCTCACCCTCACTGATGACTTGAGTAGATATGGGTATGTATACTTAATGAAATATAAGTCTGAAACTTTTGAAAGGTTCAAGGAATTTCAAAGTGAGGTAGAGAATCAACGTGACAGGAAAATAAAGTGCCTACGATCTGATCATGGCGGAGAATATTTAAGTCACGAGTTTGGCACGCACCTAAGGAAATGTGGAATTGTTTCACAACTCATGCCGCCAGGCACACCTCAGCGAAATGGTGTGTCTGAACGTCGTAATCGCACTCTATTAGATATGGTACGATCTATGATGTCTCTTACCGACTTACCGCTATCATTTTGGGGATATGCATTAGAGACTGCCACATTCACTTTAAATAGGGCACCGTCAAAATCCATTAGGATGACACCGTATGAATTATGGTTTGGAAAGAAACCTAAGCTGTCGTTTCTAAAAGTTTGGGGATGCGATGCTTATGTGAAGAAACTCCAACCTGAGAAGCTCGAACCCAAAGCGGAAAAGTGCGTCTTCATAGGGTATCCCAAGGAGACTATTGGGTATACCTTCTACCTATGATCCGAGGGCAAAGTCTTTGTTGCCAAGAATGGATCCTTTCTCGAGAAAGAGTTTCTCTCGAAAGAAGTAAGTGGGAGGAAAATAGAACTTGATGAGGTAATTGTACCTCCACTCGAACCGGAGAGTAGCGCAGCACAGGAAGTTGTTTCTGTGGAGCCTACACCGGCTGGAGAGGAAGTTAATGATGATGATCATGAAACTTCAGATCAAGTTACTATTGAACGTTGAAGGTCCATGTAACATCCCAAAATTTCATTTTGGAATGTTATGAAATATAGCTATGCATCATCATCACTTTGTTTGAATGAAATGAATGGTTGAAGTGCTTCCTTTGAAATTCTGAAAGGCCATTTCAATTTTTCCATGTATTTGTTTCACCTATTTGAGAACCTTTAGAAATGTTCAAACAAAGAGGGGAGTAACATGACACTCCACACCAGGGGCATCTTGGTGAAATATTTTGAACAATAAAACTAGGGGGTTATTTGAAAAATTATTGCAAAAGGATTTAAAATCAATTAGGCATTTTTCTGAAAATAAATTTAAAAATAATATTCAATATGACAGAGGAAAAATGTTCATTAAATAGCATTTAATCCCCTGATCATTTTGATATATACATTTCCTATGTTTGGAAATTATTTGAATGCATTAAAGATGTTTTAAACGCTCTGGAAATAAAAAAGGAAATGAATTAAACAGAAACGGGCCGGCCCACAGCCTTTAAGACCCAAAATCACTCCGGGTCGGCCACCGACGCGTAGATCCCGCGTCCCAACCTCACTGACGTGCGGGACCCACCGTCCGACCGTGGCATCAGCGTGCTTGTCTCCTTCTCCGCGCCTCCGACATCGCTGGTGATCTCTCCCCACAAATCTCGCGCCTCTTTCCCTCCCCGACCACCGCACCACCCCTATAAGAACCCCCCCCCCGTCCCTCCACTCTCCGTTCCACCCCGAAACCCCCTCTACCCTCACCAGAACGCCACCGCACGACCTCGCTGGAGTTCGGACGTCGACCGAATCTCCCCGAGCACGAGGTCGTCGCCTCCGTCGTCCCCAACCCCGGCCGACGCCACCAATCGACGACGGAGCTTCACCGCCGTCGCCTGAGCACTTCGGGCACCGCCCCCGACCACCGCACCGTCGCCTCCAACCACCTCCGACGTTTGGCCACCGTCGACCTCGCCGGAACCCCGACCCCCACCGCTGTAAGCCACCGCACCCCCCTGGGCCGTTCGATCTAGATCCAATATCAGAGAATAGAAGTTTCATAAAACGAATCGGTACGCATTAAGTTTCGATCGTCCGCTCGCTAGCTCCCGCACGCACACTCTCTCAACCAATCACAGCATGCCACGTAGACCCTGTCCGTTCGATAAGATTTTTTCTTTTTCTTTTCTGTTCTAGAAAACAGAATGTATTCTGTTTTTGTTTTTATTATATCTTTTAAAATATTTAGAGTTTTTGATTGATTCTTTTTGCAACATGTCACAAATTTGTTGTAGTTTATGTATGTATGCTTAGATTTCAAATTTGAACTACTATATTTGAATTTTGATAAAATTGAGCAAATCACTAAAACTTGAATAACATGAGTTTAAAAATTTATTTTTGAGTGATTCTTTTTGCTACTGTTTTGTATTAGTTAGGACTATCATCCAGAACTATTTGAGATTTTTTATGTTAGACTAGGATTTTAGTAAAAACAGAGTCTGTTTGATTTCTTCATAACACTAAATTGAATTGTTTTTATTTTAAATTTACTTTAATTTTGCTTTAGTTCAACTTTTCAAAGTAGTTTATTTAGTTCTATTATTCAACATTAGGTGAATTGATTTTCATAAAATAAATATTTTAATTTGTTTTGTGCTCTAGTTTAAATAGGTAAAATTTTGTTTCACCATTTATATTGGTTAGAAAAATGTTTTGTAATAACTCTTTTGCAAAGAATTTTTATAATGAAATACCTTATGTTTTCTAAGAAAAAAATTGTATTTTTTTCTGTTATCTAAATGGCTAGTTGTTCAAAACAAATTTTGTCTTATTATGCCTTAGTAGGATTTTGACACTAAAAATTTTAGAGTCTTCTTTTTTTTAGTGACCCCTCTTTTTAATTGTGATTTTTGTTTGTTGAAGTATTGTTTACCTCGTTGTTGTGTGAATTATATTATGATTATACTTATTGTGTGCTTTGTTTGATTCGTTATTCATTCGGAGTGTGAAGCTTGTTATCTAGAGTCACTTGAGTACGAGGATCGTCAGCAAGGCAAGTCACTTTGACCATGTATACCTATGTTTTATTGCATTAGTTCTACCATCTCCCCAATTGAATGCAAAGTAGGTAATTTGGAAACTTGGTTACTTGAAGTAGTATCATGTGGTAGGCACCCCTCAACCTTTTGACACATTGGCCCTGGGAAACGTTGATTTAATTTTGCTATGCTATTAGTAGACGGGGTTGGTTGTATGATTCATGAGAGTTGTGAGATAATAATTTGAAGACCTACAAGATGAACAAGACTTCAAGACTCCAAGTTTTCAACATACCTCTCGGTGGATGATGGTTGAACGGCGCCCTGGAGAAACCAGTGGTTAGCCTAGTTGTTGCTGAAGAAGTGCCAGTATTAATGACTTGTTTGATCAGCTAGTAGGAGCCAAAGTATTCTCCAAGATCAATCTTCGATCAGGGTATCACCAACTAAAAATTCGCGAATAGGATATACCCAAAATAGCCTTCACCACAAGGTATGGCATATATGAGTATACAGTCATGTCTTTTGGTTTGACTAATGCTCCTGCCTACTTCATGAATATGATGAACAAAATGTTTATGGAATATTTGGACAAGTTTGTTGTGGTGTTCATCGATGACATTTTGATATTCTCCAAGAGGGAGGAAGAACACAAGGAACACTTTCGTTCAGTTCTAGAAAAGCTTAGAGAGCATCAGTTATATGCCAAGTCCAGTAAATGTGAATTCAGGCTGACGGAAGTCGGATTCCTTGGACACATTATTTCCGGAGAAGGAATAGCAGTAGACCCTGCTAAGGTTGAAGCAGTCACTAAGTGGAAGTCACCCACCTCAGTTAAGGAGATCCGAAGTTTTCTCGGACTTGCCAGATATTACTAGAGGTTCATTGAGAATTTCTCAAAGATTGCCAAGCCCATGACAGAGTTGTTGAAGAAAGAGTCTAAGTATATCTGGACTGAGGAATGTGAGGCCAGTTTCCAGGAGTTGAAGAAATGTTTGGTCACAGCCCTAGTGTTGATACTGCCAAACATTCGGAAGGACTTCCAGGTTTATTGTGACGCATCGCGTCAAGGACTTGGAGGAGTACTCATGCAGGAGGGAAAAGTTGTAGCCTATGCAGCTAGACAGTTACGACCCCATGAGTTGAATTATGACACCCATGATTTGGAACTAGCAGCCGTAGTGCACGCACTCAAGACCTGGAGACATTTCGTTATCAAAAATAGTTGTGATGTTTACACTGATCATAAAAGCCTGAAGTATATCTTCACACAAAAGGAGTTGAACCTCAGACAGAGGAGATGGTTAGAGTTAATCAAGGACTATGACATGAGACTGCATTACCATCCAGGAAAGGCAAATTTTGTAGCAGATGCTTTGAGTCAGAAGAGTTATGTGAACACACTCATAGCCGGAGGATTACCCCAGGAGTTAACCGATGATCTCAGAGAGCTTTGGCTAGAGATGGTTCCAAAAGGATATGTTGCCACACTAGAGATCCAGTCCACCTTAACCGAAAGAATTCGTGAAGCCCAGAAATCGGACAAGGACATAGCTGAGATAAAGCAGAGAATGAAGGATGGAAAAGCTAACGACTTTGGTGAAAATGAACAAGGTACTCTATAGTTTGAGAACCGAATCTATGTGCCCAATGACCCAGAGCTCAGAAAGTTGATACTTCAAGGAGCTCACGATTCACCCAACTCGATACACCCAGGCAACACCAAGATGCACCTTGATTTGAAGGAAAGTTACTGGTGGACAGGTATGAAGAAGGATATTGCCGAACATGTTGTGGTATGTGATGTTTGTCAGCGAGTAAAGGCGGAACATCAGAAACCAGCAGGGTTACTCCAACCTTTGCCGATACCCGAGTGGAAATGGGATAAGCTTGGTATGGACTTCATTACAGGATTACCCAGGACCCGTTCAGGTTATGATTCCATCTGGGTAGTGGTCGATCGCTTGACCAAGGTGGCTCATTTGATCCCAGTAAAGACCACCTATACCAATGATAAGTTATCCAAGATATATATGACCATGATTGTATGTCTGCATGGAGTTTTGAGGAGTATCGTGTTAGATAGAGAACACAATTTACCTCAAAGTTTTGGCATCAGCTACATGAAACTTTAGGTACGAGGCTGGAGTTCAGTAAGCTTTTCATCCGCAGACCGATGGACAGACTGAGAGAGTCAACCAGATTCTGGAGGACATGTTGAGAGCTTGTGCGCTAGACTAGGGTCCAGTTGGGATGACAACTTACCTTATGCAGAGTTCTCATACAACAACAATTATCAGACTAGTCTGAAGATGGCCCCTTTTGAAGCTTTATACAGAAGGAGGTGCCGAACACCATTGATGTGGGATGGTGTTGGAGACCGAAAACTCTTTGGTCCCGATCTTATCCGAGATTCTGAAGAAAAGTTCAAACTGATTCGAGACCAACTCAAGACAGCTCAATCCAGGCAGAAGAGCTATGCGGATAACAAACGCAAGGAGGTGACATATGAAGTGGGAGATCGAGCATACCTTCGTGTGTCCCCACTTCGACGAATCAAGAGGTTTGGTGTTAGAGGAAAGTTAGCACCCAGATTCATAGGCCTCTACAAAAGTCTTGAATGTAGAGGCGAAGTTGCATACAAGCTGCAATTGCCGGAAGGATTTTCCAGAGTTCATGATGTTTTCCATGTTTCCCAGCTGAAGAAATGCCATGCTGAGATGGCTGATATTCCTTTGACAGACACAGTGCCCCTAGAGGCCATACAACTTGACAGTGGCCTGACCTACGAGGAGAAGCCTGTCAGAATCCTCGAGACTACCAACAGAGTTACCCGTAGCAAGACCATCAAGTTTTGTAAAGTTCTGTGGAGTCACCACACCGAGGAAGAAGCCACCTGGGAACGCGAAGAAGATTTTCATAGAGACCACCCGCACCTATTTTCTAGCCAACCCGAATCTCGAGGGCGAGATTCATCTTAAGGTGGGTAGGTTTGTATGTCCTTGATGCACCACTAGGCGACCCACCCCTTCTCCCAGCAGAGCAAGACGTTGCGAGCGCTTGGCATTCTCGCTGTGATGATTACTCCCTTGTTCAGTGCGACATGCTTTACAGTTTAGAACCGGGGCTCCAGGAGTGTTTTGACCAACACGGAGCATATGAGATGTTCCAAGAGCTGAAACTGGTTTTCCAAGCTCATGCCCGGGTCGAGAGATATGACGTCTCCGACAAGTTCTTCAGCTGTAAGATGAAGGAGAATAGTTCTGTCAGTGAGCACATCCTCAAGATGTCTGGGCTACACAACCGCTTGACTCAGCTAGGCGTTAATCTCCCGGATGACTCGGTCATTGATATAATCCTCCAGTCGCTTCCACTTAGCTACAAGAGCTTTGTGATGAACTACAACATGCAAGGGATGGGGAAGTTCATTCCTGAGTTGTACTCGATGTTGAAATTAGCGGAGGCCAAGATCAAAAAAGAAGCATCAAGTATTGGTGGTGAATAAGACCACTAGTTTCAAGAAAGGCAAGGGTAAGAAGAAGGACGGCAAAGCTATTGCCGCGCCCGGTAAGCAAGTTGCCGGGAAGAAGAAGAACAAGAATGGACCCAAGCCTGAGACTGAGTGTTTTTATTGCAAGGGTACCGGTCACTGGAAGCAGAACTGCCCCAAGTACTTAGCGGATAAGAAGGACGGCAACATTAAAGGTATATGTGATATACTTGTTATTGATGTGTACCTAACCAGCTCTCGTAGTAGCTCCTGGGTATTTGATACCTGTGAAGTTGCTCACATTTGTAACTCCAAGCAGGAGCTACGGAATAAGCGGAGGCTGGCAAAGGACGAGGTGACGATGCGCGTGGGGAATGGTTCCAAGGTCGATGTGATCGCCGTCGGCACGCTACCTCTACATCTACCTTCAGGATTAGTGTTAAACCTTAATAATTTTTATTTATTACCAGCTTTGAGCATGAACATTGTATTTGGATCTCGCTTGATGCGAGATGGCTACTCATTTAAATCTGCGAATAATGGTTGTTCTATTTGTATGAGAGAAATGTTTTATGGTCATGCCCCGTTGGTCAATGGTTTATTTTTGATGAATCTCGAACCTGATGTTACACATGTCCATAGTGTGAATACCAAAAAGTGTAAGGTTGATAATGATAGTCCCACTTACATGTGGCACTGCCTCCTTGGTCATATTGGTGTCAAACGCATGAAGAAGCTCCATACTGATGGACTTTTGGAGTCTCTTGATTTCGAATCATTTGACACGTGTGAACCATGCCTCATTAGGCATTTTTCTGAAAATAAATTTAATAAAAAATTATTGCATGACAGAGGAAAAATGTTCATTAAATAGCATTTAATCCCCTGATCATTTTGATATATACATTTCCTATGTTTGGAAATGATTTGAATGCATTAAAGATGTTTTAAACGCTCTGGAAATAAAAAAGGAAATGAATTAAACAGAAACGGGCCGGCCCATAGCCTTTAAGACCCGAATCACTCCGGGACGGCCACCGACGCGCAGATCCCGCGTCCCACCCTCACTAACGCGCAGGACCCACCGTCCGACCGCGGCATCAGCGCGCTCGTCTCCTTCCCCGTTCCTTCGACGTCGCCGGCGATCTCTCCCCACAGATCTCGCTCCTCTTTCCCTTCCCGGCAACCTCACCAACCCTATAAGAACCCCTCGTCCCTCCGCTCTCCGTTCCACCCTGAAACCCCCTCTACCCTCACCAGAACGCCACCACACGACCTTGCCGGAGTTTGGACGTCGACCGAATCTCCTCGACCACGAGGCCGTCGCCTCCGTCGTCCCCAGCCCCGGCCGACGCCACCAATCGATACCGGAGCTTCGCTGCCATTGCCTGAGCACTTCGGCCGCCGCCCTCGACCACTGCATCGTCGCCTCCGACCACCTCCGACGTCCAGCCGCCGTCGACCTCGCCGGAACCCTGACCCCCACCGATGTAAGCCACCGCACCCCCCCTAGGCTGTTCGATCTAGATCCAACGTGCCAGATTAGAAGTTTTATAAAATGAATTGGTACGCGTTAAGTTTCGGTCGTCTGCTCGCAAGCTCCCACACGCACACTCTCTCAACCAATCACAGCATGCCACGTAGACCTTGTTCGTTCGATAAGATTTTTTTTCTTTTTCTTTTCTGTTTTAGAAAACAGAATGTATTCTGTTTTTGGTTTTATTATATCTTGTAAAAAACTTATAGTTTTTGATTGATTCTTTTTGCAACATGTCACAAATTTGTTGTAGTTTATGTCTGTATGCTTAGATTTCAAATTTGAACATCTAAATTTGAATTTTGATAAAATCGAGCAAATCACTAAAACTTGAATAACATGAGTTTAAAAATTTATTATTGAGTGATTCTTTTTGTTACTGTTTTGTATTAGTTAGGACTATCATCCAACACTATTTGAGATTTTTTTATGTTAGACTAGGATTTTAGTAAAAACAGATTCTGTTATTGATTTTCATAAAATAAAATATTTTAATTTGTTTTGTGCTCTAGTTTAAATAGGTAAAATTTTGTTTCACCATTTATATTGGTTAGAAAAATGTTTTGTAATAACTCTTCTGCAAAGAATTTTTATAATGAAATACCTTCTGTTTTCTAATAAAAAAATTGTATTTATTTTTTTCTGTTATCTAAATGGCTAGTTGTTGAAAACAAATTTTGTCTTATTATGCCTTAGTACGATTTTGACACAAAAATTTTAGAGTCTTCTTATTTTTGAGTGACCCCTCTTTTTTATTGTGCTTTTTGTTTGTTGAAGTATTGTTTACCTTGCTGTTGTGTGAATTATATTGTGATTAAACTTATTATGTGCTTTGTTTGATTCGTTAGATCATTCGGAGTGCGAAGCTTATTATCTAGTGTCACTTGAGTACGAGGATCATCAGCAAGGCAAGTCAGTTTGACCATGTATACCTATGTTTTATTGCATTAGTTCTACCATCTCCCCAATTGCATGCAAAGTAGGTAATTTGGAAACTTGGTTACTTGAAGTAGTATCATGTGGTAGGCACCCCTCAACCTTTTGAAACATTGGCCCCGGGAAACATTGATTTAATTTTGCTATGCTATTAGTAGACGGGGTTGGTTGTGTGATTCATGAGAGTTGTGAGATAATAATTTCAAGACCTACAAGATGAACAAGACTTCAAGACTCCGAGTTTTCAACATACCTCTAGGTGGATGATGGTTGAATGGCGCCCTGGAGAAACCAGTGGTTAGCCTAGATGTTGCTGGAGAAGTGCGAGTATTCATGCGGAAAGGTCCACCCAGGCATAAAGAGATGGATGGATGCTTCAAGACCCAAGGCTTACCTGCACATCCACAAGCCATTATGAGCTCTGGCTTGGTTGGATATCGTGGTAACCCTGGACAGGTGGTGCTACGAGATATAGAAGAACGGTAGGAAAGGATGGGCACCGATAGAGTCTCGAGGAAACCCTTTAGAAGACCATGTTTTGGTCATCCGTTTCTCAAACACCCTGAAGTGCGAGAAATCCAACGAAGGCGATCAAATCTTGTGGGGAACGTGTGCAAACCTCTGCAGAGTACCCAAACCTAATTGATTAGCCGTGTCCATGGTCATGGACAGCTTGAGTCAAAGGAACTGAACTATCTGGAACTCTCAACACAATTAAGTATATTGATGTGGGATTTTAATGACAACTTGGGTATGAGAATTGGTTGGGGGAACCATATCATTAATCAACCAACACTGTAGTAATTATGCTTTTGCCCTCTCTTGTTGTAGGAAAAATTTGGCTTTATGCAAAACTTACTACCCCACCTGCCATATATGCATATAGAATAGATGATTACTTTACAACCCCTCTTTTGTGACATTGCCGACATATTCAATACGATGACCTATATGGCTGCAACATATCATGTTGTAGAGTACTTTTCCGACCAGGAGTGAGGATACGCTCTACGCTCGGTGAGATGCCCTTGGAGTCAGATCGACTCAACTAACTTTGAAGCTTCCGCAAGATTAGTTATTCTCTTGAGTTGGTCTTCAGCCACTTTATTGTAATTTTTATTGTAATAAAGAACTCGATATGAGAATTTTTTTCGATTAATAAAGATGTGTGATTTCACTTTGATATATACATTGATGTGCCGTGTGTGTACCAGCATGATCTTGGGCTGGTACAGAAACAACGGAGATTCGACTTTCAGGTCGGGTCGCTACAGTCCACTAGGACACGTTCCGCACCAGAGTGGTACGGCAACCCTATCCTAGAGATCATGTTGTTAGACAATGGTGAACCTTCGAACTATGAAGAAGCGATGGCAGGCCCGGATTCCAACAAATGGCTTGAAGCCATGAAATCCGAGATAGGATCCATGTATGAGAACAAAGTGTGGACTTTGGTGGACTTGCCTGTTGATAAGCGAGCCATTGAAAATAAATGGATCTTTAAGGAGAAGACTGACGCGGATGGTAATGTGACCGTCTATAAGGCTCGGCTTGTCGCTAAGGGTTATCGACAAGTTCAAGGAGTTGACTACGATGAGACTTTCTCACCCGTAGTGATGCTGAAGTCTGTCTGGATCATGTTAGCAATTGCCGCATTTTATGATTATGAGATCTAGCAAATGGACGTCAAAACGGCATTCCTTAATGGCTTCCTCAAGGAAGAACTGTATATGATGCAGCCGGAAGGTTTTGTCGATCCTAAAGATGCTAACAAGGTATGCAAGCTCCAGCGCTCCATCTATGGGCTGGTGCAAGCATCTCGGAGTTGGAACATTCACTTTAATGAAGTGATTAAAGTGTTTGGATTTGTACAGGTTTGTGGAGAACCCTGTATTTACAAGAAAGTGAGTGGGAGCTCTGTAGCATTTCTCGTATTATATGTGGATGACATACTGATAATGGGAAATGATATTGAACTCTTGGAAAGTGTAAAGGCCTACTTGAATAAGTGTTTTTCAATGAAGGACCTTAGAGAAGCTGCTTACATATTAGGTATTAAGATCTATAGAGATAGATCGAGATGCCTCATTGGTCTTTCACAAAGCACATACCTTGACAAGATATTGAAGAAGTTCAATATGGATTAGTCCAAGAAGGGGTTCTTGCCTATGTTACAAGGTGTGAGATTGAGTATGACTCAATTCCTGACCACGCCAAAGGATAGAGAAGAGATGAGTGTCATCCCCTATGCTTCAGCCATAGGCTCTATTATGTATGCCATGCTGTGTACTAGACCTGATGTGAACCTTGCAATAAGTTTGGTAGGGAGGTACCAAAGTGATCCCGGAGCGGAACACTGGATAGCGGTCAAGAATATCCTGAAGTACCTGAAAAGGACAAAGGACATGTTTCTTATATATGGAGGTGTCGAAGAGCTCGTCATAAAGGGTTACGTCGTTGCTAGCTTCGACACAGATCCGGACGACTCCAAGTCACAAACCGGATACGTGTATATTTTGAACGGAGGGGCAGTCAGGTGGTGCAGCAGCAAGCAAAGCGTCGTGGCGGCATCTACATGTGAAGCAGAGTACATAGCTGCTTCGGAAGCAGCAAAGGAAGGAGTCTGGATGAAGGAGTTCATCACCGACCTAGGAGTAATTCCAAGTGCGTCGGGCCCGATGACTCTATTCTTTGACAACACTGGAGCTATTGCCCTTGCGAAGGAGCCCAGGTTTCACAAGAAGACAAGACACATCAAGCGCCGCTTCAACTCGATTTGTGATTACATTCAGGAGGGAGATATAGATATTTGTAAACTGCATACGGATCTGAATGGCGCAGATCCGTTGACTAAACCTCTCTCACGGGCAAGACATGATCAACACCACAATGCTATGGGTGTTCGATTCATCACAATGTAACTAGATTATTGACTCTAGTGCAAGTGGGAGACTGTTGGAAATATGCCCTAGAGGCAATAATAAAATGGTTATTATTGTATTTCCTTGTTCATGATAATTGTCTATTGAATCATGCTATAATTGTGTTAACTAGAAACCGTAATGCATGTGTGAATACATAGACCACAACATGTCCCTAGTGAGCCTCTAGTTGGCTAGCTCGTTGATCAATAGATGGTCACAGTTTCATGACCATGGACATTGGATGTCTTCGATAACGGGATCACATCATTGGGAGAATGATGTGATGCACAAGACCCAATCCTAAGTATAGCACAAGATCGTGTAGTTCGTTTTGCTAAAGCTTTTCAATGTCAAGTATCATTTACTTAGACCATGAGATTGTGCAACTCCCTGATACCGTAGGAATTCTTTGGGTGTGCCAAACATCACAACGTAACTGGGTGGCTATAAAGGTGCACTACGGGTATCTCTGAAAGTGTCTGTTGGGTTGGCACGAATCGAGACTGGGATTTTTCACTCCGTGTGACGGAGAGGTATCTCTGGGCCCACTCGGTAAGACATCATCATAATGAGCTCAATGTGACTAAGGAGTTAGTCACGAGATGATGTATTATGTAACGAGTAAAGAGACTTGCCAGTAACGAGATTGAACAAGGTATAGAGATACCAACGATCGAATCTCGGGCAAGTATCATACTGATAGACAAAAGGAATTGTGTACGGGATTGATTGAATCCCCGACATCATGGTTCATCCGATGAAATCATCGTGGAGTATGTGGGAGCCAACATGGGTATCCAGATCCCGTTGTTGGTTATTGACCGGAGAAGTTCTCGGTCATGTCTACGTGTCTCCCGAACCCGTAGGGCCTTCACACTTAAGGTTCGATGACGCTAGGGTTATAGGGAAATGGTATACGTGATTAGCGAAAGTTGTTCGGAGTCCCTAATGAGATCCCGGATGTCATGAGGAGCTCCGGAATGGTCCGGAGGTAAAGATTGATATATGGGAAGTCCAGTTTTGGTCACCGAAAAGTTTTCGGGCTCATCGGTAGTGTACCAGGAGTGGCGGGAGGGTGCCGGAGGACCCCCGGGAGGGGTGTGACGACCAAAGGACTTCATAGGCCC
This sequence comes from Hordeum marinum, assembly GCA_022496015.1. NCBI lineage: Eukaryota > Viridiplantae > Streptophyta > Magnoliopsida > Poales > Poaceae > Hordeum > Hordeum marinum. Next base: position 447,683,908 of record CM039678.1, on the reverse strand, counting down.
TTAGAGGAGGCGTGTCATCCCTTAGTGGGCTGGCCAAGACCTTCTAGAAAGGCCCATGCGGCTGGGATCAAGAGATAAAGGGGAAAAGGATTTAAAAGGAGGAGATCCACCTCCCTTGTGGGAGGTGGACTCCTCCCCACCTTCGGCCGAAGCTGTCCTCCTTGAAGGAGGGGCCAAGGCAGCCCTCCCTATACCTCCTCCTATATATATGCAAGGGTTTGGGCTGATTTGGGACATGACTTCTTTCTCTCTCGGTGCAGCCCTACCCTTCCTCTTCCTCATTCTCCGTAGCGCTTGGCGAAGCCCTGTCGGAGTTCACGTAGCTCCACCGTCACCACGCCGTTGTGCTGCCGGAGCTCTCCCTCAACCTCTCCTTCCTCCTTGCTGGATCATGGCGTAGGAGACGTCACCGGGCTGCACGTGTGTTGAATGCGGAGGCGCCATTGTTCGTCGCTGAGATTGGAATCCACCGCGATCTAAATCGTTGTGAGTACGACTCCACCAACCGCGTTCTTGTAACGCTTCCGCTTAGCGATATTCAAAGGTATGAAGATGCAATCTCTCCCCACTCGTTGCTGGTTTCTCCATGGATAGATCTTGGTGATCGTAGGAAATTTTTTGATTTACTACTACGTCTCCCAACAGTAGCCTCACTCCAATTTACTCAGACACGGTGAAAAACATGGGTATAGATCCATCAAGGATCAAACCTAGCAACACTACCTTTAAAGGAGTGATCCCAGGCATCAAAGCCCGGTGGATGGGCTCTGTGAGCCTGGAAGTATTGTTCGGTTCACCCGGTAACTTCCGTAGCGAGGACTTGATCTTCGACATTATACCTTTCCGCAATGGTTAAATGCCCTACTAGGACGTATGACGTTCGCTCGCTTTAACGTCGTCCCACACTATGCATACCTTAAGCTCAAGATGCTCGGGACCAAGGGGGTCATTATTGTCAACGACAACATAGAGCATTCCATCTGAACTAAGAAATATGCATGAGCCCTGGCGGCCGAATTCCATTACAATGATGATCGGAAAACGTCGAAATCTGTCATAAAGGCACGTAAGGTTTACAAACAAGCTCGGTTTAAGTCTGAACTCCCATAACCTTCTTCTACCCGGAAATAGGAACACGCTCCCCATTACACAGCCCTAGTGCCCGCCAAACATGTGTCGAGAAGGCATAACTTTGCACTCAAGATTCCATGGGCAGCAGTGGGGAAGAACCATCAAATGGTAAGTGTTCGGCTCGACCAAACTACTACCAATACATGTCCTCGGACATACCAGGGGTATCATTAAGGACCTATTAAAGCGTAAAGCTCATGCATAATTCGGCGACTTCTCAAGATCTCCTTTCCAAGGTCCGCTCACCAACAGCATCACCCTTAAAGGAATGCAACTCCGTAGGAGGCACGGGAGCAAACTGGTGACATGGCTCATCGAGGACGTCAAGCCAACAATTGAAGACCCTCGGTACAACCTCTCCTTTGTAAAATTTATATTTCATCTTCAAATCCCTGTAAACAGTTCTTCGGAAATTTGAGTTATAACAATTCTTGAGCAAATAAAAGACCATTATGCATGGCTGTAACATCCCAAAATTCCATTTTGGAATAATATGATTTATAGCTATGCATCTAGCATCACCATTGTTTGAATGTATGTGTTAGTTGAAATGCCTTCTCTAAAATTCTGAAACCCCTTTGTACTTTCAATGTGTTGCTTTCACCTATTTGAAATCTTGGTAAAATGTTCAAAATAAGAGGGGAGTAACATGACACTCCACACCAGGGTCATCTTGGTGATATATTTGAACAATAAATAACCAGGGGTTATTTTGAAAATATTGGCAAAAAGGTTTTAAAAACAAATAGGCAATTCTGAAAATAATATTTTCTGAAAGTGTTCAAATGACAGAATAAAAATGTTCATTAAATAGAATTTATTATTCTGTTAATTTTGATATATAATACCCCTATATTTATAAACAGTCTGAATGTTTTAAAAGCTTTTGAATGTCGCTGGAAAAACATTAAACAGAAAACGGTAACGGTTTTAGAATTAAAACGGGCCGGCCCACGGATCTCTCTCTCCTCTCCTCCCCTGCAACCCCGAGCACCCTATATAAGAGCCCCAAGTCCCCGCTCTCCATTCCCCCCCCCCCCCCGAGCCCCCTCCGTCCCTCGACGAAACGCTGTCAAATCACTCGCCAGAGTTGCCACCACCACCGGATCTCCCCGTCGACCGTAGCCATCGACTCCGTCCACCGTTCCACCCACACTTATCACCAGTCGACTCCGGAGACCCGTCGCCGTCGCCCGGACCACTTCGCTGCCTTCCTCGACCACCGGAGCTCATCGCCGTCGTCTTCGCCGCTTTCGGATCCACCGGAGACCTCCAACGCCGGCGACCTATCCTCCGTAAGCTCCCTGGACCGTCGGATCCATAATCAACGCGTTAGATTAGATCGGATTTAATTCCGAATCGTTTTCCTCTTCGGACCGGTCGCCCGCCCGTAAGCTCTCGCGCGCACACGCCCGCAACCAATAGGAAAGCGCCACATAGCCCCCTGGCCGTTCGGTAGATTTTTCCCTTTTCTGTTTTTGTTTTAGTTAACAGAGTGAATCCAAATTTTGTTTTGCTTATAACTTTTAATCTATTAAATGTTTTGAGTTGATTCTTTTTTGCAATAGCTCACATTTTTCATGTAGTTTCACACTGTACTTTTAAATTTCAAATTTGAACTATAAAATTTGAATTGAATCAAATTTGCTCAAATCATTCAAATCTAAATAATTAGAGTTTGAAAATAGATTTGGACATGAATCTTTTTGGTACTGTTTGGTATTAGTTAGGACTATCACCATGTTTAGTTTGAGGATTTTTAGGATGATCATTGTTAGTGTTTTAGCTATAAACAGAATCTGCCTAGTATTATAGTATAGTTTTATTTACTTAGTTTTAGTTAGTTTAACTTAGATTTAGTTTTAATTTGTTTAGTAGGTTCTGTTGATTTAAACATTTAGTGTTTTACTTATTGTTAATAAAAATATAAAATTGTTTAGTTTATTTCCTTGTTAAGATAGGAATCACAACTTCTTTTCAAATAGGTTTATTTTGATTAAAACAACTAGTTAGTAATAGTTTTGCTTTCAAACAAAGTTTTATATAATTTAATTTTGTTTTCTAAAACAAGTTTATTTGTAAATTCTTTTCTGTTAAGAACATGTTTTATTAACAACTAATAAGTTTTGTTTTCCTCTCTTGTTAGTAAAACTATATTTGTTCCATTTAGTGTTAATCAAAACTTTTATAAACTTTACTAAAGTTTTTCTCAACAAACTTTAAATTGACTTCAATTCTGTTATTAATAAAATATTTTTATTGTTTCCTTGCTGTCAACAATTGTTTTGTTATTACAAAATAGTTTTATTAAGTTAGTAGTGTTTTATCAATCATCTCCTAGTAAACAAAATTTTGTGTGTTTTTCTTACTTGTGATTTGTGCATTGTTTTGTCTTGATTGTTTGCTAGTTCTTGGTTGATGATTGTGAGTTACAATATTTTTGTTGTATGCTTATTTGAGTGCTCTTGTTTGCTTCGTTAGATTATCCGGAGTGCGAAGCTTGTTACTTAGAGTCACTCATGTACGAAGATCATCAATCAGGCAAGTCACTTTGACCATGTTTACCCATGTTTTATATGCATTAGTTCTACCATTTTCCCCAATTGCATGCAAGATAGGTTAGTTGGAAACTTGGTTACATTGTAGTAGTATCATGTGGTAGGTACCCCCTCAAACTCTTTGACACATTGGCCCCGGGAAACGTTGTTTTACTTTTTGCTATGCTATTAGTAGACGGGGTTGGTTGCGTGATTCATGAGAGTTGAGAGAGTTAATAATTTCAAGACCTACATAATGATCAAGATTTCAAGACTCCGAGTTTTCAACATACCTCTGGTTGGATGATGGTTGAACGGCACCCTGGAGAAACCAGTGGATTTGCCTAGGTGATGCTGGAGATGGCCAGTATTCACGCGGAAAGGTCCACCCAGGCACAAAGAGATGGATGGGTGCTTCAAGACCCTAGGCTTACCTGCACAGCCACAAGTCATTATGGGCTCTGGCTTGGTTGGATATCGTGGTGACCCTGGACAGGCGGTGCTACGAGATATAGAAGAATGGTAGGAAAGGATGGGCACCATCAGAGTCGCAGGGAAACCCTTTGGAAGACCATGTTTTGGTCATCCGTTTCTCAAACACCCTGAAGTGCGAGAAATTAAACGGAGGCGACCAAATCTTGTGGGTAACGTGTGCAAAACTCTGCAGAGTACTCAAACCTAATCGATTAGCCATGTCCACGGTCATGGATGACTTGAGCCAAAGGAACTGAAACATTCGGAATTCTCAACACAAGTAATATGATGATGTGGGTATTAACAATTTGGGTATGAGAATTGGTTGGTGGAACCATCTCATTAATCAACCAAGTTAGTAATATTTTTGCTTAGCCCTCTCTTGATGTAGGAAAAAATTGGCTTTACGCAAAAACTTACCACCCCACCTGCCATATAAGCATGTAGACTAGATGATTATCTTTTCACCCCTCTTTTGTGACTTTGCCGGCATATTCCATATGCTGACCTACACGGCTGCAACGTATCATGTTGCAGAGTACTTTTCCGACCAGGAGTGAGGACACGTTCTATGCTCAGTGAGATGCCCTTGGAGTCAGATGGACTCATCTACCTTCGACGCTTCCGCAAGATTTAGACATTCTCATGAGTTGGCTTTCAGCCACTTTATTGTAATTTTTATTATAATAAAGGACTCGATATGAGATTTCAATTAATATAATGCTGTGTGATTTCCCTTTGATATATACATTGATGTACCGTGTGTGTACCAGCATGATCTTGGGATGGTACGGAAACACCGGAGATTCATCAATGCTTCTTGTGAAACTGTTCGGTATACATTACGATGCAACTAGCCAATAGACCGGGGGATTTAATTTAAAATATCACCCTAAGCATCACTCCGACACAACTAATTGTATGTTTGGCATCTTGGATCTTGCTTTATATGCATCGGATCCAAACTATGTCTTGGGTCAATAATTGGGTTGCCTGGCTCCTGTGATTGCCCTCTTACATTCCGCTCGTTTGGCTAAAAGGGCAAAAGGAGAACCACTGCGATTGTGTTTCCAGCTCGCCTGGTGAAGCACCTCAGGGGAGAAAGCCAAAAACTGACCTTCATAGTAAGCGAGAACCGGCCTGCAAATCCGAGCATAAGTGTCATACTAAAAAAATCGTTAGAGGTTATTCTATGTCATATGATGGGTTTCTTACTCGTATAAACCATGTGATGCTGGCTTTAGCCACGGTTCATCCGAACATCACAAACCACTGGGGGCTAGTCATCAGCCCCCGCGTTCCTTTTACATGCTCCTACGGCTAATTAAAAGCGATAAAGCATCATAGTATGATTGCCTTCTCCCCCTCGCAGTACCGCCTTCGGGCACCGATACCTCGGCTAAGGGTCATAGTGCAGAGGAATAGAAACCTCGCATAGTATCTACATGGGAGCTAAAGCCGACGACTCACAACTTTCAGATTAAATGGCCACATGGGAGTCACAGCGAATGCAAAACTTAAAATACATGATAAACCATGCAACACCATCATAAAGCGTTAAACAGTCTTCAGACATATTACAATGCGCTCATTCATAAAATTTATCCTTCGAGCATTGAGCCTCTATCGCTAGAGCACCCTCCATCATTGCGGGGAAGTATCGCTCAGGGCACCTATACTCCTTTCCAGGGGGCGGACGTGTGGTGGCCATCTCAATCGGATCGAGCCTCGGCTAGGGCACCATGGTCTTTTCGAAGGCTATCCGAGCTCCCTCGATGCAGGTAGAATGCTTTAGCGCGTCAATCGGAGGTGCGGCGTCGCTCAGCCTCCACACTAGGCTGAAGTAGCTACTCGGCAATGGCTCGTCGGGCCATAGCCGGATGTAGAGATCCTTCATGTCCGGCTCCGCCATCTAGTGTAGCTCCATCAGTTGCTTCATCTGCTCGATGAGAAGAGGCGAGTGCTCAGGGGCTTTAAATTGTGCCCAAAAGAGCCGAGCCTCATCGCCTTCTTCTCATGAACCATAGAATTGGTTCGCGTCTGCTACACTCTTTTGGAGGTCCAAACATGCGCCTAAGGAAAGCCACACCTGGGTGAGCAATTCGAACCTGCTATCACCAAAGGCACACTGTAGTAAATACGGCTTACCATCTGTGATAGCTTTGACTTGGCGGATCTATTCTTCAAAGAACAGCCTATCCACCTTATCCTTTTGGAGCTCGGATTTCAGCGTGGATAGCTCGGTGGCTAGCTCCTTTCCTTTTTGCTCAAGGGCCTCGCACTTCGTGCTGGCATCCTTGAGCTCTTGTTGCACCCGAGCTTCATGCTTAGCGCTTGTGGTTTTCAATGTGGAGACAGCGGGTGATGCTTGTTTAGTTGCTGCCTTCTTGTCCGTGGCCTCTGGCTTCATCTTTTTAAGCTCAGCCTTGAGCTTCTCGACCTCCTTGGCCGAAGCTGTGCAAGCAATAAATATATAATTACACTGGGTCACCAGTGTGGATAACAAATGATAGAAAACCCAGATATTACAATTTGGCTTACCTTGCGCCTCATCAAACCTCTTGTTCAGGGTCTCAAGCTCCACTTCGGAGCTCTTAAGCTTTCGATTTATCTCGGTAAGCTCTACGACACTACCGGCCGCTGCCGATGACGAGGCCTACAAACAATAAATATATATCAGACTATGTGCATTCAAACCCCCAAACTTTCAAGAATACGACCCAATGCTCGGTCCTCTTAAGGGATTTTAGAACAGTATGTGACGAATTATGTCTTGTGCATCATTGTCTACTGCTGGGCATTTGACCCCTCGATGAATTTTCCTAAACTCACCCAGGACTCGAGGGTTGCTATATATATAACGATAGCACAAACCTAATAAAATTGAAATTTTAGGAAAAGGGTATTACGTGGCTCACCTGGAAGCCCGTCAGGGGACCATTGAAGGCCTCCTTTAGTCCGCTATTAACAAATTGAATGCCTTTCAAAACTGCACCCATAAGAGAGGAGTGATCCTCAGAGATGGAGGCGCTTGATAGAGCCTCCTCCATGACCGTCCACCCAGTCATCGGTGGCACTAGTGGTGACCGGTTAACCCGATATCTAGCCGGGGATTGAGCCTGTAGCTCCGGAGGCACCCCGGAGATGACCTCGGAGGGGACTATACATTCATTTGTTCTTCCTCCTCGGTGGCCGGGAGGGGCTCTTCCCCCGGTCTTTGGTGACCGAGGCATTAACCTCGGCCATGATGTTGTCACCACCATCGCCTTTGTTGGGCTCCAAAGGAGCCTGGCAGGATGACACCTCCGCGGCATCCTTCGCGGCTGATAAACCCAAAGTGCAGGTAATCATCATAGCAATTTCCAAAGGTGGAAGTGATAAGTATGGAGTGTTGAACCCAAAAGAAGCTAAAGGCAAGATCAATATTCTCTCAACTCCTATCTACCACCGATACGACTCTACATAAACCGAACATTTGCTTCCATCTAGAAACGAGAAATAAACCTACGTTGTGGGTGTGAAGAGGATAGCTTTGCATGGTAACAAAGAATTAAAATATAAAAATAGGTGATGTTATCATAATATTAAAATATATTACAAATAGCGAATGTGGAATAATGATGGGTCAGTGTGCGGAATTATCCTAGGCAATTGTTAACAAGATCGGAAATCACTATTGCAATTTTATTTGAGGGAGAGGCATAAGCTAACATACTTTCTCTACTTGGATCATATGCACTTATGATTGGAACTCTAGCAAGCATCCGCAACTACTAAAGATCATTAAGGTAAAACCCAACTATTGCATTAAAGCATCAAGTCCCCTTTATCACATACGCAACAACCCCCTTACTCGGGTTTATGCTTCTGTCACTCAAGCAACCCACTATAAGCGAATCATGAACGTATCGCAACACCCTACAGCAAGAATCCTTCATGTTTGCGTGGCATGGAAGGCACCATAGGACAGAACCAAAATAAACATACAACTTAAACCGATCTAGATCACCATGTTGGGGAACGTCGCATGGGAAACAAAAAATTTCCTACGTTCATGCAAGACCTATCCATGGTGATGAGCATCTACAAGAGGGAGGGTGGATCTACATACCCTAATAGATCGCTAAGCGGGAAGCGTTAAGAAACACGGTTGGTGTAGTCGAACGTCTTGGCGATCCAAATCGCTGAGCGTCCCGCGATCCAATTACGATCCCTCCCGATCAAGCACCGAACGGACGGCACCTCCGCGTTTAGCACACGTATAGGTTGATGACGACCTCCGCCTTCTCGATCCAGAAAGAGGGAGTGGAGAGGTAGACGAGTTCTCCGGCAGCATGATGGTGCCGCGGCGATGGTGGTAGAGCAATTCCGGCAGGGCTTCGTCTAAGCACTTCAGAAAACCGATCTAGAGGAGGAACTATGCACTAGAGGAACGGGTAGCACGTGGCTGAAAAACTAGTGCAAACACCCTAAAACATCTAGTACATATAGTAGGAAGAGAGGAGGAGGCTTGTCCCACAAGGTACCAGCCCTTGGTTCGGCCTAAGCAAGGAGGAGAGGAGGACTCCTCCTCCAATCCTAGTAGGACTAGGATTCCTCCCTATTTTGCCTTTTTTTCCACGTTTTTCTCTTTGGGTTTTCTCTCCCAGTCGCATGGGCCTTGTGTGGGACTTCCACCAGCCCATTAAGGGCTGGTATTCACTCTCCCACAGCCCATGTAGCCTCTTGGGTCGAAATACCCCTCCCGATGGTCTCCCGGTACACTACCGGCACTCTCGGTACACTACCGATGAGCCCGAAACTTTTCCGACGACCAAAATACGACTTCCTATATATAAATATTTACCTACGGACCATTCCGGAGCTCCTCGTGACGTTCGAGATCTCATCCGGGACTCTGAACAACCTTCGGTCACCACCATACATAACTCTATACTACCGAAACGTCACCAAACTTCAAGTGTGTAGACCCTATGGGTTCGAGAACTATGTAGACATGACCGAGACACCTCCATGGTCAATAACCAATAGTGGGACCTGGATATCTATATTGGTTCCTACATATTCTACGAAGATCTTTATCGGTCAAACCTCTATGTCAAGGATTCAGTTAATCCCGTATGATGTTCCCTTTGTTCTTCGGCATGTTACTTGCCCGAGATTCGATCGTCGGTATCTTCATACCTAGTGCAACCTTGTTACTGGCAAGTCTCTTTACTCATTCCGTAATACAAGATCCCATGACTAACACTTAGTCACATTGCTTGCAAGGCTCATTGTGATGTTGTATTACCAAGTGGGCCCTGAGATACCTCTCCGTCACATGGAGTAACAAATCCCAGTCTTTATCCATGCCAACCCAACAGACACCCTCGGAGATACCTGTAGAGCACCTTTATAGTCACCTAGTTACGTTGTGACGTTTGATACACACAAGGCACTCTTCCGGTGTCCATGAGTTGCATGATCTCATGGTCATAGAAACATATACTTGACGAGCAGAAAATAGTAGCAATAAACTGACACAATCATATGCTACGTTTGTAGTTTGGATCTTTTCCATCACATCATTCTCCTAATGATGTGATCCCATTATCAAATGACATCACATGTCAATGGCTAGGAAACCTTAACCATCTTTGACCAACGAGCTAGTTCACTAGAGGCATACTAGGGACAAAGTGTTGTCTATTTACCCACACATGTAATGTGTTTCCAATCAATACAATTATAGCATGGATAATAAATGATTATCATGAACAAGGAAATATAATAATAAGCACTTTATTTATTGACTCTAGGGCATATTTCCAACAGTCTCCCACTTGCACTAGAGTCAATAATCTAGTTCACATCACTAGGTGATTTACATTGTAATGAATCGAACACCCATGCAGTTCTGGTGTTGATCATGTTTAGCCCTTGTAAGAGGTTTAGTCAACGGGTATGCAACATTCAGATCCGTGTGCACTTTGCAAATATTTATGTCCTTTTCCTCGATGTAATCGCGGATGGAGTTGAAGCATCGATTTATGTGTCTCGTCCTCTTGTGAAACCTTGGTTCCTTGGCCAGAGCAATGGCACCGGTGTTGTCACAGAACAGGTTCATTGGATTCAGTGCACTGGGCACTACTCCAAGATCTGTCATGAACTGCTTCATCCAGACACCTTCCTTTGCTGCCTCCGAGGCTACGATGTAATCCGCTTCGCACGTAGAATCGGCTACCACGCTTTGCTTGGAACTGCACCAGCTTACCGCTCCCCCATTGAGAATAAATACGTATCTGGTTTGTGACTTAGAGTCATCCGGATCAGTGTCAAAGCTTGCATCAATGTAACCCTTTACGACGAGTTCTTTATCACCTCCATAAACGATAAACATTTCCTAAGTCCTTTTCAGGTACTTAAGGATATTCTTGACTGCTGCCCAGTGCTCCATTCCAGGATCACTTTGAAACCTTCTGGGCATACTTATGGCAAGGTTGACATCGGGTCTTGTGCACAGCATTGCATACATGATAGAGCTTATGGCTGAAGCATAGGGGATGACACTCATCTTTTCTCTATCTTCTGCAGTCACTGGGCATTGAGTCTTACTCAACTTCACACCTTGTAACACAGGCAAGAACCCCTTCTTTGACTGATCCATTTTGAACTTCTTCAAAACTTTATCAAGGTATGTGCTCTGTGAAAGTGCTATTAAGCGTCTCGATCTATCTCTATAGATCGTAATGCCTAATATGAAAGCAGCTTCTCCTAGGTCCTTCATTGAAAAACTCTTGTTCAAATATTCCTTCACGCTTTCTAGCGTTTCTATATTGTTTCCAATCAACAATATGTCATCCACATATAATATTAGAAACTCTATAGAGCTCCCACTCACTTTCTTGTAAATACAAGCTTCTCCATAAACTTGTATAAACTCAAACGCTTTGATCACCTCATCAAAGCGCTTATTCCAACTCCAAGATACTTGCACCAGACCATAAATGGATCGCTGGAGTTTGCAAACTTTGTCAGCATTCTCTGGATCGACAAAACCTTCTGGTTGCATCATATACAACTCTTCCTCAAGGAAAACGTTGAGGAACGCCATTTTGACATCCATCTACCAAATTTCATAGTCGAAATAAGCAGGTATTGCCAACATGATTCTAACAAACTTAAGCATCTCTACGGGTGAGAACGTCTCATCGTAGTCAACTCCTCGAACTTGTGAAAGACCCTTTGCCACAAGTCGAGCTTTGTAGACGATGACATTCCGTCCGCGTCTGTCTTCTTCTTAAAGATCCATTTGTTCTGAATGGCCTTTCGCCCTTCAGGTAATACTTCCAAAGTCCATACTTTGTTTTCATACATGGATCCCATCTCGGATTTCATGGCCTCTAACCATTTCTCGGAATCTGGGCCCATCACTGCTCCTCCATAGCTCGTAGGTTCATTGTTGTCCAACAACATGACCTCCAAGACAGGGTTGTCGTACAACTCAGGAGTAGTACGCGTCCTTGTCGACCTACGAGGTTCAATAGTAGCTTGCTCTGAAGCTTCATGATCATCATCATTAACTTCCTCTTCTATCATCGTACGTTCCACAGAAACATCTTTCTGCGTTGCGCTACTTCCTGGTTGAAGTAAAGGTTCAATAACCTCATCAAGCTCTATTTTCCTCCCACTCAATTCTTTTGAGAGAAACTCTTTCTCAAGAAATTTTCCGTTCTTAGCGACAAACACTTTGCCTTCGGATCTGAGATAGAAGGTATACCCGACTGTCTCCTTCGGGTATCCTATGAAGACACATTTCTTTGCTTTGGGTTCTAGCTTTTCAAGCTGGAGCTTTTTGACATAAGCATCACATTCCCAAACTTTAAGAAACGACAACTTTGGCCTTTTGCCAAACCATAGTTCATATGGCGTCGTCTCAATGGATTTCGATGGTGCCCTATTTAAAGTGAATGCGGCTGTCTCTAATGCATAACCCCAAAACGATAGTGGCAAAACAGCAAGAGACATCATAGAACGCACCATATCTAATAATGTTCGATTACGACGTTCGGACACACCATTACGCTGTGGTGTTCCGAGCGGTATCAACTGTGAAACAATTCCACACTGTCTTAAGTGTCTGCCAAACTCATAACTTAGATATTCACCTCCTCAATCAGATCGTAGGAATTTAATCTTCTTGTTACGATGATTCTCAACTTCACTCTGAAATTGCTTGAACTTTTCAAACGTTTCAGACTTGTGTTTCATTAAGTAAATATACCCATATCTCCTTAAGTCATTGGTGCAGGTGAGAAAATAACGATATCCACCACGCGTTGTAACATTGATTGGACTGCACACATCAGTATGTATGATTTCCAATAAGTCACTCGCCTGTTCCATTGTTCCAGAGAACGGCGTTTTAGTTATCTTGACCATGAGGCATGGTTCACATGTGTCAAGTGATTCAAAATCAAGTGACTCCAAAAGTCCATCAGCATGGAGCTTCCTCATGCGTTTTACACCAATATGACCTAAAAGGTAGTGCCACAAGAAAGTGGTACTATCATTATCAACTCTACATCTTTTGGCATCAATGTTATGAACATGTGTATCAACACTATCAAGATTCAATATGAATAAACCCCTCACATTGGGTGCATGACCATAAAAGATATTACTCATATAAATAGAACAACCTTTATTCTCTGATTTAAATGAGTAACCGTCTCGCAATAAACAAGATCCGGATATAATGCTCATGCTTAACGCAGGCACTAAATAACAATTATTCAGGTTCATCACTAATCCCGATGGTAATCGAAAAGAGAGCGTGCCGACGGCGATCACATCAACCTTGGAACCATTTCCCACGCGCATTGTCACTTCATCCTTTGCCAACCTTCGTCTATTCCGTAGTTCCTGTTTTGAGTTGCAAATGTGGGCAACCGAACCGGTATCAAATACCCAGGCACTACAACGAGAGCTAGTAAGGTACACATCAGTAACATGTATATCATATATACTGTGTTTGTCGTTGGCCGCCTTCTTGTGAGCCAGGTACTTGGGGCAGTTCCGCTTCCAGTGACCAGTTCCCTTGCAATAAAAGCACTCAGTTTTTGGCTTGGGTCCATGCTTGGGCTTCCTTACAGGAGTAGCAACTGCTTTGCCCTCCTTCTTGGTTTTACCCTTCTTGCCCTTGCCATTCTTCTTGAAACTAGTGGTTTTATTGACCATCAACACTTGATGTTCTTTCTGGATTTTAGACTCCACGACTTTTAGCATCGCAAACAGCTCGGCGACTGACTTGTTCATCCCGTGCATGTTATAGTTCATCACAAAGCTCTTTTAACTATGTGGCAGTGATTGAAGAACTCTGCCAGTGATCGCCTCTAGCCGAAGGGCAATTCCCAACTCTGCTAGACGATTCGAATACCCAGACATTCTGAGTATATGCTCACTGATAGACTCGTTCTCCTCCATTTTGCAAGCATAGAACTTATCGGAGGTCTCATACCTCTCGATCCGGGCATTCGTTTGAAAGATAAACTTCAACTCCTGGAACATCTCATATGCTCCATGACATTCAAAACGTCTTTGAAGTCCCGGTTCTAAGCCATACAATATTGCACACTGAACTATTGAGTAATCTCCAAAACGTGCCTCCCAAGCGTTCTTAACGTCTTCGGAAGACATGTCTTCTGGTTGGTCACCAAGCGGTGCATCAAGGACATATGATTTCTGGGAAGCCGTGAGGATAATCCGCAGATTACGGGCCCAGTCAACAAAGTTACTTCCATCAGCTTTCAACTTAGCTTTCTCTAGGAACGCATTAAAATTCACGGGTGCTACTGCGCGAGCCATTGATCTACAACATAAATATGCAAAGGTTACTTAGACTATTGTTCAAGATAATGAGTTTAGTCAATCAAATTACTAAAGCTCCCACTCAAATTGACATCCCTCAGGTCATCTGAGTGTCACATGATCCAGATTCACCAACTCAAGTCCGATCATCACGTGAGTTGAGGTGGTTTCAATGGTGAACATCATCATGTTGATCATATCTACTATATGACTCATGTTCGACCTTCGGTCTCTTGTGTTCTGAGGCCATGTCTGTACATGCTAGGCTCGTCAAGTTTAACCCGAGTGTTCTGCATGTGCAACATTGGCTTGCACCCGTTGTATGTGAACGTAGAGTCTATCACACCTGATCATCACGTGGTGTCTCGACATGACAAACTTTCGCAATGGTGCACACTCGGGGAGAACACAATTCATCTTGAAATTTAAGTGAGGGATCACCTTATAATGCTACCGTCGTCCTAAGCAAAACAAGGTGCATAAAAGAATTAATATCACATGCAAATCATAAGTGACATGATATGGCCATGAACTTGTGCTTTTGATCTCCATCTTGAAAGCACCGACATGATCTCCATCATCACCAGCACGACACCATGATCTCCATCATCTTGATCTCCATCAACATGTCGCCATCGGGGTTGCCGCGCCCATCATGCTTGTACTACTATTGCTACCGTTTAGCGATAAAGTAAAGCATTACATAGCGCTTAATGATTGACACACAAGTCATACAATAATTAAAGACAACCCTATGGCTCCTGGCGGTTGCCGTACTCAATGACATGCAAGTCGTGATATTCTATACAACACATGATCATCTCATACATCACATATATCACATCATGTAATTGGCCATATCACATCACAACATACCCTGCAAAAACAAGTTAGATGTCCTCTAATTGTTGTTGCATGTTTTACGTGGCTGCTACGGGTATCTAGCAAGAACAATTCTCACCTACGCATAAACCACAACGGTGATACATTAGTTGCTTTTCAACCTTCTCAAGGACCGCATTTGTCGAATCCGATCCAACTAAAGTAGGAGAAACTGCCACCCGCTAGCCATCTTTTGCAACAAGTTGTAGTTGAGGGAACCGGTCTCTCGTAAGCGTACGAGTAATGTTGGTCCGGGCCGCTTCATCCCACAATACCGCTGAACCAAAACACGACCAAGGGAGGAAGCAATCTAAGCATCAACGTCCACAAACTCTTTGTGTTCTACTCGAGATCTCATCTACACATAGACCTAGCTCTGATACCTCTATTGGGGCACGTCGCATGGGAAACAAAAAATTTCCTACGTTCACGCAAGACCTATCCATGGTGATGAGCATCTACGAGAGGGAGAGTGGATCTACATGCCCTTGTAGATCACTAAGCGGGTAGCGTTAAGAAACGCAGTTGGTGTAGTCAAACGTCTTCGCGATCCAAATCGCCGAGTGTCGTGGTTTTATCACAGCAGATGTCCGGGTGAACGGACTTCGGTTCGAGGCCATCGTTAACGGGGTGGACTCAAAGGGGTTAGTCAGGACGAAAGACACGGGTTTACCCAGGTTCGGCCCCTCAAATCGAGGTAACAGCCTACGTCATGCTTGTGTTTGTATTACTTGCGTATCGATTACAAGGAGCTAAAGCTTGACCTAGTTCTCGATTGCTCGCCCCCTAAGTCGCCCCGGGTCTGCCTTTATATAAGAGGTCAGAACATCTGGGTCTTTACAATTGTTAACCGAGTCTCTCTCTATCTTCTTGTCCAAGCCGTCTGTGAGTCGGCTTGCACGCCCGGGTCTTCTCAGTCCGGGCTGTCTTACGGCCCACACCGTGAGCCGCCTATCCTCTTGGGCCACTTAATATTACGACTCACCTTTGGGCCGGTTCACGAGCCAATAACATGACCCGGAGCCTCTCCGGCGGGTCATATCCCCAACATTAGGCCCCAGGTGGAACTGAGCTTGCTCACTTCATCCTTCTCTTCCACTTCGGGCGAGTCGCTCGGAAATGACCCGGCGTGACGTCATGAGATCTGCTGACGTGTCACCAAATCTTTCACTTAACTGTCGTCCTGAGAATCGAGGCGTCTGCCTCGTTCGAACGGTGTTGTCGCCTGGATTTTCGCGCCTTCCTTAACCCCCTTTTAAATATGACCCGTGCGTGTTGGGGTTTCCATTCTCCCGCCCATGCCTCTGTTTCTTCATCTTCTTCATGTCGCCGCCCTAGCGCCTTCGAGCTTTGCGCCGACGCCGTCCGTACATCGTCCCTGACCTTGGCCGCTACATCACCCTAAACGTACCACAGATCCGTACGCCTCTGCCGCGCCGTCTCCGGTAAGTTTTCCTGCTCCCTAGATGGTCGCCGCCGTAGTAGGGTTTTCACCGGTACTTCGCTGCCGTCGTTTGGGCTCCAACATCGTTATCGCTAGTGCATCTCGCCACCACTAACGTCTTTAGGATGTGCTCTTGCTCCGCCGCCGCACGTAGGCTGGTCGCGCGTAATGCACGGGCCTCGATGGCCGCAGTCCGTTTCTTTCTCCACCGCTGCTCATCGCTAGGTCCGAAATAAAATTTATTTTCTCTGCTATTGTAGATCCGTAGATATAGTGACATCTTGTGGAATCTGTTTTTTGGGACTTAGTCGATTTTTCCCTTTCCCTGTTGAGTCGCCAAGCTCTTCCGGCTCTTATCAGCCGGGTCTTCTGCTTTATCCGTAGAGCCCTTAAACTTTTAAGCCGTCAAAAATATTTGTCTACGCTTCGACTCATCGTGCCTTTTATCTTGCACAACACTTAAGCCGCCAACATGTCTCGTGCATCCAACTCATGCAACTGGGTCGGGTCATGCATTACGAAGGACTTTTTGTCGGATTTTGTTCACGCGGGTACTCTTCCTCCTAAGGAAGTCATTAGCTGGTGGGTCCCAGGTGATGAGACGCGGCCCAAACCTCAAGAAGGCGAAGTGGTGGTGTTCTTTGACCATATTGAACGAGGGTTCGTGCCCCCCGGCTCCAAATTCTTTTGGGACGTCCTTCACTGTTATAAGCTTCACCCGCAAGACTTGGCCCCCAATTCCGTCTCAAACATATGCAATTTCCAAGTGCTCTGTGAGGCTTACCTTCAAATCAAGCCGTCGGTGGGATTCTTTCGGGAGTTCTTTTATGCTAACCGGAAAACTAAAGTGAAAGCCGGCCCGAGCCTAGAACTTGGAGGCATATCCATCCAACGACGTAGGGATATCATCTTTCCAGCTACACAGATGTCGAGTCACCCCAAGGACTGGAATAGGACGTGGTTCTATTGCAAGGAAACCTCTCCTGAAAACGAGCGTCCTTTGTCGGGTTATCGTCCTTCCCGGCTCGCAACAACATCAGAGCTTCCTGGCCGCCTATCAGCTTCAGAACGCGCAAGATATGAGCCGGCCCATGCCAAAATCAAGGCTCTCATGGCCAACGGCTTAATCGGGCTAGACCTAATCTGCTGCTGGATTTCGTGGCAGATTATGCCTTTGAGCCATAGAAGTCGGCTCATGTGCGAGTATAAAGGCAAGTATGATAGCTCATTATGCTTCAACCGATCCACGCTGACAGAGAATGACATCACCCTCGCCATCAGGAGCCTTGTTCATGAAGCTTCCGGATCATGCAGCGAAATTGGCCTGGCACCTTTTAGTGCCAACAATCCGGCTCCCGATGTAAGTTTAATCTCTTCTCTTCCGTCTCTTAGATGTTGTAAACTTGATACTTTTTTCACCTTTCTGTTTTATTTTTGTAGAAATCTCCTTCCTCCGGCGACTCTTCGGAGTCAATCATACCACCGCCCAAGATTAATCCGCTGTAAGCATCTAGACATCCGGTTGTTACTATGATAGCAATATCTGCAACTGTTGATTCTTCCTCTTTTTTGCAGTGCTCAAGCTAAATGTCGCAAGGCCAACAAACCCTCCTCCGGCCCAGTTATTGAAGAACTGGAGCCCGAGAAACCGGCAGAAACTCAACCGGAGGAAAACCCGCCGGCTGCCTCCGCTGAGCCAGCCGCTGAAGATGTTATCATGGAGAGCCCTCCAAGGGCTCCTTCTAAGACGGCAACTCCTGCCAAGATTCCTGACACCCCGGATGTTGTTATCACCAGGTCTGGTCATCAAATGCCTCCGGCTCATGTGCTGACCAAACATACAGAGCCAGCTGAAGCTTCAAAGAAACTGAACTTTGATTCTTCATGCGAGAAGATGACCGTTGAAGAGCTACACACTAGGTACATAAACCGGGTTACCACCAGCCGGGACTTGGAACTTCGGTTGATCTCTTCCATGAAGACAAAATATGAGGTACTTTTCCTTCTTTACTATATCCTTTCTTAGCTCCCAAGATTTGGCTTAACGTATTGAATCGTTGAGCCGGGTCTTTCTATGACCTCTTGCAGAGATTGCCATGTCAAACTCCGTTAAAATTGCTTTAGCTTTGTATTGTAAGTAAATTGAACTGCCAATCGTAGCCCCCAAGGGCTGGCTCAAACTTGATCAAGTTGAGTCAGTGCTTCCATTATTAGCACATTGAAGAGCCATTATATAGCCCCCAAGTTCCGGATCAACTTTGAAGGAAATGAACCGGAACTACATACTTGCAAGATCAAATATACATTAGCCCCCAAGTGTCAAATATATTGCTTGCAATCTGTTTGAGACTTGTATTTGCTTTTAACACCCATCCTACATTTTTGCGGCTTATCTGTATTTATAGGAAGCTTTGAATGAAGCCGGGTCTCAGCTGAAGGATCTGAAGGCCAACTTGGCAGCTCAGCAAGAAGCTCGAAGTATCGCGGAAGAAAAATGTTGGATTCTCGCAGAAGAACTGGCCAGTGTTACAGCCGAGCTCACCTCTTTAAAAGATACGGCTAAATCTGAAAAGGCCACCTTAACCAAGTGAGCGGACGATGCTGAACAGCGGCTTACAGTCGTGGCGGATGAGCTTCAAGGTCTGAAACAGCATATTGCAAAGATGTCAGTTGTCCTATTTGGTAAGCTTTCTTGTTCACTTTGTCCTTTTTAGCATTGCTATTAAGAAAAATGGCGGCTCATTAATTTTTATCCGACTCGTCCAGGTCCCAGGAGCCGGCAGTTGGCTTCTGATAGCCTTCTACCACTAAAGGCCATTTATACTTTTGCAGAGCAGTTATACTATGGCGCCATCTTCACCATCAAGAGTGTGCAGTACAAGGAGAAGATCCCCACTGCTCTGAAAGGTGTCTTGGAACTCTTCGCTACCATGCCTAAGCAGATTGAAGAGCTCAAGAAGTCCTCCTTCCGCCAAGGAGCCGTTGCCGGTTTGAGCCGGGCTCTTGCCTTTGCTCCCGAGCTAATGCCGGCCGAGATGATGGATGGCTATCCATCTAAAAGAGATGATGGCTCAGATTTCACCGAGGAAGACTATACCCGGTGCGTCAAAGAGTCACGCTATTTGGCCTCTGTTCTGGCGGATGAAGCTGATTTGAGCACCTATCAAGCGGCTTACGACGCAGAGGAGAAAAGAATCCGCAGGCCGCTCTACAAGTAGAAAGACCTGACACTCGCCCGCAGTAAGGATCTCTTTCCTTGTGAGCTTGACGCGTCTCCGTTCCTTGAGGGGTCATTTGCTGCTCTGGCTGACTGTAACTGGGACTTGGGCAATCTTCAGATAAAGCCAACAGAAGACCCGGAGCAGGATGAGCCGCCAACAACTGAATTGTAATCTCTTAGCCTTTCTGAACACAGACTTATGTAATCACCCACCGTGGGCGGCTGACAATGCTTTTGCTCTTTCTGAGAGTATCTTTTGTAATAGAGTAACCATGGCTCTGCCACTTGGTGGCCATATATATTTGCACCTCTCTATATTTTAACGTGTTGGCGGCTCTTCAGAGATATACCTTTGAATTTTTTCTGATGAGGGGCCTGTCTTTTAAGACGCCATTCCTTTCTCCAGAATATTAAAGCCGGACAATCTCTTTGAGACCTTAAATTTTGTTGACCAAAGCCACATGGCTCCGGCTTTCATCAAACGGAGTTATTAAAGAGCCGGTTGTCTTTAGGATAATGTAAGCTATACCTGATGGTAAGAAGCCTCTATCGACAACTGCGGCTATTGATGAACCAGAACCTTTGAGGAGAGTTTGGCTATGCAACCCCCAAGTGCCGAGTAGTTTCGCCTGCGGCAACCCGAAACTTATAATTGCCCGGCTTTGATAAGACGGCATGATACCATATGCGATGATGATCTTTCCTTCCTTAAAAACTCATATGATGGCTCTTCTGCATGGATCCGAACGGTTAAACTCATACCAGTTCAGGGCTCTGTCGAGATTGGCCGTCAATTATTTGAACCGGCTCAGGGTCTCTAGGCGAGATTGGCCGTCAATTTCTTGAACCGGCTCAGGGTCTCTAGGTGAGATTGGCCGTCAATTTCTTGAACCGGCTCTGGGTCTCTAAGCAAGATTGACTGGTAAGAGTATAGTGAACACCGGCTCTCAATGGGAGATGTAAGCTATACCCCAAGGTAAGAAGCGTCCATCGACAACTGTGGCTAATAATTAGCCTGAGACGGCATAAAATCGGCTGTTTGAAAGGAGAAGTAAGCTATACCTGAAGGTAAGAAGCCTTTTTCAACAGCTACAGTTGATAAGCAACTGAATTTTGGCGTAAACGCCGGTTGTTAGGGTGAGATAAGCGAACCCGTCGGTAAGAAGCCCCCTTCGACAACCGCGGTTAATAAGTAACCGGAAGTGGCATAAAGTCGTCCATTAGGGTGAGATAAGCGATACCCGTCGGTAAGAAGCCCCCTTCAATGGCCGCAATTGATAAGCAACTGGAATTTGGTATACACGATGTTGTCTTAGGGCACTGTAAGCTATACCAAAAGGTAAGAAGCCTCCGTTAACAATCAGCGCTTAATGTAACCAAACTAGGCATAAAGCCAACTGTGCATGGGAGAAGTAAGCTATACCCGGAGGCAAGAAGCCTCCTTGCAACAGTTTAATGACAGCTGGCTGTGCAAAGGAGAAGTAAGCTATACCCAAAGGCAAGAAGCCTCTTTGCAATAGTGTTTAATAAGGCGTAAAGCCGAAAGGTAGGTCAGCCGTTTTGACGGCGAACGACCCTCTTCAACTCAAACTTTTTGAACCGAAAGATTTTATCTTGATTGTACAAAGGTGTACATACAAGCAGAGGCCTCAGTCTTGTGCGAGGATGCTAGATTTTACTCATGTGCTCATGATATATACAATGATACCGGCTTTCAACCCCTGTTAAGTAAAGTATGGTCGCAGATGTGCGATATTCTAGGGTCGCAACGTCTCTTGTCCCGTGGTTTCTGACTCATCTCGGATATCCATGAGGTAATATGACCCATTGTTAAGGTTCCTCCTGACCATAAAAGGCCCCTCCCATGGTGGAGATAACTTATGGATTCTAGATTGGTCTTGAGTCAACCGAAGCACCAGCTCACCTTCCTGGAACGTCCGAGTCTTTACCCTGCGGCTATGATAGTGTTGCAGGTCTTGTTGATAAATGGCCGACCTGGCTGCTGCTAACTCTTGTGCTTCATCCAAGGCGTCCATCGCATCTTGGCGAGCTACCTCATTGTTCGTCGCAACATAAGCCGCTACCCTTGGTGAGTCATGCCGGATGTCACTGGGTAGAACCGCCTCAACACCGTACACCATGAAGAAAGGTGTAAAACCTGTAGATCTGTTAGGTGTAGTTTTGATGCTCCATAAGACAGAAGGCAACTCCTCAACCCAACATCCGGGTGTCCGTTTCAAAGGAACCATGAGTCGTGGCTTGACACCTCTCAAAATTTCCTAATTGGCTCGCTCTGCTTGACCATTAGACTGTGGATGTGCCACAGCTGAAACATCAAGCCGGATATGCTCTTTCTCACAGAACGTATTCATAGCTCCTTTGGATAAATTTGTCCCATTGTCTGTAATAATACTGTGTGGATAACCAAAGCGATAAATCAGCTTCTTAATAAATTGAACCACCGTAGCCGCGTCACATTTACTGACCGGCTCTGCTTCTACCCACTTAGTAAATTTATCAACCGCCACCAGAAGGTTCGTTTTCTTATCCTTAGATCGCTTGAAAGGTCCTACCATATCAAGCCCCCAGACCGCAAACGGCCAAGTGATTGGTATCATCCTCAACTCTTGAGCCGGAACGTGAGCACGCCGACCGAATTTCTGACAGCCGTCACACTTGCGAACTAAGTCCTCTGCATCCTTGTGAGCCGTCAACCAGAAAAACCCATGTCGGAAAGCTTTAGCCACCAAAGATTTTGACCCGACGTGATGCCCACAGTCGCCAGCATGAATTTCACTTAATATTTGCCGGCCCTCCTCTGGTGAGATGCAGCGCTAAAAGACACCTGTCACACTACACTTATGTAACTCACCATTGACAATCGTCATAGACTTAGAATGTCGAGTGATCTTCCTGGCCAGATCCTCCTCTTGAGGTAACTCACCGCGTGTTAGATACGCCAAATAAGGAATAGTCCAGTCTGGCGTAGCATGCAGAGCCACCACCAGTTCCGCCTCCGGGTCAGGAATAGCCAGATCCTCCTCAGAAGGTATCTTGACAGTCGGATGATGCAATACATCCAGAAAGACATTAGGTGGTATCGGCTTTCGTTGAGAACCTAACCGTGACAAGGCATCAGCCGCCTCATTCCTGCAATGATCAATGTGATCCACCTGGTACCCCTTGAAATGACCAGCAATGACATCAACCGCCTATCGATAAGCCGCCATCCGTGGATCCTTGGAGTCCCAACAAATCTGAGTCGCCTAGACACCTGACCCCGCTTAAACTCATCTCTTTAGCAACTCTGAGACCATGGAGCAGTGCTTCATACTCAGCTGCATTATTAGTACAAGGGAACATTAACCGAAGCACATAACAAAACTTGTCACCCTTGGGGGAGGTGAGAACAACTCCTGCCCCGGACCCTTCTAGCTGCTTGGATCCATCAAAGTGTATAGTCCAATACGTGTTATCCAGCTTCTCTTCCGGGGCTTGACATTCAGTCCAATCATTTATGAAATCCACCAAAGCTTGAGACTTAATTGCTGTAAGAGGAACATACTTGATGCCAAAAGGACTCAGCTCTAAGGCCCACTTGGCAATCCTCCCTGTAGCCTCTCTATTTTGAATGATATCCCCCAACGGGGCAGAACTGACCATTGTTATTTGGTGCCCCAAAAAGTAATATTTTAACTTGCAATTGGCCATGAAAACTCTGTATACCAACTTCTGCCAATGCGGATACCTCTGTTTAGATTCTGCCAAAACTTCACTGATGTAATAAGCTGGCCTTTGCACAGGATACTCTTTCCCTGCCTCCTTGCGCTCAACCACAATTGCTACACTAACCGCTCTGTTGTTAGCTGCCACATAAAGGAGCAAAGGCTCTTTCTCAACCGGAGCGGCTAACACTGGCGGCTCAATCAACTGCTTTTTAAGAGCTTCAAGTGCTTCGGCCGCTGCTGCGCTCCATTTAAACTTGTTTGTCTTCTTCATCATCTGGTATAAAGGAATAGCTTTCTCCCCAAGCCGGCTTATGAAGCGGCTCAACGCAGCAATCCATCCTGCAAGGCACTGAACATCATTAATACACATCGGCTCACCCAAAGAAATGATGGCCTTGATCTTATCCAGGTTAGCCTCAATGCCCCGCTCAGAGACCAAGACCCCCAAAAGCTTTCCTGCTGGAACACCAAGGACACACTTCGTCGAGTTAAGCATCATCTTATAGACCCGGAGATTATCAAAGGTTTCTTTCAAATCCTCTAAAAGAGTTTCCTTCTTTCTAGACTTAACCACGATGTCATCTATGTAAGCATGGACATTTCAGCCAATCTGACTGTGGAGGCAATTCTGCACACAACGTTGGTAAGTCGCCTGGGCACTCTTAAGCCCGAAAGGCATGGAGACATAGCAGAATGCCCCAAAAGGTGTAATAAATGTCGTCTTCTCCTGATCCTTCGTTGCCATTTTGATCTGATGATACCCTGAATAAGCGTCCAGGAAGCATAAACTTTCGCATCCGGCTGTTGCATCAATAATTTGATCGATACGAGGGAGCGCAAAAGGATTAGCCAGACAAGCCTTGTTAAGGTCCGTGTAATCTATGCACATACGCCACGTGTCGTTCTTTTTAGTACTAGCACCGGGTTAGCCAACCACTCCGGGTGAAAAACTTCCACTATAAAACCTGCGGCCAAGAGCCGAGCAACTTCCTCCCCAATAGCTTTACGTCTCTCTTCGTTGAACCGCCATAGAAACTATTTGATCGGCTTAAACTTTGGATCCACATTAAGATTGTGCTCAGCGAACTCTCTCGGTACACCCGGCATGTCAGAAGGTTTCCATGCAAAGATGTCCCGATTCTCACGGATGAATTCGATGAGCGCGCTTTCCTATTTGGGATCCATGTGAGCCCCAATGATGAACTACTTGGATGAATCTCCCGGATTGAAATCTACTGCCTTGGTATCATCCGCTGAAAACTTGAGTGGCGGCTCAAATTTTGTTGAAGGCTTCTTGAGTGGGGTCATATCCTCTGGATCAACGTTCTCCTTGTAAAATTTCAGCTCCTCCTGAGCACAACTAGACTCTACATAAGCCACATCTCCGTCTTCACACTCAAGAGCCGTTTTCCTGTTACTGTGAACGGTAATTGTGCTATTTAAGCCGGGCATTTTGAGTTGTAGATAAACATAACAAGGCCTAGCCATCAATTTAGCATAAGCCGGCCTCCCAAATAAAGCATTATAGGGACTTTTGATTTTGACCACTTCGAACCACAAAGACTCCACCCTGTAATTATGCTCATCACCAAAAGCTACTTCCAATGATATCCGGCCCACCGGGTATGCTGATTTACCTGGGACCACACCATGAAAGACAGTGGAGGAAGGTTTAAGATCCTTGTCAAGCAACTTCATCCACCGGAAAGTGTCATAGTAAAGGATGTTGATGCTGCTACCTCCGTCCATGAGCACTTTATTCACCATATAGCCATTCACCTGAGGGGCTACCACTAGAGCCAGCCGGCCCGGGTCATCCATCCACGGCGGGTGATCCTCTTGGCTCCACATTATATCATATTCAGACCACGGCAAATATCGTGGGAGGGTCGGAGCAACCGTATTAATCGCTCGCTCCGCAACTTCAAATCTCGCTTACTGTGACCGGTCGTAAATACATGATACTGCCCAGAACTGAGCTGCTTCGGGTTACTCTGAAACCCGGATTGATTGCGCTGCTGCTGACTATTGTTATTGCCATTGTTGCCGGGAGGCTGTTGGTGCCCCCCTTGGTTATTCTGACCCGAATGCCCGTTTCCTGAACCGCCAGCGCCGAATCCAGCCACTGACCCGCCGGGTGGGCCACCGCCCTGGTTATTACGTGGTTGGGAATGCTGGTTTTTGAACCTCTGCATGATAAAGCAATCACCCCACGCATGCAATGCCGGCTTGTTAGGCATGCTATGCTCCAAATAGGGCTTCCTAAGCACCTCCTCTAAATTAAAGGGGCCCCTGTTCCTTGGCCGGAATCTTCCACCCCCCTTGGGATGATTCTGTCCTGTGTTGGTATTTCCCACTAGCTCGGATCCACCATCAGCGTTCTTCCGCTTATTCTGATTCCCATTGTTCGCAAAACCTTTTCCTTGATTGTTTCTCTTCGCTTGATTGGCTTTCTCGTCATCCGAACCCAGATCCTTGGTGTTATCTGAGTCGGCATACTTCGTCAACACCGTCATGAGCTCTCCCATATCCTGACACGTGCGCTTGAGTCGGCCGAGCTTCTGCTTCAATGGAACAAAATGACAATTCTTCTCTAAGATAAGCACTGCTTGAGCCACCGTGATCTGCTCTGAAGAGTGAATAATGGTCGACACCCGCCAGACCCAATGATGGGACGACTCATTCTCCTGTTGAACACAGTGGTCCAGATCGACAATAGTCATAGGCTGCTTACAGGTCCCCTGGAAATTCTTAATAAACTTTGCTCTCAGCTCCGCCCATGAGCTTATCGTGTTAGGCGGCAGACCTTTCAGCCATGTACGGACCGGACCCTCCAGCATCATGATGAAGTATTTTGCGCAGACCGCCTCACTGACATCCAGCATCTCCATGGCCAGTTCATAACTTTCAACCCACGCCTCCGGGGGTAGATTAGCTGTGTACTTCGGAACCTTTCGAGGCCCCTTAAAATCTTTGGGCAGCCGTTCACTCCTCAGAGCCGGAGTTAAACATGGCACCCCTACGGCTCTAGTACTAACTACTCCCATTGACACGGAAAGCGCCGGCTCTGGACAGGCTGCAGCTATCTCCGCCTCTCGCCCGTCCCCCGCCTGGTCCATGACGGCTTGTGCATCTAAAGCCACCCTATTGTCCTCCGGGGGTCCGCGGCGCGGGTGACTACTGGAACCCGCTGGCGACTCATAACGCCGGCTGAAACTTTGACTAGGGAGGGGGGTAGAGTGAACCCGGCTCCGGCTGTGCGTATACTTCTCTTCCTGGGCCATGGCCGTCTGTAAATATCCAATGGTGTTCCATACTTCCTCCACAAAGGGTGCCTCATCTGGGATGGGGATTATCTCAAGCCGGGCGGCCGCTGCTACCATGTTCTCGGCCGGGTTAGAATAATGACCCGGCGGTGTTGGAAAAGCCCTAGGTGAGATTTGGTTATGCTGGGGCGGACGAGTTGCTGGGCGCTCCATCGGGCGGCTCTCCGGCACACCCGTAACCCGCCCCGCTCTAGGGGTGTTAAAAAGGTTCCTTGCTTTGTAACATTCTGGCAGACGGGACTGATGCCTCCTCCGGTGCACCGCACCTGCTGACTTCTGCTCTAGCTCCAGTCGGAAAGCGTCTGCCTTGATACGCTCCGCTTCTTCCTCCATCTGGGCTTTCAGCTCGTCCATCATTTGTCGTTCCTCTGCCATCTGGCCCTTGATCTGTGCCACCTCTAGATTCCTAGCTGCTTGATTATCTGGGGTTACCTCTGTGGCCATCAGAGCTATGAGTTCGTCCATCAATTCCACTCGAACCTGAGCCGGCGGCAACGGGCTATCCCCTGCTGCGGCGGCTCCCGCAGCCGTGTCACCGGGGGCTGAAGTCGATCCTGCCATGAACGCCGCTGCGTGCACCGGGGGGCTCATAGCCTCCGCCTTAACGCCCTCTACCTCAGAATAGTCGTCGTAGTAGCCCCCAAGGCCACCGTTGCTGAGCCGATACACTGATTCTGTCTCCCCACTGGAAGACTCATCTTCCGAGCAAACGAGAGTTCCCTGTGATCCGGATGCTTCCAAGTCCATGCCTTGAGTGAAGCCCACGAGAACGTGCTTTTGACCTAGACGGGCACGGGCAGACTACATAACCAGCGCATATTGGAGACGCCGAGCCGGCTCGACGATGTTGGTGCAGACGTCCGGCCCGGGTGTAGATCCATCAACCTTTCCGATGAAAACCTGGATCCCGCCGAAAGGAACCCAAAATCCATATTCCACGGAACCAGCATCAAGCCCCTAGTCGGCGTCGTCGATGTAGAGCTGGCTACGGCGACTCTTGCTCATCCTTGCAACCACGTATCCTTCGAGCCCTGGGAGAGAGCCCTTTGAGAACGCAACACCACCAAGCGCTAGCCCCATGGTGGGCGCCAACTGTCGTGGTTTTATCACGGCAGATGTCTGGGTAAACGGACATCGGTTCAAGGCCATCGTTAACGGGGTGGACTCAAAGGGGTTAGTCGGGACAAAAGACACGGGTTTACCCAGGTTCGGCCTCAAATCAAGGTAATAGCCTACGTCCTGCTTGTGTTTGTATTACTTGCATATCGATTACAAGGAGCTAAAGCTTGACCTAGTTCTCGACTGCTCGCCCCCTAAGTCGCCCCGGGTCTGCCTTTATATAAGAGGTCAGAACATCTGGGTCGTTACAATTGTTAACCGAGTCTCTCTCTATCTTCTTGTCCAAGCCGTCTGTGAGTCGGCTTGCATGCCCGGGTCTTCTCAGTTCGGGCCGTCTTACGGCCCACACCGTGAGCCGCCTATCCTCTTGGGCCACTTAATATTACGACTCACCTTTGGGCCGGTTCACGAGCCAATAACATGACCCGGAGCCTCTCCGGCGGGTCATATCCCCAACACCGAGCGTCCCACGATCCAATCACGATCCGTCCCGATCAAGCACCGAACGGATGGCACCTCCGCATTCAGCACACGTACAGCTTGATGACGACCTCCGACTTCTTGATCCATCAAGAGGGAGCGGAGAGGTAGACGAGTTCTCTGGCAGCATGACGGCGCCGCGGTGATGGTGGTGGAGCAATTCCGGCAGGGCTTCGCCTAAGCACTATAGAAAACCGATCTAGAGGAGGAACTATGCACTAGAGGAACGGGTAGCACGTGGCTGAAAAACTAGTGCAAAAACCCTAAAACCTCAAGTATATATAGGAGGAAGAGAGGAGGAGGCTTGGCTCTCAAGGGACCAGCCCTTGGTTCGGCTGAATCAAGGAGGAGAGGAGGACTCCTCCTCCAATCCTAGTAGGACTAGGATTCCTCCCTATTTTGCCTTTTTTCCAACTTTTTCTCTTTGGGTTTTCTCTCCTAGACGCATGGGCCTTGTGTGGGACTTCCACCGGCCCACTAACGGCCGGTGTTCACTCTCCCACAGCCCATGTAGCCTCTTGGGTCGAAATACCCCTCCCGATGGTCTCCCGGTACACTACCGGCACTCCTGGTACACTACCGATGAGCCCGAAACTTTTCTGGCGACCAAAATACGACTTCCTATATATCAATATTTACCTCCAGACAATTCCGGACCTCCTCGTGACGTCCGGGATCTCATTCGCGACTCCGAACAACCTTTGGTCACCACCATACATAACTCTGTACTACCGAAACGTCACCAACCCTTAAGTGTGCAGACCCTGTTGGTTCGAGAACTATGTAGACATGACCGAGACACCTCTACGGTCAATAAACTATAGCGGGACCTGGATGTCCATATTGGTTCCTACATATTCTACGAAGATCTTTATCGGTCGAACCTCTATGTCAGGGATTCAGTTAATCCTGTATGATGTTCCCTTTGTTCTTCGGTATGTTACTTGCCCGAGATTCGATCGTCGGTATCTTCATACCTAGTTCAACCTCATTACCGGCAAGTCTATTTACTCATTCCATAATACAAGATCCCGTGACTAACACTTAGTCACATTGCTTTCAAGGCTCATTGTGATTTTGTATTACCGAGTGAGCCCTGAGATACCTCTCGGTCACACGGAGTAACAAATCCTAGTCTTGATCCATGCCAACCCAACAGACACCCTCGAAGATACCTATAGAGGACCTTTATAGTCACCCAGTTACGTTGCGACATTTGATACACACAAGGCATTCTTCCGGTGTCCATGAGTTGCATGATCTCATGGTCATACAAACATATACTTGACATGTAGAAAACAGTAGCAATAAACTGACACAATCATATGGTACGTTTGTAGTTTGGGTCTTTTCCATCACATCATTCTCCTAATGATGTGATCCCGACATCACATATCAATGGTTAGGAAACCTTAACCATCTTTGACTAATGAGCTAGTTCACTAGAGGCATACTAGGGACAAAGTGTTGTCTATTTACCCGCACATTTAATGTGTTTCCAATCAATACAATTATAGCATGGATAATAAACGATTGTCATGAACAAGGAAATATAATAATAAACACTTTATTTATTGCCTCTAGGGCATATTTCCAACACACCAATCAACCAAAAGGACAAAAGCAATCTACTCAAAACATCATAGGATGGCAACACGTCATTGGATCATAATATGTGGCATAAAGCACCATGTTCAAGTAGGGGATTACGACGGGGTGCGAGAGAGTGGACCGCTAAAAGGAGATGAGGATTGTGATGAAGAAGGTGATGTTGAAGAAGACGATCACCGTGACAATGGTTCCCCCGGTGCCACTCCGGCACCACCAGGAGAGAGGGGAGAGGGTCTCTCCCTTGTGCTTCCTCCTCCATAGCCTCCCCCTCTGTCGGGAGAGGTTCTCCCTTTGTTCCTTGGCCTCCATGGTGTTGATGTCCCCTCCCGGACGATGAAGATGTCCTCCGTTGATGGTGACCCCCTTCAGCAGGGTGCCAGAGAGGGTCAAGATTGGTGTTTCATGGCTCTGGAGGTGTGCGGCGGTGGAACTCCCTATCTAGGTTTCTTTTCTGTGGTTTTTGGATTTATAGGAATTTTTGGCATCGATCCCATGTCAAGGGGGGCCATGAGGTGGTGACAAGCCTGCTAGGCGCGATCACCACCGCTGGCCGTGCCTGGCAGGCTTGTCGCCTCCTCATGGCTTTTCTCACCCAAATCCAATGCTTCGGGGATCTCTTTTGGTCCACAAAAAATCATACTAATTTTTCAGCCCATTCTGAGAACTTTTATTTCTACACAAAAAAACGACACCATGGTAGTTCTGCTGAAAATAGCGTTAGTCCAAGTTAGTTCTACTAAAATCATACCAAAATCATATAGAATTATTGTAAACATGGCATGAATACTTCATAAATTATAGATATGTTGGATATGTATCAGCATCCCCAAGCTTAATTCCTGCTCGTCCTCAAGTAGGTAAATGATAAAAGAAATAATTTATGAAGTGTGAATGCTAGCAAGTGCACAAGTTTGATCAATGATAATTATAAACACTTTTTCTAGCGTCATTATATATCATAAATAGTAGCTCATCTCATAAAACTTCCCATGATGAAGTAACAAGTTATTCACATGTTAAAGTATAGACCATAAAGTTTCTTGAAAAACTAACAAACTATGCTTTCAGTCACCAAACAATTGCAATACATCTTATTTTCAGGAAGGGTCTATGTAAGAGCTTTGATTTAGCAAATTCCACATACTCAACTATCATATAGTATTCCATGATTGCTAACTCTCAAAGTATGCATATTGTTAGAGCAAATGGCATCCGTCGAACACAGAGAAATATAAGGGCTTAGAGTTTAGCCTCCCAACTTATTTATAATATAAATAATTGCCAACAATAATAATTCATGATCAAATATATTTGGATGGCCATATATGCTTGGATCTTTCCCCACCACATGATGCTTGCCAAGAGAATAAGGCGAAATATAGGAAGTGGTGAAGATCACCATGACTCTTGTATAAAGGTAAGTACTAGCAAGTAAAAGATAGGACCTTCGTAGAGGGAAGCAAAGGTTGTCATGCGCTTTTTGTTTTTGCATGTGAAAACTCTTAATGCAATGGAACGACATGTTGTATTGCCCTTTGTGATAGCAACATTTATTATGCAGTCCACCGCTTTTATTTCTTCATCATCACAAATTCGTACAACGCTTTTTCCCTTACAATAAAAGATCTTACATATTTAGGAGCAATTTTTATTGCTTTTTGCACCAATGACAACTTACTTGAAGGATCTTATTCAATCCATAGGTAGGTATAGTGAACTCTCATGGAAAAACTAGTTTAAGGGTGTTTGGATGCACAACTAGTATTTCTACTTGGTGCGGAAGTTTTGGCAAGTATGAGGTGGAAGCAAGCACCACATGTTGGAGGATCCAAAACAATATAACCTCTATACAAATATACCCAAGCAATACTCATTACGTTGTCTTCCTTGTCCAAATTCAACTAATTTTCTCAAGTTTGAAAATAATTAATGGATATTCACAAGCATAGAAGATGTCCAAGATAGTATATTTATATGTGAAATATCTCTTCCTTCAATATTCTTTCATGGATAGTTCAAGTGACCAATGCGGTGTTTGATAACTTTCAATAAATTTCACCACCTATACTTATTATGTGTGAAGTAATTACTCCCCATGGGATAAGTATATGAAGCATTTTTTATTTCAGATTTATGATATTCAATTCATTCAACCATTTACTCATAGGATATAAGTGAAGCACGAGAGTGAATGACAAACTACTCAAAAAGATATAAGTGAAGATCAATGCGTAGTCAATTAGTTAAATAGCGATGTGAGGACTCTCTCTTATTCAAAATTTCAGATCCAAAGATTTTATTGAAACAGCAAACAATATAAAATGGCACTCCAAGAATAGCACGCATCATGTGACCGAATAAAAATTTAGGCTCAACACAGGCTAACCGATAATTGTTGATGAAGAGAGGTGGGATGCGTAGCATCCCCAAGCTTAGATACTTGAGAGTTCTTGAAATATTTTCTTGGGGTGCCTTGGTAATCCCCAATCTTGAGCTTTTGTATCTTGTTAAATCCTATCATATCCCGGTTTCACCTATTCTCAAAAAATTCATCCACACAAAACTCAAAAAGAACTCGTGACATAGGTTAGTACACATAAGAACAAATCAACACTTCATGTACTGCCAAGACAAGTTTCACAATAATTTTCAAACATTCGATACTGTATACTATCATTTCCACAAATTATATCTACCAATATAGGCTATGGCAACTATAGGATAAGTAGATAACAAAACTATGACAACAATCTGTCTAAATGGAACAGTCTGTAGTAATTTATTGAACCAGTGTACCTCTCTAACTCTAATTTTTTTGAACATTTAGGACATGATAAGGAATTTATATGAAAACACTGTGTAAAAATTTCAGAAACTTTCCACGTTCCAGTAAAATATGAAAATTCAAACACTACGGTAAAAGTTTCTGTTTTTTTACACAACACATCAAACATACAATGCAAGCATCCTAAGGAAATTCTTGGAACTTTTTATTGAAAAACAAGATTATAAATAACACCTAACATAGAAAAAAAAATTATGATCCAAGCAAAACTCATATTATGTGACAAATAAAAATATAGCTCCAAGTAAGATATACCGATAATGTTGAGGACGAAAGAGGGGATGCCTTTCGGGGCATTCCCAATCTTAGATGCTTGAGTGTTCCTTGAATATTACGTTGGGGTTCCTTGGGAATCCCCAAGTTTGGGTTCTTGTCACTTCTTAT
This sequence comes from Hordeum marinum, assembly GCA_022496015.1. Taxonomy (NCBI): domain Eukaryota; kingdom Viridiplantae; phylum Streptophyta; class Magnoliopsida; order Poales; family Poaceae; genus Hordeum; species Hordeum marinum. The sequence continues at coordinate 447,650,875 of CM039678.1, read as the reverse complement.
TCCCCTCACATCGGTATATCACCCAAAATTTGAAAACTTCAATCACACAAAACTTAACGGAACTTCGTGAGAAATGTTAGTGTAATAAAGATAAATCATTTACTGTTAATACAAGATTCATAATTGTTACCACATGATACCAATTTTATTCTATCATTCCCATAATTTATATTACTCAATATAAGCTATTGGAACACTTGAAGCAAGCAAAATATGCATGCAAAACAGAATCTGTCAAAAACAGAACAATCTGTAAAGATCTGAATGATCACCAAACTTATCTAAATCTAAAAATTCTTAAAAATTAGTAAATGTCAAAGAATTTGCAACTCAATGTTGTGTAAAAATTTCAGAATTTTTTGACTCTCCAATAAAATCAGGTAATTCATATACTTGGTACTATATTGAAATAAAAGGCAAAAAACATGATTACTACAATATGTTAATCATGTGAATATATCAAAACATAAAAAAGAAGTGTTCGGTTGTCGCCCAACAAATGCTTTTCTTTAATGCCTTTTTAGCTAGGCAAGGAATTTTAATGATACTCTTCCAAGCCAAAGTCCGATGATCATTTTATTCATACTCTAAAAGATATAAGTGAAGTTCATAGAGAATTCTACAGTTAATATAGATTAACCAATATCCAAGCTCAAAATATATAAGTGAAGCACACGAAGCATTCTATAAAGCCATACTCAAAAGATTTAAGTGAAGCGCGTGAAGCATTCCACAAAGCCATACTCAAAAAAAATTAAGTGAAGCGCATGAAGCATTCTACAAATCAATGAAGGACTAACTCATACTAGAAGGGAGCATAAAGGAAAAGACAAACAATAAAGACACATATTATGTGAACAAAACAAAAACCGAGGTATACCAGTAATTGTTGAAGAATAAAGATGGATGCCTTCCAGGGCATCCCCAAGCTTGAACTCTTGTCTCTGTATTCTTCTTATATCAATACCTCCTCGATCTTCGAACACTTCATTCACACAAAACTTAACAAAACCCTCATGACATCTGTTAGTATAATAAAGCAAATTACTACTTTAAGTACTGTTGTGAACTCATTCCAAATTCATATTAGAATTATATCTACTGTAGTCCAACTTCACCATGGTTCACACCCCCCGATACAAGCCATAGATTCATCAAACTAAGAGAACAATGCATAGAAAACAGAATCTATCAAAAACAGGACAGTCTGTAGTAATCTAGGAACTTCGTATACTTCTGTAACACAAAAAATTCTGAAAATTTAGGAAAAATGAAAAAATTTGTATATAAGTACTGTGTAAAAATTTCAGAAACTTTTGACATTCCAGTAAAAAAATGTAAATTCACGCACTACAGCCAAAGTTTCTGTTGTTGCACTGCACACACCAACCAAGCAATCTAATCATCCTAAAAGCTAATCTTGGCACATTATTTTTATAATACAGTGGATATATACAAGGGGATAATTATTTTTCAGAAGCTTACATGAAAAATTCTACATTGTTTCCATGAGCATGAACACAAGTGTTCAAGGTCGACCCTCACTTCTCCAATGCACAACTTTCCAATCACTTCTCTTTTTGAAAAACTTCTTAGGAATAAGAGGCAAGTAATTCTTTTTGTATTTTTCATTTTTTAATTTTTTTTGTTTGTTTCACCCACAACTAAAGAAATAAAAAAGGGAAAACAAAATCTATATAGTGAAGAAAGCAAACAAGCACACACGAGAATATCAACCGCACGCTATTGTGCCCCGCAACGACGCGAGAAAAGAGCTTGATAATCCCCAAGTGCAAAGGAATCATCGTAGAAATTTCCAAAGGTGGAAATGATAAGTATGGAGTGTCGAACCCACAAGGAGCTAAAGGTAAGATCAATATTCTCTCAAGTCCTATCTGCCACCGATACGACTCTACGTACATCGAACATTTGCTTCCATCTAGAAACAAGAAATAAAACTACGTCATGGGTATGAACAGGATAGCTTTGCATGGTAACGGAGAACTAAAATATAAAAATAGGTGATGTTATCATAATATTGCAATATATTAGAAATAGCGAGTGTGGAATAATGATGGGTCAGTGTGCGTAATTATCCTAGGCAATTGTTAACAAGATCGGAAATCATTATTGCAATTTTATTTGGGGGAGAGGCATAAGCTAACATACTTTCTCTACTTGGATTACATGCACTTATGATTGGTACTCTAGCAAGCATCCACAACTACTAAATATCATTAAGATAAAAACCCAACCATAGCATTAAAGCATCAAGTCCCCTTTATCCCATACGCAACAACCCCCTTACTCGGGTTTATGTTTCTGTCACTCAAGAAACCCACTATAAGTGAATCATGAACGTATTGCAACACCCTACAGTGGGAATCCTGTTGGGAGACGTAGTAGTAAATAAAAAATTTCCTACGTGTCACCAAGATCTATCTATGGAGAAACCAGCAAACGAGCGGGGAGAGATTGGATCTTCATACCTTTGAAGATCGCTAAGCGGAAGCGTTGCTAGAACGCGGTTGATGGGGTCGTACTCGCAGCGATTCAGATCGCGGTAGATCCGATCAAGTGCCTAACAGACGGCACCTCCGCGTTCAACACACGTGCAGCCCGGTGACGTCTCCTACGCCTTGATCCAGCAAGGCGGGAGGAGAGGTTGAGGGAGAGCTCCGGCAACACGACGGCATGGTGACGATGGAGCTGCGTGGTACTCCGGCAGAGCTTCGCTAAGCACTATGGAGAACAAGGAGAGGGAGGAGTAGGGCTGCACCAGGGAGGAGATGAACTCGTGTGTTGTGCAGCCCCAAATACCTCCACTATATATAGGAGGAGGGGAGGAGAGGTGCTGCGCCCTAGGGTTCCACCCTAGGGGCTGGCGGCAGCCACCAGATGGCATCTGGCCGGCGGCCAGGTCAGGGAAAGGTGGAGGCGCCCTAGGGTGGGCCTTAAGGCCCATCTAAGCCTAGGGTTTGCCCCCCTCCACCCTTGCTGCGCCTTGGGCTGGGGTGGGAGGCGCACCAGCCCACCTAGGGGCTGGCTCCCTCCCACTCTTAGCCCATGGAACCTTCCAGGGCAGGTGGGCCCACTTGGTGGACCCGGGGAACCCTTCCGGTGGTCCCGGTACACTACCGTAGACACCCGGAACACTTCCGGTAACCAAAACCTCACTTCCTATATATCAATCTTCGTCTCCGGACCATTCCAGGACTCCTCGTGACGTCCGGGATCTCATCCGGGACTCCGAAAAACCTTCGGTAACCACGTACACTATTTCCCTATAACCCTAGCGTCATCGAACCTTAAGTGTGTAGACCCTACGGGTTCGGGAGACACGTAGACATGACCGAGACACCTCTCCGGTCAATAACCAACAGTGGGATCTGGATACCCAAGTTGGCTCCCACGTACTCCACGGTGATATCATCGGATGAACCACGATGTCAAGGATTCAATCAATCCCGTATACAATTCCCTTTGTCTATCGGTATGGTACTTGCCCGAGATTCGATCGTCGGTATCCCCATACCTTGTTCAATCTCGTTACCGGCAAGTCTCTTTACTCGTTCCGTAATACATCATCCCGTGACTAACTCCTTAGTCACATTGAGCTCATAATGATGATGTCTTACCGAGTGGGCCCAGAGATACCTCTCTGTCACACGGAGTGACAAATCCCAGTCTCGATTCGTGTCAACCCAACAAACACTTTCGGAGATACCCGTAGCGTACCTTTATAGCCACCCAGTTACGTTGTGACGTTTGGCACACCCAAAGCATTCCTACGGTATCCGGGAGTTACACAATCTCATGGTCTAAGGAAACGATACTTGACATTGAAAAGCTTTAGCAAACGAACTACACGATCTTGTGCTATGCTTAGGATTGGGTCTTGTCCATCACATCATTCTCCTAATGATGTGATCCCGTTATCAACGACATCCAATGTCCATGGTCATGAAACCGTGACCATCTATTGATCAACGAGCTAGCCAACTAGAGGCTCACTAGGGACACGTTGTGGTCTATGTATTCACACATGTATTACGGTTTCCGGTTAACACAATTATAGCATGAATAACAGACAATTATCATGAACTAGGAAATACAATAATAACCATTTTATTATTGCCTCTAGGGCATATTTCCAACAGTCTCCCACTTGCACTAGAGTCAATAATCTAGTTACATTCTGATGGATCGAACACCCATAGCATTCTGGTGTTGATCATGTTTTGCTCGTGAGAGAGGTTTAGTCAACGGATCTGCGACATTCAGATCCGTATGCACTTTAGAAATATCTATGTCTCCCTCCTAAATGTAATCACGGATGGAGTTGAAGCGGCGCTTGATGTGTCTTGTCTTCTTGTGAAACCTAGGCTCCTTCGCAAGGGCAATAGCTCCAGTGTTGTCACAGAGTAGAGTCATCGGGCCCGACGCATTTGGAATCACTCCTAGGTCGGTGATGAACTCCTTCATCCAGACTCCCTCCTTTGCTGCTTCCGAAGCAGCTATGTACTCCGCTTCACATGTAGATGCTGCCACGACGCTTTGCTTGCTGCTGCTCCAGCTCACTGCCCCTCCATTCAAAATATACACGTATCCGGTTTGCGACTTGGAGTCGTCCGGATCTGTGTCGAAGCTAGCATCGACGTAACCCTTTACGACGAGCTCTTCGGCACCTCCATAAACGAGAAACATGTCCTTTGTCCTTTTTAGGTACTTCAGGATATTCTTGACCGCTGTCCAGTGTTCCGCTCCGGGATCACTTTGGTACCTCCCTACCAAACTTATGGCAAGGTTCACATCAGGCCTGGTACATAGCATGGCATACATGATAGAACCTATGGCTGAAGCATAGGGGATGACACTCATCTCTTCTCTATCCTTTGCTGTGGTCGGGCATTGAGTCGTACTCAATCTCACACCTTGCAACACGGCCAAGAACCCCTTCTTGGACTGATCCATATTGAACTTCTTCAATATCTTTTCAAGGTATGTGCTTTGTGAAAGACCAATGAGGCGTTTCGATCTATCTCTATAGATCTTAATACCTAATACGTAAGCAGCTTCTCCAAGGTCCTTCATTTAAAAACACTTATTCAAGTAGGCCTTTATACTTTCCAACAGTTCTATATTATTTCCCATTATCAGCATGTCATCCACATACAGTATAAGAAATGCTATAGAGCTCCCACTCACTTTCTTATAAATACAGGGTTCTCCATACACCTGTACAAACCCAAACGCTTTAATCACCTCATTAAAGCGAATGTTCCAACTCCGAGATGCTTGCACCAGCCCATAGATGGAGCGCTGGAGCTTGCATACCTTGTTAGCATCTTTAGGACCGACAAAACCTTCCGGCTGCATCATATACAGTTCTTCCTTGAGGAAGCCATTAAGAAATGCCGTTTTGACGTCCATTTGCCAGATCTCATAATCATAAAATGCGGCAACTGCTAACATGATTCGAACTGACTTTAGCATCGCTACGGGTGAGAAAGTCTCATCGTAGTCAACTCCTTGAACTTGTCGATAACCCTTAGCGACAAGCCGAGCTTTATAGGCGGTCACATTACCGTCTGCGTCAGTCTTCTTCTTAAAGATCCATTTGTTTTCAATGGCTCGCTTATCATGAGGCAAGTCCACCAAAGTCCATACTTTGTTCTCATACATGGATCCTATCTCGGATTTCATGGCCTCAAGCCATTTGTTGGAATTCGGGCCCGCCATTGCTTCTTCATAGTTCGAAGGTTCACCGTTGTCCAACAACATGATCTCTAGGACAAGATTGCCGTACCACTCTGGTGCGGAACGTGTCCTAGTGGACCTTCGAGTAGCAACTTGATCTAAAGCTTCATGATCATCATCATTAACTTCCTCTCTAGCCGGTGTAGGCTCCACAGAAACAACTTCATGTGCTGCGCTACTCTCCGGGTCGAGTGGAGGTACAATTACCTCATCAAGTTCTATTTTCCTTCCACTTACTTCTTTCGAGAGAAACTCTTTCTCGAGAAAGGATCCATTCTTGGCAACAAAGACTTTTCCCTCGGATCGTAGGTAGAAGGTATACCCAATAGTCTCTTTGGGATATCCTATGAAGACGCACTTTTCCGCTTTGGGTTCGAGCTTCTCAGGTTGAAGTTTCTTCACAAAAGCATCGCATCCCCAAACTTTTAGAAACGACAGCTTAGGTTTCTTTCCAAACCATAATTCATACGGTGTCGTCTCAACGGATTTAGACGGTGCCCTATTTAAAGTGAATGCGGCAGTCTCTAATGCATATCCCCAAAATGATAGCGGTAAGTCGGTAAGAGACATCATAGATCGCACCATATCCAATAGAGTGCGATTACGACGTTCAGACACACCATTTCGCTGAGGTGTGCCGGGCGGCATGAGTTGTGAAACAATTCCACATTTCCTAAGGTGTGTGCCAAACTCGTGACTTAAATATTCTCCGCCACGATCAGATCATAGGCATTTTATTTTCCTGTCACATTGATTCTCTACCTCACTCTGAAATTCCTTGAACCTTTCAAAGGTTTCAGACTTGTGTTTCATTAAGTAGACATACCCATATCTGCTCAAGTCATCAGTGAGGGTGAGAACATAACGGTAGCCACCGCGAGCCTCGACACTCATTGGACCGCATACATCGGTATGTATTATCTCCAACAAGTCAGTTGCTCGCTCCATTGTTCCGGAGAATGGAGTCTTGGTCATCTTGCCCATGAGGCATGGTTCGCATGTGTCAAATGATTCGAAATCAAGTGACTCCAAAAGTCCATCAGCATGGAGCTTCTTCATGCGTTTGACACCAATATGGCCAAGACGGCAGTGCCACATGTAAGTGGGACTATCGTTATCAACTTTAAACTTTTTGGTACTCACACTATGGATATGTGTAACATCACGTTCGAGATTCATCAAAAATAAACCATTGACCAGCGGGGCATGAGCATAAAACATTTCTCTCATATAAATAGAACAACCATTATTCTCGGATTTAAATGAGTAGCCATCTCGCATCAAGCGAGATCCAGATACAATGTTCATGCTCAAAGCTGGTACTAAATAACAATTATTAAGGTTTAAAACTAATCCTGAAGGTAGATGTAGAGGTAGCGTGCCGACGGCGATCACATCGACCTTGGAACCATTCCCGACGCGCATCGTCACCTCATCCTTGGCCAGCCTCCGCTTATTCCGCAGCTCCTGCTTGGAGTTACAAATGTGAGCAACTGCACCGGTATCAAATACCCAGGAGCTACTACGAGCGCTGGTCAAGTACACATCAATAACAAGTATATCACATATACCTTTAATGTTGCCGTCCTTCTTATCCGCTAAATACTTGGGGCAGTTCCGCTTCCTGTGACCGGTACCCTTACAATAGAAACACTCAGTCTCAGGCTTGGGTCCATTCTTGTTCTTCTTCTTCCCGGCAACTTGCTTACCGGGCGCGGCAACAACTTTGCCGTCCTTCTTGAAGTTCTTCTTACCCTTGCCTTTCTTGAAACTAGTGGTCTTGTTTACCATCAACACTTGATGCTCCTTTTTGATCTCGACCTCCGCTGATTTCAGCATCGAGTACAACTCGGGAATGGACTTCTCCATACCCTGCATGTTGTAGTTCATCACAAAGCTCTTGTAGCTAGGTGGAAGCGACTGGAGGATTCTGTCAATGACTGAGTCATCCGGGAGATTAACTCCCAGCTGAGTCAAGCGGTTGTGAAGCCCAGACATCTTGAGGATGTGCTCACTAACAGAATTGTTCTCCTCCATCTTACAGCTGAAGAACTTGTCGGAGATGTCATATCTCTCGACTCGGACATGAGCTTGGAAAACCAGTTTCAGCTCTTGGAACATCTCATATGCTCCGTGTTGCTCAAAACGCTTTTGGAGCCCCGATTCTAAACTGTAAAGCATGCCGCACTGAACAAGGGAGTAATCATCGCAGCGAGAATGCCAAGCGTTCGCAACGTCTTGTTCTGCTGGGAGAAGGGGTGGGTCACCTAGCGGTGCATCAAGGACATACAATCTCTTGGAAGCTATGAGGATGATCCTCAAGCCACGGACCCAGTCCGCATAGTTGCTTCCATCATCTTTTAGCTTGGTTTTCTCTAGGAACGCGTTGAAATTGAGGTTGACATTTGCGTTGGCCATTGGATCTACAATATAGATATTAAAGGCAATTTTTAGACTAAGTTCATGATAATCGAGTTCACATAATCAAATTATTCAATGAACTCCCACTCAGATAGACATCTCTCTAGTCATCTAAGTGACACATGATCCATGTCAACTAGCCCGTGTTCGATCATCACGTGAGACGGACTAGTCATCCATGGTGAACATCTCCATGTTGATCGTATCTTCTATACGACTCATGTTCGACCTTTCGGTCTTCCGTGTTCCGAGGCCATGTCTGTACATGCTAGGCTCGTCAAGTCAACCTAAGTGTTTCGCGTGTGTAAATCTGGCTTACACCCGTTGTATGCGAACGTTAGAACCTATCACACCCGATCATCACGTGGTGCTTCGGAACAATGATCCTTAGCAAAGGTGCACAGTTAGGGTGAACACTTCTCTTGAAATTTTAATTGAGAGATCATCTTATTTACTACCGTCGTTCTAAGCAAATAAGATGTAAACATGATAAACATCACATGCAATCAATATAGTGACATGATATTGCCAATATCATCTTGCTCCTATGATCTCCATCTTCGGGGCACGATGATCATCATTGTCACCGGCACAACACCATGATCTCCATCATCATGATCTCCATCATTGTGTCTTCATGAAGTTGTCTCGCCAACTATTACTTCTACTACTATGGCTAATGCTTAGCAATAAAGTAAAGTAATTACATGGCGTTTATGATTGACACGCAGGTCATACAATAATATAAGACAACTCCTATGGCTCCTGCCGGTTGTCATAGTCATCGACATGCAAGTCGTGAACCCTATTACAAGAACATGACCAATCTCATACATCACAATGCATCACATCACATCCTTCCGGCCATATCACATCACAAGGCATATGCTGCAAAAACAAGTTAGACGTCCTCTAATTTGTAGTTGCAAGTTTTTACGTGGTTGCTATAGGTTTCTAGCAAGAACATTTCTTACCTACGCCAAAACCACAACGTGATATGCCAATTGCTATTTACCCTTCATAAGGACCCTTTTCATCGAAACCAATCCGACTAAGGTGGGAGAGACAGACACCCGCTAGCCACCTTATGCAACTAGTGCATGTCAGGCGGTGGAACCGGTCTCACGTAAGTGTACGTGTAAGGTTGGTCCGGGCCGCTTCATCCCACAATACCGTCGAATCAAGATAAGACTTGTAACGGCAAGCATATTAACAAAATTGACGCCCACAACTGCTTTGTGTTCTACTCGTGCATAGATTCTACGCATAGACCTAGCTCATGATGCCACTGTTGGGAGACGTAGTAGTAAATAAAAATTTTCCTACGTGTCACCAAGATCTATCTATGAAGAAACCAGCAAACGAGCGGGGAGAGATTGGATCTTCATACCTTTGAAGATCGCTAAGCGGAAGCGTTGCTAGAACGCGGTTGATGCAGTCGTACTCGCAGCGATTCAGATCGCGGTAGATCCGATCAAGTACCGAACGGACGGCACCTCCGCGTTCAACACACGTGCAGCCCGGTGACGTCTCCAACGCCTTGATCCAGCAAGGAGGGAGGAGAGGTTGAGGGAGAGCTCCGGCAACATGACGGCGTGGTGAAGGTGGAGCTGTGTGGTACTCCGGCGGAGCTTCGCTAAGCACTACGGAGAACAAGGAGAGGGAGGAGTAGGGCTGCACCAGGGAGGAGATGAACTCGTGTGTTGTGCAGCCCCAAATACCTCCACTATATATAGGAGGAGGGGAGGAGAGGTGCTGCGCCCTAGGGTTCCACCCTAGGGGCTGGCGGCAGCCACCAGATGGCATCTGGCCGGCGGCCAGGTCAGGGAAAGGTGGAGGCGCCCTAGGGTGGGCCTTAAGGCCCATCTAAGCCTAGGGTTTGCCCCCCTCCACCCTTGCTGCGCCTTGGGCTGGGGTGGGAGGCGCACCAGCCCACCTAGGGGCTGGCTCCCTCCCACTCTTAGCCCATGGAACCTTCCGGGGCAGGTGGGCCCACTTGGTGGACCCCCGGAACCCTTCCGGTGGTCCCGGTACACTACCGTAGACACCCGGAACACTTCCGGTAACCAAAACCTCACTTCCTATATATCAATCTTAGTCTCCGGACCATTCCGGGACTCCTCGTGACGTCCGGGATCTCATCCGGGACTCCGAACAACCTTCGGTAACCACGTACACTATTTCCCTATAACCCTAGCGTCATCGAACCTTAAGTGTGTAGACCCTACGGGTTCGGGAGACACGTAGACATGACCGAGACACCTCTCCGGTCAATAACCAACAGCGGGATCTGGATACCCATGTTGGCTCCCACGTACTCCACGATGATATCATCGGATGAACCACGATGTCAAGGATTCAATCAATCCCGTATACAATTCCCTTTGTCTATCGGTATGGTACTTGCCCGAGATTCGATCGTCGGTATCCCCATACCTTGTTCAATCTCGTTACCGGCAAGTCTCTTTACTCGTTCCGTAATACATCATCCCGTGACTAACTCCTTAGTCACATTGATCTCATAATGATGATGTCTTACCGAGTGGGCCCAGGGATACCTCTCCGTCACACGGAGTGACAAATCCCAGTCTCGATTCGTGTCAACCCAACAAACACTTTCGGAGATACCCGTAGCGTACCTTTATAGCCACCCAGTTATGTTGTGACGTTTGGCACACCCAAAGCATTCCTATGGTATCCGGGAGTTACACAATCTCATGGTCTAAGGAAACGATACTTGACATTGAAAAGCTTTAGCAAACGAACTACACGATCTTGTGCTATGCTTAGGATTGGGTCTTGTCCATCACATCATTCTCCTAATGATGTGATCCCGTTATCAATGACATCCAATGTCCATGGTCATGAAACCGTGACCATCTATTGATCAACGAGCTAGCCAACTAGAGGCTCACTAGGGACACGTTGTGGTCTATGTATTCACACATGTATTACGGTTTCCGGTTAACACAATTATAGCATGAATAACAGACAATTATCATGAACTAGGAAATACAATAATAACCATTTTATTATTGCCTCTAGGGAATATTTCCAACAAATCCTTCACGTGTGCTCGGCACGGAAGGCACCATAGGATAGCACCAAAATAAACATACGACTGAAACCGATCTAGATAATCAATCAACCCAAAGGACAAAACAAATCTACTCAAAACATCATCGGATGGCAACACATCATTGGATCATAATATGTGGCATAAAGCATGATGTTCAAGTAGGATATTACAGCGGGGTGCGGGAGAGTCGGCCGCTAAAAGGAGATGAGGCTGGTGATGAAGAAGGTGATGTTGATGAAGACGATCACCACGGCAATGGTTCCCCCGGTGGCACTCGATCACCACTAAGAGAGGGGGGGAGGGTCTCCCCGTTGTGCTTCCTCCTCCATAGCCTCCCCCCTCTATGGGGAGAGGTTCTCCCTCTGGTCCTTGGCCTCCATGGTGTTGATGGCCCCTCCGAGACGATGAAGATGGCCTTCGGTGAGGGCGACCCCCTCCGGCAGGGTGACGGAGGGGGCAAAGATTGGTTTTTCGTGGCTTTGGAGGTGTGCGGCCGCGGAACTTCCGATCTAGGTTTCTTTTCAGTGGTTTTTGGATTTATAGGAATTTTTGGTGTCAATCCCATGTCAAGGGGGCCACGAGGCGGTGACAAGCCTGCTAGGCGCGGCCACCCCCCTGGTCGTGCCTGGCAGGCTTTTCGCCTCCTCGTGGATCTTGTGGCCCAGTTCTGATGCTTTGGGGGTCTCTTTTGGTCCACAAAAAAGCATACTAAATTTTCAGCCCATTCCGAGAACTTTTATTTCTGGACAAAAAAGACACCATGGTAGTTTTGCTGAAAACATCGGCAGTCTGGGTTAGTTCTAAAAAAATCATACCAAAATCATATAGAACTATTGTTAACATGGCATGAATACTTCATCAATTATATATACATTGGAGACGTATCAGCGGCCCCTGGAGGTGTGGGGTGTGACACAGTCCCACTCTCCACCAGCTCAGCGGGTGGAGACTCCCCATCCAAAACTTGCTCGGTGGGGAGAATGTGTGGTGGGTGCTGCGGATCAAAAGGCGTTCTTACATATAAAACATTAAAAACTTGGCATAAATGACCCAGGGAGTCTTCGAATTCATACCTTCGAGCTGGGGGCTTGACCCTTAGGTTCCTTTGGGGAACCTTCTCAATGTCCTTGGACTCAGTGTCAGAGTCCAAGCTGTCGTCGGCCAGGATCAACCTCGGCCGACACGCCCTCATTTGGGTAGGAGGAGGTACATCCTCCATGGCATCTGGCAACGCCGCCCTCTTTCATGTAAGGGGGATCACCCCCCCCCCCCCGTCCTCACGCTCTTCCTCATGGGTAGAGGAGGCATGGGTTTCCTAAGACATGGCGTCCGGCTGGTCCCTTATGTAGAGACCTTCTCTAGCTTTCTTCTTCTCCTCCTTCTCCGGTGCCGTGTAAGGCGCCTCGACGAGCATCGCCGTCAACAATTCTGACATGGGGCCTTCAGTCTATGGGGCCGGGCAGGCCATTTTGATAGCCTTGCTTTGCCACTTCTGTAAAGATAAGGGAGACTTTGTTCAACTCTCTGTTAAACAAGGGGCCAGAGTGTCAAAACAATATTATACCTGGGTAGGAGGTTTATTGGCGCTTAGGCCCGAGTCCTCCTCCTCAGCTGGCCAGCTCTTCTGGGGCTTGAATAAGGCCTTCCGCAGTTTCTCAAAAGTAGTGCGGAAGAGTTGGCGCATGGTAGGCTCGTACTCAAGATGGTAATCCCACATGGGGGACGCCCGACGTTGACAAGGAAGGAGACGGCGGTGGAGCATGACCTGAACCACATTGACCAACTCGATCATGCCCTTGATCATCGAGGAGATACGCTTTTGCAGTGATTCCACCTCTGCATTCGATCCCCAGTCGACGCCCTTCCTATGCCACGAGGTTAGTCTCGTGGGGGTCTAGATCTGAACTCGCCATGTGCCTCCCAGCCATCGTCCCTTAGCTCGGTGATGTAGAACCATTTCTTCTAATGGATCTTGATTGTGTCGATGAACGTGCTAGTCGTCCACTCGATGCGGTGGAGCTTGCTGATTACCGCCCCTCTGTAGTCCGCTTGCTCGCCCACAACGGTCTTTGTCTTGATGTTGAAGACCTTGAGACACATGCCGAAGTGCGTTTAGACCTGTAGGAAGGCCTTGCAAACAGTAATGAAGGCCGAAATATGAATGAATGAGATCGGGGGGAGGTCGTGGAAGTCCAATCCATAGAAGAACATGAGGCCCCTAACAAAGGGGTGGAGCGGGAAGCTCAATCTCCGAATGAAATGGGGGACGAACACCACCCTCTCGCATGGCTTGGGGGTGAGGACTGTCGGTGTCGAAACCGGCGGATCTCGGGTAGCGGGTCCCGAGCTGTGAGAATAGGATCAATGGTAATAGGGGATGAAGGAGACAAAGTTTACCCAGGTTCGGGCCCTCCTATGGAGGTAAAAGCCTACGTCCTCCTTGATTATATTGATGGTATGAAGGTTACAGAGTTGATCTACCTCGAGATGGAATAGCTAAACCCTAGATGAGTTTCTCTTCCCTACAATCTAAAACCTTCCCAGTTTATATAGAAACCGGGGGGTACTAGGGTTTACACATGGTAGGTCTCCTGTCGGGGATGGAGATGCCGATTTCCTCATCTTGACTCGGAGTGCATGACGCACCTTCGGGACTTCCTTCTGGAATATGGACTCTCAATGTATCTGGCCCTTCCTGCGACAATCAGAGAATGGCCCACCAAGCTGGCATATTAGGAGATAGGCTGACGGCCCGAGGACCCCACAGTCCAGGATTCCCTTAGTAGCCCCCGAACTAGCCCCCAATGCTAATGGTATTAGCTTCGGCTTCTCCATGTGACTAGAGTCTTCAGCTTGCGAGGTGAGTTCTTCTTCCAATTTAATGATCGGCTAAAAATAGTTCGGCCTCCGATGACACGTAATGTTTCTGATCATATGATCGAACGAACACCATGAGTCGCTTAGTCCCGAATCCCAAACGACAAAGTGTAAACAGTGTATACTGACAACCTTTCTAACGAAGGGTCGCATCCCACCACGACCACTGAACCAGTCATGTAAACTCGATTCACGGTCCGAGGCTGTTTTTACCTTAACACGATTCATCAATGCATAAGTTGTGCTCCATTTCACACGCGATATGATTGATCGTATCAAGTTTCTTTACGCGGGTATAATGACACGCACGTCATGGGAAGCGGAGGGATTTGCGATGCAGTAAGGGGAGGCTAATTGTCGTCACGCCTCATAAAAGGAAAAAAACCTCAAGGCCTATTCACACTCCCCATTCACATCCTCTGCTTCCCCAATCTCCCTAAGCTTTGAGAGCCTAGATCCAGTTCTTCCTCGACTTCTCCTCCGAGCTTTATCCATGGCAGGTTCAGGCTCCAACGGAAAGTGGGAGGCCTCCACAGTCACTAACCAAGACATCTGAGACCTAAAGGAAGCCCGTAACCTCCCCGCCAACGTCTTCCATCGCACCCCAAACAAGAACCAGGTGGTTCCCACCCACCCCCCAAGCCAGGCGAAAGGTTGTATTCATCCCCCACTTCATCCAGGGACAAAGCTTTCCACTCCATCTCTTTGTCCGGGGTCTCATCTTCTTCTATGGACTAGACTTCCACGACCTCCCCCCGAACTCCTTCATGCACAAATCGGCATTTATCATCGTCTACGAGGCCTTTCTGCGGGTCGAACCGCATTCCGCCCTGTGGCTCAAGGTCTTCAATGTCAAGCCGAAGACCGTCGCGGGAGAGCATGCGGACTGCAGAGGGGCGGTTATCACCAAGCTCCCCCGCATCGGATGGCTGACTGGAACCTTCATCAACACCATCAAGATCTGGCAAAAGGAGTGGTTTTATATCACTGAGCCAAGGGAAGAAGGTCTGGTTGCTCCGACCGAGTTCAGATTCGGACCCCCCACAAGATTGACCTCATGGCTCCGAAAGGGCCTTGATTGGGGGTCGGATGCAGAGGTGGACAAGCTGCAGAAGTGCATCACCTCGATGATCAAGGCCAAGATTGAGCTTGTTAACATGGTCCAGATCATGCTTCGACGCCGCATACTTCCCTGCAAGCGCCGGGACTTCCCCATGTGGGATTATTAGCTTGATGATGAGCCTACCATTTGTTAGCTCTTCCGCACCACTCCGGAGAAACTGTGGAAGGCGTTGTTCAAGCCTCGGGAGAGCTAGCCAGCCGAGGAGGAGGATCGGGGCCTTCACGCCGATAACCCTCCTACCCAGGTATAATATAATTTCAATTGATCGGCTTTGTTTTTCGACAAAATATCTAAACACCTTTCCCCTCATCTTTGCATAAATGGTTAAGCAAAGCCATGGGAATCAACTGCCCGGCACCATAGCTCGAAGACCCCAGGTCAAAGCTGTTGTCGGAGATGCTCGTCGGCGCATTACAAGGCGTCAAAAAAGAAGGGCATAGAATGTCCCCGCATAAAGGACTAGCCGGATGCTGTATCCGGAAGAGAAAGAAGACGAGGAGGAGGGGGATTCCCCCTCACAAGAAAGAGGGCGGTGTCATCGGACACCACGGAGGAGGTTCCTCCTCCTGCCCCAAAAGGGCACATCGGTCGATGTTGATCCTGCCCGACGACAGTTTGGACTCAGAAACCGAGTCCGAGGACATTGAGAAGGTTCCTCAAAGGAACTTAAGGGTCAAGCCCCCAGCTCGAAGGTAAGAATCTGAAGAGTCCCTAAGATATTTATGCCAAGTTTTAAATGTTATTAACGTGTGAGCGCCTCTTGATCCGCAGACCACCACGCATTGTCCCCACCGACCAAGTTTCGGATGGGGAGACTCCACCCACTAAGCTAGTGGAGAGTGGGACCACATCGCATCCCAAACCTCCAGGAGCCGCAAAGTATGTCGTGGAGGTGTCATCCCACCAGGCTCCTTTGGAGCCGAACACATGCAGTGGGGGTGACCATGTCATGGCCGAGGTTAAAGCCTTGGCCGCCGAAGACCGAGAGGAGGAGCCCCTCCCAGCCACTGAGGAGACCAGACGAAGGGATCTCCAGTCCCCTCCGAGGTCATCTTCGGAGCGCACCATGCCTCCGGAGCCATCGGTTCAATCCCCGGTTGGAGATCGGGCTAACCGATCACCACTGGCACCACGGATGACTGGGTGGCCGGTCATGGAGGAGGCTCTATCCAGTGCCTCCATTTTCAAGTATCACCACACCCATGTGGGTGTGATTTTGCAAGGCATTCAATCCATTGATAGCGGACTGAAGGAGGCCTTCAACAGTCTCCTGACGGGCTTCCAGGTGAGCCACGTAATGTTCTTTTGCTAAAATTTTAATTTATTAGGTTTGTGATATCGTTATATATAGCAGCCCCCGAGCCCTGGGTGAGTTTAGAAAAGCTCACCCGGAGGCCAAATACAAAGAAATGACCAGACAATGTATGCGACATTATTCATCCTATAATGTTCTAACAGTCCTTAAGAGGACCGAACATAGGGTCATGGTCTTGACAGTTCGGGTGTTTGAACTCATATAAATAGATAAATATGCGCTATTTGCAAGCTTCGTCATCAGCGGTGGTCGTTAATGCCCCAAAGCTTGACGAGCTAAACCGGAAGCTCAAGAGGTCCAAAGAGGAGCTTGATGCTCTGAACAACAGATTCGATGAGGCGCAAGGTAAGCCGTCACGGAATATCCGAGCTATTAAGCACTACTGATTCACACTGTTGACCTAGTATGATTATATGTTGTATTGCTTACATAGCCTCGGTGAAGAAGTCGAGAAGCTCAAGGCCGAGCTGCGACAAAAAAAGCAAGAGATCACGGACGAGAAGGCAGCGGCCGAACAGGCAACAGCCATGCTCTACGCCTTAAAAACCACGAGCAAAAAGCATGAGGCTTGGGTGGGGGAGGTTCAACAGGAGCTTAAGGACGCCAGCCAAAAATGCGAGGACCTTGAGCAGAAGGGCAAGGAACAAGTTGTCGAGCTATCCTCGTTGAAAGCCGACCTCTAGAAGGAGCAGGTGGACAGGCGGTTCTTCGAAGAACAGATTCACCAAGTCAAGGCTATCACAGATGGTTAGCTGTATTTACTACAGTGTGCCTTCGGTGATAGCAAGTTTGCATTGCTCACCCAGGTGTGGCGTTCCTCAGGCGCCAGCTAGAACCTCCTGAAGAGTGTAGCATACACAAATCAGTTCTACGCTTTGCGAGAAGAGCGAGCTGAGGCTCGGCTCTTTGGGCGCAATTTGAAGCCTCCGAGCGCTCTCCTCTCCTCATCGAGCAGATGAACCAGCTGATGGAGCTACACCAGATGGCGGAGACAGCCATGAAGGATCTCTGCATCTGGCTATGGCCCGACGAGCCATTGTCGGGCAGTTACTTCGGCCTGGTGCGGAAGCTGAGCGATGCCTCGCCTTGGATTGATGCGCTAAGGCATTCTTCCTGCATCGAGGGAGCTCGGATGGCCTTTGCAAGGGCCAAGGTGCACTAGCTGGGGCATGATCCGACGAAGATAGCCACCGCTCCTCCGCCACTAGAAAGGAGCATAGGTTCCCTAACCAATACTTCTCCATAGTGATGGAGGGTGCTCGGGCAATAGAGGCTCAGTGCTCAAGAGATAAAATTTATGAGTAAACGCGTTGTAATATGTCCGAAGACCTTTTATCACTTTTATGGTTATGATGCATGGTTTATCATGTGTTTTATATTTTGCATTCGCTATAACTCTTGTGTGGCCGTTCAAACTGAAAGTTGTGAGTCGTCGGCTTCAGCCCCCATGTAGATACTATGCGAGGTGTCTCTACCTACGCACTATGACCCTTAGCCAAGCTATCGGTACCCAAAGGTAGCAGTGTGAGGTGGACAAGGAAATTAGACCATAATGCTTTATTTCTTTCACTTAGCCGTAGGAGCGTGAAAAAGGAATGTGGTGGCTGATGACTAGCCGTCAGTGGTTTGTGAGATTCAGATGAACCACGACTAAAGCCGGCATCACATGGTTTGTACGAATACCAAACCCATCGTATGACACGGAATAACCTCTAACGAAGTTTTTAGTATAACACTTATGCTCGGATTTGCAGACCGGTTCTCGCGTACAATGACAGTCAGTTTTTGGCTTTCTCCCCTGAGGTGCTTGACCAGGCTAGCTGAAAACACAATCGCAATGGTTCTCCCTTTGCCATTTTAGCCGAACGAGCGAAACGTAAAAGGGCAATCATAGGAGCCGGGCAACCCAACTATTTACCCAAGACATAGTTCGGTACCAATTCATATAAAGTGAACTCCGAGATGCCAAATACATGATCGATTGTGCTTTGGGAGATATTTTAAATTTGAGCCCCCGGTCTATTAGCTGGTTGCGTCATAATGTGTACCAAACAATTTTGCAAGGAGCGTTGAGGAGGGAGGAAATAGAGTATATGTACCCAAAAAAGGACAACGAAGTGGCCATGCATAATGGTCTTATATTTTCCTCAATGACTCTTATAGGTCAAACTGCCAAAGCGACTATTTACAGGTACTTGAAAATGAAATATAGAGTTTACAGAAGGGGTTGTACCAGGGGTCATCGATGGGTGGCCTGACGTCCTCAATGTGCCATGTCGCCTGTTCGCTCCTGTGCCTCCGAGGGAGTTGCATTCCTTTATGGGTGATGTTGTCGGCGAGCGGACCTTGGAAAGAAGATCTTGAGAAGTCACCGAAGTATGGATGGGCTTTATGCTTTAGCAGGTCCTTGACGGTACCTATAGTATGTCCTAAGACGTGTATTGGTAGTAGTTTGGATTACCCGAACACTTGTGCTTAGGTAGTTGTTCCCCACCGATGCCCATGGAATCTTAAGTGCAAAGTTTTGCCTTCTTGGAACGTGTTTTGCTGGCGTTAGGGTTGTGTAATGGGGGGCAAGTCCCTATTTCTAGGAGTTCGGGTTGAAACCGAGCTCGCTTCTCATCTTTACGTGCCTTTACGGCAGATGTCATCGTTTGCCAATCCTCATTCTAATGGAATTCGGCCGCCAGGGCCAATGTATGTTCCTCGGTTCGAAGGGAGAGCTTGTTGGGGAACGTCGCATGGGAAACAAAAAATTTCGTACGCACACGCAAGATCTATCCATGGTGATGAGCATCTATGAGAGGGAGAGTGGATCTACATACCCTTGTAGATCGCTAAGCGGGAAGCGTTAAGAAATGTGGTTGGTGTAGTCGAACGTCTTCGCGATCCAAATCGCCGAGCATCCCGCGATCTCATCACGATTCGTCCCACGATCCAATCACGATTCGTCCCGCGAACTCATCGCAATCCATCCCACAATCCAATCACGATCCGTCTCGCGAACTCATCACGATCCGTCCCACGAACTCATCACGATCCGTCTCGCGATCTTAATCACGGTCCTTCCGATCTAGCGTCGAACGAACGGCACCTCCACGTTTAGCACACGTACAGCTCGATGACGATCTCCGCCTTCTTGATCCAGCAAGAGGGAGCGGAGAGGTAGAAGAGTTCTCTGGCAGCGTGACGGCGCTCCGGAGATGGTGGTGGAGCTATTCCGGCAGGGCTTCGCCTAAGCACTGTAGAAAACCAATCTAGAGGAGAAACTATGCAATAGAGGAACGGGCAGCACGTAGCTAAAAATCTGGTGCAAAAAAACCCTAAAACCTCTAGTATATATAAGAGGAAGAGAGGAGGAGGATTGGCTCTCAAGGGACCAGCCAGTGGGTCGGCCAAATCAAGGAGGAGTGGAGGACTCCTCCTCCAATCCTAGTAGGACTAGGATTCCTCCCTATTTTACCTTTTTCCACCTTTTTCTCTTTGGGTTTTCTCTCCCAGCCTCATGGGCCTTGTGTGGAACTTCCACCATCCCACTAACGGCTGATATTTACTCTCCCACAGCCCATGTAGCTTCTTGGGTCGAAATACTCCTCCCGATGGTCTCCCGGTACACTACCAGCACTCCCGGTACACTACCGATGTGCCCGAAACTTTTTCGGCGACCAAAATAGGACTTCCTATATATAAATCTTTACCTACGGACCATTCCGGAGCTCCTCATGACATCCGGGATCTCATTTGGGACTCCGAAGAACCTTCGGTTACCACCATGCATAACTCTATACTATCGAAACGTCACCAAACCTTAAGTGTGCAGACCCTGCGGGTTCGAGAACTATGTAGACATGACTGAGACACCTCTACAGTCAATAACCAATAGTGGGACCTGGATGCCCATATTGGTTCCTACATATTCTAAGAAGATCATTATCGGTCAAACCTCTATGTCAAGGATTCCGTTAATCACGTATGATGTTCCCTTTGTTCTTCGGTATGTTACTTGCCCAAGATTCGATCGTCGGTATCTCCATACCTAGTTCAACCTCGTTACCAGCAAGTCTCTTTACTCGTTCCATAATACAAGATCCCATGACTAACACTTAGTCACATTGCTTGCAAGGCTTATTGTGATGTTGTATTACCGAGTGGGCCCTGAGATACCTCTCCGTCACACGGAGTAACAAATCCCAGTCTTGATCCATGCCAACTCAACAGACACCCTCGGAGATACCTGTAGAGCACCTTTATAGTCACCCAGTTACGTTGCGACGTTTGATACACACAAGGCACTCCTCTGGTGTTCGTGAGTTGCATGATCTCATGGTCATAGGAACATATACTTGACATGCAGAAAACAGTAGCAATAAACTGACACGATCATATGCTACGTTTGTAGTTTGAGTCTTGTCCATCACATCATTCTCCTAATGATGTGATCCCATTATCAAATGACATCTCATGTCCATGGCTAGGAAACCTTAACCATCTTTTGATCAACGAGCTAGTCTATTAGAGGCATACTAGGGACATGGTTTTATCTATGTATCGACACATGCATCTAAGTCTCCGATCAATACAATTATAGCATGGATAATAATCGATTATCATGAACAAGTAAATATGATAATAACTAATTTATTATTGCCTCTAGGGCATATTTCCAACAGCGCTCCCACTTGCGCGAGAGTCAATAATCTAGTTCACATCACCATGTGACTCGCATTGTTATGAATCTAACGCCCAAGTAGTTCTGGGGCTCGATCATGCTTTGCATGTGAGAGAGGTCTCATAGTCAATGAGTCTGCGACATTCAGATCCGTGTGTACTTTGCAAATCTCTATGTCAAACCGTAAACACTGCTACCACATTCCACTTGGTACTATTCCAAATGGCTGCTACACTATACGTATCTAGATTGCTACTACGAGTCATCCGGATTGGTGTTAAAGCTTGCATCGACGTAACTCTTTACGATGAACTCTTTATCACCTCCATAATGGAGAACATCTCCTTAGGCTTTTAGTTACTAAGTATAATCTTGACCGCTGTCCAGTGATCCACTCTTGGATCACTCTTGTACCCCTTGATGGACTCATGGCAAGGCACACACAGGTGCGGTACACAACATGGCATACCATACAGAGCCTATGGCTAAGGCATAGGGGACGACATTCGTCCTTTCTCTTTCTTCTGCCGTGGTCGAGCTTTGGGTCTCACTCAACTTCACACCCTACAAAGCAGTCGAGGACACTTCTCTCTGACTAATCCATTTTGAACTCTTTCAAAATCTTGTCAAGGTATGTACTCATTGGAAGTCTTATCCAACATCTTGATCTATCTTTATAGATCTTGATGCTCAACAATTAGGTAGCTTTATTCAGGTCTTCCTTTGAAAATCACTTTTCAAACAACTGTTTATGCTTTCCAGAAATTCCACATTATTTCAGAATAGCAATATGTCATCCACATATACTTATCAGAAACTCTATGGTGCTCCCACTCACTTTATTGCAAATACAAGTTTCTCATAAACTTTGTATAGACTCAAAAACTTTGATCACCTCATCAAAGTGTACATTCCAACTCCGAGATGCTTGCTTCAGTCTATAAAAGGATCACTGAAGTTTGCACACCTTTTAGCATCCTTAGGACTGAGAAAACCTTTTGGTTGTATCACATACAACCTTTCCTCAAGTAAACCGTTGAGGAAACGATGTTTTGACATCCATCTGCCAGATTTCATAATTGAAAGTGCAGCAATTGCTAACATAATTTCAACAGACTTTAGCATCGCTACAAGTGAGAAAGTCTCATCGCAGTCAACTCCTTGAACTTGTGGTAAACTTCTTTGCAACAAGTCGAGCTTTACAAATGGTGACATTTACCATCAGCGTCTATCTTCATTTTAAAGATCCATTTGTACTTAACGACCTGCCGTCCAACGAGAAAGTCCACCAAAGTCTATACTTGGTTTTCATACATGGATCCTTTCTCAGATTTTATGGCCTCTAACCATTTGTTGGTTTCCAGGCCCATCATCGCTTCTCCATAGTTCGTAGGTTCATCGTTGTCCAACAACTTGACCTCCAAGACAGGGTTGCCGCACCACTCAGGAGCAGTACACGTCCTTGTCGACCTACGAGGTTCGATAGTAACTTGATCCGAAGCTTCATGATCATCATCATTAACTTCCTCTTCAACTAACGTAGGCTTCACAGAAACAACTTCCTACGCTGCGCTACTCTCTGGTTGAAACAGAGGTTCAATAACCTCATCAAGTTCTATCCTCCTCCCTCTTAATTCTTTCAAGAGAAACTTTTTCTCGAGAAAGGACCCAGTTTTAGCAAGAAAAATTTTATGCTTGGATCTGAGATAGAAGGTACACCCAACTGTTCTTAGGGTATTCTATGAAGATGCATTTGTCCCCTTTGGGTTCGAGCTCATTAGGTGAAAACATTTTCCACACAAGCGTCACAGCCCCAAACATTAAGAAATGACAGCTTAGGTTTTTATCAAACCATAATTCACACGGTGTCATCTCAACGGATTTAGATGGTGCCCTATTTAAAGTGAATGTAGTTGTATCTAATACATAACCCCAAAATTATAGTAACAAAACGATAAGAGACATCATAGAATGCACCATATCCAATAGAGCACGACTATGACGTTCGGACACACCATCACACTATGGTCTTCCAGGTGGCATGTGTTGTGAAACAATTTTCACATTATCTAAAGTTGTATGCCAAACTCGCAACTCAGATATTCATCTCGACGATCATATCATAGACATTTTTATCTTCTTGTCATGATGATCTTAAACTTCACTCTGAATCTGCTTGAACCTTTCAAACAATTCAGACTTGTGTTTCATTAAGCAAATATACACTATATCTACTCAAATCAATAGTGAACGTAAGAAAATAACAATATCCACCGCACGCTATAAGACTCATTGGATTGCATACATCAAAATGTATCATTTCCAATAAGTCACTTGCCCGCTCCATCAAACCAGAAAAATGGGGTCCTTAGTCATCTTGACCAAGAGGCATGGTTCGCATGTCTCATCTAATTCAAAATCGAATGAGTCCAAAGATCCATCAGCATGGAGTTTCTTCATGTGTTTTATACCAATATGACATTTAGCGGCAGTGCCACAAGTATGTGGTACTATTATTATTAACTTTGTGTCTTTTGGCATCAATGTTATGAACATGTGTGTTACTATGATCAAGATTCAACAAACCATTCTCACTGGGTGCTTGACCATTGAATGTATTATTCATGTAAACAGAATAACCATTATTCTCTAACTTAAATGAATAAGCGTGTTGCAATAAACACGATCCAATCACGTTCATGCTCAATGCAAGACACCAAATAACATTTATTTAGGTTTGCCACTAATCCCGAAGGTAAAGAGAGCATGCGATGTTGATCACATCAACCTTGGAAATATTTTCAACACACATCATCACCTCACCCTTAGCTAGTTCTCCGTTTATTCCGTAGCTTTTATTTCGAATTACTAACATTTAGCAACCGAACCGGTATCCAATACCCATGTGCTACTAGGAGCACTAGCAAGGTACACATCAATAACACGTATATCAAATATACTTCTGTTGACGTTGCCAGCCTTCTTATCTACCAAGTATCTAGGGTTGTTCCGCTTCAGCGATCGCTCCCCTCATAATCGAAGCACTTAGTCTCGGGTTTGGGTTCAACTTTGGGTTGCTTCACCGGAGCAGCAACTGACTTGCTATCCATGAAGTTTCCCTCCTTGCCCTTGCCCTTCTCAAAACTAGTGGTTTTACTAACCATCAATACTTGATGCTCCTTCTTGATTTCTACCTTCACGGTGTCAAACATCGCGAACAGCTCAAGGATCATTATTTCTATCCCTGTCGTTTATAGTACATCACCAAGTTCTAGTAGCTTAGTGAAAGTGACTTGGAGAACAATATCAATCACTATCTTATCTAGAAGATCAACTCCCACTCGATTCGAGCGATTGTAGCACCCAGACAATTTGAGCACATGCTCAATGAATGTGCCTGTCAGATGTTCACAACATCTACAAACAACGCTAGAGGGGTTGGCGCACCGGGCAGTGCATTAAGGACATAAGCCTTCTCTGCAGCAATGAGGACAATCCTTAGATCATGAAGCCAGCCCGCAATATTGCTACCATCATCTTTCAACTCTATTTCTCTAGGAACATATAAAAATTCAAGGGAGCTACAGCGTGAGCTAGTAATCTACAACACAGTTTGCAAAGACACTACTGACTATGTTCATGATAATGAGTTCAATTAATCATATTACTTAAGAACTCCCACTCAAATTGACATCCCTCCAGTCATTCGAGTGATACATGATCCAAATTCACCAACTCAAGTCCGATCATCACGTGAGTTGAGGTGGTTTCAATGATGAACATCATCATGTTGATCATATCTACTATATGACTCCTTTACGACCTTTCGGTCTCTTGTGTTCCGAGGCCATGTCTGTACATGCTAGGCTCGTCAAGTTTAACCCGAGTGTTCTGCATGTGCAACACTGGCTTGTACCCGTTGTATGTGAACGTAGAGCCTATCACACCCGATCATCACGTGGTGTCTCAACACGACGATCTTTCGCAACGGTGCACACTCGGGGAGAACACAATTCATCTTGAAATTTAAGTGAGGGATCACCTTGTAATGCTACCGTCATCCTAAGCAAAACAAGGTGCATAAAAGGATTAACATCACATGCAATTCATAAGTGACATGATATGGCCATGAACTTGTGCTTTTGATCTCCATCTTGAAAGCACCGGTATGATCTCCATCGTCACTGGCACGACACCATGATCTCCATCATCTTGATCTCCATCAACGTGTCGCCATTGGGTTTGTCGCGCCCATCATGCTTGAACTACTATTGCTACCATTTAGCTATAAAGTAAAGCATTACATAACATTTAATGATTGACACGCAGGTCATACAATAATTAAAGACAACCCTATGGCTCCTGCCAGTTGTCGTACTCATCGACATGCAAGTCGTGATAATCTATACATCACATGATCATCTCATACATCACATATATCACATCATGTAATTGGCCATATCACATCACAATATACCCTGCAAAAACAAGTTAGACGTCCTCTAATTGTTGTTGCATGTTTTACGTGGCTGCTATGGATATCTAGCAAGAACAATTCTCATCTGTGCAAAAACCACAACGGTGATACACTAGTTGCTTTTCAACCTTCTCAAGGACCACCTTTGTCGAATCCGATCCAACTAAAGTGAGAGAAACTGGCACCCGCAAGCCATCTATGCAACAAGTTGCGGTCGAGGGAACCGGTCTCTCGTAAGCGTACGAGTAATGTTGGTCCGAGCCGCTTCATCTCACAATACTGCTGAACCAAAATCCGACCAAGGGAGGAAGCAATCTAAGCATCAACGCCCACAAACCTTTTGTGTTCTACTTGAGATCTCATCTACACATAGACCTAGCTCTGATACCACTGTTGGGGAAAGTCGCATGGGAAACAAAAAAATTCCTACGCACATGCAAGATCTGTCCATGGTGATGAGCATCTACGAGAGGGAGAGTGGATCTACATACCCTTGTAGATCGCTAAGCTGGAAGTGTTAAGAAACGCGGTTGGTGTAGT
Source organism: Hordeum marinum (assembly GCA_022496015.1). Lineage (NCBI taxonomy): Eukaryota > Viridiplantae > Streptophyta > Magnoliopsida > Poales > Poaceae > Hordeum > Hordeum marinum. The sequence continues at coordinate 447,624,614 of CM039678.1, read as the reverse complement.
CGAACGTCTTCGCGATCCAAATCGCCGAGCGTCCCGCGATCTCATCACGATCCGTCCTGCGATCCAATCACGATCCGTCCTGCGAACTCATCGCGATCCATCCCGTGATCCAATCACGATCCGTCCCACGAACTCATCACGATCCGTCCCACGAACTCATCACGATCCGTATCGCGATCTTGATCACGGTCCTTCCGATCTAGCGTCGAACGAACGACACCTCGACGTTCAGCACATGTAAATCTCGATGACGATCTCCACCTTCTTGATCCAGCAAGAGGGAGTGGAGAGGTAGAAGAGTTCTTTGGCAGCGTGATGGCACTCCGGAGATGGTGGTGGAGCTATTCCGGCAGGGCTTCGCCTAAGCACTTCAGAAAACCGATATAGAGGAGAAACTATGCAATAGAGGAACGGGCAGCACGTAGCTAAAAATCTGGTGCAAAAAACCCTAAAACCTCTAGTATATATAAGAGGAAGAGAGGAGGAGGCTTGGCCCTCAATGGACCAGCCAGTGGGTCGGCCAAATCAAGGAGGAGTGGAGGACTCCTCCTCCAATCCTACTAGGACTAGGATTCCTCCCTAATTTGCCTTTTTCCACCTTTTTCTCTTTAGGTTTTCTCTCCCAGCCTCATGGGCCTTGTGTGGAACTTCCACCAGCCCACTAAGGGATGATATTTACTCTCCCACAGCCCATGTATCCTCTTGGGTTGAAATACCCCTCCCGATGGTCTCCCGGTACACTACCAGCACTCCCAGTACACTACCGATGAGCCCGAAACTTTTCCGGTGACCAAAATAGGACTTCCTATATATCAATCATTACCCACGGACCATTACGGAGCTCCTCGTGACGTCTAGGATCTCATTTAGGACTCCAAACAACCTTCGGTCACCACCATGCATAACTCTATACTATCGAAACGTCACCAAACCTTAAGTGTGCAGACCCTGCGGGTTCGAGAACTATGTAGACATGACCGAGACACCTCTACGGTCAATAACCAATAGCGGGACCTAGATGCCTATATTGGTTCCTACATATTCTACGAACATCTTTATCGGTCGAACCTCTATGTCAAGGATTCCGTTAAACCCGTATGATGTTCCCTTTGTTCTTCTGTATGTTACTTACCCGAGATTCGATCGTCGGTATCTCCATACCTAGTTCAACCTCGTTACCAGCAAGTCTCTTTACTCATTCCGTAATACAAGATCCCGTGACTAACACTTAGTCACATTGCTTGGAAGGCTTATTGTGATGTTGTATTACCGAGTGGGCCCTGAGATACCTCTCCGTCACACGGAGTAACAAATCCCAGTCTTGATCCATGCCAACTCAACAGACACCCTCGGAGATACCTGTAGAGCACCTTTATAGTCACCCAGTTACGTTGCGATGTTTGATACACACAGGGCACTCCTCCGATGTCCGTGAGTTGCATGATCTCATGGTCATACGAACATATACTTGACATGCATAAAATAGTAGCAATAAACTGACATGATCATATGCTACATTTGTAGTTTGGGTCTTGTCCATCACATCATTCTCCTAATGATGTGATCCCGTTATCAAATGACATCTCATGTCCATGGCTAGGAAACCTTAACCATCTTTTGATCAACGAGCTAGTCTATTAGAGGCATACTAGGGACATGGTTTTCTCTATGTATCCACACATGCATCTAAGTCTCCGATCAATACAATTATAGCATGGATAATAAACGATTATCATGAACAAGGAAATATGATAATAACTAATTTATTATTGCCTCTAGGGCATATTTCCAACAGCGCTCCCACTTGCGCGAGAGTCAATAATCTAGTTCACATCACCATGTGACTCGCATTGTTATGAATCTAACGCCCAAGTAGTTCTGGGGCTCGATCATGCTTTGCATGTGAGAGAGGTCTCATAGTCAATGAGTCTGCGACATTCAGATCGTGTGTACTTTGCAAATCTCTATGTCAAACCGTAAACACTGCTACCACACTCCACTTAGTACTATTCCAAATGGCTGCTCCACTATACGTATCCAGATTGCTACTACGAGTCATCCGGATTGGTGTTAAAGCTTGCATCGACGTAATTCTTTACGACGAACTCTTTATGACCTCCATAATCGAGAAACATCTCCTTAGTCTTTTAGTTACTAAGGATAATCTTGACCGAACACTACTTCCAAGCTTACAGAGCCCATGCATCGAGCTTCGACGCTTGGGATCTCTCCTTTAAAGGTAATGTTGCTGGGTTTGATCCTTGACGGATCTATACCCATCTATTTCACCGTGTCTGAGTAAGTCAGATTAAGGCTACTTCATCCGTCCATTAGGACTTTAGTAAGGTGATACCCATCTATGATGGTGTCTAGGACGAGGGCGGCTGAACCCCCATGATGGATACTCGTCGCGTGGTTGTGTCGATCGAAGGAGATCGGGTACGCCAACCATGGTTTGCACTTCAGGCCTACAGGCTCTATAGTGTAGACCTCTCGAAGGGCGTGCTTCCTCTATTTTTTGGGTATATGAGTGGCGTATTTCATATTCACGGTTTTTCCTCTAGAGGGAACTGCTTCTGTCCGCCACCGGTCGGACCGCGGGCCTCATCCTCGTCCTTGCTGTGTGGGCCCTTGCCTTGATCCTCGGCTGCGAGTTTGCTAGCCTGTTTGAACACCTAGCAGTTGCGGTTGGTGTGATTGGCATGCTTCTCTTGAGTGCCATGGATCTGGCAAGGCCTCTCCATGATTTTGTCCAGCGGGGTAGGTTCGTCGTGATTGCCTTTAAGGGCTTCTTCTGCTGCCCGGGTCAGGAATTGCGGAAGCCGGCGTTCATAGCCGTGTCATCGGCATCACTATTGTTATGCCAGCGCTTATTCTTGTTAGCTTTTGGTTTCCTGTTTCTGTCCCCAACTTTGGAGGTTCCGGGGTCTTCGGGGTTGTGGCTCCGTCTTGCTAGCCAGTTATCCTTGCTCGCGCTAAAGCGAAGAATTATTGATGTAAGGGCGGACATTGTCCTAGGTTTATCTTGACTGAGCTGGCGAGCCAGCCATTCATCCTGAATATTGTGCGTGAAGGAGGCTATTGCCTCGGCATCCGGACAATCAATGATCTGGTTTTTCTTGGTCAAGAATCGATTCCAGAATTGCCGAGCAGATTCTCCTACCTTTTGGACGACGTTGCTCGGGTCGGAGGAGTCGGCGGCCGAACATAGGTGCCTTGGAAGTTAAATCAGAATGCATCCTCTAGATCCTCCGAGCACCCGATGGAATTTTCGGGGAGGCTGTTTAACCAGTGCCGAGCTGGCGCCTTAAGTTTTAGAGGTAGATATCTCATGGCATGGAGATCATCTCCTTGCACCATGCGGATGTGGAGGAGGAAATCCATGATCCATACTATTGGGACAGTTGTTCCGTCGTATTGCTCTATGTTCACGGGTTTAAATCCCTCCGAGAACTGATGCTGCATCACCTCGTCGGTGAAGCACAGTGGGTGGGTAGCGCCTCTGACCCAAGCTATGTTGTGCCGGTAATCGGCGTCTATTCTGGTCCGGTTTCGTTCCTGACTTCTATTGTTGTGGTCGAGCCAAGGATGGTACCCCTGCCATCTATCGGGTGAGTAACCTCTGGATTTGTAGATGGATCTCATACGACCTGCTCTATAGTCCAGGCCGTGTCGTAGGTCAAACCTGTCATCGGGCTCTATTGGCTCTTTTCCCCGTCTTCGGGCTAATGTCGGCCTATAACTGGTGACATCAGCTGCCCTGTCTTGTCCTTGAGGAGGGCGGTCTAGTTTGTCGTATGGAGTATGTTTGGGAGGCGGTGTATCAGTAAGCTCGTCATAGAATTGTGGCAGCAGCCTTTGGCATGGATAGCTTTTGGGTTGGTCCAATAGGCCGGTACTGTATCATTCCTCAGCTGATAGAACCCTCGTCCATCTATCGTTGATGCTGTCCTGTTCGGCCTTAAGTTGTCATTCTTTTGCCTTCTCGGGCTGCGGGCCATGGCTATAAGCAGTTGCCTAAACTGTTCCTGATCTTCAAGGATTTTGGGGATGGCAAAGTCAACGGATTCTGGGATGTCCTCATCCTCGACAGGGGGGAGGTAGTTGTCGTCCTCAGAATTGTTTAGATCATCAGGGTTGCACCAATCTTCCATCCTTTCCTGATCCTCTAACGGATGTTCGGGGATATAGGTATCGCCAAGGTCTTCTGGGGTATCTCCGTCCCTGGTGCCAGCGATAGCTTTTCTTCCCTTTTTCACCCTCGATCGTTTGCGCGGCTGTTGGCACCTTGACGGCACTTCAACCGATTTGTCACCATCGTTTTTGGGTGTGTGCTCCATGTTATCGGCTGGAGTGTCCACCATGTAGATGTCATAGGTGGAGGTCGCGGCCCATATCCCGGTGTTAATGGGGGTGGGAGCGCAATCTGTCTCATCCATGTCTTCTGCCTCCTCGGAGGCGTAGTCCAACATGTCGGTTAAGTCTTTGACAGTGGATATCAAGTGGGTGGTGGGTGGGATGAAAAATTCTTCTTGACCCGTCTTGAGACCGATCTAAGCATGGATCGGGGTTGGGTCATTGGTAATTTTCATCAACAAGATTCGATCTAGGGCCTCACTGAGTGTCGAGAACTCGGTCGGGTCAACCTACTAAGTGCTTTCGGAGTTAACCTCCGATGCGTCCGCGTGAGGGGAGTGTTTGGTAGGAACAGGTCTCCGGACATCTGGTGCTATGGCCGGATCCGGACTAAAAGCCAGGTCATCATTGGGTTGGATCCCGTGGGCGGGACCGAAAGCGAAATCTGAGGTTAAAGCCTCGGAGTCTTCGGGAACGGCAGGCGAGACTGCATGCCTGGTTAGCAAAAGATCGCCCCGAGAGTCTACGGAGAACTCTAGGTTCCCGAATCTGACCTCTTGATCAGGGGCAAAACTCCCGGCCCAACTAAGACGGCCGGTTGGGTCAGCGTGCAGCACTATGCTGTTGAAAGCGAAGATCTGTCCGGGGACAAAGGTGTCCATGTTGCGGACTTCTTCGTTGACGACAACGCGAGCCATCGATTCCTTTGGCGATCACAGTGGAACTCTCAATGAAAGCACAAATGTCAGTGTCCAAACCGACGGATCTCGGGTAGGGGGTCTTGAGCTATGAGACTAGGATCGAAGGTAATAGGCGACGAAGGAGACAATGTTTACCCAGGTTCGGGCACTCCTATGGAGGTAAAACCCTACGTCCTACTTGATTATATTGATGGTATGAAGTTTACATAGTTGATCTACCTTGAGATCGAATAGCTAAAACCTAGACGAGTTTCTCTGCCCTACAACCTAAAACCCTCCCGGTTTATATAGACACCGAGGGCTACTAGGGTTTACACATGGTTGGTCTCCTGCTGAGGATGGAGATGCCGATTTCCTCATCTTGACTTGGAGTGCACGACACGCCTTCGGGACTTCCTTCTGGAATATGGACTCTCAATGTATCCAGCCCTTCCTGCGACAATCAGAGAATGGCCCACCAAGCCGGCCTATTAGGAGATAGGTCGATGGCTCAAGGACCCCTTAGTCCAGGACTCCCACAAGGACCACCTGGTTAGCCTCTGCGGCACAGTGGAAGACGTTGTCGGGAAGGTAGACGGCGAGCTTTAGGTCACGGATGTCCTTGTCGGTGAACGTGGAGGGCCCCACTTGCCCATGGAGCTGGAACCCGCCATGGCTAAGCTCGGAGGAGAAGTCGAGGAAGAACTGGATCTGGGATCTTGAAGCTTGGGGAGATTGAGGAAGCAAAGGATGTGAATGGGAAGCGTGAATAGGCCTTATGGTTTTTTCCCTTTTTATGAGGCGTGACATCAATTAGCCTCCCTTTACTGCGCTACAAATCCATCCGCTTCCCAAGACGTGTGAGCCGTTATACACGCGTAAAGTAACTTGAGATGTTAATCATATCCCATGTGAAATGGAGCACGATCTATACATTGATGAGTTGTGCCAATGCAAAAACAGCCTCGAACCACGAATCCAGTTTTCATAACTAGTTCAGCGGTTGTGGCAGGCCATGACCCTTCGTCAGAACGGTCGTCAGAAAACACTATTTACACTTTGACGTTTGGCCTTTGATACTAAGCAACTCACGGTGTCTAGACGATCGTATGATCGGAAAATTTATGCGTCATCGGAAACAGGACAAGTCTCAGTCGATCATGAATGAGAAGAAGAACTCACCCTACAAACCGAAGACTCTTATCACATGGAGCAGTCAGAGTTTAGACCCTTGGCGTTAGGGGCTAGTTCGGGGGCTACTAAGGGAGTCTTGGACTAAGGGGTCCTTGGGCCGCTGGCCTGTCTCCCAATAGGCTGGCTTGGTGGGCTGCATTCTGACTGTCGCATGAGGAGCCAGATACAACGAGACCATGTGTTCTAGAAGGAAGTCCCGAAGGCGCTTTGTGCACTCCAAGTCAAGATGAGGAAATCAATATCTCCAACCCCGGCAGGAGACCTATCATGTGTAAACCTTACGTATCCCCCGGTGTCTATATAAACCGGGAGGGTTTTAGATTGTAGGCTGTATAAACTCATCTAGGGTTCCTAGCTATCTCATCTCGAGGTAGATCAAGTATGTAACCCGCCATCAATATAATCGAGCAGGACGTAGGGTTTTACGTCCATAGGAGGGCCCGAACCTGGGTAAACATCGTCTCCTTCGTCCCTTGTTACCATCGATCCTAGTGTCACAGCTCGGGACCCCCCCTACCTGAGATCCGTTGGTTTTGAAACTGACAGTTGTCACTTGGCGCTACGGTATGATCAGACGGCTGTAGTTCGACGCCAGGGTTTTCAGCCAGTCAGCGGGGTTATCTTAGGTTTGACCAACTTTCAAATGACCTTAACTAATTCAAAAAAATATATGAAACCTTCGCGGTTTGTCATTTTATAAGACATAGTTACCATAAAAAATATAAACTTGGTTTAGGGAAATTTTTATGAAAGAACTTTTTTGAGGTGAGCTATCATTTCCATGTTCAAATGAGCAGAACTAATTCAAAAAAATCAAAAAATGGAAGACATCCGCACATTGTCGTTGTATGTGACATGATTATGACAAAAAAAATCTTGGTTTATGGACATATTCATGAAAACTCCTTCACAAAAATGAGCTATCACGTACGAGGTTGTATAGAGTTCGAGAAGAGAGTGATATTGGGTTTAGGTTTACGAAAAAATTAAAAACCAAAAAATCACCAAAGCTTCTTTTTAGTGTCAAGAAGAATTATCTGAAATTATTTTTTCATTTTCCAAATTTTGCCACGTGTAATAATTCAAATTTTGCCAACATTGTGAACAACAACAACAAATCCTTTAGTCCCAAACAATAATTCAAATTTTGCAAACATCACATCACAGAGCAATGGACCAAATGTTGCCTCCAATTTCGAATTATTATAAATCCTTAAAATTAAAATATTAGTTCAAATTCAAATTTCGCCTCCAAATTTGAATTATTACAAATCCTTAAAGTTCAAAGTTTACAACTTGCATTCAACGTTCAAAGTTCACATATTTGCCTCGCTCCTTGTGTTCCTAGATGGCTTAACAAACTTGCTCCTGGTTTCCCTGGCTGGGATATCCACCTTTTTCTTCTTCCTTTAGATCTTCACTTCAGTTGGTAGCTGACAAGGTGCTGACTGAGAACTTCCACTGGCCAGCTAACAGGGTTCAATAGCTTGAAAACCTTCATAAGCCATGGCTTCAAATTCTGCATCGGATGATGACTGGACCGAGTTCATTCTCTCTTGGACTTTTCTCTCCTTTTCCTTTAACTAGCACAATGCGCGTGTGTTGCTACGAAGCGGTAATAAACAATGAATTACCATGGGCTTAGGAGATCATCATAATATGATGGTGTCTGGTGGCTGTTGCAAGGTTCACCATTAAAAAGAGTGTGAAGATGACAAAAGATCATGTTGTAGTTGTGAAAGAGTCTCGAGCGACCATAGTAGGTCCTCCATAAGATTTATAGTGATATAGATTTTGAATTTTGAACATAAGAGTATGGGTGTGAGTAAGTTAAGTCGCCGCATTGAATTGTAACTTGTTTGCCCTTGTCTGCTATGACATGGAACCGAAAGAACTGGCTGAGAGGAGAAACTTAAATCAAGACCATGATTTTGAATTGGAAGCATACTTGAATTTATAATTTATGTTTTCACAAGAATGTTATTCCCAAATTAGGATAAATTAGGATAGCAGTGTAGTGGTTTACTTGAGATAGGTGTCACACATAGTAAAAGTAACATTTGTTTATTGTCTCTTGGAAGATTGCTAGTCTAGCATGTGGGTAGTGTATTTGTTTATTTGTGTGGTCCCACATGTGAACTCACCACCAACTCCAACCTTTATAAGTAGGAAAGATTTCCCTAGATCTAGATCAAATAGAAAAGGAGTATAAGCCATCGATAAAAAACAGAAGAAATGCACAAAAAGGGAAGGTTGTTGCACACATACCAAGCTGCCGGCCGTGCTAATTCAGTTGCTTCATTTTCCTCTGCATTAGCTGCAATCTGCTTTGTTGCTTCATTCTCCTCTGCATTAGCTGCAATATATCTATTGCTGCATTCTCCTCTGCATTTGTTGTTGCCCATTGTTCCTCATCTCCAAATGAAGCATCCACTGAATTGGTACATATCCTAGCAATATGCCCTAGGGTTCCACATTTTTTTACACGACCTTCTTCACCTCTTCTGTACCTGTTCTTCCTTGGTCTTCCTGGTGGTCTAGTTAGTACAGGAGAATGTAGTTTGAACCCTGGATCTACTATGTTACATTGGTCATTTCCCAAGAGTGTAGGCACATTTGAAGCATAATCAACCCTGAATTTGGCAACAGAAAAATAGTCAGAGATGTATTGATCAACTTTACCATCTTCACCACCAATAACAGTCACCAGATGTAGGGCATGTATGCACGGCTTCCCATAGAGCTGCCATTGCCTACAACTCCATTCCCTAGTTGCTAGGTTAACTGGATATCTTCATTCCCTGTTTTGACTATCAGGATATGTTACCTCAGCCTCGTGTGTCGCCGCTCGAATGCATTTCATTATGTTCAGTCCCCTTGCCTTGGCATGCAATGCCTTAATAAGAGATGGGAGCATAAGATGGCCAACATATTCGGTTTCTGTAATTCTTTTGTGAAGAGCCATCTTTATCATGATCATCTGTCGAATCTTGTCAAATATTTGTCATATCAGAAGTCCTTTCAATGACTTGATCTTTGCATTGAAACACTCTAGGTTACTGGTCACATAGTCTACTTTGCATATTTCATTGAATTTGCTTCTTGACCACAACTTTATATGATGTGCATCTAGGTACTCCTTCACCAGACGATTGTGAGCATACAACACTCTCAAATGATGCTCATGCTTCCTCTCACACCATGTGTATGATGTTGGCCATAAGTTCTCATCATAAACTTTACCTTTGAATTTGTTCCTGAAATTTTGCGCTAGGTGTCGCGTACATTTCCTATGCTCCACTCCAGGGAATACAATTTCCACTGCACTCTCCAAACCCTTGCAAGCATCTATGTGTGTAGCTAAACCTGGGGGTGTACATGTAAGGTTGCACAACTGTTGTAGAAACCAAACCCAACTTTCCTTGGACTCTGCCTTCACCGCACCAAATGCAACAGGGAATAACATGTTGTGTCCATCAACTACAGAAGCTGCCACCAGTTGTCCTCTCCACCTTCCATTCAAAGCAGTTGCATCAACAACCAAATAGGGCATGTAACCATCCAGAAACCCCTGCGAACAAGCCTTAAAACAAACAAAAGCCCTCCTGAAGCACTCCCTCTCAAATGACTTCCCTTTTATTTTGTATGGAACTATATGCTTCACAATCTCTACAACACTCCCTGGACTAGCAACTTCCACTTCAGCTTTAAATGTGTAGAGCAACTGAAAGCTCTCATTCCAAGGACCGTTAATCCTGTCAAGAGCTATTTCCTTAGCATAAAAATCCTCATGTAAGGTATATCAATCTTGTACTTATCAAATAGCTTCTCATCTAGTGTTGTTGGACCAAGTGTTGGTTTTTCTCTCAACCAATCCAAAATTGCATCTGCCACCCACCTAGTCTTTGCTAGCTTTATTTTACCCTTCCCCCTCCCCCTCCAGGTGGACAAGTGTGCTGGTGTGTGTTGCCTTTTATCTGAAAAAATATGATCTAAAAACATTACACAATTATTTGAAAATATAATCAGTATAAACTGAAATACACAAACCTGAATGAACTTGCTCCTCAACATGCGTACGTGATGCATGCAACCTCCATCTACACCTATCATATGGGCAATCAACGGTGAACCTTGATGGCTCACTCCTATCAATCACATATGTATTTTGTGTGAGAATGTAGTATGTAGTCACTGCATTACGGTAGTCCAACCATCGACTGGAATATGGTGCCGACAGCAAGCTGAGGATCTTCCTTGTTCCACTCAATTGCTGGCATGTCCTCACCATCATATTCATCTAAAGCTAAGCTATCGATGTTCCCTAGCCTCTCTTCATCGTCAGTGTCATCAAATCTAGCACGACTGGGAGGTTTCTCCTCAAATTCATCTTCCATTGCTTGTTTACTGGCAATATCTACAAGGTCAGGGAACATATTATCATCCTCATCAGCATGTTAAGGCACCTATTTGTCTGGCTCTCCATCCCGTACTACATCGGCTGCATCTGCGATAGAAGCGGCACAAGAAGCAGAACTAGATATATTGTGACTTTTAGAACCACTAGCTCTGCTTCGTTTCAACATACAAGGAGTGCTGGGGCGCTCTCCGTTAGCAGAGGCAGAAGATTCCTGAACACCCTTCCCCTTCCCACGTTCATTGCGTGGCTGAAGCACCTCGATACGGATTTTATCGAAGTGGCTTTCAGCATTCAAAGTAAAGAGCAATCCCAGATGCTCATAGCAAGTCAGTGGTATAAATTTTTGTTCGATACTGTTGAAATTTTTTAGTTCAACAACATCGACAGGGCTCCATCCATATGGAGAATTTTGGAGTGTCGCGAGCAAATCTCTGGTTTCTACCACCTTCGGATAAAAAATCCAATAATCATATTTTACCGCACAACACACTAACTTCCATCCTAACCGACAGTCGGAAAGCAAGTGCAGGATCAATCCTATTCGATTCAAATAAGGGGTGTTGTTAGGCCGGGAACAATTTAGCAAAATTTGAACGATTCAAGCGACTAGCGTTCAAATAGGGACGAATTTATGAATCAACAAATCAGTTAGAGGGGGGAACGACGCTTACCCAGGTGTAATCCATGAATTATCCACCGCCGATTCCACCCAATCCTCTCCACGGTCGACGGGCTTGAGAGCCTGCTCCCCCGACATCGCTGCTTAATCCATATGGGGATGTGGGGCTATATCTGGCGAAGGGCACGACGATGGCGGAGGCAGAATGGGGTTAGAGGTTGGAGGGCACGACGGCAGCAGAGGTGGCGGAGCAGCGCGGTGTTGTAAGGCTCGAGCTCGAGGTTCAGACAAGCCCATCCGACATGTCTCAATGCAGCCCCACACGTCAGAATGGTCAAAGGAAGAGTCGTTCCGACATGGCCCCACTCGTCAGAGTTAACGGTCAAACCATTGACCCAACGACATCCTCCGATGTGACCATTTCTGAGGGTTTCGCACAAGGGAGTGGAGAAAAATGAGCAAAAGTTAAGAGCATGGGGATGAATGAATACAACTAAGGAACCATGGGCACAGAAGTAAAAACCACAAATTAAAATGATATTTGTGCACAGAGGCAACCGTATATGTGTTGTTTATTGGGTTTTTAACTCTAGAAAAATGGAAAACATGCCTGAAAAACATGATACCTTATGTGGCGCCCTGTCACAACCTCAATATGGTGTGTCAAATATTTGAGAAGGTTTCGCTAATGTCGTCATACACACTCTTCATATCTCGGACCATCACCTGTGAAGTTTCATGGTTTTGGGAGGGAGATCGACATGTTTTGAAGGGGAACCTAAATTTCCTTTGGCCTTTCTCCTTGATTTATTTTTTATGATCAACATACCCACTACAATGTGCCGTGTTCAAATTTGACATTTTTTTGAGCTCGTTTACTATATCTAGGCTTTTATGTGCATTCTCTAAGCATTTACCGCTCATAATTCAAGTTTGGACATTATGTATATGAAAATGTAAAAAACATGGTTTGAAAATTCATAACCGTGACATTGAATAACTTTTCATGCGTTTCATGGGAAAATTAATATAAATTTAAAGGATATGTGTGGGAAAAGGCACACACGCATATATGGTCATTTATTGGGTTTTTAACTCTAGAAAAAATGGAGAACATGCTCGAAAAACTTGATACCTTGTGTGATGCCCTTGGCTTGACCCCAATATGATGTGTCAAACATTTGAGAAGGTTTTACTAATATTTTCATACACATTCTTCATATATCATCACCTAAATAGTTTTGTGGTTTTGGGAGAGAAATCGCCATGTTTTGAAGGAGAACCCATATTTCCTTTGTCGTTTCTCCTTGGTTTATTTTCTACGATCAACATACCCACTACAATGCACCGTGTTCAAATTTGATATTTTTCCAGGCTCGTTTACTGTATTTAGTATTTTAGTGCACTTTCTAAGCATTTACTATTTATAATTTAAGTTCGAACATTCTATACATCAAAAGGTCTTCAAAAAACGGTTCAAAAAATCATAATTGTGTCATTGAATAACTTTTCGTGTATTACATAGGAAATTAATAGAAATTCAAAGGATATGTGTGGGAAGAGGCAGCCATGTATATGTCGTTTATTGGTTTTTTAACTCTAGAAAAAGGAAAAACATCCCTGAAAAACATGATACCTAGGGTTCACTATTTTGTGGTAAATATTTGAACATCAAGCAAGCTATCATGTACTATCTGGTACTATTAGTTTTCCGATGCGGGATTACCAATTTTCTCTTTTCTCGCACACGGGTATTTGATGCACTTTGTGTGCGTTGCGTGTTTTCTCCCGTAAGGTTCGAGTTTCACAGCCAAATTTTTAGTAGGTGCGCGATTTTAGAAGTTATTCCTCCCGTCCCATACCCACCCATCATATTTCCCTTATCCCCCATCCACCCCCTCTCCTGCCAAAAATTTGTATGAGTTTGTGTGTTAAAAACCATGTCATTTCTGTAATTTAATATAGCCCATAGTAACTCCTATCCGAATATGTCCTGCAGTATATATCTTTAATCCATTTAGCCACGTCTCGAATGATGTGTAAATACTATCTGGAGGTATGATATTAAAAGGCTATATGTTTGAATCGCCATAATTTTGCTCAGGGGTAGTTTAGAAAGAGGTGTTTGATAGTCTCATGGTGATCACAAAAGCTACGTCTTGTACTACCCTTTCAATTACGTTTTGCCAAATTATCCTTAGTGAGAATCACCTCCTTGTGAACAAACCACATGAAGATTCTAATTCTTAATAGTACTTTGAACTTCCAAATATGTATCGACTTGGGAATCGTTCCAGAGTCAATAAGCTTCAAATACATCAATTTCACGAAGATGTCCTTCGTAGATAACTTCCGATAAAGTGTATCGGACTCATTCGATAAATAAACATCCATCAATCTTCTGACTAGATGAAGCCAAGCTGCCCATCGATCACCCACTAAAGCCCTTCAAAATTTTATATTTATATGAACAGACTGCAATATTGTGGCAACATAAGCCTCCTTACGCTGCACAATATTATAGAGTCCCTAACCACATATCCTCCCAGAATCTCGTCGACTCACCATTTCCAACAATAAACTTAGACCTATGGAAGAGAGCTTCTTTCGTCCTCATCAAGTGTTTCCGAAAGGGTGAATCATTGGGTCTCACAATGACCTGGACCAAGGTCTTTGATTGTAAGTATTTATTTCGTAAAATTTATACCCACATTCCTTCAGTCTTCACTGAACAGACATCTGTTCTTTATCTCTAAATTTTCAAACTCCAAACCCCTCGTCTTTGGGCCTACAAATAATGCCCATCTAGAAAGTCTATACTTTCTCTTAACCTCATCACTCTGCCAAAAAAAGCGGAATCTATAGAAGTCCAGCCTTTTGCGTACCCCTACAGGTATCTCAAGGAAGGACAGGAGGAACATCGGCATGCTCGTCAGAACTGAATTAATCAGTATTAGCCGTCCTCCATAAGCCATAAGTTTGCCCTTCCAACAACTTATTTTTTTCTCGAAACGATCCTCAATACACTTCAACTCCTTGTTAGATAACTTACGATGGTGAATTGGTATACCTAGATAACTGAATGAAAGGCTGCCCAATTCACACCCGAACAATTGTTTATACGTATCTTGCTCGTCTTTGACTTTCCCAGAATATCTAGGTGTTGCTTTATTTGTAATATAAAGTGACTTTGCAATGTTCATACTCTCTCCATCTTTCCCTGATTTGATAAGGAAGAATTCATATCAGTGACCTAGAGTGTCCACTGTCGCAAAATTATTTCACTATTGAATGCTGATAGAAATTCAAAGGAACTCTTTTGTCAAAAGGAAATGATTAGGTACAAATCGAGCAGCATGAGCGTTGTTTGGCTAATTATGTTTCGCGCTTAAATTTTATGAACGTAAAGTGTACATACCCATAACATGATTAGAAAATATTTGATTTGTTTGTTCTACAGAAAAAAGTAAGAACGAGAGATGCCAGGTGGGGTCTCTGAAATTATGCCTAAACGCCTGCCAAAAACATTTCTACCTAAAAGCTATACAAGTTTACCTTTTCCTATAACACTCAGATTTAGCATTCAAAACGGACATACGACTTTTTTGAAAAGAAATATAGCAGACGCGTGTATACATTTTGCAGGATGCATGATCCTATAATATGTTATAAGACTCAAGTATTCTATAACTTCTCTCTACCATCTGATTTCTATATTGTCACCCAATTTCTATTCAATTACCAAATGCATGATGTTGGTCGTTCAACATCAAAATGAAAACCGCGTCATTTGCTTGCCTATACCGTCAGGATTTGATTAGAATTTTGGACCTAGATCCTGGCCAAACCCTGCCTTTGCAAAACAAAAAATGTTATATCATATCCTCCCAAACAAAGTGCGTATAGTGGAGCTGGCCTAAAAGGTTTGTTCGTGAAAGTTTGAACTTGCCCCCCCCCCCCCCCCCCTGTCTTTCTTTTAGGCACCTTGCTCTCCCGTTTGCTCCATAATTGGTCACACCAATACATATACGTCACTATTTCCACGATGCATAACAGACGTACTAGGAAGGAAAATGCTAAAGTTGGTCAAAGTGATTAGGTTCTCAATGCTGAAGTTGGTTACTCTCTCTAGCAAGGAATATCTGAACTGAAAACCATAGGTAGAAAGAGTAGGAAAATATTGTGTAGTAGTGTACCATTACTTGACAAAAATACCTCAAAAAAAGAGATGAAGACTTGCCCACGCAAAAACCTTTGCTCAAGGGGAAATATCTCATCTCCTCTCATTACCGGGAAAGGCGATATATGCATGCCGCATGCGTGAGATATTCTTCTCTTGCGAGCATTATTTTGGTAACTACAGCTGGAGAGATCAATACACAGACACAATTGCTTCAACTTTACTACTAGCTCAAAGATATCTAAAAGCATCGAACTAGACATAAATATATATCAACTATATCAGGCGTAGCTCTCGCCGAACAAGCATAGACCTCTGATCAAGTGATCGTCAATCATAGGATTCTTCCTAAAAGCTTCAAAGCTTCTTATTATAAGCTTTGTGGTTACAGTCTGCAAGCACATTGCATGCACGGATGTGATGCCACTAAACTAGAGAGAAAGAGAGGGCACATTGCATGCTTCGTCAGTTTTTGCACCTCTAGATCGGGCCAAACGGTGCAATTCCTTCTGGAAAGACAGTGAAAGTTGTAAGCATGCATGCATGCTACATACACTTTGCCATTACATTAGTGGGTGCTTTTAGGGGGTCCTAAAGTGCAAATTAACCCTCTTTTTTGACCGGTCCTTCGATGTTAGTTCGTAATCTTTTATTTTTATGTTTACTTCCATTGACTTAGATAGCTCCCTATGGATACATGTGCCGTGATACAAGTAAAAAGTGGGATAGTACTACTTGTTAGGCACCGATGAATACGGGAATGAGCATAGTTTATGTTTTTCTCTTTGAACAGTTTGTTCATTTATTTAATGCAAGTTGTATTCACTTAGTTGGTTTAGTTAAGTTGCTAAGGAAAGACTGTTCTGTACTCACCACTTTGCTTCTGGGCACAACTAGCTAGTTCTATGATATGTACACTTGACATGATAGAAAACTCAATAACAATGAGAGTCTCTTTTGGCGAGAGAACATATCCAGTGCACTGGAGCTTGTGATGCCTTTGGTGCACCCGACCTCGCGTTGTCCTTTTCTAGAAGTTGTCAAATTTTTCTTGGGTGGTGTATGGGGGGGGGGGGGGGGGGGTCGGAAAACCAACATGTAGACACAATATATGTATGTGTATATATAACTACCATGCATGGACTATCAATACAACTTGAGAAATGAAGAAAAAAGGCAAATTTCTCAGTCAATGTTAGCTAAGTTTAACTGGACTATGAATTAGGCCAACTGCACTTTTGTCACTTTTCTTTGCAGATTATGTGTTGAATTTGGGTCTGGATGTATTCTATATATTGCCGTGTACTCGTCTATGCACTCTACTTTTTCTATAGAAGTTTTTAAAGTTTCTAAATATGTGAGCCCGATGATGGGTCAGTGATCCGATGATAATGGCGGCTTCTAAAACGTGTGCATGTGGTGTGCATTTTAGGTCTGCTGCACCGGTTGTTGGCCCCGATATGTTATGTGGATGGATTGGCGATGACACCGGTTTTAGATATGAGAAGAGAGAGTACTCCACATTATCGAGTTTGTAGGTATGAGTGGTGGCTACGGATGAATTGATGTATATTCTTGTCGAACTTTTATGAAATAATTAATAAAGATGACTACATGCATCGATTAATACGGAGCCCGGGGTTTAACCTCTTTTTCTAAAAAAAATTGATGTGAACCCGAAGTTGGGTGCACAGGATAAGTTCTCTTTTACCAACCCTAAACATTGCTTAATATTTTGGAGAGTAAACAGTGTGATTGGAGCTTCCTGAACTTGTGCGCTGTTGTTTCACTTGATTCCATGACTCCAAACAGTCTTTATCGGCTCCTGATTTTAAATGGCAGAACGCATAGATATGTCACTGACTCGTAAAGTAAAAAACAATCAGGTCACTGAAA
The DNA here is from genome assembly GCA_022496015.1 of Hordeum marinum. Taxonomy (NCBI): domain Eukaryota; kingdom Viridiplantae; phylum Streptophyta; class Magnoliopsida; order Poales; family Poaceae; genus Hordeum; species Hordeum marinum. The sequence continues at coordinate 447,607,269 of CM039678.1, read as the reverse complement.
TCAACAGAATAAGACAATCACCATGCAACAACCAGGTGGGTAGAACCGCACAAGACCCGCAAAGAAAGGTCAGAGAGCCCCAATGCATCTTATTACTGGCATAATTACTACTTTGGGCAGCAAGCGCATGCGGCACTGCTTCTGCTTGGAAATCAAGCAGCGGCTAGCTGTCCTGCAAGTTGTGCGTGCGCGCGCTCGCGATTGGTTACGTCGACGCAGTGATCGATCAAGCACCGCATATATGGAGCTAGGCCAAATCCTAAAGAACGCTAATTAACAACAATATAAAACTGGCCCTGAAATGACCGAACGTATTAGTGACTCTAAGATGCCGGCTTATCGCCATATAAACTTTAAAGTTTCCCTTATCCGAACAGTCCCCTTCCTTATCTGAATTACATCACCATCCCAGAAAAAAATATATTTTTTTAATGTTTTCTAAAGCTGTTTTTCTACCTTAAAACGATGGGCTAGAAACCCAAAACAGCATTTCGCCACAATTATCGCCATAATATATTCACGACCCTTCAAATCCAGAGACCCAATCCATGCATGCATTTGCTGATTGTTCGTTGCCCCATCACCTGCTCTGTTCAGACGTCAGGCCTTCAGGTTTCAGAAAACAACAAAGCTGGCTGGATAGCAATCTGGACGAGCCGCACCTGACGAGAGAATCGATCCTTCTCAGTGTCTGGTTTCACCCTGCACCGTCGGTCTCAAGAATCCTTCAGGTAGCAGGCAACGTTGCACGCGCGTCGGGTCTCCGCCGTCCGTCGGATCGCGGCGCGGTGAGGTTCGGGAGAATCCTGTCCGTCCAGCGGGACTCTCCCTCCCCTATAAATGGGGAAGGGCTGGGCTGGCAGCACTCTCAACTTAAGCAAGACAGCAGCAGCCAGCAAGGTGTGCTCTAACTTCCAGGAAGCAGCCTAGGTAGCTTAGTTTAATTAGGAGGAAGCCAGCAGGCTGCAAGAATGGGAGGGAGCATGTCATGCTTCGGCGGCAGCGGCCGGGACTACGACGAGGTGTACGAGCAGCCGCGGCGGTCGTCGAGGAAGGTGCGGCCGAGCGACGAGGACGGGCTGTGGTACGTCGGGGAGCGGGACGTCGACAGGAAGGCCACGGAGTTCATCGCCAGGTTCCACGCCTCCGCCAGCTACGTCGAGGCTACCTAGTATCGGTTGATCTTCTGCTGCTTCCGCCGGTGATCTCCGGGTCCGGCTACGTACCTTGGTTGATCGGCCATTGATTTGTTATCCTGCTGCTCTCTTTCTCTAGTTCTATTAGTCTTGGTCATCTACATTAATCTTTGTGATTAAGGGTGTGTAATTTAAATATGTATGTATTCCATAAATAAGAGCAATGCTGGAGGCATGAGGTTCTGTATGTGAATATATGGAGAGATATCGGTCTTTGTTGTTCGAAAAAAGAAATTGGTCTTTCAGGTGCATATACTTAATTTTTGGATTTGCTGTATTTCTAAGTCATCTAGAAAATACTTATTTCAGAATTGATCGAAGCATATGCCTACAGTTGCACATAAGAGTTTGATGAATAACTCCCCAGTTGCGCCTCTCTATAAGCATAAAGTTCCACCTGATGCATAAGGTGTGAAACCACGTAATTAACCATTAGATGAATGAAAAGGAACATCCAGGATCATTGACTTAGAAATGACTGTTTCTCATTCAAGTAAAAAATAGACACCCATATGTGCTATGTAACACTAAATGTATACAGTTGCAGTGGTGGAACATGATAGATCCAATAGGGTTAGTGGCGAAGCCGTGAAGATACTTGAGCAGGAGGAAGCCACAAATCTAGTGAAAAGTTTACAAACCAGATATTTGGCTTAACATCATGTGAATAAGCCCCAAAACTGAGAGTAGCAACTTCCTGATTCGAACTTTATTTCTTTGTGTTGTTATGGTACCAGAATTTACTCAAATTCTAAATAATGCATCTAAAATTTATACGAACCCTCGATTACTATATTGTCCAAGATTTTTTTAACGTGGTCTGCAACAATACATGTAGATTCTTGATCAAACTGTTGGGAAGAAATAGTAGAAATGACATAAAACGAAAATGTAAACCTTGTCAAAATAGAACTATGTCTGCCATATAGTCGCAAAGCTCTAGAAACTATATAAATTGTGTGTAAATGAGTAAATGTTGGTTTAGAAATGTGCAACTAGCTAGGTAGATTTTGGATGTGTAGCGGGCTAGCAGACGCGTTATATACTTCTTTATCTAAATATTGACCCAACTTTTTAGTAACTTTATGCTTGATCATGTGTAACATGGTGAATTAGAAATAACAATTTTTAAGACGGTGAGAAATAACATATCAAGAGTCCAAAACATTTCTTGGTAAATTTTGAGAACCAACCAATGGTCGAGTGGTTTGTGGGTGGTGTCCACCTAGCCACGAGGTGGCTTGCTAATCCACTTGATTCATATGTGAAGAACAATTTATTAGATGCATCACCCTTGGTTCTATTTTTATTGGCAAAGTTTAAAACAGCTCTTTTATTAATACAAGGAAATTGGCCCTTCACATTGGAGCGTCATTTTGTTTTTTCGTGTATATGGTATTTTCAGTGCAATGAACATATTCTACATCTATATACCACTCATTATTTTAGGTCCAAACAACAAAATGAAACATTAAAAAAACAAATACGAGAGGTACGACGATCTTCTCCGACAGAAGCTCCATCATAAACATATCTATCATGTTAGCTTGTCCCCATTTCATGTATAGTGGTATCTCACTATCTCATAGGGCAGAACCATGTTCCACCCTATTCGTGTAATCATGTTCCGCCTAGCAATGTGCCACATTACATCATTAACCAAGTTGCCAATAGTCACTTCAATGTTTTCGCTCATGACATCTCCTCCATGCTGGCGCAAATTGGCAAACCTGATTCCAAATTGTGAGCACCCATTGTACGATGTTTGCCCATCAAATTCTTCCCTTATGCATTCGTTTGACTTTTTCTTTCAACTGAAATTTCACATAAATCCACAAGAGTTGGCCCGCCGTTTTTCGCGCTGGTTCTTCTTTGGGGTGAGAGACGTATCAGAAAAGGATAATCTGCAATTTAGATTCCCAAGAACCCGTGATGCAAACTTTGCCGGGAAAATGTTCGATCTAACTTAGAGAGATCACAAGAAATTGTCTCTGAGCTCTCATCCTTTCTTTCCCTTAAACGCCCAAAATTCCCCCTCTAGCCGTCATCAACTTGAGGGTATCAAATCCTCCCATGGCAGATGTACCTTTTCGTAGATAAGAACGAGCCAATGATTTGTGACAATTCATTGGTTGTTGCTTTACACCAGTGGTGCCAAATCACCGGCCCGGGCAGGATCCCTTTGTACCACCTACATTCCCCGGTGAGATGCAGTTAACAGTTAATCTGTGACTTTGACTGTCAATCTACAATTCTACGTGACCGGTGAATCTGAATATTCTCAAGAAATGGTCGAGAGGTCGCTCCAAGAAAGCGAGAAATTCCATGGGCATATACCTAGAAACTAGAAGTTTCTTCAACTCTGGCTTAGCATGAGACATCTGCAAGATTTTCCTGTGCATCCATGTTTGTCTGCAAATACTAACCTGTGTATGTGCCTGCAACTATTGGCATGATTTGGTGGTCATGATCAGATCATCAGACAAAACTTTGTGCCAAACAAAAAAATCATCATTTGGTGGCACCCTGTTTATAGAATTCTGAAAAGATAGATGATCACCAGAAGATGGCAAGGGACGCTTCTTTTCTCATTGCCTGGCTTCCTTCAAATAGCCTCTGCGACGTTCTTTCTGCTTTCTTTTGTTGGAGGAACAAAAAGAGTGGAGAATTATTGCCATGACTTTGGACAAGAATTGGACGGAGGAGAGCCATCTTTGCACTGTGCTGCACAGCTGTGGTGCGCGACGAAGCCACCTGGGAAGGCCATTCTGTCCGACTGTCCCTTGCAAGTACCAGTTCCTCCGGGAAAAGTACACCAGGTTCCTGGAAAAAAATTAACCATTGTAAATGTTATCCTTATCATTAAGACTAAAAGAAAGTCATTTTTTATTAATTAGTTACCTGGTTGTTCTGATAGTACAGGTACGATGGAATGGACTTTTCACCTAATAAAGGTTTTCCATTTTTCTGTCATGGAATGATTCTGCTGGCACCATGAAGCTAATAAACTATGTTTATTGATTTCTGTCACAATAGGCACCTTGAAGCTAATAGATTATGCTTGTTGATTTCTGTCACAATAGGCACCTTGAAGCTAATAAATTATGTTTCTTGATTTTTGTCAGCGTAGGCATTATGGAGAGTTCACTGAACCAGACATGAGAACCTAATTCTCATCTAACTTGGATAGCTTCTAACTGGCACAATCTTTACTGAAACAGTCGCATAAATAGTCTTGTCAGCACATTGACAGGTGTTTGTCTACAGGCAAGATTTGCATTGATCTCTTTGCCCAAGCTGTAACCCTCGGAACTAAAGAAGGTAAGTAAGATTGGTAAGTATGTCAGAGACTCAGAGTTGTATGCGACCATGCTAACCAGAAAAAGCCTATGATTCCACTCCCTAATGGCAAATTTAGAGGGCAGGGTTCCACTCTGAAGTCACACCTGAGCTTTTGCTTTTTACCAGCTGAAAAAGCTGCCCTGGGAATCGGTTCTGTGCCTAGCCAACGAGCTCGTGTAGCATGTGCTTAGCTCTCTCATCTCTTCTGAAGCCTGAAACCTACGTTCTTATTATCCATTAGTATTCTTGTTAGAACTTATTTTCCATTAGTATGACTTCTGAACTTTTTTTTTATCATCCATACACACTACATTTCACAGTCTAATATTTGCAGAAACAGACGGTTGGTGCTGCACAGGAAATGGTGATGTTGCATAATACATGTATTGACGAGTGACGATGCGGTCGATAATCTACCAGCACTCCAACAAACAGTGATGTTGCAGTGACCAAAACATAGACTAAGTTGTCTACTGGACTACGTAATAAGCTAAAATACATACACTAACCTACTAGCGTTCAACAAACACATATGTCACAGTGACCTGAACATAGACCAACTTGTCTGCTGAATTACTACTACCCAAATACCAAGCTTTCACATGACAAATCACTAACCAAGATCTGTCATTGGCAAGTGACACTGGCATTGGTAGGCAAAATACTGGGACTATGTTTTGCTCGCACTAGTTAGGCATGATCAGACGATCAGTTGATCACAACATGCCAGACCATTTTCTCAACGACCTTGAAGGTGCATCGATCGCCTTCTTCTACCTCGTTGTCTCTGCAAAACTTTTTCCAGCCTTTTCCAGCTAGGAAACCGTAGGTGTTGGCGATGTTGAAAGCTACTGGCCAAGATCCTGCGCTCCCCTCCATGGATGTTTTAAGTTGGATTGTACATGCTTCTAGAAGACCAATTGATGAGCAAAAGGTCAATTTCACAGCCTGCATTGATGCCGCAATTTGAAGCTCTTATGAGATAAAACGCTCACAACTATTCAACTACTATATAATAAAAGGGTTCTATAAAGGTGATACCATTTCTGTGAAGTTTCTGTAGTGCACTGTAAACTAAGATTAATTTTTTTAAGCAAGTGTGTAAAGTGGCAGTACCACAGTATGTAGATATTTTGCCTTCACACATGGTAGTACCTCGGACCCAAAATTTAAGTCATTTTAGCATTATATTGGTTAAAAGATTTCTAAGTTTGAGTATATATAAATAAAGAACTAATAGCATCTAAATTATCAAATTAAAACTAGTAGATTTATCATGAATTATATTTTTATAATATTTAATTATTTTTATGTAAGGTAACATCTTGGTACAGAAATTTATGATCAAAGTGCTATCTTGAAGATGGTCATATCCAAAAATAGTTACCTTCTGGATTAAAAGAAAGTAATTTGTAGACGGACTCAGGTATATAAACAAGTGCAAAATAACAGTAACTCGGTATAAAAACACATATAGTTCTGTGACTGGACCTTCTTAGCTTTCATTGCAGGAAACGTTGAAGGAATTGCAGAAACCACTTGTCTCTTGTTGTAGCTTCTCTTGCTGACACATGCAGCTACAAGCTGCTTGTCACCTGCACAATTACATTTCATATGACCCCACAAAAAAAATACGTTTCACATGAGACAAGATGCAGGTCACAAATACTAAAATTTATTCAAAGTCGTTCGTAATAAGGTAATTCATACAGAAGTTTGCAGGAGGTCCGCATGAAAAATCAGTTCAATTCCAGCAAGAATTTTTTCAAAAAAATATCCAGCAAGAAGGTATGTATTTTGCCTTACTTTCTGGGAGCACAGGGCTTGGTGCATCTGCCTCATCAGCTAGGTAAGGGTACTCCTTCATACACCCATTCGGCAGGAACACCTGAACCGAAAACGACATGTTAACTTCATACCGGAACAACAGGATGCTCCCTTGGGAGAGATCATGCGCCGTCAGAAACTCTGCCCAAACTTCTCCATACAGCACGTCCGATTGACGTTGATCTAGCTTGACTGGCCATAACTTCCCGGTAGGGCCAATGATCAAGGCTTTTTGACTGCTTGGGCAACTCTCAGCCCCAATCAAGTGCTGCTGCACAAACTCATCAGGGATTGTCTGGAAGAACATTGGGAGCAAAAAATGAAGCACATGAGTTTTAAGTTTCAGAGCTTGTCAAGTTGATACTACATGATGTGTAACCCCGTTGCTAGAACGGTTACACTTAGCTGAATAACCAGGCCGGTAGCGTGCACATGTTCACGCCCGAGCCGTGTCTCTGCATTTCGTTTCTTTCTTCAGTTAGTTAGAGCAGGTTGCGCCGGCAAGACCGCTTCATGGGATGGCATGAGCTTCAGCGGATTTGGCGGCGACGTAGTGGCCTCACGCTTGACCAGGATCGTGGGATGGCACGATCGTTAGCTGGACGAGACGTGGGTATTTAGTTTCCCTTGTAATCCCAGAGTTTGTTAGCTCTGTAGGAATAACAGAACCAGAAAAGCTGCAAGTTCGGCAGCGCAAAACTCTGTCAGTTACGATCCTCTTCCTCCTAGCGACTCCATCGTTCTCCCTCTCTCTCTCGCTAGCTCGGCCGGTCGGATTTTGCAACAACAAGTGGCATCAGAGCCTCAGTGGTGTACGATCCATCCTGGGCGCCGGCGGTGTCTGATCCGCCGGAGAGATGGCCGGAAGCGACGACGAGAAGGCGAAGAGGCGGCTCGAGGAGGATCAGGCCGCGACGGAGGCTGTGTCACTGGAGAAGACCCTGGCACGTCTCCCCACCACCGAGGAGGCGTCGGGGGTGCACGTCGTACACGGCGGCGGCGGCGGCGGGCCTCCGATGATGCTCACGCGCACCAACTACACCGACTGGGCCATGATCACCAAGCTCCAGTTGCAGGCGGACGAGCTGTGGCGTGTGGTGGAAACTGGCCAGGGCTCGAAGCGCGATGACCGGCACGCCATGATCGCCCTCCTCAAGGGGGTGCCGTCGGAGCTCATGCGCATTCTGGGCGCCAAGACCACGGCCCAGGAGGCGTGGGACACCTTGAAGACCATGCACATCGGGGTCGAGCGCGTGCGCGAGGCCAAGGCGCAAACTCGCCGTTCGGAGTATGAGGCACTCCGGTACAAGGACGGTGAGGGGATCGAGTCGTATGTAATGCGGCTCCGAACGATCATCGACGAGCTAAACGCGCTCCACGACACGGTCGACAAACACAAGGCGGTCCTCAAGGTTTTGCGGACGGTTCCTCGACCGTATCGGGAAATGGCGGTGGCCATCGAGTCACTTGTCGACACCAAGCTGCTCTCCCTCGAGGAACTCTGCGGGCGGCTCCTTGTCGTCGAGGAGCGCAAACGCGAGGAAACTCCGGCGCCCGACGCGCAGCTGCTGTACACCGCTGACGAGTGGCGCGCGCGCAAGAAGCTGCAGAACCAGGGAAGCGGCTCCGCAGGGTCCGGAGATCGACGCGGGCGCGGCGGTGGCAAGCCCAAGAACTTCCAAGGCGGAGGTGGCCGTGGCCAGGGCGGCGGCCGCGGCAACGGCGGCCCAACGGCGCCCAGGCGAAAGGGCAACTGCCGCTACTGCGGCATCGCGGGACACTGCGCGAAAGAGTGCCGGAAGAAGGAGAGAGAACAGCGCAAACAACCAGATCAGCAAGCGAATGTCGCCCTGGTCGATGCCGAGCAGCTGGGGCTGCTTCTCGCCACATGCGCGGTGGGGACGAAGTGGGCACGGGCGACCAGGCACCGAGATCTTCCTCAACGAGGCGCAGGTCGTGCCGGCGGCGACGGACGACGACCGTTGGTACCTTGATACTAGTGCCAGCAACCACATGACGGGGCGACGCGACATGGTCACGGAGCTCGACGACTCAGTACGAGGTACGGTGCGTTTTGGTGACGGCTCTGTTGTACAGATCTGTGGACGCGGTGTCGTGCTATTCACGTGCAACAACGATGAGCAACGCGCACTCGCCGACGTTTATTTCATCCCGCAGCTGCACACAAGCATCATCAGTCTCGGACAGCTTGACGAGAATGGGTGCAAATCGGTGATCGAAGATGGCCAGCTTTGTCTGTATGACAGGCAGAGGATGCTACTGGCACGGGTGCGGCGGACGAGCAACCGGCTTTACGCCGTGGCTCTAAACTTGGCCGCTCCCGTGTGCCTCCTCGCCGGAGTCCGGGACGAGGCCTGGAGGTGGCACGCCAGGTTCGGTCACCTGCACTTCCGCGCCCTGCACGACCTTGGAGCAAGGAACATGGTGTGCGGGATGCCGATGATCGCGCACCCCAATCAGTTCTGCAAGGGCTGCACTATCGGGAAGATGCACCGCACGCCTTTCCCGCGTGCATCGACATATCGCGCGGAGCAAGCGCTCGAGCTCGTCCAAGGTGACCTATGCGGCCCCATCACTCCGGCAACGACCAGCGGTAACAAGTACTTCCCGTTGATCGTCGATGATTACAGCAGATACATGTGGCTGGAGGTACTGAAGAGCAAGGATGAGGCCTTCTGGTACTTCAAGAAGATCAAGGCACGCGCAGAGGTGGAGGGCAAGGCCAGGCTCTGGACGCTCCGCACAGACAGGGGTGGTGAGTTCATGTCAACTGAATTCAACATCTACTGTGAGGAACTAGGGATTCAGACGAACACAACGACGCCGTACTCTCCCCAGCAGAACGGGGTCGTTGAGCGACGGAACCAGTCCGTGGTGGAGATGGCACGCAGCCTCATGAAGGCCATGGACGTGCCGTGCACGTTCTGGGGGGAGGCCGTGCGCACCGCGGTTCACATCCTGAACCGGTCGCCGACGAGGAGCCTGCAAGGCATCACCCCGTACGAGGCGTGGCACAAGAAGAAGCCGGTGGTGGATTACTTCCGCACCTTCGGCTGCGTGGCGCACGTCAAGCTCGTCGGACCCGGCATGACCAAGCTGGTGAACAGGTCGTGCCCGGGCATCTTCCTGGGCTACGAGCCAGGCACCAAGGGCTATCGGGTGTACGACCCGGTTGGCAAGTGCCTATACATCACGCGCGATGTGCGCTTTGAGGAGGATCGGCATTGGGACTGGAGCAAGGGCGCGGACGACTCCGAGCTCACCCACAAGAGGGAATTCACGGTCGTGTACTCCGATGCAGGGGTGCCCGTGACGACGTCATACACAGTGTTCGCAGGCACAGCGGTGCCGCCACGCTCTCCGACAACAACGGCGCCAAGCTCACCTGCTGAGTCGGTACAGTCGCCGCGCACGCCGGCCGGGGCAACGGACGTGCCCACACCGGCTAGCGCTGACGCTCCATCTTCATCCACACCACCCTCCATCGATTCCGATGGGTGGGTGTCTACACCCAGCGGCCAGACGTTCGACTCTGAGGGGGTGCCGCTGCGGTACAAAACTGTCGAGCACCTCATCGACCACGCGCCGACGCGCACTCTTGAGTACGGCGGGCTGTGTCTGTCCGCAGCGGAAGAGCCCTCGTATGTCGATGTTGCACTGAGTGAGCCAGCATGGCGCACTGCCATGGAAGTGGAGATGGAGTCCATCCGCGCGAACAACACTTGGGAACTTGCTGTGCTCCCGGATGGGCACCGATCGATCAACCTGAAATGGGTGTACAAGGTAAAGAGGGATCCAGCGGGCAATGTTGTGAAGCATAAAGCTCGTCTTGTGGCCAAAGGTTATGCTCAGCGGCAAGGCATCGACTTCGATGAGGTCTTTGCCCCGGTGGCACGGCTAGAGGCGGTGAGGTTGCTGCTTGCTGTCGCCGCACACCAGAGCTGGAGCGTGCACCATATGGACGTACGGTCGGCCTTCCTCAATGGCGACCTAGAGGAGGAGGTGTATGTGCACGAACCAGCCGGCTTCATCGACGACGACAACGTGCACAAGGTACTCAAGCTGCGCAAGGCACTGTATGGGCTCCGTTAGGCCCCGCGAGCGTGGAACGCCAAACTGGACGCGACGCTCCAGTCACTTGGGTTTGCACGATGCAAGCTGGATCACGCTCTGTACCGGCGTGGAAGTGGAGACAACTACTTGCTGGTGGGGGTATACGTCGATGATCTGATCATCACAGGCACTACTGACAGCGCCATTGATAGCTTCAAGACTCAGATGCACGAGCTCTTTCAGATGAGCGATCTCGGACTGCTTAGCTACTACCTTGGCATTGAGGTGAAGCAGGAGCATGGCAAGATCACAGTGTGTCAATCCAGCTATGCAGCCAAGATCTTGGAAGACGAAGGCATGAGGAACTGCAATCCCAGCTTCGTGCCCATGGAGAATCGCCTGAAAGTTGGGAAGAACTGTGGTGAAGTGGTCGATGCAACCAGGTATCGTAGTGTCATTGGAAGCCTGCCGTACTTGGTCAATACGCGACCAGATATAGCGTATGCAGTCGGAGTCGCCAGCAGATTCATGGAGGCACCTGGAAAGCAACACTGGGCGGTTATCAGGCAGATCCTCAGGTACATTCGAGGAACCCTGGGTTATGGATGCACTTACAAGGCAGGAGGAGGAACTTCTCTGACAGGCTTCAGTGACAGTGATCACGCTGGTGATCTAACAGACAGGAAGAGCACGACCGGTCTGGCCTTCTTGCCTTCTTCCTGGGTCCGAGCATCATCACTTGGTGCTCACAGAAGCAGAAAATTGTGGCCATGTCCTCCTGCGAGGCTGAGTATATAGCCGCAGCAACAGCAGCAACACAGACCGTCTGGCTGAGCCGTTTGGTTTCAGAGATGCTTGGAACAGAGGAGCAGAAGGTGAAGCTCAGGGTGGACAACAGATCTGCAATTGAGCTGAGCAAGAATCCCGTGCACCACGAGAGGAGCAAACACATTGATCTGAGGTACCACTACATCAGAGAGTGTGTTGAGGAAGGCAAAGTGGAGGTTGAGCACGTTCGGACTGAAGATCAGTTGGCAGACATACTGACGAAATCTCTTGGGCGTGCAAAGTTCACAGAGCTACGGTGCAGGCTTGGGATCATCCAGGTGAAAGAAGAGCAATAGGATTAGGGGGGTGATTTGATGTGTAATCCCGTTGCTAGAACGGTTACACTTAGCTGAATAACCAGGCCGGTAGCGTGCGCATGTTCATGCCCGAGCCGTGTCTCTGCATTTCGTTTCTTTCTTCAGTTAGTTAGAGCAGGTTGCGCCGGCAAGACCGCTTCATGGGATGGCATGAGCTTCAGCGGATTTGACGGCGACGTAGTGGCCTCACGCTTGACCAGGATCGTGGGATGGCACGATCGTTAGCTGGACGAGACGTGGGTATTTAGTTTCCCTTGTAACCCCAAAGTTTGTTAGCTCTGTAGGAATAACAGAACCAGAAAAGCTGCAAGTCGGCAGCGCAAAACTCTGTCAGTTACGATCCTCTTCCTCCTAGCGACTCCATCATTCTCCCTCTCTCTCTCGCTAGCTCGGCCGGTCGGATTTTGCAACAACACTACATAGTACTACTAGCCTAGGTTTATAGTTAATTAGTTATCCGAATTCTGAAGAGAGAAGCTGATAAAAATAGCTAGCTATCTTCTTGATATTAATATATTCCCTTAATTAGAAAAAGTTGAAACTAGCCAGCTAGCTATCTTGCTCACCATCTTCTCCCAGTCATTCGGTCGAAGCAACTTGATGAACCGAGGCCTGGTTTTGGACGTCACACCTATGTAACAAACCACGATGTTATAAGGAAATGCAAGTTTTATTTTTCCAAAAAACATTGCTATGGGAGGAGAAGGACTGGATGAGGGATCTAAGAAATATCGTCTTGTTAGGTGGGAAAAAAGTTTGCCGGACAAAAGATTTAGGGGGGCTTGCATGTGACGAATCACGAATGTTTGCTTGCCAAGTACTAAATGGTCATGGAATCTTGAGAATGAACAAGGCATTTTGCAAGAACTGATTATGAACAAATATATTAAAAGAGTACTTTATCTCAATGTTGCAAGAAGAAATATGGGCAATCTCATTTTTGGCAGGGGTTAATGAAAGTAAGAAAAGAAAGTGTTCTTTAGATTATGAGCTTCCTAGTAGAGCCAGGGGATATTTTTTTGGGTGTTGCGACGGTAATTTGGAGTCCAAGTTTGTGAATTTTCACTTGAAAATGAGATTTAATTGAAAGTACCAAGTGAAATTGCAGCGTTTGTTACGCATTATGAGATGAACCTGCCTGCGGGAGGAGTGCAGAGGCACGCGAGGCAGCAGGCCGGGTCGTAGGCGGACAGGGTAGCCATCCCGCGCCGCTCGCGCCGCAGCACCACGGACCACCCTTCGCCGATGCCGTTCTTCTTGACGATATCCGGCCAGCCGGCGCCCAGCCAGTACGACACCCCGCCGTCCGGCCGCGACCGCGTGCACAGCTCCACGCGCCGGGGCTTGCCGAGCAGGTCCACCACGTGCACCTCCTGCACGTCCCCGGCGCCGGCCGCGAGCCGCGCCGCGAACTCCCAGGGAACGCACTGCAATCACAGGAAAAACACGCGAAAGCAGAAGAGGGGGTTGGGTTTGGCATCAATGGAGGGGCAATCAATGGCGGTGCGGCGGGGTTTGGCATCGGGCACTGACCAGCTTCTGGAGGCAGCTCGGCGACAGCACCGGCGCGGCGAACTTGTACCGTGGTTGGCGGCGGACGGAGAGCGCCATGCTTCGGCGGTGACGTGGTGACGGTGATATCGCAATGAATGCGCTGCTTGGCTGGTCGCTGCGGTTCAGCTCAGTGCTTGGGCAGACAGAGACTGCGGATAGTCACGTGGCGGTAGGAAGAGGGGGAGGGCGGAGTTGGGTGCGACGGTTGCCGGTTGGAGATTTGGAGTTCCCGAGGAAAGGGCAGGGTGGTCCGCTACGACAGTCTCTCCGGTTACCAAGAGTAGTGAGTCCACCTCTTGGGCATGTTGCCTCTGTAATTCCACGAATCTAGTAATGAATTTGAGAACAAAATACTTTTTATAAAATTCCACGAATCTAGAAATGAATTTAAGAACAAAATACTTTTTTTTAAAGAACCGCTCTCTGCATCTAGACGATGTATGCAATTATCTTATTAATTATTCATAAAGACCTTATATCAATAAATCTGAACCAACCATCTTGGCAAAATACGTTGCTACTTCTATCCACTTGATAAAGGAGTGCCGATAGTCCGAGCGTGATACCAAACAGACATCACACCTAAGTCTAACATCTAAAACCGGAGGTCCCAGCCAAGCCATATACATAGTCTGGGGCACACACCAGTACGACACACTCTCAGAGGCCGCCATCGTCGTCTTCCACCGATCCATCTTCACAGCAGATACTGACGCCACAACTTTGCCAGGTCTGCCATCGACGCCACCACGATGCCGGACAACGCCATCCTCCTGCGCGATCTGTCTACACACATCGAACACTGAGACTCCACTACGCCCCGCCTTCGAGATCCACAGTCGTCGATGTGTAAGATGAAACACCGCTCCACCAAACATGTTGTCCGCTGGTCCCTCGAGCCCATGCACACCTCCAAGACTGACGCCCCCAAGGAGGAAAAGACGCAAGAGCGTCGTCGTCATCCGATATACCGGTCTAGGGTTTCCCCTGGAGGTAACAGATAGTGGTACGGAACTTCTCCACGGTGATGTCTTCAAGAAGAGAACGACACAGAAGAGTGCAGCCATCTTCGGCCTTGGCATCTAGCCGAGCGCACAGTTTTCACCCAGATCTGTTTGAAGAACCTCCATCGAATCTTGTGTATGGATTGCCGCCATCTCCACCGATGACTGGAAGTAGGCTTCAGGACGCCTTTGCCTGACCACCCAGCAGTCGCGCCGCGCGAGCAGCAGGGCCGCCCGCAAGCCCCAGCCGCGCCATCGCGAAACCCTACACCAGACCCCGTCGTCGGCCCAAGAGAGGACGACGCCACGTATGCCCAGCAGCCACCAACCCGTGTCGTCGCGCCACCGCACCTCGCCGCCACTAGAAGAAGGCGTCTCGTGCCGCCATCCTCGGGCAAGAGGAGTAGAAGGCCCCGTCATCGCCTAGGATGAGCAGGCTTTTCCTAGTGACCTACATCGGCGGCAGCGAGGAGTGGCGGGGAAGGGAGGAGGGGCGAGGGGCGGCAGATCTGGGCTCCCCCAGGCCGCCTGCGGGGATGGCGCGAGGAGAGAAAAATTACATGTGAGTCAGATGGTGTTTTTCTTTACTGGAAGAATGATATATCTATTATAAAAGTTCATCGTACAAAGCATTGAAAACATAATAAAATTACATTAATATTCTGAGACCACCGAACGAACACTAATGTCGCGATAACGACCCGCCGACGCGCTACGGTGAGTGATGTTCAATCGAACAAGGGTTCACCTCTCCCTCCCCCATCCATGCACACAAGTTAGCTATGGTTGGCTCTCTCTCCCTCACCCAAGGTTCTCTTAGGGCATCTTCAACGGCAACCCGTAAAAAATTTCCCGCATCCATCCGTGGATAGGAGGGCAGTCTATGAACGGGATGCAAAAGGAGGCCATTCAACTGTACCGTGTACATTTTGATAACAACTCGGACCAACCGGATGAAATTCGTACAAGCACGGCAGGATTTCATATAAACATGACAGATTTAATATAAAAGCAAGATTTTCATATAAACATGACGAATTTCATTACATTTACATCAACTAAGTGATGCTAGACCGGCTTTGGAGGTATAATTAATACCTAATCTAAATGGCCACATGCGGATCCATTTGTCTTCCTCATGTCTAGCACCCCGATCATAGGATTGTCGGAAGCTCTATAGGTATATGCTTAGTTGATGTGATGAAATTTCATTACATTTACATTAAATCCCTCCCGCTGAAGCATCACCTCTCATCGGAGTGGAACCCCAGCTGATGCTTCAGCGGGAGGGGAAGGGGGAGCCTCCGCTTTCGTGGAGACCATGAGGGGTCAACGATGATCCTCGCAAAAGAAGAATCGGGCAAGAAACCAGATGTGTATGACGGCTTCGCCTCGGCGGTGGCCTTCATGGGACCCAAGCGGTGGTTGCCTCCCATGTTCTACTTTTCCTCGATGATGGCAGCATACACGGAGGCGCTAGCCACCGACTCATCACTCTCCATGCACCCAGCTTTTGTCTTTGCTACATGGCACGGCTGCAGGCACGGGAGGCACGGCCACACGCACCGGGTGTGCGGTCGTAGACACGGGAAGCGCGGTTACAGTCGTTCTCCTCGTTGTCTCGGCGTGGAGCAACTAGCCACTCCTCATCGAGTTGTCCTAGAGTGGCGAGTTGCTGAATCACGCGTTGGCTTAGAGCAACAACTGGCTCCGTCGGGCTAGGCAAGGGAGGTGGAGCAGCGAGCAGCCTCGCTCGTATAGTCGGCTTGTATACCGGATGTAAAGGCATTCTCTTACCCCCAGCGTTTTGGTGATAATGACACCTCACTCTGTTATATAACCGTGTGTCAAGTTATACAGGTATTATGTGTGAGACACAAGATGGTTAGGCATTCCCTTTAGACAGAAAAGATTGAAGACGGTGTTCTCTATGTGTTTATTTTCTTTGGTCGTAAGGATTGTCGGTGTCAAAACCGGCGAATCTCGAGTAGGGGGTCCTGAACTATGAGACTAGAATCGACGGTAATAGGAGACGAAGGGGACATAGATTTACCTAGGTTCGGGCCCTCCTATGGAGGTAATACCCTACGTCCTACTTGGTTGTATTGATGATGTGGGGGGTTACAGAGTTGATCTACCTCGAGATCGAATAGCTAACCCTAGATGAGTTGTTCTGTTCCTATACCCTAAAACCCTCCGGCTTATATAGACGCCAAGGATGCCTAGGGTTTACACATGGTCAGTTACATGCCGAAGAGATTAACATGCATGTTTGCTACATCAAACGTGGAGCGCAAGTCGTGCTTCCCGAAGCTTCCATCTTGGAGACTGGGCCTTCAAACCTTCTAGTGTTCGGTAAGTAGCCCATATAGTCCGGCCCATAGTAATAGGTTGGCTCCCCGAGGACCCCCTAATCCAGGACTCCCTCAGTAGCCCCCGAACTTGCCTCCAATGCCAAGGGTCTTTAGCTCCAATTTCTTCGCGAACAGAGTCTTTGGCTTGCAAGGTGAGTTCCTTCCCGCCAAACCATAGTTCGGCCTCCGATGATAAGTAGTTTTCCGCATAGTGGCACATCCAAACACTACAAATTGGTTGGCCTTGAAGGCCAAACATCAGGGGGTAAACAGTGTTCCTCTGACGTCCTCTCTGATGAAAGGTCACGGCCCACCACGACCGCTAGGCCAGTTACATAGACTCGATTCGCGGTTCGAGGCCATTTTAATCATCACAATCTATCAATATACCAACTGTATCCCGTTGTATACGGGATATACTTAATCACGCACGCGCAACGGCTAGCACGTCTCGGGAAGTGGAGGGATTCATGGCGCGGCAAGGGGAGTCCAATCGATAGACCTCATAAAAAGAGGAGGAAAACCCCGAAGGCTATTCACGCTCTCCATTCAACTTCTCTGCCTCCCATTCCTTTGTGCCTCCGAAGCACAGATCTAGGTCTTTTTGCCCCCACCTCCGAGCTCATCAATGGCGGGCTCCAACGGCCAATGGGAAGCTTCCACAATAACCGATCAGGACATTCTCGACCTCAAGAAGGCCGGCTACCTCTCCGCTGACATCCCTCACCACACAATGGAGGAGGGCCAAGTGATCCCCACCCCCAAGCCAGGCGAAAGGGTGATGTTCAACCCCCACTTCATCAGGGGGCTGAGCTTTCCCCTCCACCCCTTTGTCAGGGGACTGATGTTCTTCTACGGCCTCGACTTCCATGACCTCCCGTCGACTCCATCATGCACATCTTGGCATTCATCCTCGTCTACGAGGCCTTCCTGCGCATCGAGCCACACTTCAAGCTCTGGCTTCAGGTGTTCAACATCAAGCCAAGTGTGTTGACGGCAGGCACGCAGATTGTGGCGGGACCGTCATCGGCAAGCTCACCCGCGTCGGGTGGCCATCGGGCACCCTTATTGACACCATCAAGGGGTGACAGAAGGAGTTGTTCTATGTCACCGAAACACAAGAAGAAGGTCAGTATCCGCTGCCGCATTCAGATCCGGTCCTCCTACCAGACTGGCTTCATGGCTCGAAAAGGGCCTTGTCTGGGGACTGGGCAAGGAGGTGAGCGACCTGCAGAAGCGCATCCGCTCCATGGTCAAGGAGGGCACCAAGTTGACCGATGTGGTCCAGGTGATCCTCCGAAGACGCATCCTCCCTTGCCAGCGCTGGGACACCCCCTGTGGGCTTGTGAGCTCGACGCCGAGCCCATAGTCCGGAATCTCTTTCGCACTACGCGGGAGAAGTTGTGGAAGGCGCTCTTCAAATCACAGAAGAGCTGGCCATCCGAGGAGGAGGACAAGGGTCTGCACGCTGCCAAGCCCGATTCTGAGGTACGATACACCCTAGCTTGGTCGGCTTCATTACATAAGAAGATCTCGTAACCCCTTATCTGATCTATCTTTGCAAAGATGGCTGAAGAAAGTCATCAACATCAACAGTCCGGCGCCTCAGCCCAAAGACGAGAGGACCGGGCTATTAGCGAAAATGCTCGTGGTAAAGCCCTACGAGGCTCCCACGATGAAAGAGAAGAAGAAGAAACCAGGCCATGCTGGCATCCGCATCAGGGACCAGCCTGACGCTGCATCCGAAGATACCCCCGCCTCCTCGAATCAGGAGGAGGCTGAGGAGTAGTAGGAAGAGGAAGAAGAGGACAAGGAGGAGGAGGTCGAGGTCTAGAGCGAGGGGGAGGCAATTCCCCCCGTGCCAGGTCCCTCCTCCTACCGAGAAGAGGGCATGTCGGACGCGGGTGATTTTGTCCGACGATAGTTCGGACTCGGACACCGCGTCCGAAGACCTCGAGGAGGTTCCACAAAGGAGCCTATGGGTCAAGCCCCCTCCGAAAAGGTTAGGATCCGAAGACCCTCCCATTCATTATGAATAGATTCAGAGTTTGCTAACATGCAGGTTATTGGCTTTGCAACCCCCCGCGCATTATCCCCATTGAGCTAATATCGGACAGGGAGACCCTGCCCGCCAAACTGGCAAAGAGCGGGGATGCCTTGCATCCCACCACTCCAGGCGCCACAAGGGACGTTGTGGAGGTGTCGTCCCAGCACACTCCTATGGAGGTGGACACTGGTGACGAGGGAGTATACTGTGGTCGGGGCTAACGCCTCGGCCATTGAAGACCGAGGGACGACACCCCGCCCAGACACTGAGGAGGCCGAACGAGCGGGCGCTCAGTCCCCTCCGAGTGTTGGGGAACGTTGCATGGGAAACAAAAAAGTTCCTACGTACACACAAGATCTATCCATGGAGATGAGAATCTACGAGAGGGAGAGTGGATCTACATACCCTTGTAGATCGCTAAGCGGGAAGCGTTAAGAAATGCGGTTGATGTAGTCGGACATCTTTGAGATCCAAATCGCCGAGCGTCCCGTGATCCAATGACGATCCATCCTGATCTAGCACTAAACGGACGGCACCTCCGCGTTCAGCACACGTACAACTTGATGATGATCTCCGCCTTCTTGATCCAGCAAGAGGGAGTGGAGAGGTAGATGAGTTCTCCGGTAGTGCGATAGTGTTGCGGCGATGGTGGTGGAGCTATTATAGCAGGGCTTCGCCTAAGCACCATTGAAACTAATCTAGAGGAGAAACTACGAACTAGAGGAGAGGTAGCACATGGCTGTTTTTCTTTGTCCAAAAAACCCTCAAACCTCTAGTATATATAGGAGGAGGGAGGAGGAGAGTTGTCCCTCAAGGGGCCAGCCCTTGCGTCGGCCGAAGTGGGAGGAGGAGGAGTCCTCCTCCAACCCTAGTAGGATTAGGACTCCTCTCCCACTTGGAAAACTCATTTTCCACCTTTTCCTTTTGGAGTTCTCCTCCTATCCGCATGGGCCTCTTGTGGGACTTAGGCCAGCCCACTAAGTGTTGGTACACCTCCCCCCACAACCCATGTAGCCTCTTGGGTCGAAATACCCCTCCCGATGGTCCCCCGGTACCCTCCCGACACTCTCGGTACACTACCGATGAGCCCAAGACTTTTCTGGCGACCAAAAGAGGACTTCCTATATATCAATCTTTACCTCCAGACCATTCCAGAGCTCCTTGTGATGTCCGGGATCTCATCCGGGACGCCGAGCAACCTTCGGTCACCACCATACATAACTCTATATACTACCAAAACGTCACCGAACCTTAAGTGTGCAGACCCTGCGAGTTCGAGAACTATGTAGACATGACTGAGACACCTCTATGGTCAATAAACAATAGTGGGACCTGGATGCCCATATTGGTTCCTACATATTCTATGAAGATCTTTATCGGTCGAACCTCTGTGTCAAGGATTCAGTTAATCCCGTATGTTGTTCCCTTTGTTCTTGGTATGTTACTTGCCCGAGATTCGATCGTGGGTATCTGTATACCTAGTTCAACCTCGTCATCGGCAAGTCTCTTTACTCGTTTCGTAGTACAATATCCCATGTCTAACACTTAGTCACATTGCTTGCAAGGCCTGTTGTGATGTTTTATTACCGAGTGGGCCCTAAGATACCTCTCCATGACACGGAGTAACAAATCCTAGTATTGATCCATGCCAACCGAACAGACACCCTCGAAGATACCTGTAGAGCACCTTTATAGTCACCCAATTACGTTGTGACATTTGATACACACAAGGTACTCCTCCAGTGTCAGTGAGGTTCATGATCTCATGGTCATAGGAACAGATACTTGAAATGCAAAAAACTGTAGCAATAAACTGACACGATCAAATGCTACGTTTATAGTTTGGGTCTTGTCCGTCTCATCATTCTCCTAATGATGTGATCCCGTTATCAAATGGCATGTCATGTCTATGGCTAGGAAACCTTGACCATCTTTGATCAACGAGCTAGTCTACTAGAGGCACACTAGGGACAAAGTGTTGTCTCTGTATCCACACATGCAATGTGTTACCAATCAATACAATTATAGCATGGATAATAAACAATTATCATGAACAAGGAAATATAATAATAACCATTTTATTATTGCCTCTAGGGCATATTTCCAACAGTCTCCCACTTGCGCTAGAGTCAATAATCTAGCTCACATCACTATGTGATTTACATTGTAATGAATCGAACACCCATACAATTCCGGTGTTGATCATGTTTAGCCCTTGGAAGAGGTTTAGTCAACGGTCTACAACATTCAGATTCGTGTGCACTTTCCAAATTTTTATGTCCTCCTCCTTGATGTACTCGTGGATGGAACTGAAGCGTCGCTTTATGTGTCTGTTCCTCTTGTGAAACCTTGGTTCCTTGTCCAAGGCAATGGCACTAGTGTTATCACAGAACAGATCCACGGGATTAAGTGCACTAGGAACTACTCGAAGATCTGTCATGAACTCCTTCATCCACACACCTTCCTTCGCTGCCTCTGAGGCTGCGATGTACTCCGCTTTGCATGTAGAATCGGCTACCACGCTCTTCTTGGAACTACACCAGCTTACCGCTCCCCCATTGAGAATAAATACGTATCCGGTTTGCGACTTAGAGTCATCCAGATCAGTGTCAAAGCTTGCATCAACGTAACCCTTTACGACGAGCTCTTGATCACCTCTATAAACGAGAAACATTTCCTTAGACCTTTTCAGGTACTTAAGGATATTCTTGACCGCCGTCCAATGCTCCATTCCAGGATCACTTTGAAACCTTCTGGCCATACTTATGGCAAGGCTGGCATCGAGTCTTGTGCACAACATCACATACATGATAGAGGCTATGGCTGAAGCATAGGGGATGACACTCATCTTCTCTCGATCTTCTGTAGTCACTGGGCATTGAGTCTTACACAACTTCACACCTTGTAACACAGGCAAGAACGCCTTCTTGGACTGATCCATTTTGAACTTCTTCAAAACTTTATCAAGGTATGTGCTTTGTGAAAGTGCTATCAAGCGTCCCGATCTAGCTCTATTAATCTTAATGCCTAATATGAAAGCTGCTTCTCCCAGGTCCTTCATTGGAAAACTCTTGTTCAAATATTCCTTCACACTTTCCAGCATTTCTATATTGTTTCCAATCAGCAATATGTCATCCACATATAATATTAGAAACACTATAGAGCTCCCACTCACTTTCTTGTAAATACACGCTTCTCCATAAACTTGTATAAACCCAAACGCTTTTATCACCTCATCAAAGTGCTTATTCCAACTCCGAGGTGCTTGCACCAGTCCATAAATGGATCGTTGGAGTTTGCAAACTTTGTCATCATTCTCTGGATGGACAAAACCTTCCGGTTGCATCATATACAACTCTTCCTCAAGGAAACCGTTAAGGAACGTTGTTTTGACATCCATCTGCCAAATTTCATAGTCGAAATATGCAGCTATTGCTAACATGATTCTGGCGGACTTAAGCATCGCTACAGATGGAAGGTCTCATCATACTCAACTCTTTGAACTTGTGAAAAACCCTTTGCCACAAGTCGAGATTTATGGACGGTGACATTATCGTCCGTGTCCGTCTTCTTCTTAAAGATCCATTTGTTCTGAGTGGCCTTTCGCCCTTCAGGTAATACTTCCAAAGTCCATACTTTGTTTTCATACATGGATCCCATCTCAGATTTCATGGCCTCTAACCATTTCTCAGAATCCGGGCCCATCATCGCTCCTTCATAGCTCGTAGGTTCATCGTTGTCTAACAACATGACCTCCAAGATAGGGTTGCCGTACCACTTAGGAGCAGTACGCGCCCTTGTCGACCTACGAGATTCAATGGTAACTTGATCTGAAGTTTCATGATCATCATCATCAACTTCCTCTTCAACCGTCGTTGGCTCCTTAGAAACATCTTCTCGAATTGTGCTACTCTCTGGTTGAAGTAAAGGTTCAATAACCTCATCAAGTTCTATTTTCCTCCCACTCAATTCTTTCGAGAGAAACTCTTACTCAAGAAATGTTCTATTCTTAGCGACAAACACTTTGCCTTCGGATCAGATATAGAAGGTATACCCAACTGTCTCTTTTGGGTATCTTATGAAGACGCATTTCTCCGCTTTGGGTTCCAGCTTTTCAGGCTGAAGCTTTTTGACATAAGAATCACATCCCCAAACTTTAAGAAACGACAATTTTGGCTTCTTGTCAAACCATGGTTCATATGGCGTCATCTCAATAGATTTCGATGGTGCCCTATTTAAAGTGAATACAGCTGTCTCAAATGCATAACCCCAAAACGATAGTGGAAAATCAGCAAGAGACATCATAGAACGCACCATATCTAATAAGGTTTGATTACGACGTTCGGACACACCATTACACTATGGTATTCCAGGCGGTGTCAATTGTGAAACAATTCCACACTGTCTTAAGTGACTGCCAAACTCATAACTCAGATATTTACCTCCCCGATCAGATCACAGGAATTTAATCTTCTTGTTACGATGATTCTCAACTTCACTCTGAAATTGCTTGAGCTTTTCAAACATTTCAGACTTGTGTTTCATTAAGTAAATATACCCATATCTACTTAAGTCATCAGTGAAGGTGAGAAAATAACGATATCCACTGAGCGCCTCAATGTTCATCGGATCGCACACATCAGTATGTATGATTTCCAACAAATCACTCGCCCGTTCCATTGTTCCAGAGAACTGCGTTTTAGTGATCTTGCCCATGAGGCATGGTTCACATGTGTCAAGTGATTCAAAATCAAGTGACTCCAAAAGTCCATCAGCATGGAGCTTCCTCATGCATTTTACACCAATATGACCCAAACGGCAGTGCCACAAGAAAGTGGTACTATGATTATCAACTCTACATCTTTTAGCATCAATTTTTGAACATGTGTATCATCACTATCAAGATTCAACATGAATAAACCCCTCACATTGGGTGCATGAACATAAAATATATTACTCATATAAATAGAACAACCATTATTCTCTGATTTAAATGAGTAAGCGTCTCACAATAAACAAGATCCAGATATAATGTTCATGCTTAACGTAGGCACTAAATAACAATTATTCAGGTTCATCACTAATACCGATGGTAATCGAAGAGAGAGCGTGCCGACGGTGATCACATCAACCTTGGAACCATTTCCTAGGCGCATCATCACTTTGTCCTTAGCCAACCTCTGTCTATTCTGTAGGTCCTGCTTTGAGTTGCAAATGTGAGCAACCGAACCGGTATCAAATACCCAGGCACTACAACGAGAGCTAGTAAGGTACACATCAATAACATGTATATCATATATACCTTGTTTGTTGTTGGCCGCCTTCTTGTCAGCCAGATACTTGGGGCAGTTCCGCTTCCAGTGACCAGTTCCCTTGCAATGAAAGCACTCAGTTTCTGGCTTGGGTACAGCCTTGGGTTTCTTCACGGGAGGAGCAACTCCTTTGCCACCCTTCTTGGAGTTACCCTTCTTGCCCTTGCCATTTTTCTTAAAACTAGTGGTTTTATTGACCATCAACACTTGATGTTCTTTCTGGATTTCAGACTCAGCGACTTTTAGCATCACAAACAGCTTGGTGACTGACTTGTTCATCCCGTTCATGTTATAGTTCATCACGAAGCTCTTGTAGCTAGGTGGCAATGATTGAAGAACTCTGTCAATGATCGCCTCCGGTGGAAGGGGCATCCCTAACTCCGCCAGACTAGTCGAATACCCAGACATTTTGAGTATATGTTCACGGATAGACCCGTTCTCCTCCATGTTGCAAGCATAGAACTTATCGGAGGTCTCATACCTCTCGATCTGGGCATTCTTCTTAAAGATAAACTCCTACTCTTGGAACATCTCATATGCTCCATGACATTCAAAACGTCTTTGAAGTCCCGGTTCTAAGCCATACAACATGGCACATTGAACTATTGAGTAATCTCCAAAACGTACCTCCCAAGTGTTCTTAACGTCTTCGGATGACACGGGAGCGGGTGGGTCACCAAGCAGTGCATCAAGGACATAAGCCTTCTGGGAAGCCGTGACGATAATCCTCATATTACGGGCCCAGTCCACAAAGTTACTTCCATCATCTTTCAACTTAGCTTTCTCTAGGAACGCATTAAAATTCAGGGGTGCTACTGCACGAGCCATTAATCTACAACATAAATAAGCAAATGTTACTAAGACTATTGTTCAAGATAATGAGTTTAGTTAATCAAATTACTAAAGCTCCCACTCAAATTGACATCCCTCAGGTCATCTGAGTGATACATTATCCAAATTCACCAACTCAAGTCCGATCATCACGTGAGTTGAGGTGGTTTCAATGGTGAACATGATCATGTTGATCATATCTACTATATGAATCATGTTCGACCTTTCGGTCTCTTGTGTTCCGAGGCCATGTCTGTACATTCTAGGCTCGACAAGTTTAACCCCAGTGTTCCGCATGTGCAACACTGGATTGCACCCATTGTATGTGAAAGTAGAGTCTATCACACCCGATCATCACGTGGTGTCTCGACACGACGAACTTTCGCAACGGTGCACACTCGGGGAGAACACAATTTATCTTGAAATTTAAGTGAGGGATCACCTTATAATGCTATCGTCGTCCTAAGCAAAACAAGGTGCATAAAAGGATTAACATCACATGCAAATCATAAGTGACATGATGTGGCCATGAACTTGTGCTTTTGATCTCCTTCTGGAAAGCACCAGCATGATCTTCATCGTCACCGGCATAACACCATGATCTCCATCATCATGATCTCCATCATTGTGTCGCCATTGGGGTTGTCGCGCCCACCATGCTCATACTACTATTGCTACCGCTTAGCGATAAACTAAAGCATTACATAGCTCTTAATGGTTGACACGTAGGTCATACAATAATTAAAGACAACCCTATGGCTCATGTCGGTTGCCGTACTCATTGACATGCAAGTCGTGATATTCTATACAAAACATGATCATCTCATACATAACATATATCTCATAATGTAATTGGCCATATCACATCACAACATACCCTGCAAAAACAAGTTAGACGTCCTCTAATTGTTGTTGCATGTTTTACGTGTCTGCTACGGGTATCTAGCAAGAACAATTCTCACCTACGCAAAACCACAACGGTGATACATAAGTTGCTTTTCAACCTTCTCGAGGACCTCCTTTGTTGAATCCGATCCAACTAAAGTAGGAGAAACGGACACCCGCCAGCCATCTTTGTGCAACAAAGTTACACGTTAGTCGATGGAACCGGTCTCTCGTAAGCGTACGAGTAAGGTTGGTCCGGGCCGCTTCATCCCACAATACCGCTGAATCAAAACACGACGAAGGCAGGAAGCAATCTAAGCGTCAATGCCCACAAACTCCTTTGTGTTCTACTTGTGATCTCATCTACACATAGACCTAGCTCTGATACCACTGTTGGGGAACATTGCATGGGAAACAAAAAAAATTCCTACGCACACGCAAGATCTATCCATCGTGATGAGCATCTACGAAAGGGAGAGTGGATCTACATCCCCTTGTAGATCACTAAGTGGGAAGCGATAAGAAACGCAGTTGATATAGTCGAACGTCTTCGCGATCCAAATGGCCGAGCGTCCCGCGGTCCAATCACGATCCGTCCCGATCTAGCACCGAACGGACGGCACCTTCGTGTTCAGCACACGTACAGCTTGATGACGATCTCCGCCTTCTTGATCCATCAAGAGGGAGCAGAGGGGTAGATGAGTTCTTCGGTAGCGCAACGGCATTGCGGCGATGGTGATGGAGCTATTCCAGCAGGGCTTCGCCTAAGCACCGCTGAAACCGATCTAGGAGAAACTAGGAACTAGAGGAGAGGTAGCACGTGGCTGTTTTTCTATGTCCAAAAAATCCTCAAAGCTCTAGTATATATAGGAGGAGGGAGGGAGGAGATTTGGCCCTCAAGGGGCCAGCCCTTGCGTCGGGCGAAGTGGGAGGAGGAGAGGTCCTCCTCCAATCCTAGTAGGATTAGGACTCCTTCTCTCCCACTTGGAAAACTCCTTTTCCAACTTTTTCATTTTGGACTTCTCCTCCCAGCCGCATGGGCCTCTTGTGGGACTTAGGGCAGCCCAATAAGGGATGGTATACCTCCTCCCACAGCTCATGTAGCCTCTTGGGTCGAAATACCCCTCACAATGGTCCCCCGGCACCCTCCCGGCACTCCCGGTACATTATCGATGAGCCCGAAACTTTTCTGGCGACCAAAACAGGACTTCCTATACATCAATCTTTACCTTTGGACCATTCTAGAGCTCCTAGTGACGTTTGAGATCTTATTTGGGACTCCGAACAACCTTCAGTCACCACCATACATAACTCTATATACTAGCGAAACGTCACCGAACCTTAAGTGTGTAGACCCTACTGGTTTGAGAACTATGGAGACATGACCGAGACACCTCTACGGCCAATAACCAATAGCAGGACCTGGATGCCCATATTGGTTCCTACATCTTCTACGAAGAACTGTATCGGTGGAACCTCTATGTCAAGGATTCAATTAATCCCGTATGTTGTTCCCTTTGTTCTTCGGTATGTTACTTGCCCGAGATTCGATCGTCGGTATCTGTATACCTAGTTCAACCTCGTCACCGGAAAGTCCCTTTATTCGTTCCGTAATACAAGATCCCGTGGCTAACTCTTAGTCACATTGCTTGCAAGGCTTGTTGTGATGTTGTATTACCGAGTGGGCCCTAAGATACCTCTCTGTCACACGGAGTAACAAATCCCAGTATTGATCCATGCCAACCCAATAGACACCCTTGGAGATACCTGTAGAGCACCTTTATAGTCACCCAGTGATGTTGCGACATTTGATACACACAAGGTACTCCTCCGGTGTCACCGAGTTGCATGATCTCATGGTCATAGGAACATATACTTGACATGTAGAAAACTGTAGCAATAATCTGACACGATCAAATGCTACGTTTATAGTATGGGTCTTGTCCGTCTCATCATTCTCCTAATGATGTGATCCTATTATCAAATGACATCCCATGTCAATGTCTAGGAAACCTTGACCATCTTTGATCAACGAGCTAGTCTACTAGAGGCACACTAGGGACAAAGTGTTGTCTATGTATCCACACATGCAATGTGTTTCCAGTCAAAACAATTATAGCATGGATAATAAAAAATTATCATGAGCAAGGAAATATAACAATAACCATTTTATTATTGCCTCTAGGGTGTATTTCCAACACCAAGAACATCTCCGGAGCGCACTACGCCTCCGGAGGCACCGGTTCGATCCCCGGTAGGTGATCAGGGAATCCGATCATCACCGGCACTACCGACCAATAGATGGTTAGTCATGGAGGAGGCTCTATCGAGTGCCTCCATCCCTCAGGATCACCTCACTCTTATGGATGTGGTACTACAGAGTATCCAGTCCGTTGACAACGAACTGAAGGAGACCTTCAAAGGTCTCCTTACATGTTTTCAAGTAAGTCACCCAATGTGCTTATTTGCATAGTTTTTATTTATTTGTATTATATAAATGGCAGCCCCCGAGCCCTAGGTGAGGTGAAAAAGCTCACCTAGGGGTCACCTTTGTATCCAGTATCAAACTAGATGCACTTTAAGTGTCCGGCATGTTAGAATAACTCCAGATATGAACGGATTGTCTATAATTCAGGAATTGAGAGCCCATGTAATGTATCAACTCTGTGTGTAATGTAGGCTTCGTGATCGTCGGTGGCCATAAATGGCGTCGAACTGGAAGAGTTAAATCGGAAGTTTAAGCGCTCCGAAGACGAAGTCGAGGCTCTTAACCGAAGGTTCGACGAGGCTCAAGGTATGTCAAAACAGAATCCGAATGCCTTTGCCTAAACTCTATCATCTGAGTACTGTCAATGCCGCTTTTTAATATTGGATTATGCACGCGGAGCCTCGGCGAAGGAGATGGAGAGGCTCAAGGCCGAGCTCCAAGGCGCGAAGGACGAAATGGCTGCCAAGAGTGCGGCTGCTAAAGAGACGATCGTCGCCCTTTCCGCCATGCGGGCCACCAGTGGCAAGCATGAAGCTCACGTGGTAGAGGTCCAGCAAGAGCTCAAGGACGCCAGCGAAAGATGTGAGGCCTTGAAGCAGATGAATAAGGCGAGCTCGGCCGAACTTTCCACTTTAAAAACTAAACTCCAGAAGGAGCGGATGGATAGATGGTTCTACGAGGAGCAAGTGCGCCAGGCCAAGGACATAGCAGATGGTAAGCCGTACTCATTGAAGTGCATATTCGGGGATAGAAAATTCGCATTGCTTACCCGGGTGTGGCGATCCTCAGGCGCATCATCCGATCTCCAGAAGAGTGTGGCGGACGCCAATCAGCTGTTTGCCTCGCGGGGAGAAGGAGATGAAGCTCGTCTGTTTTGGGCACAGTTCGGAGCCCCCGAGCGTCCTCCTCTTCTGGTGGAGCAGCTGAAACAGCTGATGGAGTTGCACCAGATGGTGGAGCCGGCCATGAAGGACCTATGCATCCGCTTATGGCCCGGTGAGCCGCTGCTAGGCAGCTACTTTGGCCTTGTGTAGAGGTTAATTGCAGCTTTGCCCCGCCTCGACACTGTCAAGCACTCCTCCTGCATCGAAGGAGTCCGGATGGCCCTTGCCAAGGCCAAGGTGCACTCGTCGGGGCTAAGTCCGATGAAGGTAGCCACCGACCCGCTGCCACCCGCGAAGGAGCATGGACGCCCCGAGCTATACCTTGATGGAGTGATGGAGAGTGCTCGGGTGATAGCGTCATAGTGTTCGGGTGATAACATGTTTGAATGAGTTGTAACACGTCCGAAGACTTGTCCAAACTTTTGATGATATTAGTATTTGTTCTTATATGGTTTTTGTTGGGGAACGTTGCGTGGGAAACAAAAAATTTCCTACACACACGCAGATCTATCCATGGTGATGAGCATCTACGAGAGGGAGAGTGGATCTACGTACCCGTGTAGATCGCTAAGTGGGAAGCATTAAGAAACGCGGTTGGTGTAGTCGAATGTCTTCGCGATCCAAATCGCCGAGAATCCCGCGATCCAATCACGATCCGTCCCACAATCTAATCACGATCCGTCCCATGAACTTGATCACAATCCGTCCCACGAGCTTTATCACGATCCTTCCGATCTAGCGCCAAACGGACGGCACCTCCGCGTTCATCACACGTACAACTTGATGACGATCTCCGCCGTCTTGATCCAGCAAGAGAGAGCGGAGAGGTAGAAGAGTTCTCTGGCAGCGTGACGGTGCTCCGGTGATGGTGGTGGAGCAATTCCGGCAG
This sequence comes from Hordeum marinum, assembly GCA_022496015.1. Lineage (NCBI taxonomy): Eukaryota > Viridiplantae > Streptophyta > Magnoliopsida > Poales > Poaceae > Hordeum > Hordeum marinum. Next base: position 447,577,437 of record CM039678.1, on the reverse strand, counting down.
GGTTTCGCCTAAGCACTACAGAAATCCGATCTAGAGGAGAAACTATGCACTGGAGGAACGGGTAGCACGTGGCTGGAAAAACTAGTGCAAAACCCTAAAACCCACCAGTATTTATAGGAGGAGAGGAGGAGAGCCTTGGCACAAGGGCCAAGGCTCCTATGGTTCGGCCGAACCTACTAGGAGAGGAGGACTCCTCCTCCAATCCTAGTAGGATTAGGATTGCTCCTTTTTTGCCTTTTTTCCACCTTTTCCTATTGGGTTTTCTACTCCAGCCACATGGGCCTTGTGTGGGAATTTCTACCATCCCACTAAGGGCTGATATTCACTCTCCCACAGCCCATGAAGCCTCCTGGGTCTAAATACTCCTCCCGGAGGCCTCCCGGTACACTACCGGCACTCTCGGTACACTACCGATGAGCGCGAAACTTTTCCGGCGACCAAAACAGGACTTCCTATATATATGAATCTTTACCTCTGGACCATTCCGGAGCTCCTCGTGACGTTCGGGATCTCATCCGAGACTCCGAACAACCTTCGGTCACCACCATACATAACTCTGTACTACCGAAACATCACCGAACCTTAAGTGTGCAGACCCTGCGGGTTCGAGAACTATGTAGACATGACCGAGACACCTCTATGGTCAATAACCAATAGCGGGACTTGGATGTCCATATTGGTTCCTACATATTCTACGAAGATCTTTATCGGTCGAACCTCTATGCCAAGGATTCAGTTAATCTCGTATGATGTTCCCTTTGTTCTTTGGTATGTTACTTGCCCGAGATTCAATCATGGGTATCTCCATACCTAGTTCAACCTCGTTACCGGCAAGTCTCTTTACTCGTTCCGTAATACAAGATCCCGTGACTAACACTTAGTCACATTGCTTGCAAGGCTTATTGTGATGTTGCATTACCGAGTGGGCCCTGAGATACCTCTCCGTCACACGGAGTAACAAATCCCAGTCTTGATCCATGCCAACTCAACAGACACCCTCGGAGATACCTGTAGAGCACCTTTATAGTCACCCAGTTACGTTGCGACATTTGATACACACAAGGCACTCCTCCGATGTCCGTGAGTTGCATGATCTCATGGTCATAGGAACATATACTTGACATGCAGAAAACAGTAGCAATAAACTGACACGATCATATGCTACGTTTGTAGTTTGGGTCTTTCCATCACATCATTCTCCTAATGATGTGATCCCGTTATCAAATGACATCACATGTCAATGGCTAGGAAACCTTGACCATCTTTGATCAACGAGCTAGTTCACTAGAGACATACTAGGGACAAAGTGTTGTTTATTAACCCACACATGTAATGTGTTTCCAATCAATACAATTATAGCACGGATAATAAACGATTATCATGAACAAGGAAATATAATAATAAACACTTTATTTATTGCCTCTAGGGCATATTTCCAACAGTTTTGCATTCCTTTATAACTGCTATGTGGCTATTTAATACTGAAAGATGCGAGTCGTCGGCTTCAGCCCCCATGTAGATACTACATGGGGTGTCAATGCCAATGCACTATGTCCCTTAGCCGAATTATCGGAACCCAGAGGCGGTAAAGTGCGACAGACTAAGCAATAAAACTATAGTGCTTTATTTCTTTCACTTAGCCATATTGGGTCGAAAAGGACTACCAGAAGCATACGATTAGCCTCCAAAGTGTTGTGATGTTCGAACGAACCATGGACAATGCCGATATCACAATGTTTGCGCAAAGGGAAAGTTCCTCGTATAACACGGAATAACCTCTTACATGGATTGAAGTATAATACTTCTAGCTCAGGGTTCACAGACCGGATCGCGCATACTATGACAGTTCGTTTTCGGCTTTCTCCCCTGAGGTGCTTGACCAGACTATCCGGAAGCACAATTGCAGGGGTGCTCCCTTTGCCCTTTTAGCCGAATGAGCAGAACGTAAAGGGGCAAGCACAGGAGTCGGGCAACCCAACTTATTGACCAAATACATAGTTCAGAACCGATGCATATAAAGCAAACGCCAAGACGTCAAACACATGATAGATAAGGCAATTTGTGTTTGAACTTGAGCCCCCGGTCTATTAGCCGGTTACCTCGCATCATACTGAAAATGTGCATGAGAAGAGGGAGAGAGGAGAAAAAATATGCGCCGAAAAAAGGACAAATGGGGCAAACTTACACCATGCAATTTGCATTTTCTCAAAAACTCTTATAGCTCGGATTGTCGAAGCAACTATTTACAGGTATGTGAAAGAAATAAAAATATACAGGAGTTGTTGTACCAGGGGTCTTCGATTGATAACCTGACGTCTTCGATATGCCCCATTGCTAGTAGACTCCTGCTCCTAGATGCACCTTGATGGGTGTTAGTGTTCGACGGACGGATTTTGCAAACAAAGTCTTGAGAGGCCACCGAATTGTAGGTGAGGTTTAGGCCGTAGGCAGGCTCTTTTAGGAGCGCATGCATTTTGTCCGAAGACGTGTTGATAGTAGGGGTTCGGGCCAGCCGAAAACCCATCTTTATTTCCCCACTGCTACCCATGGAATCTGAAGTGCGAAGTTGTGCCTCCTCGGCACATACTTTGCTGGTCTTAAGTTTGTGCGGTGGGGGCGAGTCCCTATAGAGGGGAGGAGGAAGTATCTGAGTTTTTGGTCTGAAGCCGAACTCGCTTCCCAGCCTTGTGTGCCTTTATGGCGGATGTCGGATCTTGTCGATCTTCTTTGTAGCTGAATTCGGCCGCTAGGGCCAATGCATGTTCCTCAGTTCTAAGGGAGAGCTCTATATTGCCTTTGATAGTAATGACCCCCTTGGGCCCCGACATCTTGAGCTTGAGGTATGCGTAATGTGGAACCGTGTTGAAACGAGCGAACGCTGTCCGACCAAGTAGCGTGTGATAGCCGCTGCGGAAGGGCACAATGTCGAAGATCAAGTCTTCATTGCAAAAGTTATCGGGCGAGCTGAACACAACTTCTAGATTTACGGAACCCTTACATCGGGCCTCAACGCCTAGGATCACTCCTTTGAAAGTAGTGCTGCTGGGTTTGATCCTTGACAGATCTATGCCCATCTTTTTCACCGTGTCTGAATAAATCAAGTTGAGGCTACTTACTCCGCCCATTAGGAATTTTGTGAGGTGATACCCATCTATAATGGGGTCTAGGACGAGGGCCTTCGAACCCCCATGACGGATACTGGTCGGGTGATCACGCCGATCAAAGGTGATCAGATATGCCGACCATGGGTTGTACTTCAGGGCTACGGATTCCACAACGTAGACCTCCCGAAGGGCGCGCTTCCTTTCCTTCTTAGGTATATGAGTGACGTATATCATGTTCACCGTTTTTTACTTCGGGAGGGAATTTCTTCTGTCCGTCACCAATTGGACCCCAACACTCATCCTCAACGTCACTACGAGAGATTTTGCCTTGGTCCTCGGGTGGCATCTTGTCGGCCTGTTTAAACGCCCAGCAGTTGCGTTGTGTGTGGTTGTTGGGCTTCTCCGAAGTCCCATGGATTTGGCAAGGCCTTTCCATGATCTTCTCTAGCTGAGTGGGTCCATCACAATTGCCCTTAGGAGGTCTCTTCCGCTGCCTAGGTCGGGAGTTGCGGAATCCGATGTTTACAGCCGTGTCATCATCATCGCTACTATTGTGTCGGCGCTTATTCTTATTGCGCTTTGGTTTTCAGTTGCCATCCCGGGCTTCAGATGTTATGGGATCTTTGGAATTGTGGCTGTGTCTTGCCAGCCAATTGTCTTCGCCCACGCAAAAGTGGGTGATGAGGGAGGTAAGGGTGGGCATGGTCCGAGGTTTGTCCTGGCCTAGTTGGTGGGCCAGCCATTCGTCCCGAATATTGTGTCGGAAAGAGGCTATGGCCTCAGCATCCGGACAGTCAACGATTTGGTTCTTCTTAGTCAAGAACCGATTCCAAAATTTCCGAGCAGACTCGCCGGGCTTCTAGACGACGTTGCTGAGATCAGAAGAGTCCGGCAGGCGGACTTAAGTTCCCTGGAAGTTAGAGCGAAATGCATCTTCCAGGTCTTCGCAGCTTCTAATGGAGTTTTCGGGGAGACTATTTAACCAGTGTCGAGCTGGCGCCTTAAGCTTAAGAGGGAGATATTTGATGGCATGGAGATCATCTCCTCGTGCCATGTAGATATGGAGGAGGAAGTCCTCAATCCATACGGTCAGTGGTCCCATCATACTATTCTATATTCACGGATTTAAACCCCTCGGGGAACTGATGTCGCATTACCTCATCTGTGAAGCACAATTGGTGAGCGGCGCCTGTGACCCGTGCTATGTCGCGCCTGTATTCGGCGTCTGTGTGGGCCCAGTTGCGTTCTCGAACTCTGTTGTTTTGGTCGAACCATGGTTTGTATGCGCCCCGTCTATCGGGCGAGTACTCTCTGGATCCATAGAGGGATCTTGTATAGCCTGCTCTGCGATCCAGGTCATCTCACAGGTTGAACCTATCATTAGGCTCTAATGGCTCCTTACCCCGTCTTTAGGGCACTGCTAGTATATAACTAGCGTCGTCAGCAGTCCTGTCCCGACCACGAGGGGGGCGGTCCGGCTTGTCGTATGGAGTACGGTTTGGAGACAGAGTACCAGTGAGTTCATCATCGAATTGCGGCAACAACCTCCTCTGAGGGTAGCTTTTGGGCTGGTTCGACAGACTGGTGCCGCATACTTCCTCAGCTGAGAGGAATTTTGTCCATCGATCATTGAGGCCGTCCCGTTCGGCTTTGAGTTGCCGTTCTTTAGCGTTTAGGCTACGAGCCATTGCTATGAGTCGTTGCCTAATTTCTTCCCGATCTTCGAGGTTATCAAGGATGTACAAGTCATCGGCTTCCGGTATATCTTCCTCCTTGATGGGGGGAGGTAATTATCGTCTTCGGAGCTGTTGATGTTATTAGTGTTGTTTTGGTCCTTAGGCCCTTTCGGACCCTCTAACGGGTGTTCGGGGATATCATGATTGCCATGGTCAGTGCGGGTATTACCGTCCCCATTGTTAATAATAGCTTTCCTTCCCTTTTTGCCTTTGGACTGCTTATGCGGTTTCTGGCGCCTTGACGGCGTGTCGCCCGATTTATCACCATCGCTGTCAGGCGTGTTCTCGCCATTAGTGACATGAGTATCTACCATGTAGACGTCGTATGTGGAAGTGGTGGCCCACCTCCCGATGTTAACGGGGGTGGGAGCACGGTCTTCTTCATCCATGTATTCTGCCTGCTCGGAGGCATAGTCCAGCATGTCGGTTAAATCTTCAACAGTGGCTATCAAGTGGGTGGTGGGTGGGTCGAAAAATTTGTCCTGGCCCGCACCGTAACCGAACCGAGCGTAGATCAGGATTGGACCGCCGGTGATCTTCATCGACGAGATCCGATCTAGGGCCTCGTCGATCGCTGAGGGCCCGATTGGATCCAGTTGTTCGAAACTTGTGGAATTAACCTCCAAGACGTCCGAACATGGGAAGTGTTTGTCAAGAACATGTGTCCGGTCATCTGGCTTAATGGCCGGACCGGGATAAGAGATCAGCTCACTGCTATGGGTGACCCCATTGGCATGTCTGAAGAAGGGGCTCGAGGTTAAAGCCTCAGAGTCCTTGGGGGCTACAGGCGGAGCTGCGAGCCCGATTAACGACAAGTCACGCCGAGAGTCGACGGAGAACTCTAAGTTTCCAAATCTGACCTCTAGATCAGGAGCGAAGCTCTTAATGCGGCCTAGATGGCCAGCGGAATCAGCATGCAGCACAACGCTGCCGAAGGCGAAGATCTGTCTGGTCACAAAAGTGTCCATGTTGCGGACCTCTTAGTTGATGATAAGGCGAGACATTGATTACATCTTTCTCATAGAGGAACTCTCAATGAAAGCACCAAAGTCGGTGTCAAAACCGGTGGATCTCGAGTAGGGGGTCCCAAACTATTAGACTAGAATCGACGGTAACAGGAGACGAAGGGGACACAGATTTAGCTAGGTTCGGGCCCTCCTATGGAGGTAATACCCTACATCCTGCTTGGTTGTATTGATGATGTGGGGGGTTACAGAGTTGATCTACCTCAGGTCGAATAGCTAAACCTAGATGAGTTGTTCTGTTCCTATACCCTAAAACCCTTCGGCTTATATAGGCGCCAAGGATGCCTAGGGTTTACACATGGTCGGTTACATGCCAAAGAGATTAACATGCCTATTTGCTACATCAAACATGGAGCACAAGCCGTGCTTCCCAAAGCTTCGATCTTGGAGACTGGGCCTTCAAACCTTCTAGTGTTTGGTAAGTAGCCCATATAGTCCGGACCATAATAATAGGTCGGCTCCCCGAGGACGCCTAATCCAGGACTCCCTGAGTAATCTCGTACTATTAAGAGGGAATCCACATAGGAAGGTATTGGGGTGAATCAATACTCTCTCTCATCCTTAGCACCCACCTCGTTACTTCCCATCAAAGAGAGAAAGGCCCTACTTTCCTCCCATACAGGCCGGTTGTACTGCTAACCCGACCGGTTGCACCGCCGCTTCGATCATCTGGTTGAACCACCACTCTAGGGGTGATACCCTAAGGGTGTTGCCACTGAGTGGTCCCCATCGGTTGTACCACTGCCTCTAGGCGGTTGTACCGCCCACAACTGGGTGACCTAGGGTGGTAGCCCTGGACGTTGAACCGGCCCAGCACCGGGCTTCAACCGGACACAGTTCTGTCAAGATGCGGTTGTTGGGTGGATGTGGTCTAGTTGAACCGCTATACTACAATAGACCGGTACTACCGGTGTCCCTAGCAGTTGTACCGCTCGGGACTTTGCACTGTCCAGCGCTCGAGCCGAGCGGTTGCACCAGGGAGGAACCACCACCTCAGGTTCTGTTGAGGTGCGGTGGTTGGCCGATTGTTAGGAGGTTGTACCGCTATATTACTATAGCCTGGTTCTATCGCCCGCACCACCGATTGTATCGCTACCATGTAAAAATGGATGTAACGGTTGGAAAGTGGGGACAATATATAAAGGGGTGGTTCTTCCACCTCCACCTTATCTCTTACCTTTCTCTCTCCACAATTGATGCACATCAAGATTTCTTGCCCGATCTCTCTCTCTAGCCACTAAAACTTGTTGATTTTCTAGGGATTGAAGGAGGAGACCTAGATCTACTCTTCCACCAAAGGAAAATTGATTCCCCCATACTTTCTTGTGTGGATTCTGGTACTCTTGAGTGTTTGAGCACCCTAGATGGAAGAGGTCATCTTGAAGCCATATCCATTGTGGTGAAGCTTCGTGGTTTTGTTGGGAGCCTCCAATTAAGTTGTGGAGAGGTCCCCGACCTTGTTTGTAAAGGTCTGGTTGCTGCCTTCAAGTGCACCACTAGTGGAATCACGGCATCTCACATTGTGTGAGGGCATGAGGAGAATATGGTGGCCCTAGTGGCATCTTGGGGAGCATTGTGCCTCCACACCGCTCCAACAGAGACGTACTTCCCTTCAAAGGGAAGGAACTTCGGTAACACATCCTCGTCTCCTATGGTTCCACTTGTGGTTATTTTCAACCCTTAATTTGTGCAAGCCTATATCTTGTTGTTGTTGTTGCTAGCATCATATAGGTTGCTCACTGATAATCCCCAAGTGCAAGGAATCATCATAGCAATTTCCAAAGGTGGAAGTGATAAGTATGGAGTGTCGAACCCACAAGGAGCTAAAGGTAAGATCAATATTTTCTCAAGTCATATCTGCCACTGATACGACTCTACGTACACCGAACGTTTGCTTCCATCTAGAAACGAGAAATAAAACTATGTTGTGGGTATGAAGAGGATAGCTTTGCATGATAACGAGAACTAAAATATAAAAATAGTTGCTATTATCATAAATTTAGAATATATTACAATATATTACAACTAGCGAGTGTGGAATAATGACGTGTCGATGTGCGGAATTATCCTAGGAAATTGTTAACAAGATCGACTATCATTATTGCAATTTTATTTGAGGGAGAGGCATAAGCTAACATACTTTCTCTACTTGGATCCTATACACTTATGATTGGAACTCTACAAGCATTCGCAACTACTAAAGATCATTAAGGTAAAACCCAACCATAGCATTAAAGCATCAAGTCCCATTTATCCCATACGCAACAACCCCTTACTCTGGTTTATGCTTCTGTCACTCAAGCAACCCACTATAAGCAAATCATGAACGTATTGCAACACCCTACAATGGGAATCATTCACGTGTGCACGGCACGGAAGGCACCATAGGACAGCACCAAAATAAACATACAACTCATATGAATCTAGATCATCAATCAACCTATAAGACAAAAGAAATCTACTCAAAACATCATAGGATGGCAACACATAATTAGATCATAATATGTGGCATAAAGCACCATGTTCAAGTAGGGGATTACAGCGGGATGCGGGAGACTGGACCGCTGAAAAGATATGAGGACGATGATGAAGAAGGTGATGTTGATGAAGACGATCACCGCGGCGATGGTTCTCCCGATGGCATTCCGGCACCACCGAGAGAGAGGGGGGAGGGTATCCCCTTGTGCTTCCTCCTCCATGGCCGTCCCCCTAGGTGGGGAGAGGTTCTCCCTCTGGTCCTTGGCCTCCGTGGTGATGATGGCCCTCCAGGATGATGAAGATGGCCACCAATGATGGTGACCCCCTCCGTCAGGGTGCCGGAGAGGGCCAAGATTGGTTTTTCGTGGCTACAGAGACTTGTGGTGGTGGAACTTTTGATCTAGGTTTATTTTCGGAGGTTTCTGTATTTATAGGAATTTTTGCCGTTAGTCTCATGTCAAAGGGACACTCGAGGAGTCCACAAGCCACAGGGCCCCCAGCTAGGGTGGGGGTGCGCCTAGCAAGCTTGTGGCCTTCTCGTCCACTTCCTGGCCCAGCTCTTGTGCTTCGGGGGTCTCTTTTGGTCCATAAAAATTCACCGTAAATTTTCAGCCCATTCTGAGAACTTTTATTTCTGCACAAAAAAACGACACCATGTTAGTTGTGTTGAAAACAACACCAGTCCAGGTTAGTTCTAATAAAACCATACCAAAATCATATAGAATTATTGTAAACATGGCATGAATACTTCGTAAATAATAGATACATTGGAGACGTATCAGCATCCCCAAGCTTAATTCCTGCTCGTCCTCGAGTAGGTAAATGATAAAAGAAATAATTTATGAAAGGTGAATGCTAGCAAGTGCAGAAGTTTGATCAATGATAGTTCGAAACACTTTTTCTAGCATCATTAAATATCATAAGCAGTCGCTCATCTCATAAAACTTCTTATGATGAAGTAACAAGCTATTCACATGTTAAAGTATATACCATAAAGTTTCTTGAAATCTAACAAACTGTGCTTTCAGTCACCAAACATTTGCAATTCATCTTATTTTTAGGAAGGGTCTATGTAAGAGCTTTGATTTAGCAAATTCCACATACTCAACTATCATATAGTCTTCCATGATTGCTAACACTCAAAGCATATTATTAGAGCAAATGGCATCCGTCGAACACAGAGAAAGATAGGGACTTAAAGTTTTGCCTCCCAACTTATTTACGTATAGATAATTGTCAACAATAATAATTCATGATAAATTATACTTGAATGGCCGTATATGCCTAGATCATTCCCCAACACATGACGCTTGCCAAGGGAAAATGCGAAATACAGGAAGTGGTGAAGATCACCATGACTCTTGCGTAAAGGAAATACTAGAAAGTAAAAGATTGGTCCTTCGCAGAGGGAAGTAGAGGTTGTCATCTGCCTTTTGTTTTGATGTGCAAACCCATAATGCAAAGGGACGTCACGCTATATTGCCCTTTGTGATAGCAACCTTCATTATGCAGTCCGTCACTTTTATTTCTTTATCATCACAAGTTCGTACAACACTTATTTTCCCTTACAATAAAAGATCATACATACTTAGGAGCAATTTTTATTGCATTTTGCACCGATGACAACTTACTTGAAGGATCTTACTCAATCCATAGGTAGGTATAGTGGACTGTCATGGCAAAACTGGTTTAAGGGTGTTTGCGTTGGAAATATGCCCTCGAGGCAATAATAAGATGGCTATTATTATATTTCTTGTTTGTGAAATTTTTTTATGATCCTTGCTATAATTGTATTGACTGGAAACACATTGCAAGTGTGGATACATAGACAACACTTTGTCCCTAGTATGCCTCTAGTAGACTAGCTCGTTGATCAAGGATGGTCAAAGTTTCCTAGCCATTGACATGAGATGTCATTTGATAACCAGATCGCTTCATTGGGAGAATGATGTGATGGACAAGAGCCAAACTATAAACATAGCATATGATTGTGTCAGTTTATTGCTATAGTTTTTTGCATGTCAAGTATCTGTTCCTATGACCATGAGATCATGCAACTCACTGATACTGGATGAGTGCCCTATGTGTATCAAACATCGTAACGTAACTGGGTGACTATAAAGTTGCTCTATAGGTATCTTCGAGAGTGTCTGTTGAATGGGTATGGATCAAGACTGGGATTTGTTACTCCGTGTGACAGAGAGGTATCTCAGGGCCCACTCGGTAATACAACATCACAACAAGCCTTGCAAGCAATGTGACTAAAGTGTTAGCCACGGGATCTTGTATTACGGAATGAGTAAAGAGACCTGCCAGTAAATGAGATTGAACTAGGTATAGAGATACCGACGATTGAATTCGGGCAAGTAACATACCGAAGAAGAAAGGGAACAACGTACATGATTAACTGAATCCTTGACATAGAGGATCAACCTATAAGATCTTCGTAGAATATGTAGGAACCAATATGGGCATCCAGGTCCTGCTATTGGTTATTGACGGTAGAGGTGTCTCGGTCATGTCTACATAGTTCTCGAACCCATAGGGTCTGCACACTTAAGGTTCAGTGACATTTCGGTAGTATAGAGTTATGTATGGTGGTGACTGAAGGTTGTTCGGAGTCCCTGATGAGATACCGGACATCACAAGGAGCTTCAGAATGGCCCGTAGGTAAATATTAATATATAGGAAGTCCTTTTTTGGTCACCAGAAAAGTTTTGGGCTCATCGGTAGTGTACCGGGAGTGTCGGGAGGGTACCGGGGGACCATCGGGAGGGGTGTCATGACCCAAGGGGCCACATGGGATGTGGGAGGAGGTAAACCAGCCCCTAGTGGGCTGGACAAAGCCCCACTAAAGTCCCATGCGGCTGGGGTGGAAAAAACCCAAGGTGGAAAGAGTTTCCAAGTGGGAAGGAGGAGTCCTAATCCTACTAGGATTGGAGGAGGACTCCTCCTCTCATCCTTGCGGCCGAGGAAAAGGGGCCAGCCCTAGGGTACAAGACTTCTCCCTCCCTCATCCTATCTATACTAGAGGTTTTGAGGGTTTTGAGACATAGAAATCAGCCACGTGCTACCCTCTCCTCTAGATCGTAGTTCTTCCTCTAGATTGTTTCAACGGTGCTTAGGCGAAGCCTTGCTGGAATAGTTCCACCCCCATTGCCGCCACACCATCGCACTGCCGAAGAACTCATCAACTTATGCGCTCCCTCTTGCTGGATCGAGAAGGCGGAGATTGTCATCGAGCTGTACATGTGCTAAACGCGGAGGAGCCGTCCGTTCGGCGCTAGATCGGGACGGATCGTGATTGGATCGCCGGACGCTCGGCGAGTTGGATCGCGAAGATGTTCGACTGCATCAACCGCGTTTCTTATTGCTTCTCGCTTAGCGGTCTACAAGGGTATGTAGATCCACTCTCCCCCTCGTAGATGCTCAGCACCATGGATAGATCTTGTGTGTGCGTAGGAATTTTTTCGTTTCCCATGCAACATTCCCCAACAATGGTATTAGAGCTAGGTCTATGTGTAGATGATATCACGAGTAGAACACAAATGAGTTTGTGGGTGTTGATGCTTAGATTGCTTCCTCCCTTGGTCGTGTTTTGATTCAGCAGTATTGTGGGATGAAGCGGCCTGGACCAACCTTACTCATACACTTACGAGAGACCGGTTCCATCGACTGACGTGTAACTTTGTTGCACAAAGATGGCTGGCGGGTGTCTGTCTCTCCTACTCCAGTTGGATCGGATTCGACAAAGGCGGTCCTTGAGAAGGTTGAATAGCAATTTGTATATCACTGTTGTGGTTTATGCGTAGGTGAGAATTGTTCTTGCTTGATACCCGTAGCAGCCACGTAAAACTTGCAATAACAATTAGTGGACGTCTAACTTGTTTTTGCAAGGTATGTTGTGATGTGATACGACCAATTACATGATGAGATATATGTGATGTATGAGATGATCATTTTTTGTATAGAATATCATGATTTGCATGTCGATGAGTAGGGCAACCGGCAGGATCCATAGGGTTGTCTTTAATTTTTTTCGTCATTTTGCTTTACTTTATCGCTATGAGTTAGCAATGGTCGTGGAAGCAACAGTCGGCACGGCAACCCCGATGGAGACACATTGATGGAGATCATGGTGTCAGGCCGGTGACGATAGAGACCATGCCGGTGCTTTGGAGATGGAGATCAAAAGTACAAGTTCATGGCCATATCATGTCACTTATGATTTGCATGTGATATTAATCCTTTTATGCACCTTGTTTTGCTTAGGACAACGGTAGGATTATAAGGTGATCCCTCACTTAAATTTCAAGATGAATTGTGTTCTCACCGAGTGTGCACCGTTGCGAAAGTTTTCCGTGTCGAGACACCACATGATGAACGGGTGTGATAGACTATACGTTCACATACAACGGGTGCAAGCTAGTGTTGCACGTGCGGAACACCCGGGTTAAACTTGACGAGCCTAGCATGTATAGACATGGCCTCGGAACACAAGAGACCGAAAGGTCGAACATGAGTCATATAGTAGATATGATCAACATGATGATGTTCACCATTGAAACCACCTCAACTCACGTGATGATCGGACTTGAGTTGGTGAATTTGGATCATGTATCACACGAATGACCGAAGGGATGTCAATTTGAGTGGGAGTTCTTAAGTAATGTGATTAATTGAACTCATTTGTCATGAACATAGTCTAAAGTTGTCTTTGAAAAGTTGTGTTGTAGATTACTAGCTCGCATTGTAGCTCCCTTGAATTTTTATTTGTTCCTAGAGAAATAGAGTTGCAATATGATAGTAGCAATAATGCGGACTGGGTCCGTGATGAGCATTATGCTCATTGCTACAGAGAAGGCTTATATCCTTAATGCACCACTCGGTGCGCCACCCCCTCAAGCATCGTCTGTAGATGTTGTGAACATCTGACAGGCATGTTTTGATGACTACTTGATAGTTCAATGTGTCATGCATTACGGCTTAGAATTGAGCCTCCAAAATGTTGTGAACATCACGGAACATATGAGATGTTCTAAGAGCTGAAATTGGGATCTCAGGCTTGTGCCCATGTTGAGAGGTATGAGACCTCCAACAAGATTCTTTGCCTGCGGGATGAAGGAGAATAGCTCAATCGGTGAGCGTGTGCTCAGATTGTCCGGGTACTACAATCGCTTGAATCGAGTGGGAGTTGATCTTCCAGATAAGATAGTGATTGATATAGTTCTCCAAGTCATTGTCACTAAGCTACTAGAGCTTTGTGATGAACTATAAAATGCTAGGGATAGAAATAATGATCCCTGAGATATTCACGATGTTTGACACCGCGAAGGTAGAAATCAAGAAGGAGCATCAAGTGTTGATGGTTAGTGAAACCACTAGTTTCGAGAAGGGCAAGGGCTAGGAGGGAAACTTCATGGATGGCAACTTAGTTACTGATCCAGTGAAGAAACTCAAGGTTGAACCCAAACCCAAGACTAAGTGCTTCTATTATGAGGAGAACGGTCGCGGAAGTGGAACAAACCTAGATACCTTGTAGATAAGAAGGTCGGCAACGTCAACAAAAGTATAATTGATATACGTGTTATTGATGTGTACCTTACTAGTACTCCTAGTAGCACCTGGGCATTGGACACCGGTTCGGTTGCTAAATGTTAGTAACTCGAAATAAAAGCTACAGAATAAACGGAGGCTAGCTAAGGGTGAGGTGACGATGAGTGTTGGAAGTGTTTCCAAGGTTGATTGATCACCATCGCACGCTCTCTCTACCTTCGGGATTAGTGATAAACCTAAATAAATGTTATTTGGTGTTTGCGTTGAGCATGAACATGATTCATGATTAGATCGTGTTTATTGCAATACGGTTATTCATTTAAGTTAGAGAATAATGGTTATTTTCTTTACATGAATAATACCTTCAATGGTTATGGACACAATGAGAATGGTTTATTGAATTTTCATAGTGATACACATGTTCATAATATTGGTGCCAAAAAGATACAAAGTTAATAATGATAGTACCACATACTTGTGGCACTGCTTCTAAATGTCATATTGGTGTAAATCGCATGAAGAAACTCCATGCTGGTGGATCTTTGGACTCATTTGATTTCGAATCGGTTGAGACATGCGAACCATGCCTCTTAGGCAAGATGACTAAGGACCCCATTTTCCAGTATGATGGAGCGGGCAAGTGACTTATTGGAAATGATACATGTTGATGTATGCAATCCAATGAGTGTTGTAGCATGGGGTGGATATCATTGTTTTCTTACCTTCACTCACGATTTGAGTAGGTATGGGTATATTTACTTAATGAAACACAAGTTTGAGTTGTTTGAAAAGTTTAAGAAAATTTAGAGTAAAGTTTGAGATCATCGTGAGAAGAAGATAAATGCCTACGATATGATCGTGGAGGAGAATATCTGAGTTAAGAGTTTGCTATACAACTTAAGACAATGTGGAAGTTATTTCACAAATAACGCCACCTGGAACACCATAGTGTGATGGTGTGTTCGAACATTGTAGTCGTGCTCTATTAGATATAGTGCGTACTATGATGTCCCTTATCGTTTTGCCACTATAGTTTTGGGGTTATGCATTAGAGACAACTACATTAACTTTAAATAGGTTACCATCTAAATCCATTGAGATGACACTGTATGAATTATGGTTTGGCAGAAACCTAAACTGTCATTTTTTAGAATTTGGGAATGCGACGCTTATGTTTGATAAGCTCGGACCCAAAGCGGTAAAATGCATCTTCATAGGATACCCTAAGGAAACACTTGGTTATACCTCTTATCTCACATCCGAGGGAAAAGTGTTTGTTGCTAAAAACGGGTCATTTCTTGAGAAAGAGTTTCTCTCGAAAAAATTGAGTGGGAGGAAGATAGAACTTGATGAGGTTGTTGAACCTTTGTTTCAACCAGAGAGTAGCGCGACACAAAAAGATGTTTTTGTGGAGCCTACATGAGTTGAAGAGGAAGTTAATGATGATGATCATGAAGCTTTGGATCAAGTTAATATCAAACCTCGTAGGTCGACAAGGATGCGTACTGCTCCTGAGTGGTACGACAACCCTGTCTTAGAGGTCATGTTGTTGGACAACGATGAACCTCCGAACTATGGAGAAGCTATGATGGGCTCAAATTCCAACAAATGGTTAGAGGCCATGAAATTCGAGAAAGGATCCATGTATCCAAGTATGGACTTTTGTAGACTTGCTCGTTGAACGGCAGGTTGTTGAGTACAAATGCACCTTTAAGATGAAGACAGACACTGATGGTGAATGTCACCATTTATAAAGCTCGACTTGTCGCAAAGAAGTTTTCGCCAAGTTCAAGGAGTTAACTATGATGAGACTTTCTCACCCGTAGTGACGCTAAAAGTCTGTTGGAATTTTGTTAGCAGTTGCTGCATTTTTCAATTATGAAATCTGGCAGATGGATGTCAAAACATCGTTTCCTTAACAATTTACTTGAGGAAAGTTTGTATGTGATACAACTCGAAGGTTTTGTCAGTCCTAAGGATGCTAAAAGGTGTGCAAGCTCCAGTAATCCTTCTATGGGCTGGAGCAAGCATCTCAGAGTTGGAATATACACTTTGATGAGGTGATCAAAATTTTGGGTTTATACAAAGTTTACCATAAACTTGTATTTACAAGAAAGTGAGTGGGAGCACTATAGAATTTCTGATAAGTATATGTGGTTGACATATTATTGAGAGGAAATGATGTAGAATTTCTGGAAAGCATAAACAGCTGTTTGAAAAGAGTTTTTCAAAGGAAGACTTGGATAAAGCAACCTAATTGTTGGGCAGCAAGATCTATAGAGATAGATCGAGATGCTTGATGAGACTTTAAAAGAGTACATACCTAGACAAGATTTTGAAAGAGTTCAAAATGGATCAGTCAAAGAAAGAGTTCTTGCCTGATTTGTAAGGTGTGGAGTTGAGTGAGACTTAAATCTCGACCACGGTAGAAGAAAGAGAAAGGATGGAGATTGTGCCCTATGCTTTATCCATAGGCTCTATACAGTTTGCCATGCTATGTACCACACGTGTGTGTCCCTTGCCATGAGTTTTTCAAGGGGTACAAGAGTGATCCAGGAGTGGATCACTCGACAACGGTCAAAATTATCCTTAGTAACTAGAGGACTAAGGAAATATTTCTCCATTATGGAGGTGATAAAGAGTTCGTCGTAAAGGGTTACGTCGATGCAAGCTTTAACACCAATCCAGATGAGTCTTAGTAGCAGTGTCTACAGTATGACATGGCGATTTACAAAGTACACACAGATCTGAATGTTGCAGACCCATTGACTAAACCTCTTCCAAGGGCTAAACATGATCAACACCAGAACAATATGGGTGTTTATTAATTACAATGTAAATCACATACTGATGTGAGCTAGATTATTAACTCTAGTGCAAGTGGGAGACTATTGGAAATATGCCCTATAGGAAATAATAAGATGGTTATTATTATATTTCCTTGTTCATGATAATTGTTTATTATCCATGCTATAATTGTATTGATTGGAAACTCATTGCATGTGTGGATACATAGACAACACTTTGTCCCTAGTATGCCTCTAGTAGACTAGCTCGTTGATCAAAGATGGTCAAGCTTTCCTAGCCATTGACATGAAATGTCATTTGATAACGGGATCACATCATTGGGAGAATGATATGATGGACAAGACCCAAACTATAAACATAGCATATGATTGTGTCAGTTTATTGCTATAGTTTTCTGCATGTCAAGTATTTGTTCCTATGACCATGAGATCATGCAACTCTCTGGCACTGGATGAGTGCCTTGTGTGTATCAAACGTCGCAACGTAACTGGGTGACTATAAAGGTGTTGTACAGGTATCTCCGAGAGTGTTTGTTGAGTGCGTATGGATCAAGACTGGGATTTGTTACTCTGTGTGACGGAGAGGTATCTCAGGGCCCACTCGGTAATACAACATCACAACAAGCCTCGCAAGCACTGTGACTAAAGTGTTAGCCACGGGATCTTGTATTACGGAACTAGTAAAGAGACTTGCCAGTAAACGATATTGAACTAGGTATAGAGATACCGACGATTAAATCTCGGGAAAGTAACATACCGAAGAACAAAGGGAACAACGTACGGGATTAACTAAATCCTTGACATAGAGGTTCAAGCGATAAAGATCTTCATAGAATATCTAGGAATCAATATGGGCATCCAGGTAACGCTATTGGTTATTGACCATAGAGGTGTCTCGGTCATGTCTAGATAGTTCTTGAACCTGTAGAGTCTGCACACTTAAGGTTCGATGACATTTTGGTAGTATAGAGTTATGTATGGTGGTGACTGAAGATTGTTCGGAGTCCTAGATGAGATCCCAGACGTCATGAGGAGCTCGGGAATAGTCTAGAGGTAAAGATTGAGGACGGGTACCGGGGGTGCCGGGAGGGTACCGGGGGACCATCGGGATGGGTGTCTCGACCCAAGGGGCCACAAGGGCCATGGGAGGAGGTAAACCAACCCCTAGTGGTCTGGCCAAATCCCCACTAAAGGCCCATGTGGCTGGGGTGGAAAAAACCCAAGGTGGAAAGAGTTTCCAAGTGGGAAGGAGGTGTCCTAATCCTACTAGGATTGGAGAAGGACTCCTCCTCCCCTCCTTGCGGCCGAGGCAAAGGGGCCAGCCCTAGGGCGCAGGCCTCCTCCCTCCCTCCTCCTATATATACTAGAGGTTTTGAGTGTTTTGAGACATAGAAATCAGCCACGTGCTACCCTCTCCTCTAGATCATAGTTCTTCCTCTAGATTGTTTCTGCGGTGCTTAGGTGAAGCCCTGCTGGAATAGTTCCACCACCATTGCCGCCACGTTGTCGCGCTGCTGGAGAACTCATCTACTTCTCCGCTCCCTCCTGATGGATCAAGAAGGTGGAGATCGTCATCGAGTTGTACGTGTGCTGAACGTGGAGGTGCCGTCCGTTCGGCGCTAGATCAGGACGGATTGTGATTGGATCACGGGACGCACGTAGATTTGGATCTCGAAGACGTTTGGCTACATCAACCGCATTTCTTAACTCTTCCCGCTTAGCGATCTACAAGGGTATGTAGATCCACTCTCCCCTTCGTACATGCTAACCAGCATGGATAGATCTTGCGTCTGCGTAGGAAATTTTTTGTTTCCCATCCAACGTTCCCCAACAGTTTGGATGCACAAGTAGTATTTCTACTTGGTGCGGAAGTTTTGGCTAGTATGAGGTGGAAGCAAGCACCAAATGTTGGAGGATCCATAACAATATAACTTCTACACAAATATACCCAAACACAACTCATTAAGTTGTCTTCCTTGTCCAATTTCAATTAATTTTCTCGAGTTTGAAAATAATTAATTAGCTCACAATCATAGAATATGTCTGAGATAGTATATTTATATGCGGAATATCTCTTCCTTCAACATTATTTCATGAATTGTTCAAGTGACCAATGCGGTGTTTGCTAACTTCCAATAATTTTTACCACATATACTTATTATGTGTGAAGTCATTACTCCCCATGGGATAAGTATATGAAGAAGATTTAATTTCAAATTTATGATATTCAATTCATTCAACCATTTACTCATAGGATATAAGTGAAGCACGAGAGTGAATGACAAACTACTCCAAGAAGATATAAGTGAAGATCAATGCGTAGTCAATTAGTTAATAGACATGTGAGGACTCTATATTATTCAAAATTTCATATCCAATGATTTTATTGAAACAGCAAACAAAATAAAATGATATTCCAAGAATAGCACGCATCATGTGAACAAAAAAATAGGCTCAACATAGGCTAACCGATAATTGTTGATGAAGAGAGGTGGGGTGTGTAGCATTCCCAAGCTTAGATACTTGAGACTTATTGAAATATTTACTTGGGGTGCCTTGGAAATACCCAAGCTTGAGCTTTTGTATCTTGTTCAATCATCTCATATCCCGGTTTCGCCTATTCTCAAAAACTTCAACCACACAAAACTCAAAAAGAACTCGTGAGATAGGTTAGTACACATAAGAACAAATCAACTCTTCATGTACTTCCAAGACAAGTTGCACAATAATTTTCAAACATTAGGCACTGTATATGATCATTTCCAAAATTTATATCTACCAATATAAGCTACGGAAACTATAGGATAAGTAGATAACAATGACAACAATCTTACTAAACAGAACAGTCTATAGAAATTTAATAAACTAGTGTACTTATGTAACTCTAGAAATTATGAAATTTTATGAAATTCTAAATAATTTATATGAAAATACTGTGTAAAATTTTCAGAAACTTTCCATGTTCTAGTCAAATATGAAAATTCAAACACTACAGCAAAAGTTTCTGTTTTTACATAGCACACATCAAAACATACAATGCAAGCATCCTAATGCAATTCTTGGAGATTTTTATTGAAAAAATATTATAATAACATATAAAAGAGAAAAAAAATTATAATTATGCTCCAAACAAAACACATATCATGTGACGAAAAAAATATAGCTCCAAGTAAGATGTACAGATAATGTTGGAGACGAAAGAGGGGATGCATTCCGGGGCGTCCTCGAGCTTAGGCGCTTGAGTATTCCTTTGATATTACCTTGGGGGTGCCTTTGGCAACCCCAATCTTATGTTCTTGTTATGCCTTATTCTCGTCATATCGGTGTCTCACCCAAAACTTGAAAACTTCAATCACACAAATCTTAACGGAACTTTTTGAGAAGGGTTAGTGTAATAAAGATAAATCATTCACTTAGGTACTGTCAAGACAAGATTCATAATAGTTCCCACATGATACCTACTATATTATATCATTATCATAATGTATACCACTAAATATAAGCTATGGAAACACTAAAACAAGCAAACTATGCATACAAAACATAATCTGACAAAAAGAGATCGGTCTGTGAAGATATGTAGTATAACCATACTTCCGTGTCTCAAAAAATTCTGAAAAATTAGGAAAACTAGAAGAATTTATATATTAAGATTGTGTAAAAATTCTAGATCATTATCACGCTCCAGTAAAAAAATGAATATTCATGTACTGGATTCAAAAGTTTCTGTTTTGGTTCCGCATCAATTCTATTCATCGTGTGATTCATCCCAAAGGCTTTACTTGGCACTTTATTGAAATAAAAGGCACAAAACATGATTACTACAATAGCTCAATCATGTGAACACACAAAAATATAAAGGAAAAGTGTTGGGTTGTCTCCCAACAAGCGCGTTTCTTTAATGCCTTTTTAGGTAGGCACGACATTTTAATGATACTCTTCCAAGCCTAATTCCGATGATAATTTTATTCATACTCTAAAAGATATAAGTGAAGTTCATAGAGCATTCTACAATCAATATATATTAACCAATATCCATGCACAAAATATATAAGTGAAGCACACTAAGAATTCTATAAAGCCATACTCAAAATATTTAAGTGAAGCACAAAGAGAATTCTACAAAGCCATACTCAAAAGATTTAAGTGAAGCGCATGAAGCATTCTACAAATCAATGAAGTACTATCTCATACTAGAAGGGTGCACAAAGGAAAAGAAAAACACTAAAGATGCATATCATGTGAACCAAACAAAAACCGAGGTATACCAATAATTGTTGAAGAATAAAGATGGGATGTCTTCTGGGGCATCCCCAAGCTTGAACTCTTGTCTCTCTGTATTATTCTTATATCGATACCTCCTCGATCTTCGAACACTTCATTCACACAAAACTTAACAAAACCCTCGCGAGATCTATTAGTATAATAAAGCAAAATACTACTTTAAGTACTGTTGTGAACTAATTCCAAATTCATATTAGAATTATATCTACTATAGTCAAACTTCACCATGGTTCATACCCCTCGATACAACTTATAGATTCAATAAAATCAGAGAACAATGCATAGAAAACAGAATTTGTCAAAAACAGGACAGTCTGTAGCAATCTGGAAACTTCGTATACTTCTGTAACTCAAAAAATTCTGAAAATTAGGAAAAACTAAAAAATTGTATAGCAGTACTGTGTAAAAATTTCAGAAACTTTTGTCATTCCAGTAAAAAATGTAAATTCACGCACTACAGCCAATGTTTGTGTTTTTGCACTGCACACACCAAACAAGCAATCTAATCATCCTAAAAGCAAATCTTGGCACATTATTTTTATAATACAATGGATATGCAAAAGGGGATAATTATTTTTGAGAAGCTTCCATGAAAAATTCTACATTGTTTCCATGAGCATGAACACAAGTGTTCAAGGTCGACCCTCACTTCTCCAATGCACAACCTTCCAATCGCTTCTCTTTTTGAAAAACTTCTGAGGCACAAGAGGCATGTAACTCTTTTTGTATTTTTCATTATTTAATTTTGTTTGTTTGTTTCACCCACAACTAAAGAAATAAAAAAGGGAAAACAAAATCTACTTAGTGAAGAACGCAAACAAGCACACACACGAGAATATCAACCCCACGCTATTGCTCCCTGGCAACGACGCCAGAAAAGAGCTTGATAATCCCCAAGTGCAAGGAATCATCGTATCCATTTCCAAAGGTGGAAGTGATAAGTATGGAGTGACGAACCCACAAGGAGCTAAAGATAAGATCAATATTATCTCAAGTCCTATCTGCCACTGATACGACTCTACGTACACCGAACATTTGCTTCCATCTAGAAACAAGAAATAAAACTATGTTGTGGGTATGAAGAGGTTAGCTTTGCATGATAACGGAGAAATAAAATATAAAAATAGGTGCTGTTATCATAAAGTTAGAATATATTACAAATAGCGAGTGTGGAATAATGATGGGTCGGTGTGCGGAATTATCCTAGGCAATTGTTAACAAGATCGGCAATCATTATTGCAGTTTTATTTGAGGGAGTGGCATAAGCTAACATACTTTCTCTACTTGGATCCTATGCACTTATGAATGGAACTCTAGCAAGCATCCCCCACTACTAAAGATCATTAAGGTAAAACCCAAGCATAGCATTAAAACATAAAGTCCCATTTATCCCATATGCAACAACCCCCTTACTCGGGTTTATGCTTCTGTTACTCAAGCAACCCACTATAAGCGAATCAACAATGTATTGCAACACCCTACTGCGGGAATCCTTCACGTGTGTGCAGCACGGAAGGTACCATAGGACAGCACCAAAATAAACATACAACTCATACCAATCTAGATCATCAATCAACCCATAAGACAAAAGAAATCTACTCGAAACATCATAGGATGGCAACACATCAGTGGATCGTAATATGTGGCATAAAGCACCGTGTTCAAGTAGGGGATTACAGCGTGATGTTGGAGAGTGGACCGCTGAAAAGATATGAGGACGGTGATGAAGAAGGTGATGTTGATGAAGACGATCACCGCGGCGATGGTTCCCCCGATGGCACTCCAACGCCACCGAGAGAGAGGGGGAGAGGGTCTCCTCCTTATGCTTCCTCCTCCATGGTCTCCCCCTAGGTGGGGAGAGGTTCTCCCTCTGGTCATTGACCTCCATGGTAATGATGGCCTTTAGGGATGATGAAGATGGCCTCTGATGATGGTGAACCCCTACGGTAGGGTGCCGGAAAGGGCCAAGATTGGTTTTTCGTGGCTACAGAGACTTGCGGCGGTGGAACTTCTGATCTAGGTTTATTTTTGGAGGTTTCTGTATTTATAGGAATTTTTGGCATCAGTCTCACATCAAGGGGACGCTCGAGGAGTCCACAAGCCATGGGGGACCTAGCTAGGGGGGTCGCCTAGCAGGCTTGTGGCCTCCTCGTCCACTTCCTGGCCCAGCTCTTGTGCTTCGGGGGTCTCTTTTGGTCCATAAAAAATCACCGTAGATTTTCATCCCATTCCGAGAACTTTTATTTCTGCAGAAAAAAATGGCACCATGGTAGTTGTGCTGAACACAACGTTAGTCCGAGTTAGTTCTAATAAGATCATACCAAAATCATATAGAATTATTGTAAACATGGCATGAATACTTCATGAATAATAGATACATTGGAGACGTATCACTCACCTAGTTGCATATCTAGTCAATCTATTTGTTGGTAAACCTAATTTTTTAAGAAAAGATTAAAAATTGGTAGTTGCCTATCCCCCCTCTAGTTAACCATATCGATCCTTTCAATTGGTATCAGAGCCTTGTCTTTTTATTAAGGGTTTCATCACCCGAAGAGTATGGCTGACAATGAGGTGCGGCCGGTTGAACTTCCCGAGACCGTGGGTGTGAACATGGTGTCACGTGAGGATTTGAATGAGGCCATGTCCTCACTCAAATGCTCCATGACGACCGAGGTCAAATCCATGTTTAAAGAATTTCTTGAGGGCCTCAAACTTTCTACCGATGTATTGTTAGTGGTTAATCCCACTGAATGGTCATCAAATGTCCACTCCGAAAAGGAGGGGCTAGCACTGAGAAGAACAAGCTACCTCAAGGAACTAGTGGAGTGGGTACCTTTGCCTCGATACCCCCTCCCGCGGTATATGGAGAACCGGTGCACCCACCACATATAGTCAAACTCGTTCCTCCGTCTAAGCTTGTTAAGAATGATTTTGCTAATTGGGTTTTTCGTATCAAGTCTCATTTGAATCGAAGCTCAACACAAGTTTGGAGAATCACTGAGCAAGGGTACTATCCTCATGATGCAAACAACCTCATTCCAAGAGAAGAGGCCAACAATCAACTCAATCACTCTGCCTTGTTCACCCTTCAAGCAGTTGTTCCCATTGATAATCTAGATCACTTACGTCCTTTGACTCGTGCTAAGGATTGTTGGTAACACATTGTCTCCATGTACAAGGGTAGCTCGAGCATTCAATGGTCCAACTTTAAGTGGTTCTAGATAAGTGCGATGAATTTGTGATGCTTGATGATGAAGAACCTCGTGAGCTCTATTGCAGAGTGACAACACTTTTCGTTGCTCTTAAAGATCATGGAAGCAAAGATGTGGATGACAATTGGATCAAATGGAAGTTACTCAAGGCCATCATGCCATTCAACAAATCCATGTCCTCTGTCATCCGTCAAAGGCCGTATTTTCGCTCCTTGTCCTCTGGTGATGTGTTGGATGAATTCATTGCTATGAACATCTTGAACAAGACTGCCAACAATGCTCTAGCTCATGTTCAACGATCAAATAAGGCTACACCCAAACTTGCCTAGAAGGCCAAGGTCACTCTAGAAGAAGAAGAGAGTTGCCCCGAAGATACCAAATATGCTTACCACGAGCACATGGCTCTTGCGTCAAGGCAATTTTGGGGCAACAAGAGGAACTCAAAGCCCAACTTCTCCAAGCACTAGTAGAAAACGGCCCATTTGTCCCGGTTCTAGAACCTAAAACCTAAAACCTTTAGTCCCGATTTGCTCCGCGTGGCAGCTTTCTTGAGCGGGACCTTTAGTCCCGGTTGGTGTCTCGAACCGGGACTAAAGGTATTTTTTAATAGTATTTTTTATTTTTATTTTCGTTTTTTATTTATTTTCAAATCTTTGAATTATTTGACAATTTAATCTCTAATTACCCCTCCTCATTGCTCTTGAATTATTTGACAGTTTAATCTCTAATCAACCCTCATTCCAAATCGTCTAACTTCCCGGTCGGTCACCCATCTTCTCACTGCTCCAACCCTAGCACGCTTAACTTTCGAGTTCTATCACCCGTAGTTTCCAAGTCTGCATGTTTTCTTGACAATAGTAAGCTATCAATCCTATTAACCCTTATGTCTTGATGTCACATGATTTAATTTTTTGAATTCCAAACAATTATTAAAATAAACAACAATGATTAACAAACAACAATGATTAATTTGAAAACTCCAAAAAACTTCAAAAAAGACAAAAATTTCGAAAAATATAAAAAATTCCCAAAAAACAAAAAAACAAAACAATAAAAAGTTCATAATAAAATAAATAATAATAATATTGAATTTCAATGAAAATAAAATAAGTAATAATATTATTATATTCATTTTTTGCCATTTATTCATTTAATATGGCATAATTAATATCTTTAAATCTGTAAATCAAAATTCAACAAATAATATATCCATTATTTTCAGAAAAATATGAGGAATCCAAATATGACATCATTTATTTAAAAAAATAATTTTCCATAATACTTTTCTTTGACATCGTATGCAAAAGTTATAGCCGTTTTACTTTTTCATAACAATCTTTTTAAACTTATTTCAACTCTAGACTTTTTGTGTGTTCAACATGCACCATCCAAAGCCACATCATCAATTTTCAACCCTTTACCACTTCATTCGCTATTTTTCATGCATTTATTAATTGTTTTGAGCTAAATGACCCTGAAATTGAAAAGCACTACAAATGAACTCTGAAAATGTTAAAACTTGGCATGGTATCATCATTTCACCCATATAGCATGTGCTAAAAATTTGAGAGGGTTACGGTAAAATCTAGGTGCACTTCGTGTACAAACTGGACAACCCTTTTCGAAGTATTAGGGTTTCTAACGAAAACTCATCTGTTACAAAGGCATTTCATTTTAACTCCAGACTTTTTGTGCGTTCAACATGCACCATTCAAAGCCACATCATCAACTTTCAACCCTTTCCCATTTCATTCGCTATTTTTCATGCACTTATTGATTTTTTTTGAGCTAAATGAGCCCAAAATTGAAAAACACTACAAATGAACACTGAAAAGGTTGAAACTTGGCATTGTATCATCATTTCATCCACATTGCATGTACTAAAAAGTTGAGATGGTTACGAGAAAAGTTGGATGCACTTTGTGTACAAACTGGACAATCTCTTTCGAAGTATCTCGGTTTCGGACGAAAACTCATCTGTTACAAAGGCATTTTATTTTTTTAACTTATTTCAACTCCAGATTTTTTGTGCGTTCAACATGCACCATCTAACATGTGCCTAGGAGCACAAAAATAAATTAAAAACAATTTTTAAACTCAAGTTATTCACGATCTAGGGTTTGGAGCAAATTTGAACTAATTCAAATTTAAACCATTAAAATTTGAAAACTAATTGCACAAACACTAAGTTGACAAAATTTTGAATCTAATTCAAAAAAGAATCCCTCAAAAACATCAAATATCCTAAAAGATACAAGCAATTTAAAACAGAAATAAAAACATAAAACCAATATAAAAACAAAAAAGAAACTTTCAAAACCCTTTAGTTCCGGTTGGTATCTCCAACGGGGACTAAAGGTCTAGCCTTTAGTCCTGGTTGGAGATACCAACCGGGACTAAAGCCTCAACCCCTTTAGTCCCAGTTTGTGCCTAAAACCGGGACTAATGGCCTACCCTTTAGTCCCGTTTCGAGACACCAACCGGGACTAAAGGGCAGCAACCCCTTTAGTCCCGGTTGGTGGCTGGAACCGGGAGTAAAGGTCCCAGTTGAATCGGGACTGATGCCTACCCGACGCCCTAGCCGCTCGAACCGGGACTAATGCTCACATTAGTCCCGGTTCGTAATGCAACCGGGACTAATGTGTAGATCGAGCTGGACGAAAGCCTTGTTTTCTACTAGTGAAGAACAACTCAAGTGGATCAAAAGGAAAACAGCATGTGAGGACGTGCTACAATTGTGGTAATGTGAGTCACTTCGTGGTGGATTGTCCTTACGAGAAGAGGGAAGACAATGGTGGCAAACTCATTCGTAAAGATAAGGCCAAGTCCATGCCCAACAAGAACAATTTCACCAAGAAGGTGCCTCACAAGTTGTTGGTGGTCCAAGAAGAGTATGCATCCAATGATGATGTTGATGATGAAGAAACTAGTGGCGAAGGAATGGCAATGGCTTCGGTGGCTATTACATCTTCTACCCAAATTAATACATCTCTCTTTGATGCACCCAACGAGAACCACATTGCTAGGTGCCTCATGGCCAAAGGTATCACCAAGGTAACATCCAACGTCAAAACCTCTAACATTAAATCTATTTCAACCACTCCTTCTTTGTTGGATTGTGTGGATGAACATGAGGTGGCGAAGGAGGATGAGAATGAGTTTGAAAAATTCTTGTGTAAACTCAAAGGTGAACCCAAGAAGCACTTTGTTTCTCTCTTGGAACAACTTGGTGAGGCTAATGGCATCATTGAGTCTCAAGAGGAATCTAGAGGAGTTGAGAGGGCATACCCATGACTATGCCGATGAAATAGTGGATCTTTCCATTGTTCTTGAAGAAGATTGAAGTCTTCGTTTGACTCTTGAGGAGTCACAAAACGTTGACCTCGATAAATACGTGAAAAGCATGATCATGTTATTGTTCTTAATCGTGTGATTAAATCTGAGAAGGATACACTTGGGTTGACCACGGTAGACTCAAGGAGGAGTTTGACACTCTAGACAATGCTCAAAAGGCATTAAATAGTACTCTTGCCTCTCTCAAAGAGTCTCATGATCCACTCCAAGTTAAACTTACTAAGGAAATAACTACATGTCCTCCTTTTGTGTTAATTGATTGTCCCAATGCTACTAACTCTTGTTGTGACCATGCACATCTTGTGGAGGAGAATGCTAAGTTGATGGAACAACTTGAGAAAGGCCTTGTGACATGTATTCAAGGTGATAAGAACCTCAATGACCTTTTGAGCAATCAAAAGGAAGTTGTTGCCAAGGAAGGTGTTGGGTTTGCTCCCAAAACCAACAACAACAACAAGAAAATGAAGACCAAGCAAGTTCCCCCACTAAAGGAAACCTTTGTCAAAGCAGGGGATGGTCCTTATGAGAATAATAAATACAAGGTTGTGGTTGGTAATGCCAAGAAGGGCAAGACCACCCACTCCAACAAAGTTGGTGACTTTAACTCCTCTTGTGTCTTATGTCGTGCTAGTGATGGGCATGTTTATGCCAAATATGTTGGTTATTCTTATGAATACATTGAATGGTTTATTTGGGTTCCTAAGATCCTTTTCACTAACATGAAAGGACCCATTAAAGAATGTGTACCTAAATCCAAGCATTGATCTATTGTAGGAGTTTTCTTACAGAGGAGTGTCATGGTTGCTTGATAGTGGAGCAACAATTCAAATGACCGGAAGCAAGGACTGGTGGTGGAAGTTCATCCTGATCCATCTGTGGCCACTCAAGTTTCATTTGGTGATGATGCTATTTCAAAGGTATTGGGTCTCGACAAGGTGATTCTCTCAGGATCTGTCCATATAGAATGCCATGCTTGTTGAGACCCTTGCATACAATTTACTTTCCGTTCATCAACTTGCACTCATGGGTTTTTGTACCTTATTTGGTGTTGACATTGTGGCCCTTTTGTGGAGCAAGACTCTTAAAGTAGCTTTTGTTGGGCATGTAGTGAACGGTCTCTATGCGGTTAACTTATCGAAGCGCCCCACTAAGACCGCGATTTGTCTAATGGCTAAATTTGACATGGGATGCATGTGCCATCGTCGGCTAGCTCATGTCAATATGAGATCTTTGCAAAGTATTCTCAAAGGGGATCATGTTCTTGTACTAACAAATGTAATTTTTGCCAAAGACCGTGATTGCAGTGCATGTATTGAAGGAAAGCTACATGAGATGGCTCATTGTCCCACGACTACCATCTATTCGGAGAGGCCACTAGAGCTCCTTCAAATTGATCTTTTCGGTCCTCCATCTTTCGATAGTCTTGGGGGAAGAAAATATTGCTTGGTGCTCGTGGATGACTACTCCATATACACTTGTGTTTTTCAAGAGGAAAAGTGAGACTCAACAAACGGTCATCGACTTTGCAAATGAAGCTCAACGTCAACATGAGGCAAAGATTCTGATGATAAGAAGTGACAATGGCACCGAGTTGAAGAACTAAAACTTTAATGAGTTTCTTAGTGCTGAGGGAATTAAGCATCAATACTCCGCACCTTTTACACCTCAACAAAATGGTATTGCGGAAAGAAAGAACTGGACGTTGATGGATGCGGCAACAACCATGATTGCAGAATTTAAATCTCCGTACAACTTCTGGGCCGAAACCATCAACATAGCATGTCATGCATCTAATCGGCTCTATCTTTGCAAAGGCTTGAACAAGACCCCATATGAAATTCTTACCGATAATAATCCCAACCTCAAGTAATTCAGGGTGTTCGGGTGTAAGTGTTTCATTCTCAAGAAAGGTGTTCATTTGTCTAAATTTTAACCTAGAGCTCAAGAGGGCATATTTGTTGGTTATGCTACAAACTCTCATTCTTACTGTGTCCTCATTAAGTCCACTGGGCTCATTGAGGAGACATGTAACGTGGAGTTTGATGAAATTGATGTCTCCCAAGTGGAGCAAAGTGGTCTTTGTGATGTAGGTGATGAAATTACTCCGCAAGCCATAAGAATAATGGGTGTGGGACACTTCCTATCCATTGAGGAACCCCTTGTGGCCGAAGGAGAAGGACAATGTTCCACTCAAGTGGAACCATCACCAACACAAGACCCACACATTTACGAAGAACAAGATGAAGGCCCTCAACCCCGTGGACAAGATCATATCAAGGGCAAGATCAGCCTCATGATGATGGTGTCTCACCAAGTGATGCCCAAGATCAAGTTCACATCCCCGAGCAAACTCAAGATCAAGACCTTCTCCAAGAGCAAGAGCAAGCTCATGAAGGAGCTCAAGATCATCAATAAGATGCTCCTCAGGATGTTTTCCCTCAACTTTCCATGGAGGAGATCTTAGAGAGATGAGCTGCCAAGAATGCTGCCAAGCTTGAACATAAACAACATTTTTTGGAAAACGTCTACGGCAGCTTGAAAACAGGGGTAAACACTCGTAGACAATTAACAAACTTTTGTGAACATCACGCGTTTGTTTCTTGCATTGAACCCCTCAAGTTACAAGGTGCGCTC
The DNA here is from genome assembly GCA_022496015.1 of Hordeum marinum. NCBI lineage: Eukaryota > Viridiplantae > Streptophyta > Magnoliopsida > Poales > Poaceae > Hordeum > Hordeum marinum. The sequence continues at coordinate 447,547,244 of CM039678.1, read as the reverse complement.
AAGGACATGGAGTGGTTGAAGCCATGCATGATGAATTCAACAACTTCGAGCGCAACAAAGTGTGGCGATTGGTGCCAAGACCAAAGGAGAACCACAATGTCATTGGAACCAAATGGATCTTCGAAAACAAGCAAGATGTGAAATGTGTCGTCATTCGGAACAAGGCAGGATTCGTGGCACAATGTTACTCCTAACTCGAGGGTATCAAGTACGATGAAACATTTGCTCATGTTGCACGCCTTGAATCTATTCGCGTGTTGCTTGCATACGCTTATCATCATAATTTTAAATTATATCAAATGGATGTGAAGAGTGCATTTCTTAGTGGTCCTCTCAAAGAGTTGGTATATGTCAAGCAACCCCCGGGGTTTGAGGATCCCAAGTTCCCCAATCATGTATACGTTCTCGATAAGGCTCTTTATGGCCTTAAACAAGCTCACGTGCGTGGTATGAGCTCCTTACCGAGATGTTGCAAGATCGTGGGTTTGAAATTGGAAAAATCGATCCCACTCTTTTCACAAACAGGGTTAAAGGGAACTTGTTCATATGCCAACTATATGTTGATGTCATTATATTTGCTTGTCCTAACAAAGCTTTTAGTGAAGAGTTGGCTGCACTAATGACCAAAGAGTTTGAGATGTCCATGGTGGGAGATTTGAAGTACTTCCTTGGATTCGTAGTCAAGCAATGAAGTCAAGGAACCTTCATCAACCAAGCTAAATATACTCAAGACATGCTCAAGAGATTCAACATGAATGAACTCAATCCGCCCAAGTCCAACACTCCTATTCCTCTCAAATGCTATCTTGACAATGATCCCAATGGTAAAGCCGTGGATCAAAAGGTATACTGCTCCATGATTGGATCCTGGCTTTACCTTTGTGCATCTAGGATGGATATTATGTTGGTTGTGGGAATTTGTGCATGTTCAATCCACACCTAAGTAAAGCCACTATGTGGCGGTCAAGTGAATCTTTTGATATTTGGATCATACCCCAAACTTTGGCTTATGGTACCACAAAGGTACTTCATTTGATCTCGTAGGATACACGGACTCAGATTAGGCGGGAGACCGTGTGGAGAGGAAGTCAACTTCTTGAGGCTGCCAATTCATTGGTCACTCTTTGGTAAGTTGGTCTTCAGAGAAACAAAATTGTGTTTCTCTCTTGTCCACCGAGACCGAGTATGTAGCCGCTGGCAGCTGCTGTGCACAGATTCTTCGAATTAGGCAAACTTTAAAAGATTATGGTTTCATTTGTGACAAAGTATCTCTTTACTGTGACAATGAAAGTGCTATAATGATCTCCAACAACTCGGTTTTACATTGCAATATGAAACACATTGATATTCGTCATCACTTTCTCCGGGAGCATGTCAAGTGATGACCCACAAGTATAGGGGATCTATCATAGTCCTTTCAATAAGTAACAGTGTCGAACTCAACGATGAGCAGAAGGAAATGACAAGAGGATTTCAGTAAGGTATTCTCTACAAGCACTAAAATATTCAGTAACAAATAGTTTTGTGATAAGGTAATTCATAACGGGGAGCAAGTAATAAATGTAGCAAAGGTGCAGCAAGGTGTCCCAATCCTTTCTGTTGCAAAGGACAAGGGTGGACAAACTCTTATATAAAGCCAAGCGCTCCCGAGGACACATGGCAATTTCTGTCAAGCTAGTTTTCATCATGCTCATTTGATTCGCGATCGTTACTTTGATAGTTTGATATGTGGGTGGACCAGTGCTTGGGTGTTGCCCTTACTTGGACAAACCTCCCACTTATGATTAACCTCTCTCGCAAGGATCTGCAACTATGAAAGAAGAATTAAGATAAATCTAACCCTAGCATGAAACATATGGATCCAAATCAGCCCCTTACGAAGCAATGCATAAACTAGGGTTTAAGCTTCTGTCACTCTAGCAACCCATCATCTACTTATTACTTCCTAGTTCCTTCCCCTAGGACCAAATAATTGTGAAGTTTCATGTAGTCGACGTTCACATGACACCACTAGAGGATAGACAACATACATCTCATCAAAATATCGAACGAATACCAAATTCACATGATTACTTATAACAAGACTTATCCCATGTCCTCAGGAACAAACATAACTACTCACAAAGCATGTTCATGTTCATAATCAGAGGATTATTAATTATCATAAAGGATCTGAACATATGAGCTTCCACCAAGTAAGCCAACTAGCATCAACTACAAGGAGTAATCAACACTACTAGCAACCCACAGGTACCAATCTGGGGTTTTGAGACAAAGATCGAATACAAGAGATGAACTAGGGTTTGGAGAGGAGATGGTCCTGGTGAATATGTTGATGGAGATTGACCCCCTCTCGATGAGAGGATCGTTGGTGATAACGATGTCTTTGATTTCCCCCTCTGGGAGGGAAGTTTCCCCGGTAGAATAGCTCCACCGCAGCCCTAGATTGGTTTTGCCCAAGTTCCGCCTCGAGATGGTGGAGGTTCATCCCTAAAGCTCTCTTTTGATTTTTTACAGGTCAAAACCCTTCATATAGCAGAATATGGGCGCCGGAGGGCTGCCATGGGCCCCACAAGCCATAAGGGCGCGACCAGGGGGTAGGCCGCGCCCAGCAGGCTTGTGGCCTCTTGGTGGGTCCCCTCTGGTATTTCTTTCGCCCAATATTTTTCTTATATTCCAAAATAATTCTCCGTAACTTTTCAGGACTTTTGGAGTTGTGCAGAATAGGTCTCTCATATTTGCTCCTTTTGTATTCTAGAATTCCAACTGCCGGCATTCTCCCTCTTCATGTAAACCTTGGAAAATAAGAGACAAAAGGCATAAGTATTGTACCATAACATGTAATAATATCCCATAATGCAATAAATATCAATATAAAAGCATGATGCATAATGGACATATCAACTCCCCAAGCTTAGACCTCTCTTGTCCTCAAGCGAAAGCCGATATCGATAAATATGTCCACAAGTTTAGAGATAGAGGCGTCAATATAATAGAATACGGACATGAGGGCATCATGATCATCTTAAGAACAACAATATTCATTGTTATATATTTTCTTATACTAGAGTAACAATTCATTCACAAGGTAAAGTATGAACCAAGAACTCTATTGAGAACCAACAAACTATGCTCTCAGTCGTTGAAGCAATTTGCAATTTATCATAACATCAGAAAGAGTGAATATACGAGCTTGTAAAGCAAATCCACATACTCAATCATCTTTTAGTCTTTCATAATTGCTAACACTCACGCGGTACTCATGAGGTCAAAGCTTCAATTGGACACAAAGAAAGATAGGGGCTTATAGTTTTGCCTCCCAACTATTCACCTCAAGGGCAATGTCAACAGAAATAACTCATGATCACCCGCATCCGAGTGGATATATGTGTCTAGATCATTCCCCAACACATAACGCTTGCCAAGAGAGAAAGGTGAAATATAGGAAGTGGTGAAGATCACCATGACTCTTGCATAAAGGTAAGTAGTTATAAAGTAAAAGTAACAGATAGGCCCTTCGTAGAGGGAAGCAGAGGTTGTCATGCGCTTTTTGTTTTTGGATGTGCAAACCCTTAATGCAAAGGAACATCACATTGTATTTCCCTTTGTGATAGCAAACTCTATTATGCAGTCTGTCGCTTTTATTTCTTTACCATCATAAGTTTGTACAACGCTTATTTTCCCTTACAATAAAAGATCATACATAATTAGGAGCAACTTTTATTGCTTTTTGCACCGATGACAACTTACTTGAAGGATCTTACTCAATCCATAGGTAGGTATGGTGGACTCTCATGGCAAAACTGAGTTGAGGGTGTTTGGATGCACAAGTAGTATCTCTACTTGGTGCGGAAGTTTTGGCCAGTATGAAGTGGAAGCAAGCACTACATGTTGGAGGATCTATAACCATATAACTTATATTAGGAGATAAGCAAACATAACCCATTATGTTGTCTTCCTTGTCCAACATCAACTTATTAGCATATAATATTTTAATCAGTGCTCACAATCATGAAAGTGTCCAAGATAATATATTTATATGTCAACCTCTCCTTCTTTATTACTTCCTTTTAATTGCACCAATGACTAATCGCTATGTTTGTCAACTCTCAACAAATTTCAGTCGACATACTTCTTATATGTGAAGTCATCACTCCCCATAAGATCATCATATGTACTCTTTGCTTTTATTCTATTCTTCTTTTATTTCTTTTTCTCAAGATTACAGCAGCAAGCAAAGCCCTCACATCAAAACTACTTTTTATGATATAACTCTCAGACTTGCTTACATAAGGGGAACATAAAGCAAAACTCAAAGCTAGATCATACTAAAAACTTTATTCTACTAGATCAGATATAACCAAAAGGATCAAACTAGGAAAAATGATAAGAATAAAAGATGTGATGGTGATACGATACCGGGGCACCTCCCCCAAGCTTGGCACAAGCCAAAGGGAGTGCCCATACCCATGTGTTTCGTTGTCTTTCTTCAGAGGTGGTGATGTTGGGGTTGTTGATGAGGTTGGAGTCTTGTACTCCATCTTCCAAGGCATAGGATAACCATCATAAAAGGATGAATGAGTCTCCGGGATCCTCAAATCTGTAGCCAAACTCATTCTCTTAAATCGGTATTCATACTCATAGTTTTGGGTTTGCAAGTCATAGATCTGGGCTTGGAGATGCTCGATTTTCTCGTAAAGCTTGAATATGTCCTCCCTGATGTCCTTGTCGTCCAGCTTGTGCTTATGGGTAAAATCTGTGATCATCATATGATTGGCACTGAGTCCACGTTCCACCATCCCTTGGCACTTGAAGACTTGCTGCTCCATTACTTCGAGCCTTATCTCCACTCTTCCGGTCTTCTTTGGCCCCTCAACATCACGGATGTGCAGCACCCCCTCACGCATCTCAATGGTTTGAGGGTGTCGCAGCACCACCGCAAGATAGGGGTTGATGACCTTCTCGAAGAACTTGTCCTTCGAAGCACTTGTGGATGTCATGGCGATCTAAGTCTGTTTGGAAAACAGCAACAAATGAGAACAGAGGATTTTTTTTCTATGGGACGATGGTCAAAACCTTTGGGAGAGTATAATGAATTTTTACTGACCTAAAGGAGTGTACCACAATAAAACGGAGTCCGGGGGGTGCACGGGGTGGCCACAAGCCACAGGGGCGCGGCCAAGGGATAGGTCGCACCCTGAAGGCTTGTCGCCTCATCGTGCACTTTTCAGACTACTTTAATTTTTCCTAATTTATTAAATATTCCAAAACGGAGGAAATTTCTATTGGAAAAGTTTTGGAGCTAGTTTGCTTACTGTACCACATACCTATTCCTTTTTGGAGTCTAAAACGTTTTGGTAGGTCTTCGTAATGTACTCCTCCGGAGTTATGGTATTGATAATATTGGTTTCAACATTTATGGGAGTACCTGAGATTTAATGTTTGATTCTTTGCCCATTTACCACCTTTGGTTTAGTGCCTTCGGCGTTGTTGATTTTGATGGTACTAGAATGATATACTTCCTCGACAATGTAAGGCCCTTCCCATTTAGAGAGAAGTTTTCCTGCAAAAAAATCTTAAACGAGAATTGTATAGCAAGACATGGTCACCTCATTGAATTCACGCTTTTGTATCCTTTTATCATGCCATCTCTTAACCTTTTTCTTAAACAACTTGGCATTCTCATAGGCCTAGGTTCTCCATTCATCAAGTGAGCTACTGTCAAATAACCTCTTCTCACCACCAAGTTTGAAATCATAGTTGAGCTCTTTAATTTCCCAATAAGCCTTATGCTCTAGTTCAAGAGGTAAGTGACATGCTTTACCATAAACCATTTTATACGGAGACATACCCATAGGGTTTTTGTAAGCAGTTCTATAAGCCCATAATGCATCATCAAGTTTCTTAGACCAATTCTTTCTAGATCTATTAACAGTCTTTTGCAAAATCAATTTAATTTCTCTATTGCTTAATTCTACTTGACCACTAGATTGAGAATGATATGGAGATTCAATTCTATGATTAACATCATACTCAGCAAGGAATTTAACGAAAGCACCATGAATAAAGTGTGAACCACCATCCGTCATTAAATATCTTGGGACTCCAAATCTAGGGAAAATAACTTCTTTAAGAATTTTAATAGAAGTGTTATGATTAGCACTACTAGTTGGAATAGCTTCTACCCACTTAATAACATAATCAATAGCAACTAGAATATGAGTATAATCGTTGGACTTTGGAAAAGGTCCCATATAATCAAAACCCCAAACATCAAAAGGTTCAATAACAAGTGAGTAATTCATAGGCATTTCCTGACGTCTACTAATATTACCGATTCTTTGACATTCATCACAAGACAAGACAAACTTACGAGCATCCTTCAAGGGAGTAGGCCAATAAAAACAGATTGTAATACCTTGTGTGCAGTTCTATCTCCAGCGTGGTGTCCTCCGTAGGCCTCGGAATGAAACTTGTGTAGGATCTGTTCCTATTCATGCTCAAGTACACAATGTCTAATAACACCATCTACCCCTTCTTTATAAAGGTGTGGTTCATCCCAAAAGTAATGTCTTAAATCATAGAAGAACTTATTCTTTTGTTGGTATGTGAAACTAGGAGGTATAAATTTAACAACAATGTAATTAGCATAATCAGCATACCATGGAGCATTATGCGAAGCATTTATGACAGCTAATTGTTCATCAGGAAAGCTATCATCAATAGGTAGTGGGTCATCAAGAACATTCTCTAACCTAGAAAAGTTATCTGCTACGGGGTTCTCAACACCGTTTCTATCAATAATATGCAAATCAAATTCTTGTAGTAGAAGAAACCATCTAATAAGTCTTGGTTTAGCATCTTTATTTTCCATAAGATATTCAATAGCAGCAGCATCAGTGTGAGCAGTTACTTTGGAATCAATGATATAAGGTCTAAACTTATCACAAGCAAACGCAACTGCTAAAAATTCATTTTCAGTGGTAGCATAGTTTCTTTGAGCACTGTCTAGAGTCTTACTAGCATAATGGATAAAATTTAATTTCTTATCAACTCTTTGTCCTAAGACAGCACCAACGGCATAATTACTAGCATCCCACATAATTTCAAAGGGTAGGTTCCAATCAGGTGGTTGAACAACACGTGCAGAAATCAATGCATTCTTTAGGATTTCAAAAGCTTCTACATAATCATAATCAAAAACAAAAGTAATATCTTTTTGCAAGAGATTAGTGAGAGGCCGAGAAATTTTAGATAAGTCTTTAATAAATCTCCTATAGAAACCAGCATGACCAAGGAAACTTCTTATGCCTCTAATATCCGTAGGACATGGCATTTTTTCAATAGCATCTACTCTAGCTTTATCCACCTCAATACTTCTTTCAGAGATTTTGTGTCCCAAGACAATGCCCTCATTAACCATAAAGTGGCCCTTCTCCCAATTCAATACAATATTAGTTTCTTCACATCTCTGCAAAACTCGATCAAGGTTGCTCAAGCAATCATCAAAAGAAGTTCCATAAACGAAGAAGTCATCCATGAAAACTTCAAAAATCTTTTCACAAAAGCCAGAGAATAAAGCAGTCATACATCTTTGAAAGGTAGCAGGTTCATTGCATAAACCAAAAGGCATACGTCTATAAGCAAAGGTACCGAAAGGGCATGTAAAACTTGTGTTTTCTTGATCGTCTTTTAACACGAGTATTTGAGAGAAACCAGAATAACCATCTAGAAAGCAGAAGTGTGTGTGTGTTTAGATAATATTTCTAGCATTTGATCAATAAAAGGTAAATGTAATGATCTTTCCTAGTAGCTTAATTTAATTTCCTAAAATCAATTACCATTCTATATCCTGTAACAATTCTTTGCGGGATCAATTCATTTTTATCATTAGGAACAAGAGTATTACCTCCCTTCTCAGGGACACAATGAACGGGACTAACCCATCTACTATCAGCAATAGGATAAATTATACCAGCCTCCGGAAGCTTTAATATTTCATTTCTTACCACTTCTTTCATTTTATGATTTAACCGTCGTTGGTGATCAACAACTGGTTTACCATCGGGTTACATATTAATTTTATGCTAACATAGAGTGGGACTAATGCCCTTAAGATCATCAAGCGTATATCCAATAGCAGCACGGTGCTTCTTCAGAGCTTTCAATAATCTCATTTCTTCATGCTTTGAAAGGTTAGCACTAATAATAACAGGATATATCTTCTTTTCATCAAGATAAGCATATTTCAGAATATCCGGTAATTGTTTAAGCTTGAACACGGGATCACCCTTGGGTGGAGGAGGATCCCAAAGCATTTCAATAGGCAAGTTGTGTTTCAAAATAGGATGCTTATCAAATAAAATCCTATCTATTTCATTCCTGTCACTCATATACATATCGCTTTCATGGTCTAGCTAATATTTTTCTAAAGGATCAGTAGGAGGCAAAACAATAGAAGCAAGACCAATAATTTCATCCCTACTAGGAATTTTTTTATCATGGGGTTTTCTACGAAATTTGGAGAAATTAAACTCATGGAACACATCCCCAAAACTCACGGTAACAGTTTCTTTCTCACAATTTATCTTCGCAGTAACAGTATTCAAGAAAGGCCTACCAAATATAATGGGACAAAAATCATCTTGTGGGGAATCAAGAACAAAAAAATCAGTAGGCTAGTTTACTTTCCCACACAAGACTTCAACATCTCTAATAATCCCAACTGGTGCTATAGTGTCTCTATTATCAAGCTTAATGGTAACATCAATTTCTTCCAATTCAGTTGGTGCATTATCATTCATAATTTATTTATATAAGATAAAGGGAATTGCACTCACACTAGCACCCACATCACATAGGCCATGATAACAATGATCTCCTATTTTAACAGAAACAACAGGCATGCCAACTATAGGTCTATGTTTATCTTTAGTATCGGGTCTAGCAATTCTAGCAGCTTCATCGTAGAAATGAATAACATGCCCATCAATAGTATCAACCAAGAGATCTTTAACCATATCAATACTAGGTTGAACTTTAATTTGCTCAGGGGGTGTAGGTGTTCTAGCATTGCTCTTATGAGCCAGAGTTGAAGCTTTAGCATGTTCCTTTATTCTAACAAGGAAAGGTGGTTTCTCAATATAAGTAGCGGGAATAACAGGATCAATAATATAAGTAATAGTTTCTTCTTAAACTTTAATAGGTTCAACTACTTTCACTTTAATGGGAGTATGATATTTAAACCACTTCTTCTTTGGGAGATCAACATGAGCAGCAAATGATTCACAGAAAGAATCTACTATCTCGGAGTCAACTCCAGATTTAGTGCTAAATTCATGAAAAGCATCAGTGTCTCTAAAGGACGACCATCAAACTTAAGGTTTATACCTGACTCGTTACCCTCGTTGAGTTCCCAATCTGCAGAGTTGCACTTAGTTCTTTCCAATAAATCCAATGAATTCAATATCTTTCTTCATGTAGGAACCACTACAAGAAGTATCGATAATGGCTTGATCATTACGAGAAAGCCGAGCATAAAAATGCTGAATAATAATTTATCTTGAGAGCTCATGATTGGGGCATGAATATAACATGGACTTAAGCCTCCCCAACCTTGAGCAATACTTTCTCCTTCACGAGGCCAAAAATTATAGATATAATTCGGATCATGATGAACTAGATGCATTGGATAAAACTTCTGATGAAATTCCAATTCCAATCGGTTGTAGTTCCATGATCCAATATCACCACATAGCCTATACCATGTCAATTCCTTCTCCTTCAAACATAAATGAAATACCTTCTTCTTGACATCATCCTCGGGCAAACCTGCAAGCTTAAATAATCCACAAACTTCATCCACATAGATTAGATGTAAATCGGGATGTAGTGTTCCATCTCCTCCATAAGGATTAGCTAGAAGTTTCTCTATCATACCCGAAGGAATTTCATAATACATATTTTCATTTCGTTGAGGAGCAACTCTTTGTGCTTCCGGTCGAGGTGAAGATAACCCGAACAAGCCCCTCAAAGGATTATTTTCCATAGTAACAAGTGACTATAAATTTTAGCACACTATATAAATTTTTTTGTTACCAAATTCCACTCACCAAATGCGCTTCACTCCCCGGAAACGGTGCCAGAAAAGAGTCTTGATGACCCACAAATATAGGGGGTCTATCATAGTCCTTTCAATAAGTAAGAGTGTCGAACCCAATGAGGAGCAGAAGGAAATGACAAGTGGTTTTCAGTAAGGTATTCTCTGCAAGCATTGAAATATTCGGTAACAGATAGTTTTGTGATAAGGTAATTCGTAATGGGTAGAAAGTAATAAATGTAGAAAAGGTGCAGCAAGGTGGAGCAATCCTCTTTTTAGCAAGGGACAAGCATGGACAAACTCTTATATAAAGCAAAGCGCTCCCGAGGACACATGTGAATTTCTGTCAAGCTAGTTTTCATCATGCTCATTTGATTCACGTTCATTACTTTGATACTTTGATATGTGGGTGGATTGGTGCTTGGGTGCTTCCCTTACTTGGACAACCTCCCACTTATGATTAACCTCTCTCGCAAGCATCCGCAACTACAAAAGAAGAATTAAGATAAATCTAACCATAGCATGAAACATATGGATCCAAATTAGCCCCTTACGAAGCAACGCATAAACTAGGGTTTAAGCTTCTATCACTCTAGCAACCCATCATATACTTATTACTTCCCAATGCCTTCCCCTAGGCCCAAATAATGGTGAAGTGTCATGTAGTCGACGTTCACATGACACCACTAGAGGATAGAGAACATACATCTCATCAAAATATCGAACGGATACCGAATTCACATTATTACTTATAACAAGACTTATCTCGTGTCCTCAGGAACAAACATAATTACTCACAAAGCATGTTCATGTTCATAATCAGAGGAGTATTAATTATCATAAAGGATCTGAACATATGATCTTCCACCAAGTAAACCAACTAGCATCAACTACAAGGAGTAATCAACACTACTAGCAACCCACAGGTACCAATCTGAGGTTTTGAGACAAAGATCGGATACAAGAGATGAAGTAGGGTTTGGAGAGGAGATGGTGCTAGTGAAGATGTTGATGGAGATTCACCCCCTCTCGATGAGAGGATCGTTGGTGATGACGATGGCTTCGATTTCCCCCTCCGGGGGAAAGTTTCCCTAGCAGAACAACTCTGCCGGAGCCCTAGATTGGTTCTGCCCAAGTTTCACCTCGAGATGGCGGCGCTTCATCCCGAAAGCTCTCTCCTGATTTTTCTCCAGGTCAAAACCCTACATATAGCATAATATGGGAACCGGAGGGCTGCCAGGGGGTCCACAAGCCGCAAGGGCACGACCAGGGGGTAGGACGCGCCTAGCAGGCTTGTGGCCTCCTGGTGGGTCCCATTTTGTATTTCTTTCACCCAGTATTATTTATATATTCCAAAATCATCCTCCATAAGTTTTCAGGACTTCTGCAGTTGTGCAGAATAGGTCTCTCATATTTGCTACTTTTCCAGTCCAGAATTCCAACTGCCGGCATTCTCCCTCTTCATGTAAACCTTGTAAAATAAGAGAGAAAAGGCATAAGTATTTTACTATAACGTGTAATAACAGCCCATAACGCAATAAATAGCAATATAATGAGCAGCTTACAGACATCTTCATGAAGCCATTCGATGAAGCAAGATTTCGCGAGTTAAGGCATGAGCTAAATATCATTGATTCGAGCAATGTGGATTGAAATTGTGCACACCCCACCACACTCATCATTATGTATTGCTTAGATGTAGGCATGGACATAGGGGGAGTCTAGTTCTCTCAATGAACTATCCCTCCTCCTATTATGCATAAAATGATAGACAACCATGGAAATCCTATGCAAAACCCGTCATAATGTAACACTCTCCCCCTTTGGCATCAACACACCAAAAAGGAAAAGAGCGATGCTAATGCCCCAGAACTCAATAGACCTCGTCATAACCATCAGACTCCTTAGAGTCATCATCATCAGACCATCACTCCTGAGGAGAAGTGGATCTCCGAGCATAGCACTTGGACTGATGATGACATCACTGGTCAGCCTACTACCTCCTCTTCTACTACTGCTGAGACATTCCAGAGGATGATGGGAATGAGTCTGATGATCATGATTCCGAGGAGTCTAATGGTTACGACGAGGTCTAGTGAGTTCTGGGGCGTTAGCATCACTATTTTCCTTTTTGGTGTCTTCATGCCAAATGGGGAGAGCGTTACATTATGATGGGTTTTGCATGGGATTTGCATGGTTCTCTGCTACTTCTTGAGCTTGCGTTGGTTTTTCCCTTTAAGAGGAAAGGGTGATGCAGCAAAGTAGAGATAAGTATTTCCCTCAATTTTGAGAACCAAGGTATCAACCCAGTAGGAGGTACAAGCAAGGCCCCAATCTATGCACCTGCACAAACAATCAAACACTTGCACCCAACGCTATAAAGGGGTTGTAAATCCCTTCACGGTCACTTGCAAGGATGAGATATGATAGAGATAGATATAAAATATTACTAAAATTAAAAGTAAATAAAATTGCAGAAAGGTATTTTTTTGGCATTTTTGGTTTATATATCTGAAAATATATAATGGAAAATAGACCCAGGGGCCATAGGTTACATAGAGGCTTCTCTCTTGAAGGAAAATAATACGATGGGTGAACAAATTACTCTCGAGCAATTTATAGAAAAGCGCAAAGTTATGACGATATCCAAGTCAATGATTATGCATATAGGCATCACGTCCGTGTCAAGTAGACCGAAATGATTCTGCATCTACTACTATTACTCCACACATCGACCAACTCCTGCCTGCATCTAGAGTATTAAGTTCATAAAGAGCAGAGTAACACCTTAAGTAAGATGACACGATGTACAGGGATAAACTCAAGCAATATGATGGCAACAATACAAATACGTGTCTTGCTACCCCTACTTTCTCACTGGGTGAGGACACCGCAAGATTGAACCCAAAACTAAGCACCTCTCCCATTGCAAGAACTATCGATCTAGTTGGCCAAACCAAACCAATAACTCAAAGATAAATACAAAGATATGAAATCATGCATGTAAGAATTCAGAGAAGATTCAAATAATATTCATAGATAATCTGATCATAAATCCACAATTCATCGGATCTCGACAAACACACCGCAAAAGAAGATTACATCGGATAGATCTCCAAGAACATCAAGGACAACATGGTATTGAGGATCGAAGAGAGAGAATAGGCCATCTAGCTACTAGCTATGGACCGTAGGTCTGAGGTAGACTACTCACGCTTCATCGAAGGAGAAATGGAGTTGATGTAGAAGCCCTCCGTGATCGAATCCCCCTCCGGCAGATTACTGGAAAAAGCCCCAAGATGGGATCTCATGGGAACAGAAGGTTGCGGCAGCAGAAAAGTATTTTCGTGGCTCCCTCTGATGGTTTGGGAATATATAGGCGAAGAGTTAGGGTTAGAAGGCCTCTAGGGGACCCACAAGCCAGCCCCACCTAGGGAGCGCTCTAGCAGCTTGTCGTTTGCTGCCAGATCTTCTGACCTCCTCTCCATATCTTCTAGATGTCTTCTGGTCCAATAAAAATCATCGCAAAAGTTTTATTCCATTTGGACTCCGTTTGATATTCCTTTTCTGTAAAACTCAAAAACAAGGAAAAACATAAACTGGCATTGGGCTCTAGGTTTATAAGTTAGTCCCAAAATAATATAAAATAACATAATAATGCATATAAAACATCCAAAACAGATAATATAATAGCATGGAACAATCAAAAATTATAGATACGTTGGAGACGTATCAAGCATCCCCAAGCTTAATCCCTGCTCGTCCTCGAGTAGGTAAATGATAAAAACAGAATTTTTGATGTGGAATGCCACCTAACATATTTATCCATGTAATTTTCTTTATTATGGCATGAATATTCAGATCCATAAGATTCAAAACAAAAGTTTAATGTTGACAAAACAATAATACTTCAAGCATACTAATAAAGCAATCGTGTCTTCTCAAAATAACATGGCCAAAAAAGTTATCCCTACAAAATCATATAGTCCGGCTATGCTCCATCTTCATCACACAAAGTATTAAATCATGCACAACCCTGGTTTTAGCCAAGCAAGTGTTTCATACTTTAGTATTTTCAAACTTTTTCAACTCTTACGCAATACATGAGCGTGTGCCATGGACATAGCACTATAGGTGGAATAGAATATGGTGGTTGTGGAGAAGACAAAATAAGGAGATAGTCTCACACCAACTAGGCATATCAATGGGCTATGGAGATGTCCATCAATATATATCAATGTGAGTGAGTAGGTATTGCCATGCAATGGATGCACTAGAGCTATAACTGTGTGAAAGCTCAGAAAAAGAAACTAAGTGGGTGTGCATCCAACTCGCTTGCTCACAAAGACCTAGGGCAATTCGAGGAAGCCCATCATTGGAATATAGAAGCAAAGTTCTATAATGAAAAATTCCCACTAGTATATGAAAGTATCAATATAGGAGACTCTCTATCATGAAGATCATAGTGCTACTTTGAAGCACAAGTGTGGAAAAAGGATAGTAGCATTGCCCCTTCTCTTTTCTCTCATTTTTTATTTTCTCCTTTTTTAGTTTGGTGGGCTTCTTTGGCCTCTTTTATTTTTCATAAAGTCCGGAGACTTATCCCGACTTGTGGGGAATCATAGTTTCCATCATCCTTTCCTCACATGGGACAATGCTCTATAATGATGATCATCACACTTTTATTTACTTACAACTCAAAATTTACAACTCGATACTAGAACAAGATATGACTATATGAATGCCTCTAGCAGTGTACCTGGATATGCAATTATCTAGCATAGCAATGAGCTCATCATGCTAGCTATCTTACGATCATGCTAAGCAATATGACAATGATGGTGCATGTCATGATAAACGGAAAGGTGGAAGTTGCATGGCAATATATCTCGGAATGGCTATGGAAATGACATAATAGGTTGTTATGGTGCCTGTTTTGAGGAAGGTATATGGCGGCTGTTTTGAGGAAGGTGGGTTTAATGCACAGGCGAAAGTTGCGCGGTACTAGAGAGGCTAGCGAAGGTGGAAGGGTGAGAGTGCGTATAATCCATGGACTCAACATTAGTCATAAATAATTCACACACTTATTGCAAAAGTCTATTAGTCATCAAAAAAAGTACTTCATGCATGCTCCTAGGGGAAGGGTTGGTAGGAGTTAACCATCGCGCGATCCCGACCTCCACACAAAGGAAGGCAATCAATAAATAAATCATGCTCCGACTTCGTCACATAACGGTTCAGCATACGTGCATGCTATGGGAATCAAAAACTTTAACACTAGTATTTATACCAATCAACAATTACTTAGTAGCATGTCTCTAATACTACAATCTTTATATCTCAAAACAATCATAAGGAATCAAACTTCTCATAGTATTCATTGCACTTTTATATGGAAGTTTTCACTATATCTCTCTTGGATGCCCATCATATTAGGACTAAATTCATAACCCCATAGCAGATATTAGTGAAGCACATAGAGTATTCTAATAAATTCACGATTCATGCGTGTCCCTATCAAAAAGTGCATACAACAAGGATTATTGCGGCAAACTAAAAATCAAAGACTCATATCATACAAGACGCTCCAAGCAAAACCCATATCATGTGGTGAATAAAAATATAGCCTCAAGTAAATTTACCGATGGATTGACGACGAAAGAGGGGATGCCTTTCGGGGCATCCCCAAGATTAGGCTCTTGGTTGTCCTTGAATATTACCTTGGGGTGCGTTGGGCATCTCCAAGCTTAGGCTCTTACCACTCCTTATTCCATAGTCCATCAAATCTGTACCCAAAACTTGAAAACTTCACAACACAAAACTCAACATAAAACTCATGAGACCCGTTAGTGTAAGAAAATAAAATCACCACCTTAGGTAATGTTTTGAACTCATTCTTTATTTATATTGGTGTAATATCTACTGCATTCCAACTTTTCCATGGTTCATACCCCCCAATACTACCCATAGTTTCATCAAAATAAGCAAACAATGCATAGAAAATAGAATCTGTCTAAAACAGAACAGTTTGTAGCAATCTGTAAACTTCGAATACTTATGTAACTCTAAAAATTCTGAAAATTAGGGAAAAACTGGAAATTTGTATATAAATATTTAAAAAAATCAGATCCAATCGATGCTTCTGTGAATTTATAAAATTCCTCGACTGGGTGTCAAAGTTTCTGTTTTCCAGCAAGATAAAATCAACTATCACCGTAGACCACCCCAAAGGTCTTACTTGGCACAAACACTAATTAAAACACTAAAACGGAATTACTATAGAGGTAATAATGTGTAATTTATTCAAGAACAGAAACAAAACAAAAACATATAAATAAAATTGGGTTGCCTCCCAACAAGCACTATTGTTTAATGCCCCTAGCTAAGCATAACGCAATATATCTAAGTATTATCATATTTGGTACGCAATCTATAAGTAGCTCTCATAATAGATTCATATGGTAATTTAACTTTATTTCTTGGGAAGTGTTACATGCACTTCATTAATGGAAGTTAAAATATAATGTTTCCTTCTTTCATATCAATATTTGCACCAATCGTTCTAAGGAAAGGTCTACCAAGAATAATAGGACATGTAGGATTGCAATCTCTATCAAGAACAATGAAATATATGGGCACATAATTCCTATTTGCAACAATAATAACATCATTAATACTTCCCATAGGTTTCTTTTTAGTGGAATCCGCAAGATGCAAAATTAAGGAGCAATCATCAAATTCACGGAAACCTAGCACATCACATAAAGTTTTTGGAATAGTGGAAATGCTAGCACCCAAATGACACAAAGCATGGCACTCATAATCTTTAATTTTAATCTTAATATTAGGTTCCCACTCATCATAAATCTTTCTATGTGTATAAACTTCCAACTCAAGTTTTTCTTCAAAGGAATTCAACATAGCATCAACAATATGTTTAGTAAAAGCTTTATTTTGATTATAAGCACGAGGAGAATTGAACATGGATTGCAAAAAGGAAATACAATCTGTCAAAGAACAATTATCATAATTAAAATCATTGAAATCCAAAGGAGTGTGTTCATTGCTACTTAAAGTTTTGACCTCTTCAATCTTACTTTTATCAATTTTTGCATCAAGATCTACAAACTCCGAGTCATTGGGACGCCTTCTAATTAAAGTTGACTTATCTCCAGTCCCATATTTATCAAGATTTATATTAGGAAACAAAGATTCAATAGGATTCACATCAATCACTTTAAGATCTTCATCATTATTTTCACGAGAAATCGAAGAACATGCTTTTACTAACAATTCTCGTTTAGCACGCATCCTAGTAGTTCTTTCTTTACATTCATCCATAGAAATTATCATAGATTTTAGAGACTCATTAATATCATGCTTGGGTGGAATAAATATAATTTTCAAAGAATCAATCTCAAGAGAAATTCTACCAATGTACCTAGCCAAATCATCAATCTTGAGCAATTTTTCTTCAATCATAGCATTGAAAACCTTTTGCGAACTAATAAATTCTTTAATATAATTCTCCAGATCATAGGGCACCTTATTATAATTTCCATAACAATTGTTGTAGGAATTACCATAATTATTAGAGGAATTATTAGGAAATGGCCTAGGGTTGAAATTACCTCTATACGCGTTATTACCAAAATTGTTCCTACCAAAAAAAATCACATACATAGATTCATTATTATTTACAATCAAACAAGACAAAGGCATATAATTAGGATCAATAGGAGCACTCTTACTAGCAAACAATTTC
Organism: Hordeum marinum; assembly: GCA_022496015.1. NCBI lineage: Eukaryota > Viridiplantae > Streptophyta > Magnoliopsida > Poales > Poaceae > Hordeum > Hordeum marinum. Next base: position 447,529,380 of record CM039678.1, on the reverse strand, counting down.
ATTAATTCATCCATATTTCCACTCAAAGTATTTATTTCTTCAATTGCATGTTGATACGTCTCCAACGTATCTATAATTTTTGAATGTTCCATGCTATTATATTATCTGTTTCGGATGTTTATATGCATTAATATGTTATTTTATATTATTTTTGGGACTAACCTATTAATCTAGAGCCTAGTGCCAGTTCCTGTTTTTTCCTTGTTTTTGAGTTTCGCAGATAAGGAATATTAAACGGAGTCCAAACGGAATAAAACCTCCGAAATGATTTTTTCTGGAATAAAAGGAAGCCACAAGACTTGAGAACCAAGGCACAGGAGCTGCCACGGGGTCACAAGCCCGCTTGCCGCGGCCAGGGGGTACCCTGTGCCGGGCAGGCTTGTGGGCCCCTAGCAGCTCGCCTAACCCTAATCTAAAGCCTATAAATTCCCAAATATGGCATCATTATCAAAAAGAGGCACGAAGACACTTTTCCGTCGACAGAAGCCTCCATTCCGAAGAGATCCAATATTGGAGCCTTTTCCGGTAATCTGCTTGAGGGGGATTCAATCAAGGAGGGCATCAACATTAACTCCATTACCCCTCCGATGATGCATGAGTAGTTCACCATAAACCTACGGGTCCATAGCTAGTAGCTAGATGGCTTCTTCTCTCTCTTTTCTTTTCAATACCATGTTCTTCATGATCTTCATGGAGATCTATCTGATGTAATACTCTTTTGTGGTGTGTTTGTCGAGATCCGATGAATTGTGGGTTTATCTTCAGATTATCCATGAATATTATTTGAGTCTTTCCTGAATTCTTATGTGCATGATTTCATATCTTTGCAAGTCTCTTCGAGTTATTGGTTTCGTTTGGGCAACTAGATTGGTAATTCTTGCAATAGAGAAGTGCTTAGTTTTGGGTTCAATCTTGTGGTGTCCTCACCTAGTGACAAAGTAGGGGTAGAGAGGCACGTATTGTATTGTTGCCATAAAGGGTAAAAAGATGGGGTTTTCATCATATTGCTTGAGTTTATCCTTCTACATCATGCCATCTTACCTAATGTGTTACTCTGTTCTTCATGAACTTAATACTCTAGATGCGGGCAAGAGTCCGTCGATGTGTGGATAGTAATTTGTTCACCCACCGTAATACTTGCCATCATGAGAGAAGCCATCTAGTGAAACATATGGCCCCCGGGTCTATTTTCCATATTATACTTTCCGGTCCAAAATCAAAAACACCAAAAATACTTGCTGCATTATTTTTACTTTTAGTTTTACTTTTCATTCAAGCATCCTATTATATCTATCTCTACTATATCTCATCCTTGCAAATAACCGTGAAGGGATTAACAACCCCTTTATAGAGTTGGGTGCAAGAGTTTGATTCCTTGTGTAGGTATATCTATTGGTGGCTCACTTGTATCTCCTACTAGATTGATACCTTGGTTCTCAAAAACTGAGGGAAAATTCTTATCTACTTTGCTGCATCAAACCATTCCTCTTCACGGGAAACCAACGCATGCTCGAGAAGTAGCAAGAAGGATCTCTGGCGCCGTTGCCGGGGAGATACATAGCAAGTCAAGGATACCAAGTACCCATCACAAACTCATCTCTTGCATTTACATTATTTTCCATTTGCCTCTTGTTTTCCTCTCCCCCACTTATAAAACGATATTCAAAAGATTTTCCTTTCGCCTTTTTTCGTTCGTGTCCTCATTTGCTTTTTGCTTGTCTGCATTATTGCTTGCTTTGTCACGATGACTCAAGAGAATACCAAGTTGTGTGATTTTACAATACTAATAATGATGTTTTTATTAGTACTCTGATTGCTCTCGCCACTAGTGCGGAATCTTATGAATTAATGTTGCTTTGCTCAGTCTTGTTATGAAAGAACAATTTTCCGGCCTTGCTAATGAAGATGCCGCATCCCATCTAAATACTTTCGTTGAGTTGTGTGACATGCAAAAGAATAAAGATGTGGATAATGATATTGTTAAATTGAAGCTATTTCCGTTCTCACTTCGAGATCATGCTAAAACTTGGTTTTCATCTTTGACTACAAATAGTATTGATTCATGGAATAAGTGCAAAGATGCTTTTATTTCCATGTACTTTCCGCCCACTGAGATCATCTCCCTTAGGAATGATTTTAAGCAACTTGATCATGAACATGTTGCACAATCTTGGGAGAGGATGAAACTTATGACTAGGAATTATCCCGCACATGGTTTGAGTTTATGGATGATTATACAGATTTTCTATGCTGGATTGAATTTTGCTTCTAGGAATCTCTTAGATTCCGCCGCGGGTAGCACCTTTATGGAAATCACATTAGGAGAATCTACTAAACTCCTAGATAATATTATGGCAAATTACTCTCAGTGGCACACCGAAAGATCTCCTACTAGTAAAAAAGTGCATGTTATTGAAGAAATTAATACTTTGAATGAACAGATGGATGAATTGATGAAATTGTTTGCTAGTAAGAGTGCTCCTATTGATCCTAATGATATTCCTTTGTCTTCTTTGATTGGAAATAATAATGAATCTATGGATGTGAATTTTGTTGGTAGGAACAATTTTGGTAATAACGCTTATAGAGGTAATTTCAATGCTAGATCGTTTCCTAGTAATCCCTCTAATAATTATGGTAATTACTAGAGGAATTCTTATGGAAATTATAATAAAATACCCTCTTATTTTGAGAGTAATATTAAATAATTCATTAGTACGCAAAAGGGTTTCAATGCTATGATTGAAGAAAAATTGCTCAAGATTGATGATTTGGCTAGGAACATTGATAGAATTTCTCTTGAGATTGATTGTTTAAAACTAGTTCTATTCCACCCAAGCATGATATTAATGAGTCTTTAAAAGCTATGAGAATTTCTATTGATGAGTTTAAGGAAAGAACCGCTAGAGTTCGTGCTAAGCGTGAATGGCTTGAAAAAGTATGTTCTCGTGATAATATTGATGAAGATATTAAAGTGATTGATGTGAGTCCTATTGAATCTTTTTTTTCCAATATTAATCTTGATAAGGATGGTACTGGAGATGAGTCAACTTTAGTTAAAAGGCGTCCCAATGATTCGGAGTTTTTAGATCTTGATGCTAAGATTGATAAAAGTGGGATTGAAGAGGTCAAAACTTTAAATAGCAATGAACCCACTCTTTTGGATTTAAATAAATTAATCAAGGTAGCTACTCTTTGATTGATTGTATTTCCTTGTTTCAATCCATGTTGAATTCTCCTCATGCTTATAATCAAAACAAGGTTTTTACTAAACATATTGTTGATGACATGATGAAAGCTTTTGAAGAAAAACTTGAGTTGGAAGTTTCTATACCTAGAAAGATTTATGATGAGTGGGAACCTACTATTAAGATTAGGATTAAAGATTATGAGTGCCATGCTTTGTGTGATTTGGATGCTAGCATTTCCACGATTCCAAAAACTTTATGTGATGTGTTTGGTTTCAGTGAATTTGATGATTGTTCCTTAAATTTGCATCTTGCGGATTCCACCATAAAGAAACCTATGGGAAGAATTAATGATGTTCTTATTTTCGCAAATAGGAATTATGTACCCATAGATTTCATTGTTCTTGATATAGATTGGAATCCTACATGTCCTATTATTCTTGGTAGACCTTTCCTTCGAACGATTGGTGCAATTGTTCATATGAAGGAAGGGAATATTAGATTCCAATTTACATTAAGGAATATAATAAAATTACCTTATGAATCTATCATGAGATCTACTTATGGATTGCATACCAAAGATGACAATACCTGGATCTATTGCGTTTTGCCTACCTAGGGGCGTTAAACAATAGCGCTTGTTGGGAGGCAACCCAATTTTATTTTTTGTTATGCTTTTTGCTTCTGTTTTGGTGTGTTTGGCACATTATTACTTCTGTAGTAATTGTGTTTTTGTGTTTAAATTAGTGTTTGATCCAAGTAAAATCTTTGGGGTGATCTATGGTAGTTGTTGATTTGATCTTGCGGGGAAACAGAAACTTTTGTGCTCAGTCCAGGATTTTTCTGAAGTTTTCAGAGAGTCAAACTGATCTTAAATTTTCCCAAAGGATTTATATACTAATTAACCTGGTTTTACTAATTTTTCATAATTTCTGCAGTTCCATAAGTATTCGAAGTTTACAGATTGCTACAGACTGTTCTGTTTTTGACAGATTCTATTTTCTTTGTGTCGTTTGCTTATTTTGATGTATCTCTGGGTCGTATCGGGGAGTATGAGTCATGGAAAAGTTGGAATATAGTAGGTATTACACAAATATAAGTAAATAATGATATCACAACAGTACCTGAAGTGGTGATTTATTTTTCTTATACTAACGGATCTCATGAGTTTTCTGTTGAGTTTTGTGTTGTGAAGTTTTCAAGTTTTGGGTGAAGATTTGATGGACTATGGAATAAAGAGTGGAAAGAGCCTAAGCTTGGGGATGTACAAGGCACCCAAATCATATTCAAGGATACCAAAAAGCCTAAGCTTGGGGATGCCCCGGAAGGCATCCCCTCTTTCGTCTTCAATCCATCGGCAAATTTACTTGAGGCTATATTTTTATTCACCACATGATATGTCTTTTGCTTGGAGCGTCTTGTATGATATGAGTATTTGCTTGTTAGTTTGCCACAATAATCCTTTCTGCACACATATTTTGATAGAGACACGCTAAATCATGAATTTTTTAGAATACTCTATATGCTTCACTTATATCTTTTGAGCTAGGCACTGTTGCTCTAGTGCTTCACTTATATCTTTATAGAGCATGGTGGTGTTATATTTTATGGAAAATATTGAACTCTCGTTCCTCACTTATATTATTTCGAGAGTTTCTTAAAACAGCATGGTAATTTGTTTAGGTCATGAATTTAGTCCTAATATAATGGCATCGAAGAGGGATATAATAAAAACTTTCATATTAAGTGCATTAACAACTATGAGAAGTTGGATTCCTTGCATATAGTTTTGAGATAATAGGGATGGTAATATGACAGTAATTGCTAGTGAGTAGTTGTGAATTTAAGAGATACGTGTGTTAAAGCTTGTGATTCCCGTAGCATGCACGTATGGTGAACCGTTATGTAACAAAGTCGGAGCATGACTTGTCTAATGATTGTCGACCTTTGTCTGAGGGTCGAGAGCGCGCGATGGTTAACTCCTACCAACATCTCCCTTAGGAGCATGCGTCTAATGTTTTATTTAATAACTAATAGACTTTTGCAATAAGTATGTGAGTTCTTTATGACTAATGTGAGTCCATGGATTATACGCACTGTCACCCTTCCATCTTTGCTAGCCTCTCTAGTACCGCGCAACTTTCGCCGGTACATCAAACCCTCCTTCCTCAAAACAGCCACCATATATTCCTCAAAACAGCAACCATACCTACCTATTATGGCATTTCCATAGCCATTCCAAGATATTGCCATGCAACTTCCACCATGTAGTTTTTCTATGACTTGCATCATCACTTCATATTGCATGTAGAGTTATATGTTGACATAGGAATCGTGTTGTAATTTATTTTTATTTGAATTATAAGTAAATAAAAGTGTGATGATTTTTCATTAATAGAGCATTGTCTCATAAGAGAAAAGGATGATGGAGGCTATGACTCCCTCACAAGTTGGGACGAGTATCCGTAATTTACAAAAAATAAAAGAGGCCAGCGAAGCCCAAAAAAAAGAGGCCAAAGAAGCCCACCAAAACAAAAAAATATTAAAAATGAGAGAAAGAGAGAACGGATAGTTGCTACTATCTTTTTCCACGGTTGTGCTTCAAAGTAGCATCATGATCTTCATGATAGAGAGTCTCCTATTTTGTCACTTTCATATAACTAGTGGATATTCATTATGCACGACCACTTAGTTTTCTTTTTGAGCTTTCATACACTTATAGCTCTAAGTGCATTTGTTGCATGGCAATCCCTACTCACTCACACTGATATCTATTGATGGGCATCTCCATAGCCTGTTGATACGCCTAGTTGATGTGAGACTATCTTCTCCTTTTTCCCTTGCACCCCTCCATATTCTATTTCACCTATAATGTTATATCCATGGCTCATGCTCATGTATTGCGTGAGAGTTGAAAAGGTTTGAGAACACCAAAAGTGTGAAACAATTGCTTGACTTGTTCATCGGGGTTGTGCATGATTTAGATACTTTGTGTGGGGAAGATGGAGCATAGCCAGACCATATGATTTTGTAGGGATAACTCTCTAAAGCCATGTTATTTCGAAAGGACACGACTACCTTGTTGGTGTGCTTGAAGTATTACTATTTTTATGTCAATATTAGACTACTGTTTTGAATCTAACAGATCTGTATATTCATGCCACAATAAATAATATTACATGGATAAATATGTTAGGTAGCATTCCACATGAAAAATTCCTTTTTTATCATTTACCTACTCGAGGACGAGCAGGAATTAAGCTTGGGGATGTTGATACGTCTCCAACATATCTATAATTTTTGATTTTCCAGGCTATTATATTATCTGTTTTGGATGCTTTATATGCATTAATATGCTATTTCATATTATTTTTGGGACTAACCTATTAATCTAGAGCCTAGTGTCAGTTCCTGTATTTTAGTTGTTTTTGAGTTTTGCAGATAAGGATTATTAAACGGAGTCCAAATGGAATAAAACCTCAGAAATGATTTTTTCTGGAATAAAAAGAAGCCACGAGACTTGAGAACCAAGCCAGAGGAGCTGCCATGGGGCCACAAGCCCGCTTGCCGCGGACAGGGGGGTACCCGCGCCGGGCAGGCTTGTGGACCCCTGGCAGCTCCTAACCCTAATCTTCGGCCTATAAATTCCCAAATATTCCATCATTATCAAAAATAACAACAAAAACACTTTTTCGCCGCCAGAAGTCTCCGTTCCTGAGAGATCCAATCTTGGAGCCTTTTCTGGTAATCTGTAGGAGGGGGGTTCAATCACCAAGGGCATCTACATCAACTCCATTTCCCCTCTGATGATGCGTGAGTAGTTCACCATAGACCGAAGGGTCCATAGCTAGTAGCTAGATGGCTTCTTCTCTCTCTTTGCTTCTCAATACCATGTTCTTCATGATCTTCATGGAGATCTATCCGATGTAATAATATTTTGCGATGTGTTTGTCAAGATCCGATGAATTATGGGTTTATGTTCAGATTATCCATGAATATTATTTGAGTCTTTCCTGAATTATTATATGCATTATTTCATATGTTTGCAAGCCTCTTCGAGTTATTGGTTTGGTTTGCCCAACTAGATTGGTAATTCTTGCAATAGGAGAAGTGCTTAGTTTTGGGTTCATTATTGCGGTGTCCTCACCTAGTGACAAAGCAGGGGTAGCGAGGCACGTATTGTATTGTTGCCATCAAGGGTAAAAAGATGGGGTTTTCATCATATTGCTTGAGTTTATCCCTCTACATCATGTTATCTTACCTAATGTGTTACTCTGTTCTTCATGAACTTAATACTCTAGATGCAGGCAGGAGTCAGTCGATGTGTGGAGTAATAGTAGTAGATGCAGAATCATTTTGGTCTACTTGTCACGGATGTTATGCCTATATGCATAACCATTGCCTTGGATATCTTCATAATTATTCGCTTTTCTATCAATTGCTTGACAGGAATTTGTTCACCCACCGTAATACTTGCCATCATGAGAGAAGCCATCTAGTGAAACCTATGGCCCCCGGGTCTATTTTTCATATTATACTTTTCGATCCAAAAACAAAAAAAAATACTTGCTGCATTATTTTTACTTTTAGTTTTACTTTCCGTTCAAGCATCCTATTATATCTATCTCTACTAGATCTCATCCTTGCAAATAATCGTGAATGGATTGACAACCCCTTTATAGCGTTGGGTGCAAGAGTTTGATTCCTTGTGCAGGTATATCTATTGGTGGCTCGCTTGTATATCCTACTAGATTGATACCTTGGTTCTCAAAAATTGAGGGAAATACTTACCTACTTTGTTGCATCAAATCGTTCCTCTTCACGAGAAATCAACGCATGCTCGAGAAGTAACAGATGAATTTATGATGGGTACTTGGTAGGCTTGATGTAGACCTCCCCTGCAACGGCGCCAGAAATTGGTGAGTTGACAGGGGAGTTCTTGTCTTGGCTTGCTATGTATCCTCCTCGGCAACGGCGCCAGAAGTTGGCGAGTTGACGGGGGAGTTCTTGTCTTGACTTGATATGTATCCTCCCCGGTAACAGCCCCAGAAATTCTTCCTGTTACTTCTTGAGCTTGTGTTGGTTTTTCCCTTGAAGAGGAAAGGGTGATGCAGAAAAGTAGATGTAAGTATTTCCCTTAGTTTTGAGAACCAAGGTATCAATCCAGTAGTAGGTACAAGCAAGGCCCCAATCTATGCACCTACACAAACAATCAAACACTTGCAAGGGGTTGTCAATCCCTTCATGGTCACTTGCAAGGATGAGATCTGATAGAGATAGATATAAAAGATTACTAAAAGTTAAACTAAATAAAAGTAAATAAAATTGCAGCAAGGTATTTTTGTTATTTTTGGTTTATGGATCTGACAAAATATATAATGGAAAATAGACCCGGGGGCCATAGGTTTCACTAGAGGCTTCTCTCTTGAAGCAAAATAATAGGGTGGGTGAACAAATTACTGTCGAGCAATTGATAGAAAAGCGCAAATTTTTGACGATATCCAAGGCAATGGTTATGCATATAGGCAACACGTCCATGTCAAGTAGACCGATATGATTCTGCATCTACTACTATTACTCCACACATCGACCGACTCCTGCATGTACCTAGAGTATTAAGTTCATAAAGAACAGAGTAACGCCTTAAGTAAGATGACATGATGTAGAGGGATAAACTCAAGCAATATGATGAAAACCACACCTTTTTATCCTTGATGGCAACAATACAAATACGTGCCTCGCTACCCCTACTTTGTCACTAGGTGAGCTCACCACAAGATTGAACCCAAAACTAAGCACCTCTCCCATTGCAAGAACTACCGATCTTGTTGGCCAAACCAAACCAATAACTCGAAGAGAAATACAAAGATATGAAATCATGCATATAAGAATTCAGAGAAGATTCAAATAATATTCATAGATACTCTGATCATAAATCCACAATTCATCGGATCTCGACAAACACACTGCAAAAGAAGAGTACATCGGATAGATCTCCAAGAACATCGAGGAGAACATGGTATTGAGATCGGAGAGAGAGAAAAATCCATCTAGCTACTAGCTATGGACCCGTAGGTCTAAGGTAGACTACTCACGCTTCATCGAAGGGGCAATGGAGTTCATGTAGAAGCTCTTCGTGACCGAATCCCCCTTCGGTAGATTACCAGAAAAGGCCCCAAGATGGGATCTCATGGGAATAGAAGGTTGCAGAGGCAGAAAAGTATTTTCATGGTTCCCTATGATGGTTTGGGAATATATGGGAATATATATGCGAAGAGTTAGGGTTAGAAGGCCTCCAGGGGACCCACAAGCCAGGGGTGCCCCCTAGGGAGCACCCTGGCGGCTTGTCGTGTGCTGCCAGGTCTTCTCGCCTCCTCTCTAGATCTTCTAGATGTCTTGTGGTCCAAGAAAAATCATCGCGAAAGTTTTATTCCGTTTGGACTCCGTTTGATATTCTTTTCCTGTAAAACTAGAAAACAGGGGGGAACAGAAACTAGCACTAGGCTCTAGGTTAATAGGTTAGTCCCAAAAAAATATAAAATAGCATATTGATGCATATAAAACATCCAAACCAGATAATATAATAGCATGGAGGAATCAAAAATTATAGATACATTGGAGACATATCATTGTCTATCGTTTTTGTTTTGTGTCTTCCCAGTTGAACTCTTATTTGCTCTCAGTCGGTTATGAACCTATCTGATGTGAAGACTATTTGCGTTTCAGTAGAGTCTGAGATTATCCTTGCACTTGTTATTAAGCTCTACTTATTATCTCGTATAATTAGTCCTTAATGTTAGTCCTTCTATTGTACCCATTGGTTGGTCTATAAAATCAAGGGGGATCCAATATTTGCACATGTCTCATCTGATGCACACATTGAGGGGGAGCTCCGTTTTTATTTTATATACCATCAATGCAAATCGTGTTGTTGTCATCCTCCACCAAAAAGGGGGAGATTGTAAGAGCATTCTATTACCCCCAGTGTTTTGGTGATGATGACACCGCCCTATGTTATCTAATTGTGTGTCAAGTTATACAGGTATTATGTGTGAGACACAAGACGGTTAGTCATTCTCTTCAGACAAACAAGATTGAAGACGGTGTTCTCTACGTGTTTATTTTCTTTGGTCATAGGGATCCCGTACTATTAAGAGGGAATCCACATTGGAAGGTCTTGGGGTGAATCAATACTCTCTCACATCCTTAGCACCCACCTTGTTCCTTCCCATCAAAGAGAGAAAGGCCCTACTTTCCTCCCATACATGCCGGTTGTACCGCTAACCCGACAGGTTGCGCCGTTCGCTTCAGTCATCCGGTTGAACCACCACTCCAAGGCTGATACCCTAGGGGTGCTGCCACTGAGTGGTCCCCAACGGTTGTACTGCTGCCTCCGGGCAGTTGTACCGCCCATAGCTTGTCGGCGTTCTGGGAACCAGGGTACCCTGACTTGCCTGCCTGCGGCCTAGGGCATGGCCCACTTCGACAGCCAAGCACGGCCCAGCGTGACCCTCCTCAAGACAAGGCCCTTGCGAGAGCCCTAGCTCGCTAGGGAAGCAACACAAAAACCCGTGGGGAATACGCCTCCTCGGGCCCCCTCCTGAGAGGCAGAGATCACTATGCAACGCTTGGCCTCGGCAGGCCAAGGATGACGTAAGGTGGGCCAAGCGGGCACCAGCGCGCTAGACGGCACAGCTTCTCCTTTGGTGTAAAGGGGGCAAGGACGTACGTAGGTTCCCAAAGCTCCACCCAAAGGTTTCCATTCCAGTGAAACAAGACCAAGACCACGAGCCCTGCACAACGGATGTCATCGCCAAGCCCACCACTGCATCACCAACAGCTACATTGCAGGTGAAGACCACCTTTCGTCAGGATAAGGGTGTACCCCTTGTCCCCCTTCGAATTTGGCTGTTGTGGGATCCCTTCCCGCCATAGCGATAAGGGAAGAGCACCCGGGGCCATTATAAATAGAGGCTAGGTAGCTCTGTAGAAAGGGAGACCGAAGAAGAACCAAGACCACCAGAACTCCCTCACAAGGCAACTCATCACTGTACTAGTTCATCCACAAACCTCCTCGTGAGGTAATCCACCAAAGTAGGAGTAGGGTTTTATGCTTCGTAGCGGCTCGATCCTGGGTAAATCCTTGTGTGCCATCTTCTTCCTCGTCATTGTGCGAGTTCATCACCTAAGCCACCGGGTTGTGAGCTAGGAGGGGTGAGACTATTGGGGATCTTCGCAGACGCCCCTGTGTTCAAACTTCCTTTCGTTTTGCAGAGCCCGAGATCTGACATTTGGCGCACCAGGTAGGGGCGTGTCGATGTCTTTCTCAAGCCACGCTCTTTCTCCACCTCGCCGCTTTGATGGTTGACGCTCATCGAGCACCGAGCTGCTCGCTTCACCCAGACGGTGCCCGTGGGCAGCGCCGCCGCATGCCGGTTTGCCTCTCCTGTGGCCAATACCGCCACAGGCCTGGAAGCCCATTAGCAGTAGGACTCATCATAGCCGGTCACCGTGCGGGGCAATGTCCACACCGCTACTCCGCCAATCGTCCCAGCTACCGGCTCTTCCTCCCACGCTTGTCCCGGGCTGGCGTGTGGGACGAACGCACTCACAATGGCGCGCGAGCTGTTGCACTACCGCCCTGCCCCTGACCACCATGACGACTGGCTCGGGCGCATCGCAGAGCTCGTCAGTGCCGTTGACGATGCTTCGGTGCTCTCCTACTCACTTCGGACCCATCCCTCTCTAGAAAACGACATGGCCCATGATGCGACGCCCCCTCCTCCACAGTGCGACGTCGACCCCGAGCCCAGGCATGAAGCATGCCCACACGACCAGCCGCGCGAGCCCCGGGCGAGGGCGAGGGATGAAGTAAGCTGCTAGGTGGTGTCATGACCATGCGTTGACGCGCGTGCACTCCCTGCTCCTCGGCATCAGCGTCGTGACCGAGCGCCCCTTGAAGCGGTCACACAGGAATGGATCGGGCCCCTCCCATGCGCGCGGCACCCGTAGGTCTAGTGGGTTGCCACGCCATCACCCCGGAGCTCCATCCAGCCGTATGGCCAAGCAAGTTCAAGTCTGACTTACCTCCTCGCTACGATGACACCCCAGATCCTGCTGAGTTCCTACATCTCTACTTGCTGAGCATCTAGGCGGCTGGTGGAGACGACAAGGTCATGGCAAGCTGGTTACCCATGGCACTCAAGGGTGGTGCACTCTCCTAGCTCCTCAACCTCCCAAAGGGGTCGATCACCTCTTGGGACGACCTGCATAAGCGTTTCGTCGCCAACTTCCAAGGCACCCGTGACCGCGCACTCACTATGGGCGACCTGCGGAGTGTGAAGCAGCGGGAGGGAGAGACCCTGCACAAGTTCATACAGCGCTTCACGACCGTCCGTCTCAAGATCCCGAGGGCATTGGATGAGGCCATCATCTCCGCATTCACCAACGGCGTCAGGGACCTCGAGATGAGGGAGGAGCTCGCCATCAATGACGAATTGTGCTCAGCCTTGGAGATGTTCAACCTGGCGAACAAGTGCGCAAAGGCCGAAGAGGGCCGCCTCTCGCTCCGCGAGCTCCCGGAGGCGGAACCAGAAGACAAGAAGACCAAGACCAAGGAGGCAAAGCGCAAGGCCCCCGCAGTGCTTGCGGTCAGACCTGAGGCAAAGCGCAGCCGAGACGAGGAACCCCCCACAGGAGGGCGACCATTATGCATCTTCCATGGCACCAACAGCCACAACACCATCGACTCATGAGCTCAGGGTGGTCCATGATGAGTATTTCGGCCGGCGCCCTAGGCGTAGTGACCGTGGCTATGGACGCGGCGGAGGCCACGACGGAGGCCGTTGGGACAATCAGGAACTGCGTCAGGAGTGACGAGACCGGCCTCAGGAGGACCGCTGGCGCGATCAAGCTTGAGAGGATCACTGGCGCGACGAACCTCCAGAAGGGTCACGTCGTGGCCAGCCTCGTGAGGCCAGCCTACCACCACTGCCACCACCACCCATGAGGAAGGAATAGGACAAGCAGGACAATGGGGCTAGGGGCTTCTAGGAGGTCAGGGCAATAGCTTGCATCCTAGGCGGCGCCCAAGCCCCAGCATCGAACCACATCTTCAAGTAGTTCTCACGGGAGGTGAACGCAGCCCTCCCGAAGCCCGAGGCTATGAGCCCCCTTAAGTGGTCATAGACCGCAATCACCTTTGACTCAAGGGATCAACTCAGGTGTTCAGCCATGGCGGGCACGCTCCCCATGCTATGGACGCCCACCATCAGTAATGTCCTCGTCACTAAGACCCTCATCGACGGCGACGTGGGGCTCAATGTCCTTTCCATTGAGACATTTGAGATGCTCCAGGTGTCGTACGACCATCTCATGCCAACCAAGCCTTTCTCAGGAGTCACTGACAGCTCCACGGTCCCCATCGGGCAAGTGCGCTTGCCCATCACCATCGACCGACGCAAGAATTACCACACCGAACTCATCGTCTTTGACATCGCCCACATCCACCTCCCATACAACGCGATCCTTGGGTACCCAGCCCTCGCCAAGTTCATGGCGGTGACTCATCATGGCTACAACGTCCTCAAGATATCGGGGAGTGGCAGCATCATCACCGTCGCCTGCAATGAGAAGGACGTCGTTTGCTCCCTTGAGCGCGCCTACCGTGCGGCGGACAAGCACTCAAACAACGAAGGAGATGTCCTGCCTCGCCCCAGGAAGAAGAAACGGCTCCTCTCCATAGGGCACCAGGCGGCTGAAACCTCTAAGGACGGCGCCTCGGGCTCAACGTCTAGGGCCGAGGCCCCTCCCTCCCTCGCATAGGAAGGCACGCTAGGTGCCTCCCTTGGGTCAGGCTCGAGGGCTTCCATCCGGAGGACTACCGACCTGGCCGGTGAGACGAGGGAGACGTTCCGGCACAACTTGGAGGCGTGTTACGACGCGCATCAACCCAAGCCGGGAGCACGGTGCGAGGCGCCAAGTTCACGAGAATTCAGCACCAAGGCAATCGAGGAGCTTCATGAAGCACAGGTCGCACGAGGCAGAAGTTGCCCTGCACCACCAAGTGCAGCCATCGTCGGCTCGGGCGACAAGTTGTGCGTTTGTGTCAACATAGTCGCAATCAACAGGGTCGTGTCCCAGGACATCTTTTGGCTGACGCGTGCCGATCATTGCGGGGTCTACCCGTGCAACTACATCTGCATGCCCTTCGTCCTAGCAAATGCGGGCGCCATGTTCGAGTGCCTTGCTCGGGCCATGCTCATGCCTTTCCGGGCTAGGCGCAGCGAGGAGTTGGAGGAGGTGCCAGGACCAAGTGAGTGCCCTGAGCCTCGGGAGGTGTCAGGCTCGTGAAGGCCAAGCTCACGAAGACACAAGGTCAAGCTTCGATGACTACTTCAACGCTTCAGCGACATTTCTGCCAGGTAACCTTTTGATTCGTACCAGGTAACTTTTGGCTTGTTCAGTTTGAGGGCGCCCACCAGGCTGCTTTATCCTCAAGAAGTCATTGATCATCGTCGCAGTCGCGTCGATTACGCATAGGTCAGCACATTTCATGCATATGATCTATTTCCTAACATTCCAACCTGCCAGCTCGGTGCCTCTCCACCATGAACATCATCGCGCCCTAATAATCCTGCCTCCGACCACCTCATGATTAAGGGCTGCCACGACGTCTATGCTCGGGTCCGTCCCTGCAACGTTGATAAATCCAAGTGGTCGTGCTCTGTCTCACGGGCCAGCCCCGTGCACGTCACCTCCCGTGGCCCTTGGTGTTGTGTCCTCGTGTGAGCTAATCGGGAGTGGGTGAGTCAGGGCGCGTGACACGGTTCCTACAATCACAGTCGGCTTTTCGCCGTCGTGGGAGCCACACGCCGGGTGTTTTCTCCTTGGAGTTGTTGCATGATAAGACTGGGCACGACATCTGTGCTCCGATCCGTCCCTGTAGCATCGACAAATCCAGTGGTTGAGCTCTGTCTGGTGGGTCATCCCCATCCACGTCACCTCCTAGGGTCATTGGTGTTCGGCTTTCTCATGCGATGGCCCTTGGAAATCTATTCGGTGCAGGTTTCTCAGAATCTACAGGACCTCAGACGGCGCTTTCTACTGGAAGACTCAGGTGCAACCCACCTTTGAGGTAGGGCCTCGCGAGGCTAGAGATGCCTCGCGAGTGCCCAGATACACCTCCCAGTTCTACCATGCAGGCCACGCCTACGAACTTAATGGGTTGTACAAGCATGGGGGGCTCAGGAGTTGGGGCCCCCCATTCCCACGCCCAAGTGGAAGCCCCATGCTCCACGCTGGCGGACGACATGGTCCCCCAATGACTATGCCCATGCAACGTGGAAGCCATATGCTCCGCGCTGGTGCATAAACAACTGAGGGCACCCCCGCGGCTGCATCCAACCTCAGGAAGGCCCCTCGCGGTCCGCCGCATTCCCCTGGGATGTTCGCGTGAGGGGCGGCATGGTGGCTACGACCAGGCCAAGCCTGACACATGCCTCCTCCCCAGGTCACTAAAACCTGGTCTACACGCGCCCTCTTAGGAAAAAGCTGGCGAGGAAAGGTATGGGAGCCGCTCGTACGTCAAGGGGAACTCCTGAGCATTAGGACTCAGGAGCCTCACTAGTCACATAG
Organism: Hordeum marinum; assembly: GCA_022496015.1. NCBI lineage: Eukaryota > Viridiplantae > Streptophyta > Magnoliopsida > Poales > Poaceae > Hordeum > Hordeum marinum. The sequence continues at coordinate 447,513,556 of CM039678.1, read as the reverse complement.
CCCCTCACCCCTTGGCACCGTCCAGGTGATCCCAACGACCCAACAGCGGTTGAGGTATGCGCGGGACCGAGCCCTGCCGACGAGGAGCTCAAGGTGCTCAAAATCTCCAAGTCAACCCCGTCTTCACCCTATTCCCTTCATGAGGGTTGCTCGTACGTCAAGGGGGACTCCTGAGCATCCGACTAAGGAGCCTCACTGGTCACATAGCCCCTCACCCCTTGGCACCGTCCTGGTGATCCAAACGCCCCAACGGCGGCTGAGGTATGCGTGGGACTAGGCCCTGCCGATGCAGAGCATTACAGCAAGCAGGAAGGAAACAAGGCAAAGAAAGTAACCACATAATTCAATAGTTATTAAAAGCACTAAATGTCTTCGGAAATGCAATAAGTCTAATGCCTCTGCGAGGCACGATGAACGTTACATGAAAGCAACCAGGAAGAGGAGCTAGGAGGAGCTAGCGCCACCACTCGTCCGACCGTGGGGAGCTCGCCATCGACGTCACTGACATCGTCTTCATCGCCACTAACCCTCGCAGTTGCAGGAGGTGGGGGAACAGCAACGCAGGTGAACTTCTTCATTAGCGCATACACAGCGCCCTCCATGGTCGTCGCAGCGGTGGCGCAAACCTTAGGATCGACCGGGCGGATCACAGAGCCAAAGTCAAACCCCGGCTCGCGAAGGTGAAGGTGGCTGAAGACGCGCGTCGCGGCCTCGAAAAAGAGGTCACGGCACTCACTCTCCAAGACTTCCTCCACCTTGGCAAAGGCACCCTCCAGCGCCTCAACGAGCTTTGAGGAGAGCCCCGTGAAGTCGCTCTCTGGAGCCACCAAGGGCTACGTAAACCCTCCCCGGCAGATGGAGTCAAGCACTTGGCGGAGCCTGAGCTCGATGGATGGAAGAGCATTGAGCTCCGCAACCTTTCTCTGCTCGGTCATGGCAAGGGCCTTTTCCCTAGACTTGAGCCGAGCCTTCTCCGCAGCTACTTCCTTCTCCCGCGTGTCCAGGCGCTCACACTCTATGGCTCAGTTGGCCACCACCTTGGACAATGCAGAGTCATGATCGGCAAGCCTGGCCTCGCAGGTCTTGAGGTCTTCCTCTCGTTAGCGAAGCCACTCCGCAAGCGTGGCCTTCTCCTCCTGAAGAGCCTTCAGATGGACCTCCACCTCGTCACGGCGCTTCGTAGCAGACGTCGCGTCGGTTAGTGCTGCGTCGCGAGCTGCTATGGATGACGCGGCCTCCTTCTCGCTTTCATCCACAACGAACTTGGCTTGGTCCCAAGCCGCCACGGCAGAGGTGTCGGCCTGGAGCGACCCGAAGAGGATCCCTAGGCGCCCCTTCGCGAGGCGATCATCAGCGCCCCCGAGGGCGTCACAGACCTAATCCAGAGCAGTGTAGGCCCCATCCAGGGTGCCAAGGCCGCACAACATAAGCGTCAGGGCCTGGTATGAAGGTGGCGCCTGCGAGACCATAGGAGTCGCCTCCAGGGTGGCAGAAGCATGAGGAGCAGAAGGCATCGGGGGCTGCGCTACAACCACAGGCAAGGCAGATACGGATGAATCTATGGACAGCTGGCCCTCGGGAGCTGGCTCTTCAGATGATGGCGCCAACGCACCCTCAAGGGCAGAAACGAACGCACCAACGGGCACCGGGGGCTCCACGGCCGTGACAGGGAGAGTTCACCACAAGCCCCCGCTCCCGCGACATCTGGCGCCTCGTCAGGCAACGACAGGGTGCCAGGAGTGGGCGGCACGTCGGAAAGCACCTTCGGCTTGATGCCCGCTTTCTTCTTCCTCATCTTCAGCACAACAGCACTCCTGGTTACCGAGCAAAGGAGGGGTCATCAGCACGTGAGCCACCGGCAAGCAGCCAAAGCTAAACGGGATTACCTACTCTTCGATGTCGACCCACTTCCTCTTCTCCACCTCGACGATGACGGGAATGCCCTCGCCCTTCTCTGGAGGGCGTCGCCGCGTGGGGGAGCAGGGGCACGGTCTGCAAGGGCCGCAATCGAAGAAGCCATTCCGGTCCCAGACACGTCCGCCTTGCCTGCAAGCTACAGTTCGGGAAGAGGCGAGATAGGCGCTTCAGCTGCCTTGCCGGTACGAGCAGGGCACACTGAAGGGGGCCCGACCCCGCATTTCCTGGGGCTCGCGTGGCCAGTAGACCGAGCGGCACGAGGAGTGGGCCCCAGCCCCCTGAGAACCTTGGCGAAACGCGGAGGACTTGCAATAGAAGCTTCGCCGATGTCGTCATCGTCTTCGAAGCCGCGCAGGAGCTCGTTCTGGGATGGAGGGATGCTTCCTCTAGATCGTCATCCGCTATCTCCTCCGAATCCTCCCCGACCGCATGTCGCCGGAAGACACCGCCACCGGGGGACCAGGACCCTCGGCCGGGGAGAGCCCCAGTTCGTCAAAGGTGGGCATCACGGCGACCAGATCAGCCTTGTCATCATGGCAATACAATGGAGCATAGGCATTGGGAAGGTCTCCGGGGTCGCCGTTGAGCAGGGTCGTCATAGCCCTACTCATCTCCCCAGGGGTCAGGCATGTGGACCGAAGCCTGATGTCATCGCCACTGCTCTGATAGTCCACAAGGGCCTCGAGTGAGACTAAAGGGGTGCCAGATGCTACGTCAAGAACTCCTTCACTATCATTCCCTTGGTCAGCTTCTTGGCGTTTATATCGCGAGAGATCCGCTCCAGGATGGGCCTGGCCCGGGGGTCGGAAAGCTTTGCAGAGCTCCATGCGAGAGTTTTCTCCAACAACCCCTTCGGAAGATCCAGGCGAGAGTTGATGCTCTTGAGGTCCAGGAAGACCCAGTGGTGCCTGAAGTTCTCCACCTTCTTCCCGGCCTTTAAGACCATGTTCCCGCTCTGAACCGCGATGAAGGAGACGCATGCCGGCCGCTCAGCGCCATCATGAAGCTGCAAGCTGAAGAAATTACGGAAGAGGGCCACCGAAGGCTTCACGCCTATGAAAGCCTTGCAGTAAAAGGCGAAGATGGACAAGAGCATGATGGAGTTGGGTTGGAGATGAAGAGCTTGGATCCCATAGTGCTCAAGGATGGCGGTGAAGAACTCGGAGAAAGGCGGAACGAGCCAAGAGAAGACGCTATGGAGAAAGAAAGGGTAGGCTGACTTGGCCAGGCGTTGCTTCTCCATGGAGCTGCAACATATCAAGGTCCGCCCCCACTCGTTGGTCTTGTCCGCTGTCGATGGGAGCACTGGGGCGAGGTCTTCGTCCTTGGCTATGGTTGACTCCGAGAGTGCTGGTGGGATAGGAGTGGAAGTCGAGCTCTAGGCCTCAGGTTTTGATATGCCGACGGGAGCCATCAAGAAGTTCTCGGGGCCGGTGAAGCAAGAAGGAAGACGGTGTGGTGCCGAGATCCGGAGAGATTTTCACCAAAGGACGGAGATCTGTAGGAAAAAGCAGGAGCGTAGGAGAGGAAAGCAATAATGGCTCAACGCTAGAGGTCAGGCTTTTATCGATTCAGGCAGTTGTCGAAGGGGCATGGGAGCGGGGACACCCGTGACCAACCACGCACCACATGCCAGACCTGGACCACGGGCATTTGGGGCCTGTCGTGGGAACGAGCCTGATAGTAGAAGGTAGGGGTACAAAAGGAGAGGGCAGAGTCCTAGCTATGGCGAGGATGTACACACGGATGTATGAGTTCAGGCCCCTCTCGTGGAGGTAACAGCCCTACGTCTCAGTGCTCTAGAGCTTTGTCGTGTGGAGAATGTGTGTTACAAAGGTTGCAAACCCTTGTGCTAGAGGGGAGGGGCGGCTTATGTAGAGTTCGTTGCCCCTCATAATTGCGAGGCATCCAAGGGTCCGATCGTGGGCATAAAGACTAGCGTTACTGGTAACGTACAACATAATTGCTCTTAATGACGACTGGCCTAACGATTGCCTGCTGGCCTCTCAGGGGTGGCTTCTGGTCTTCTGGCGTCGAATGGAAACGAGGTCTTCCGAGTGACAGGTGCCTATCGACTGAAGAAGGAGCCAGCGAATGGATGGACTGTCAAGTGACTTGAGCACCATGGTGAATCCAGTCGGAATCTTTCTTGTGGTCCTTAAGCCTTCCAATGCAGTGTCCTTAGGTAGGGTATATAGGTCAGACCTAGGACCCTATCCTAGGTACATATCCTCATCATTAGCCCCCGAATGGATCAGGGTTCGAGTGGTGAAGGGGGGTATCGATGCCAGTTCAGAACAGGACACCAAATCTTCCAACTGATTTTCGGGGCTTCAATGAAACTTGTGTCGACTGAACTCTTCGTAATTCGCCCGGATCGATTCTGTCCTGAAAGTGTCCGAGTGAATGTTCAATTCCAACTTAATTCCGAGTGACCTGAAGGGATCTTTGGATGTGACGGGTCGCTCTATCAGGCCCGGATCTTGCAGCATACGATAATTTGGGAAGCGCGTGCGTTCGCGATGATGATGCTACGATCGGGGCAAGTGGGAGCACGACGCCTCGATTTGTGCGCCGCTCATTTCACCATGTACAGGGCGCCGTCTGCGGTTAGGATATGCGGGGATCACGTGGGCCCATACGTCAGTGAGACACTCGGTGGGATATAAATCCCGAAGCACCGCGGTTCGCATAGTGATTTTCCCCCAAATCTCCTCTCTTCCTTAGCCTCTCTTGTCTCCAGCGCCTCACTCTGCTCTGCTCCAACGAGGTCCACCACTGCAATGACGAAGGGAGCAACGGAGAAACTTAAGCGTGCCAAGAAGGGAGCTGTGAAGGGCAAGGCCAAGAAGCCCTCGACTGCCCGGTTCACCGCGCCAGCGAGGTGGATCCAGGGGGACTTTCTCCCATCGACAGTCACCACCACGGACGTCGAGAACCTTGTCGTCGATGGGCTCATGATGGATGGTGCTTGGAGGCAGTCGGAGGGGGAGCGCGAGCCGGAGTCGTGCGAGGGGGAGCGGGTTCTCCTCCTCTCCCACGTCGAAAGAGGTTTCTCCATGCCTCCCCATCCATTCTTTAGAGGATTTTTGAACTTCTTCGGAGCTCAGCTCCATCACTTTCCTCCAAATGCAAGTTCCTTCTTGTCTGTCTTCAACACTCCGTGCGAGTGTTTCTTGGGCTGCTCTCCCCACTGGAGACTGTTCAAGCACATTTTCACCATCAGATCTCAGACGGTAAAAAAGGCCCACCCTGAGGATGGAAAGACTCATGTAGTCCAGCTGTGTGGGGGTTTAGGAATCCAGAAGAGAGCTTGTAGTTCTTTTCCTTCCATGACTTCCCCGAATCGGTTAGAGGTTGGCAGTCGACCTGGTTCTATTGCAAGGACGTAGCTTCTCCCAATATGTCGACTGGCCTTTTTCCCTTCACGTTAGATCGTCCAGCCGTTCCCAAATCTTTGAAGGTGTTGGAGGGGGAGAAAGTCCAGGTTGGGATCCTGGTGGATGTTGTGGGGACCCTTATCTGTGGTGGAGTCACTGGTATGGATCTCTTGGAGACACTCCTCAGTCAACAGATCCAGGCTCTTCAAGCAAGGGACCACACCATGTGGCATTACGCCGGTCCTGGGGACACGACCAGGACACACATGAAGGAGGTTTCACAAAAAACTATCGAGCAATGGCTTCGCAATATCACCGGAGCTTGTGACAACCCCCTGGGTGCCAAGAGAATCCAACCCTAATCTGTTGTGAATCCGCCAAAGAATCTGGTAAATTTTGTCTTGTTGACTATCGTTCTATTCTGTCTAGTGATTGATTGATCTGTTGACTGACTTCACTGTTTGAATCATGCAGGAGTGGACGCACATGCACTCGCCTGTACCCAACGGGAGCCAGCCTAAAGACGGTGGGGAAAGCGAGGGTGGCAGCATGGACGTCGATTGTGTTTATGACAGTGAAGATGAATATGAGGACTTGGGTGAGAACAAGGAATAAGTCGAGTCTCCACCACACGCCAAATGTCGCTCCAAGTCATGTCAGACCCTGCCACTCCTGCGGACAAGGCCCCGGTTCCAAGTGAAAGGAACCCGAAGCGGGACCGACCCTCGACCGGCGAGTCGATTGAGTGATCAGCGAAGCAGCCCAAGCCCAACACAGGAAAACCTCGCAAAGCTCTACCCCGCATGAAGATGGTTGTGCATGTCATCTCAACGTAAGTGTTTGCTTTCATCTTTCACTGTCGATTGTGACTTCGAATTCTCGTTGACCGAGTGGAATTTGATTTACCAGTGCCGCTACCTCAATGACATCACCTCCACGGAACGGAGAGGAGCAAATGGATGTGGATACTGCTGATGCGGCCACTTCCTAGAGAGGTAAACAAATCCTTACTCAGCTCTGTTTCTCGAATGAAATTCGTCGATTGCAAGAGTCAACATTGCCGATTGGTATTTGCAGAAATCATTCAACTAGAGGATGATGAAGAAAAACCTCGGGGTATAGGGGGTGAAGGCGAGACCTTAGGCGCCATGCGCGTACACGCCCGAAGAACTCTGTCGGCACAGACGCTTCAGTGGTCGACTGGTGGATCTTCCCAGGGGATAAGCGACTCGACACGGGTCAGAACCGATCCTACGGTACCGTTATCGAGTGCTCCACTAGCCGTTTCAACCATCATGATGTCAACTCCAACCGGACCACCTCAGACTACCTCAACCGTCCCTGCCTCAACGTTGATCCCACCGGTGACTGCCTTTCCTCTGCACCGCGTTCCAGAAGACCAGACCGGAGCCGCAAAGGAGGCCATGATCCAGGCGGAATAGATGATGCTGCACACCAAGGAGGCGTACGAGGCCAGCAAGTTGGCTTACGATGCTAGCACAGCACTTCGCACCAATGTCCGAGTAAGTTCGATTGTAAGTGTATTTCCAATTGAATTCCTGTCTTCTTTGATTGTACACCCACTAGGTATTTTTCCGTTTGTAGAATATTTGTAAGTTCTCACTCGAATAGATCAGGTCACAATCGAGTAGATTTCGGTCCAGTGGGGGCACGCTGAGTGCACCCACTAGGTGTAGTCCCCGAGACCGTTGTCAAGTGCTTGCACCGGCAGTGGTCTTAGAGTTTGTCGAATGCTGAATATGATTGCCAGTCGACATATCGAGTGGACTTCTTGCCCTAGCCATGCCACTCTGAAGCTTCCTTGTAGGTTTCATGGACATAATTTTCATCAACCATGATATGACGCTACTTCAAGGTTTAGAGTCGGGTGGCGGGCCACTTGACAGATCGAGTGATAGATGGTCCAGTGGGGGCACGCTGAGTGCACCCACTGGGTGTAGTCCCCGAGACCGCCGTCGAGTGCTTGCACTGGTGGGGGTCTGATAGAGACGATATTCATATGCCTATGCACGTTTTTATTTTTATTTTCTGCCACCCGACAGATCGAGGGTTAGTAGATCCAGTGGGGGCATGCTAAGTGCACCCATTGGGTGTAGTCCCCGAGACCGTCATCGAGTGCTTGCACTGGCGGGGGTCTGATAGAGACTGTTGTATGCTCGGACAGGGAAGACCTTGTCGAGTTGTTTAGGAACCAATGGGGGCACGCTAAGTACACCCACTGGGTGTAGTCCCCGAGGCTACTGCTGATTGTTGACAATGAACAGTAGTCTTAAGAACTTTGAACTTTTTTTGTGTCGTACGCGGAGTACGCTCACCGCTCGACATGTCGAGTGGACTTTTTTTGCTTTAGCCGTACCACTCCGTAGCTACCTTGTAGGTTTCATGGACATCATTTCATCAACCATGATATGATGCTACTTCAAAGGTGTGAATTGGGGTGGCGGATCACTCGAAAGATCGAGTGTTGATAGGTCCAGTGGGGGCACGCTGAGTGCACCCACTAGGTGTAGTCCCCGAGACCGCCGTCGAGTGCTTGCACTGGCGGGGGTCTTATAGAGACCGTCGTATGCTCGGACAGGGCAGACCTTGTCGAGTTGTTTAGGAACTAGTGGGGGCACGCTGAGTGCACCCACAGGGTGTACCGCCGTCGAGTGCTTGCACTGGTGGGGGTCTGAAAGAGACCGTCTGGAACTCAGGGGTCTTTGTGGTACGCGGAGCATGCTTGCCACTCGACATGTCGGGTGGACTTTTTGCTTGAATTCTTCCTCTTTGACCGCAGGTTTCATGGATATCATTTCATCAACCATGATATGACGCTATTTCAAGGGAGTGGGGTGGGGCAGGGTCTGCCATCCAGTCGAGTGTTTTTGACCTTCCGCACTCAGGAGTGGAGGTATTTCCTGTCGACTGAATTTTTTTCTTTGTTGATTTCAGAGAGCTTGCGAACTTGGCGTGTAGTACAAGGATCTCGAGGAGGAAAGGAACCAGCTGCGAGTGGACTTGGAGGTCTCCAATAGTAGTTTGGAGCGAGTGTGGACTGAACTGAAAACTCTGGGAGGTAACTTCTGTCGACCCAATGCATTCTTATCCTCACTTTCCATGCTTTGAAGCGAGTGCTTTCGCTCGAACAGACGTACGCGATGAAAATCGTCGACTCCAAGCGCAACTCAACAATGTTATTTCTTTAGATACCATGAAGAAGGCGCTGGAGGACAAAGACAAGGCGCTTGCTGATGCCCAATGGGTGGCGAGGGAGAAAACTGAAGCTGCTGAGCAGAAACTGGCTGCTGCCAAGAAGATGGAGGTGGAAAACTCCAAGCTGAAGCTGGAACGGGTGGAACTCATCAAGAAGACCGAGCAGCTGACCAAGAGGAGCAATGGCTTGGAGACGCACTTGGGGGAGTTCGCGAGAAAGATGTACATCATGCTCGACGGTAACCATCATTGTCGACTGAACTTCATAAAATCCTTGACGACTGTATTTCATTAAACCTCCTCCCATTCCTTCTTCCCAACAGAATTCTGCCAGGACTTTGAAAAGGAAACCAAAGAAATCGAGCCCAATCTGGATCCCACCAAGTCACCTATTGGTGATGGATTGGCCATGAACATGTTCCGACTCAACGTCAGACTCCAAGGTGTTCAAGCATATATCATCCGACTGAAAGCTGTGATGGAGAAGATCGACAAAGGGACCGTGGCCCGAAGACACCCTTCATCTTGATCTTACATCCATGATGGCATGCCTTAATAATCTTCCCAGAAGAGTGCAGGCTTGGAAGAAATCAGCCGCCCGCTACGGAGCCGATGTGGCGCTCTCCCTCGTAAGAGTCCATTGCAAGGAGGAAAGGGAGGACAAGTTGCAGGAGCTCCAAGTAATGAATACGAAGAAGCTTCAGTTTGAAGATTTCATGGATACCTTCATTAACGCAGCCACGAGGATCGCAGATAGGATCGACTTGGACACATTTGTTGAGCCAGCAAGCCCGTCGGGTGCTTGAAAAACTTGATTCATGAGAAAACTTTATTTGCCTCGGTATGCCGAGTGGAAATGTATCAACCTAAAAACTTCATTCAGGCCTTAAGCCTGAGCATGTTTGCTTGTGCACGAAACATTTATCCGCGATGAAACCTTTGAATTTATCCGCATTTGGCTTTCAATCGTTTGTTCGACTGAATTTGTTTTTGACTTAGGCGAAAGCTGGTTCGCAGCTAAGCTCCTGAGTGTGAGGATTTCTCAACACTCAGAGAAGTTTTGATCTTGAGCAAAAACTGGTTCGCATCTAAGTTTCTGAGTGAGTATATAGTAAAACACTCGGAATTCATTTTTGTCTTTAGGCGAAAACTGGTTTGCAGCTAAGCCCCTGAGTGTGAGGATTGCTCAACACTCGGAGAAGTTCTGAACTTAGTCGAAGACTGGTTCGCAACTAAGCCCCCGAGAGTGAGGACTACTCAACACTCGGAGTAATTTTGAACTTAGGCGAAGACTGGCTCGCAGATAGGCCGTCGAGTGAATGGATTGCTATCCACTCGGAAGGGTTTTTAACTTAGGTGAAAGCATGTTCGCAGCTAAGCCTCCGAGTGTGAGGATTGCTCAACACTCGGGGTAGTTTTGAACTTAGGAAAAGACTGATTCGCAGCTAAGTTGTCGAGTGAATGGTGTGCTATCCACTCGGCAGGGTTTTTAACTTAGGCAAAAGCATGTTCGCGGCTAAGCCTCCGAGTGTGAGGATTGCTCAACAGTCGGAGTGGTCCCAAGTGAGAAATTACGTGATTCGGAATCGACGAAAAGACTACGGAAGTCAAACTTGCATATATGACATGATCTAAAATACTTTTATTACATCAAAACCACTCTGTTCCTAAGTACAGAAATGTCGGAACAAATCTGCGTTCCAGGCTCGCAGCTGGTCAATCTGCTTCTTGAGGTTGTACAGGTGATAAGCTCTATTGTTCAACACATTGGTGACGACAAAGGGACCCTCCCGCGCAGGAGCGAGCTTATGGGGTTGCTATTGATCCACTCGGAGCACCAAATATCCCTCATGAAATGACTGACTCTTAACATTTTTCGCATGGAAGCGTCGCAGATCTTGCTCATAAGTTGTGGTCCGGATCAGAGCCATCTCTCGCTCTTCCTCCAGGAGGTCTACGCCATCCTGTCTTGCTTGTTCCGCTTCAGCTTCAGAGTAAAGTTCCACTCGGGGAGAGTTGTGAAACAAATCACTCGGCAGGACAGCTTCAGATCCATAGACCAGGAAAAAAGGAGTTCATCCAGTCGACCGATTAGGTGTTGTTCTCAGGCCCCATAAAATAGATGGCAACTCCGACACCCAAGCCCCGGCAGCATGATCCAAGTCGCGCATGAAATGAGGCTTCAGACCTTGTAGGATGAGGCCGTTGGCTCGCTCAACTTGACCATTGGTTTTGGGGGGTGCAATGGAAGCATAATCCACCCGAGTGCCCTGGGAGGTGCAAAAGTGTCTGAATTCTTCCGAGTCAAAGTTGGTGCCATTATCCATGATGATGTTGTGGGGAACCCCGTACCGGAAGATTATTTCCCTCATGAACGTGACCGTCGTATGAGAGTTCAATTTGTTTATCGGCTTGGCCTCAATCTACTTTGTAAATTTGTTGATTGCAACGAGCAAATGAATGAATCCACCTTTTCCAGTCCGGAAGGGACCAACCATGTCTAGACCCCACACAGCAAATGGCCAAGCAAGAGGGATTGTCTTCAAAGCAGACGCAGGCTTGTGAGATAAGTTTGCATAGAACTGGCACCCTTCACAGTGATCGACAATCTTTGGCCATCTCATTGGCACGTGGCCAGAAGAAACTAGTTCGGTACGCTTTAGCGACGATTGTCCGTGAGGACGCCTGATGGCCGCAAGTTCCCGAGTGGATTTCATCTAGGATTACTCGACCTTCTTTAGGGGAAATGCATCGCCGAGTCACGCCAGTCGCGCTTTCTCTAAACAGCTGATCTCCGAACACAGTAAAAGCTTTCGACCTGTGCATGATCTGTCGTGCTTCTGTCTCATCTTTAGGGAGTTCTTGTCTAAGGATATATGCAATATAGGGCACCGTCCAATTGGGAATGATGACCAGAACCTCCATGACTAAATCAATAACTACAGGGACATCGACTTCATTCAGATCGGTGGAGCTCATAGCTTCCGGGGGCTCTTCTCATGTACTGAAGGAGTGTGGAGGTGTTCTAAAAACACATTGTTGGGGACAGGTCGTCGAGTGGATCCAATCTTTGCCAGCTCATCAGCCACTTGATTCTTCACTCGGGGAACATGATGAAGTTCCAGACCTTCAAATTTCTTCTCGAGCTTTCTAACGGCACTGCAGTATCCAGTCATATCGGGGTTTTGAATGTCCCACTCTTTCATCACTTGATTGACCACCAAATCTGACTCACCATAAACCATCAGGCGCTTGAAGCCGAGTGAGATAGCCATGCGCAACCCATATAAAAGTGCTTCATATTCTGCTTCATTGTTGGAGGAATCGACGTGGATCTGCAAGACATAACTGAGTTTGTCGCCTTTCGGAGATACCAAGACAACTCCAGCACCGGACCCATTCAACATTTTAGAGACGTCAAAGAACTATTGGGGAACGTCGCATGGGAAACAAAAAATTTCCTACGCACACGCAAACCTATCCATGGTGATGAGCATCTACGAGAGGGAGAGTGGATCTATGTACCCTTGTAGATCGCTAAGCGGGAAGCGTTAAGAAACGCGGTTGGTGTAGTCGTACTTCTTCGCGATCCAAATCGTCGAGCGTCCCGCGATCTAATCACGAACCGTCCCGCGAACCAATCATGAACCGTCCCGCGATCTCGTCACGATCCGTCCCGCGATCCGATCACGAACGTCCCGTGACCTTGATCACGATCCTTCTGATCTAGTACCGAACGGACGGCACCTCCGCGTTCAGCACACGTGCAGCTTGATGACGATCTCCACCATCTTGATCTAGCAAGAGGAGGTGGAGAGGAGAGAGAGTTCACCGGCAGCATGACGCTCTCCGGTGATGGTGGTGGTGGAGCAATTCCGGCAGGGCTTCGCCTAGGCACTGCGGAAAACCAATCTAGAGGAGCACCGGTGGAACGGGTAGCACGTGGCCGTAATTTCTGCCAAAACCCTAGCTATTCCACTAGTATATATAGGAGGAGAGGAGAGGAGAGGCAGCCAAGGGCCTCCTTGGTTCGGCCGAACCATAGGGTGGAATCCTATTCCACCTCCAATCCTACTTGGAGTAGGATTGCTCCCTATTGGCTGATTTTTGGCCTTTTTCCTTTAGCCTTTTTCTCTCCTGCGCCATGGGCCTTCTAGGCTGATTTACCATCCCACTAAGGGCTGGTTAATACTCTCCCACATCCCATGGTCTCTCTAGGGTCGAAATACCCCTCCCGGAGGTCTCCCGGTACACTACCGGCACTCCCGGTACACTACCGATGAGCCCGAAACTTTTCCGGCGACCAAACTGGGACTTCCTATATATGAATCTTTACCTCCGGACCATTCCGGCACTCCTCGTGACGTCCGTGATCTCATCCATGACTACAAACAAACTTCGGTCACCACCATACATAACTCTACACTACCGAAACGTCACCGAACCTTAAGTGTGCAGACCCTGCGGGTTCGAGAACTATGTAGACATGACCGAGACACCTCTACGGTCAATTACCAATGGCAGGACCTGGACGTCCACATTGGTTCCTACATATTCTACGAAGATCTTTATCGGTCGAACCTCTATGTCAAGGATTCAGTTAATCCCGTATAACGTTCCCTTTGTTCTTCGGTATGTTACTTGCCCGAGATTCCATCGTCGGTATCTCCATACCTAGTTCAACCTCGTTACCGGCAAGCCTCTTTACTCGTTCCGTAATACAAGATCCCGCAACTAACAATTAGTCACACTGCTTGCAAGGCTCATTGTGATGTTGCATTACCGAGTGGGCCCCGAGATACATCTCCGTCACACGGAGTAACAAATCCCAGTCTCGATCCATGCCAACTCAACAGACACCATCGGAGATACCTGTAGAGCACCTTTATAGTCACCCAGTTACGTTGCGACGTTTGATACACACAAGGCACTCCTCCGATATCCGTGAGTTGCATGATCTCATGGTCATAGGAACATATACTTGACATGCGGAAAACAGTAGCAATAAACTGACACGATCATATGCTATGTTTGTAGTTTGGGTCTTTTCCATCACATCATTCTCCCAATGATGTGATCCCGTTATCAAATGACATCACATGTCAATGGCTAGGAAACCCTGACCATCTTTTATTAACGAGCTAGTTCACTAGAGGCATACTAGGGACACAGTGTTGTCTAATTACCCACACATGCAATGTGTTTCCAATCAATGCAATTATAGCATGGATAATAAACGATTATCATGAACAAGGAAATATAATAATAAACACTTTATACATTGCCTCTAGGGCATATTTCCAACAAGAACATGGTCCAGTGTGCTGAGTGTACCTAGATTGGTTGTTGTTGTTCAATCCACTTGGCCATAAAATCTGCAAGTGCCTGAGACTTGATCACTTTCTTGGCTTCAAACTTAATGTCAAAGTATAGGAGCTCAATTTCCCACTTAGCCACTCGACAAGTTGCATCTCGATTGTTAAGAATCTCGAATAACGGAGCATCACTGACGACTGAAATCGAGTGGTCCTGAAAATAGTGTGCCACCTTCTTTGTTGACACGTAAATACCATAAACCAGCTTCTGGTAGTGTGGATATCTTTGCTTTGAGGGAGTCAAAACTTCAGAAACGCAATAGACTGGACGTTGGACTTTGTAAGCCTTGCCCTCATCTTCCCGCTCGATAGTTAGCACTGTACTGACGACCTGATTAGTGGCAGCAATGTACAGGAGCAAGGGCTCTTTGCTGCGAGGAGCAACAAGCACCGGCTGGGTGGAGAGCAGGGCTTTGAGCTCGAAAAATGCTGCTTCAGCCTCTAGAGTCCACTCGAACGTTTCAGACTTCTTCATGAGTCGGTACAAAGGCAATGCCTTCTCACCGAGACGAGAAATGAATCGACTCAATGCTGCCAAGCAACCTATGAGCTTCTAAACATTGTGCACTCGCACGGGAGTCTTCATTCGGGTAATGGCGCTAATTTCTCAGGGTTGACGTCAATTCCTTGTTCGGAAACGAGAAAACTGAGTAACTTGCCGCCAGGGACGCCAAAAGTACAATTAGCCGGATTCAGCTTTATATCATATCTCCTCAGATTGGCGAAATTTTCGGCCAAGTCAGCCAGCAGGTCGGAACCTTTGCGGGACTTGACAACTATATCGTCCATGTACGCTTCGACATTCCGAGGGATCTGGTCGAGTAAACACTTCTGAATCATGCGCATGAAAGTAGCACCGGCATTTTTCAAACCGAATGGCATGGTGATGTATCAAAAACACCCGAATGGGGTGATGAAGGCTGTTTTTATTTCATCCGGGCCAAACAGAAGGATCTGATGGTACTCAGAGTAAGCACCCAGAAATGATAAATGTTCGCATCCCGCAGTCGAGTCAACAATCGGATCTATGCGAGGGAGCGGAAAATGATCTTTCAGGCAGGCCCGATTGATATGCTTGAAGTCAATACACATGCGTAGTGACTTGTCCTTCTTGGGAACCATGACAACATTCGAGAGCCACTCAGAGTGGTAAATCTCCCGAATGAACTTGGCCTGCAAGAGACGAGCCACCTCTTTGTCGATTGCTTTACGCTTCTCTACCGCCGATCGACGCAAATGCTCTTTCACCGGCTTGGCCTTTGGGTCAACTCTCAGTCGGTGCTCAGCCAGTTCCCTGGGAACCCCCAGCATGTCAGCAGGCTTCCATGCAAAGATGTCCCAGTTCTCATGGAGGAACTGGATGAGCTCGGCTTCCTATTTGCTATCGAGTGTTGACGATATGTTGGTCGGCGCGGCAGTTGAATCTGTCGGGTGAATGTGCACCTTCTTCACTTTCCCTGTCGACTGAAAAGCTGACTTAGAAGCAGGCTTCTTAGCACGCAGCAAATCGGCAGGGTCAGCGCTCTTCTTGTATTCTTCCAGCTCAACCATAGCCATCTGATGATCAGCAATTTTGGAGCCCTCCTGGAGGCACTCCTCAGCCCACTGTCGATTGCCGGTGATTGTGATCACACCTTTGGGCCCTGGCATCTTCAACTTGAGATACACGTAACATGGATGGGCCATGAAACGAGCATATGCGGGCTGGCCCAGAATGGCATGATAAGCGCCCTGGAAATCCACAACTTCAAACGTCAACTTTTCCTTTCGAAAATTTCTATCTGTTCCGAATGCCACATCCAATGCAATATGGCCGAGTGACTTGGCCTTCTTCCCTGGGATGACTCCGTGAAATTGCATGTTGCTCTCACTGAGTCGAGACATCGGAATGCCCATCCCTTTAAGGGTATCTGCGTAAACTATGTTCAGGCCACTGCCACCGTCCATGAGGACCTTCCGGAGTCGAGTGCCTCCCACAACCGGATCAACTACCAAAGCCTGTCGACCGGGAGTGGCCACGTGAGCAGGATGATCCGACTGATCAAATGCGATGGCAGTCTGAGACCACTTGAGGTACGTCGGGGTTGTAGGTACGGCCATGTTGACCTCACTGTTGATGACCTTCAATCGACTATTGCTTTCAACATCAGCAAAAATCATCAGTGTAGCGGTGACATCAGGGAACGTTTCTTTGTTTTCATCATCCTTCTCAAGAGTTTTCTCACTCGACGGAGTCTCTTTGAATTGCTGAATGAGCAGTCGACGCTGCGGAGTGGTATGCTTGGGCAATATCAAGTTGCCTTCTTCGTCTTTCCTCGTGTGGATTGCACACGGTAGATCCAACACATCTGTCCCTGACTGATTCTTTCCTTTCTTGGGGTTAAATTGTCCCTTGGACTTCCCCTTGTTCTTTCCTTGAGCTGCCAGAGCGGCTGCCTCTGCCTGAACAGGGCCATCATCCTTCCGCTTTTGCTTCCGACTGGAATTGCCGTCGGCATCATTGTCGACTGCTTTTCCTTTGCCGTTGCGGAGGAGGTCTTCTTCTTCTCCATTGGCGTACCGAGTGGCGATTTCCATCATTTTGCTCAGCAAGATGTCACCCGTACGCCCAAACTTCAGATAGAGCTCTCGGTACCTCACTCCAGCCTTGAAAGCACAAACAGCCTGATGCTTGGAAACATTTTCCACAGTATGATGCAGAGTGGACCAGCGCTGAATGTAATCTCTCAAAATCTCGTTGGGCTTCTGAACATAGTGTTGCAAATCAATCAACCCGGCAGGACGCTTGCAAGTGCCCTCAAACGTTCTGATGAACACTCGGGCGAGATCCTCCCAGTAGTGAATGCTAGAAGGGGCCAAACGATTCAGCCACACACGAACCGAGCCATCCAACATCAAAGACAGATGCTTCATTGCAATGTTATCGTTGCCACCGCCAATCTGAACTGCCACCCGATAATCATCCAACCATGTCTCTGGCTTTGACTCGCCAGAAAACTTGTTGATCCCAGCCGCCAACCTAAAGTTGGGGGGAATCTCTATAGAACGAATAGCCCTCCTAAAACACTCTGGACCAGAAATAACAGCAGTGCTTCCACTCGGAACATCTCTGTCATGCCCATCCCTGTGGGCCTGCTTCTGTCGACCTACCTCTGAGTGAGGAGGTCTCAAGCATCAAACCCTGTGTTCCGCTCATCACCGAACGAGCACCTTTCGTCCTGGTGCTGGGGCATGAAAGGACCGCCCCATGGAGGAGTGGGCACTCGATGGTGGTCATAGCGGTGAAACTGATCTCTGTGCTAATCTTCATGAAAATCCCTGCCTCTTCGGCGCAAGGGCGATCCAGGACTATGTGCCGACTGAACAGACTCTGCTCTTGGAGAATTACTATGAATCCTATTGCATGACTGTGAGACAACAGAATTTTGACGCTGCACTGCATCCAGCAAAGCTCTAATCTACATCAACCCTCTACCAGCCTCTGACCGTGACGGCTGAATGGAATCTGCTATTCTAGCTGCAGCTGCAACGTTTAACACAGGAGTACGGTATACCTCGACGTTTTTATGCGATCCAGTCAGAAACAGCTGTCGCTGACATCGACTGGAAACCGGTGGGCACTAGTGAGCGCGCTCGCCGAGTTCTCTCTGGATTTCTTCAAGCCGTATGCGTGTGGCCTCCAAGGCCTGGGCCTCAGCGGTCGCACCAACAATGGGAGTATGAAGGAGCTCCTCATCGCAATGCGACTATTCACTCGACGGTCCGCCAGCTTCCCTCTTGCTGCGGCCGAAGCCCGGCGGCGGGTTTTTATGGGACCCAGCCATAAGGACCTCCACTACAGGATCACAGCTCTCTCACTCGAAAGGAACATCAGACTGATCATAGTCCGACTCGAACACGCCGTGAAGGGACTCGGCAAGCTCGATCGCCGCAATCTACGGAGATGAAATTTGGCGGGCCGCTGCATGCCTGACCCAGTCCTGGAGTCATGAGCGACTGGATCGCTTGCGATGATGAACAGCGGGGAAAACCGGTGATTAAGGAGTCAACGACTGCCGCAGAAGCACGTCGTAGGAACTCGCGCGGAAGTGCACAGCCCCGCGAACTAGCAGCGCCTCGACATCAAGAGGCACTTCTTGGATCCATGCTGAATTGTCGGTGATGAAGGTGAGCGCTTCGAAATGGATCTTGTGGCCCAAAACGAAAACACCGCCAGAAGACATGACGAAGGGAGAAAAATGCAACCTCGCCGGAAGTCGCTTAGACGCCTGCCCCACGGTGGGTGCCAACTGTCATGGGAACGAGCATGACGGTAGAAGGTAGGGGTACGAAAGGAGAGGGCAGAGTCCTAGCTACGGCGAGGATGTACACATAGATGTATGAGTTGAGGCCCCTCTCGTGGAGGTAACAGCCCTACGTCTCAGTGCTCTGGAGCTTTGTCGTGTGGAGAATGTGTGTTACAAAGGTTGCGAACCCTTGTGCCAGAGGAGAGGGGCGGCTTACATAGAGTTTGCTGCCCCTCATAATTGCGAGGCATCCAAGGGTCCGATCATGGGTATAAAGACTAGCATTACTAGTAACGTACAACATAATTGCTATTAATGACGACTGGCGTAATGCCTACCTATTGGCCTCTCAGGGGTGGCTTCTGGTCTTCTGGCATCGACTAGAAACGAGGTCTTCCGAGTGACAGGTGGCTGTCGACTGAAGGAAGGAGCCACCGAATGGATTGATTGTCGAGTGACTTGAGCACCATGGTGAATCTAGTCGGAATCTTTCTTGTGGTCCTTAAGCCTTCCAATGCAGTGTCCTTAGGTAGGGTATATAGGTCAGGCCTAGGACCCTACCCTAGGTACATATCCTTGTTAGGGCCCATGGCGCTTCGGGACATCCTCAGAGGCTTCGCCCGGAAGCCGGCTCGCGCACCTTGGGCCCCAGGGGTCTACTATCGGCGTTCTGGGAACGGGGGTACCCAGACTTGCCTGCCTGCGGCCCAGGGCATGGCCCACTTCGATAGCCAAGCATGACCCAGCGTGACCCCCCTCAAGACAAGGCCCTCGCGAGAGCCCTAAGCTCGCGAGGGAAGCAGCACCAAGACCCGCAGGGAATAGGCATCCTCAGGCCCCCTCCTAAGTGGCGGAGATATCTATGCAACGCTTGGCCTCGGGAGACCCAGGATGACGCAAGGTGGGCCAGGCGGGCACCAGCGTGACAGACGGCATAGTTTCCCCCTTTGGTGCAAAGGGGGAAAGAACGTACGCAGGTTCCCAAAGCGCCGCCCAAAGGTTTCCATTCCGCTGAAACAAGACCATGAGCCCTAAAGGACGGATGTCATCCCTGAGCCCACCACTGCATCACCAACAGCTACTTTGCAGGCAAAGACCACCTTTCGTCAGGATAAGGGTGTACCCCTTGTCCCCCTTCGAATTTGGCCGTTGTGGGATCCCTTCCCGCCATAGCGATAAGGGCAGAGTAACCGGGGCCATTATAATAGAGGCTAGGCAGCTCCATAGAAAGGGAGGCCGGAGAAGAACAAAGACCACCAGAATGCCCTCACGTGGCAACTCATCACTTTACTAGTTCATCCACAAACCTCCTCGTGAGGCAATCCACCAAAGCAGGAGTAGGATTTTACGCTTCGCAGCGGCCTGGACCTGGGTAAATCCTTGTGTACCATCTTCTTCCTCGTCATCATGCGAGTTCATCGCCTAAGCCACCGGGTTGTGAGCTAGGAAGGGTGAGGCTATTGGGGATCTTCGCACACGCCCCTGTTTTCGAACTTCCTTGGGTTTTAAGGAGCCCGATATCCGACACAGCTGGGTGACCCAGGGTGGCAGCCCTAGGCGGTCGAACCGGCCCAGCATCGGGCTTCAACCAGACGCGGTTTAGTTGCGGTTGTTGGGCGATGTGGTTCAGTTGTACCGCTATACTACAATAGCCCAATACTACCGGTGTCCCTAGCGGTTGTATCGCTCGGGACTTTGCCCTATCCAGCGCTCGAGCCGAGCGGTTGCACAGGGGAGGAACTACTGCCTCAGGTTCTGTTGAGGTGCAGTGGTTGGCCGGTTGTTAGGCCGTTGTACCGCTATGTTACTATAGCCCGGTTCTACCACCCGCACCACCGGTTGTATCGCTGCCATGTAAAAATGGTTGTAACGGTTGGAAAATGGGGACACTATATAAAGAGGTGGTTCTTCCACCTCCACCTTATCTCTTACCTTTCTCTCTCCACAATTGATGCACATCAAGCTTTCTTGCCCGGTCTATCTCTCTAGCCACTCAAACTTTTTGATTTGCTAGGGATTAAAGTAGGAGACCTAGATCTACACTTCCACCAAAGGATAATTGATTCCCCCATACTTTCTTGTGTGGATTTTGTTACTCTTGGGTGTTTGAGCACCCTAGACGGAAGAGGTCACCTCAAAGCATATTCCATTGTGGTGAAGCTTCATGGTTTTGTTGGGAGTCTACAATTAAGTTGTGGAGAGGGCCCCAACCTTGTTTGTAAAGGTCGGTTGCCGCCTTCAAGTGCACCACTAGTGGAATCACGGTATCTCGCATTGTGTGAGGGCATGAGGAGAATACGGTGTCCCTAGTGGCATCTTGCGGTGCATTGTACCTCCACACCGCTTCAATGGAGACGTACATCCCTTCAAAGGGAAGGAACTTCGGTAACACATCCTTGTCTCCTATGGTTCCACTTGTGGTAATTTGCTACCCTTACTTTGTGTCGGGACCCCGATCCTAAGCCATAAGAATCCAGCTTGTAACACATCACATCACTTTGCGGTCTCACGCACGGTTATCTCCACGGCTGCCACCCTACCTGGGCCGGGACCGTTTACGTCTTTTGACTCACGTATGTGAAAATGTTGCTAGCATTCAAATGTCAAAGAACCCGGGCCGACATGACTAGTCGTAGAACCCAAGTGGCACATCCGTACAGGGACAGGCATACGTAACCCAGCAATGCAGGTGTCGATCTCTAGCATGTGTAGACGAGTCATAGCAAGCTACAAGGACTCCATTACACCATGGGACATAAATGTCATCACTGCACGTAGACGAGTCGTAGTAGGCTACAGGGACTCCATTACACTGCGAGACATTTCCTCGGAGGGACAGACACAGCAGCAAAGAAGGATACATGCCGGTCAATCAATGTGTCCGAAGCAGTAGCAAGCTATCAAGGCTCGGTGGAAGCACAAAGAGGCAGTTCCCGTAAAGAGAACTACTAAAGGCACACAACTAGGTGTCGGATCCCATGCATACCGTTGCACGTCACCCGTACGCACGACATGCCCGATATGCATAGATACAACTATGGCATCACAACATAACCATACAACAATACAACAATTATTTAGAAGGCTCGGAAGAGCCAATACAATAGGTGTTACAAACAGGGGTCACAGGACCCAACATTCAGAGCATTCAAACCAGCAAGCGGAAGTTAAACATGCCTGGGTACAGACATCTACAATAGTGGCTAGAGGAGCCTGAAAAGCTACAATGACCCTACCAAAAGAACCAGACCTCTGTCTGGGATTCCCAAGCTAATTCGGTCGACATCGAACTTCACGTCGTAAATACCACTAATGAGACTGACGTCTCCTCTGCAAAACATAAATTAAGCAAACGTGAGTACAAGAGTACTCAGCAAGACTTACATCAGAACTAACTACATATGCATCAGTATCAATGAAGGGGGTTGTGGAGTTTATTGCAGCAAGCCAGCTTTGACTCTTGGCTAACCTGTACTACGACTACAAGTACTTTCCCTGAGGTGGGGTAGCACACACGAGTCCACATATTCACCAATCAATACACCACTATGGATCCACTTCCGTCTCCCTACAAGAAGGCCATCCATAGCACTCACGCTTATCTTGCGCATTTTAGAGTATCCACTTCAAATTGTCTATGAACCACATAAGTTCTCCAAGTAGTCCATATCCGAGGACGCGGCTATTCGAACAGATTATTTCACCCTACAGGGGTATACTTCTTCACACACGCTCTCGCCACTTAGCACCATATGCACGTCATGCATCTCGGCAACCTTCAAGCGGAAGCACTGGCGTGGGCGTTGGCCACGACCGTCAACCACACAAGACCCTAGTCCAGGTTTATCGCCTATCCGAGATTGAACCCGCACGGAAGTCCGGCCGAAGTTTCCGCTACGGCCTCAAACGATGTGCGCAGGGTTCCCAAGCCCACCGTTCGGGTGCCACTTGGTACACCGTGCCACTGTGTCTGTACCACATCATAGTCCACCCTGTCAGGCAGCACTATACACGGCCGCCAACACTTTCCCTACAAACGCCAGAAACTAGTTGCAACTCCTGGACAGAGGTCTAGGCGATTAATAAGTCGAGAGGGGTCGAGTTACCGGAGCACAATGTGTGGTAGTATCTTGTCTTGAATAACATACACAGAACTCAGTTCTTAAGGATGGTCTTGATGAGACAACCCGCCATGTACCTACATGACCTCTCATCATTACCTTTACCAAATCGTGTTCACACACTTAGCTCTCACACCGTAGCACATGAACATTGTCATTCCGATCCATCACCCAGATGTATCAGTCCTGACACGACACGACTCTAAGCATAGAAGGCATAGTAAGTAAGCATGCATGTATGAGTAAGCACAACAAGGCTCAAACAATTGCTACTCATGCTAAGTGGTTTCAACTATTTACTGTGGCAAAGACAGGGCATGCAAAGGAATGGGTTCAACTACCGATGACATGTAACAGTTGAATCGTTGTTGTCCTAATGCAGTAAAAGAGAGCAGGAGCGAGAGAGTGGGTTGATATCAGTATGCTCAAGGGGGTTTTGCTTGCCTGACAGTCGTGAAGATATACTTCTCTTCATCGGTGTCAACGTTCACATCGTCAGAACCATCGTCTACCAAGAGAGAACAAGCACGAACAAACAGGAAGAAGGAACACATTCAATTTATGCAATGCACAATCATGATGCATGGTATGACAAATTAAGGTACTTAATTAACCTAGAGGAGTGGTTAGCCAAGTTGGTTGAAGTGGAATTCAAACAAGTTTGAATTTCCAACTCCAAATGATATTTCATACATTGGCCTAATCATAAAATGTCCTACTTGGTGATGTTAACTTGTTCAAACATGCATGATCATGGCATAAACAGATTCATTAGATTTTTCTGATCATTTTTCATATATAAATTATTTCCATCTGAGCTATAGATTATTTTCTATGATTTTTAGAAGTTTAAAGCTTTTTCTGGAATTATTTCTAATACAGAAAATATTTATTGCGTCATGCTAAGGTCCTGCCTACATCAGCAGGTCAACTGGACCAGATCCGGGTCAAACCTGACCAGTGGAGCCCACTGGTCAGTGACACTGGGTCAGCTCTAGAGGCTGACTGGTGGGACCAGTCAACCCTGACGTGGCCAGGTCAAAGCTGACCTGGGGGTCCCACATGTCAGTGACTTAGAGTTAACCCACTGTTTATTTTAGAATTAATCCGGTGTTTTAGTTAGTGGGTGGGTCCCGGCTGTCAGTGACTCTAGGGTTAATTAGCATGGAGGTTAGTCCTAACTAACCTGCCACGTCGGCTTCGACGGAGGGAGGTCGCCGGCGGCGAGCCGACACGGCGGGGATCGCTGGAAATCTTCCTTCGGCGACCATTTGAGCGGCGGAGGGCACCTACGGACAGCTAAGGCTCGCGCGCATCCACCTAGGGCAACGGGAGGATGCGGGGTCGCCGGAGTCGATGGCCACGACGACTTTGGCGGCGGCCGGAGCTCGGCAATGGCGAGGCTAGCGGCTACGGGGCGAGGAGGACCACGGGGAGAGGGGGAGAAGGACATGGAGCTCACAGGAAGTCGGACGGCTGGCCAGCGGCTCGGGGACGACCGGAGCGACGCGAATCGACGACGGCGTCCGGCGACCGGAGGCGGAGAAGATGGGAACGATCGTCATCCTCGGGGCTTCCCGGCGTGATTCCTCCTGCGTGGACGGGCAACTCGACGCGACGAAGCTCTTGGGCCGGCTGGAGAGGCGAGGGGTGGCCGGGGCATCGACGGGGCAAGCAATGGCGACGGCGGCCTTCGGGTTCGACGCGTGAGAGGGAGCAGGGGAGGAGGGGAGAGAGCGAGGGAGAGAGGGGAGGGGTCGTCCCGATCCGGACGGCTCTGGGGGCCTAATCCCCTCCTCCAGCGAGGCTGGCAGGCAGGAGGCGTGGCACCCTGGCCACGCACGCCGTGCCTCCCTTCGCCTCTGCCTTCTGGCAAAGGTAGGGAACGACTGGCGATGGCCAGGTGGGCTGGGCCGGTCTGGGCCAGGTAGTCCCTTTCCTTCTCTATTTTTTTTAATTCCTGTTTTCTTTTATTCTGACAATCTTCTTTTATTTTTATGGGGCCAAAATACCTGGCACATTAATGCCCAAAACTTTATAGAATATAGTCCGATTATTTTAAATTTCCACAAAAAGGTTTGGGAATTTTTAGACAACTATCATATTTATAATGCTTTATTAATTGATTTGAGGAGCTATCTTATTTTATTTAACTCATCAAAATAGTTGTTAAATTATAGTTCACCCCTGATATGTTGTTGCCAACATTTATCAGAGAGGGGGAACATTTTTGAAAAGCATTTTGAGATCATTGAAAATTCAATTGTTGGAATTTGGTTTATTTAATGAGGTGCTAGGGTTTGACAAACCCCATTTTAGGTTTCATTTGAATCTAGACATGATGACATGATGCACATTCTGATGTTGATGCAAACAAATACCAAACAACTCTAGGGCTATGACAACTCACCCCCACTAAACAAGAATCACGTCCCGAGATTCAGGCGTAGGGTATGAGGACAAAGGGGACACAACTACCACAATCTTCACGATCCAGTTGCTCTCCTCGAAGATGTTGATTTATTGCTTTATGCTGATCCTGACTTCTTTGTCTTCAGAATCTTCATCCAGCAGAAAAACAATAGGGATAGAGAGCTCTACATGATTCGATCTTCTCGAAGATCGAGCACTCATGATCAACTCGTAGAATGAGATGTGATAACATCTCTCGAGCTGAGACACAAGACACACATTGAGAACAATGAATGAAGCAGATGACGGAGGTTCAATTGGTAGGCAACAATTCCACGCTAAACAGATGGTGAAGAGGTTTGAAATTAGCGAGGAGTTAATTACCATAATACCATTACGGGGCACCTTAGGGAAGGTGACTCATAGGATTATCCCTTAAGTGGCAAAAAGAATTACTTCTTGATCCAGAGATCATTGAAACTCTTCATACCAGCCTAAGGCAATTCACAAGCGATCATTGGAAGGAATTCAAAGAATGGCATACTCAGAGCGGAATGGAAGCTAGAGCTATAAATCAACTCGGCAATGGAAGGCACATTCCAATTAATACCGGGGGTATAACTGAGTGTTTGAGCGTGCTCTCAAGAACTTGAGCATCTCCATATTCATCAGGATTTTACCAACATCCGTGCCAAGGATCCTGGCAACACTCCATACTACCATGATGAATAATGATGGAGGATGCAGATGCAAAGGAAGACAACACTTTCTCAGATTTCACCTTAGCTATGCCAAGGGAGCGAAAACTGGATGATCGACCGAGAGACAATTAGCACTCCGCTTCTATTGTTCTCCTTGATGAAATAGCGTAACCCAATTATAACTCAGGTTTTGTCACTAGAGCACCAAGTCAAGGTCGGACTTCGGAATCTCAAAGGGTCCATAAGAAGCAACTTTCAAAAAGTCATATGAGAACCTCATGGGGGAGTGGCTACGGTTGATGATTCAAGATATTATAGTAATAGGCCTTCCGGGTAGGTATGTTAGCCACAACATTCCTTTGCCGGTTCAGCAAGACCAACGATATAATTCTTGAGAAATATTCCAACCATCATACCTGCTTGAGATTTAGATATGGTTGGTGTCACGATATTCCAGACTCAGCATGTCTGAAAATGAAAGGTTGCAACACAAATCGAAGAGATGACGTTGCGAGATTCTCAGGAGATGAACTACGGAAGCCAACTCCAAAACATGAGCTGGATTGCAAGATACATAACCTTGCAACAAAACACTTCCGGGTTCTATTTAGGAACCATCTTTAGGAATTAGCGAAGTATGGTGCACGTCCATCAGGGCCCTTCAGGAGTAACACTTAACTTCTTTTCATTAACAAATCAATCAGTGGCTTGGTGTGCTAGGGATTGCATGTGGAATGGAGATGATCAGTCTACCAAACCATAGAATACTTCGCACGTGCATGACTAACTTGGGATGACTCCAATGAAAACAAAATGACCTTTCTCAAGTTCATGGCGGCAACTTGCACCATATGCACATGAATCAAGAGTAAGTCACTTCTTACACCACACATATACTTCATGTACGGGACACGAAGATATGCCTACAAAGTTTCCAACAGTAGCCTCATGTTCTTCATGAGTCATGGAAGAGATGAAATGTTGTCAATGGGCTTAACAACAATTCATCGGGATATCCATATGGATGGAATTCCACAACTATGAGAGCAAGTTGATAGCATTCGTCAGACCAAAAGATATAACGGTGTATGCTCGAGGATACATCCACGAGTAAAACAACATTAGAGAAATCTTTGGTTCTGATTTTGATCTGATGATAGCCCACACTCAAATCAATGGCTGAACAGGATGATAGGTGCATCAATTGGTCACAAGGATCAATCGATAAAGATATCACCTTTCTCCTACACATGCAAGCACAAAGACACAAGATATCCCTTTATCATGAGCTAAGTTAGATCAAGCTTCTATCTTCCAACTCTCCAAGTTGTTGTTTAGCTTAACCAACTAGTTCAGGGATATCCAACACGGATTCTTGGAGAAGGGGTGATTCATAGAAAGATCATCATGGTCACGAACTCAACATAACGGTCAAGGAACTCCTTGGTAATACTTCCGAGAAGATATTCGGAAAATCACGATCCACCGATATGTTATCAAGCTCGAGAACAATCTTGCTTTTCAGGACAAGACGATATGATCAACAGAGCAAAGGATTGACACAATCCTAACTCATTGACCGAAAAGTGCACCATGAAAAGTGGACTAGGTAGCACGACTAATCTTAGTATGACAATTCAATGATCACCACACCAAGAGTGAGATTATTGTCCATTAACTACCAAGCAACATCATTGCTAGGAGTATTGATTACACACATCTCGATTCACTTGTCGGTATTCTGGTTTCAACAACACAGAGACTGAGAGATGAATGATGATGGCGAGAAGTATCACTACATCAAGATTTCATAAGAGGGAGTACAATTCTCGTGATAATCTTGAAATGAAGAGGGTAATACCTCAGGGTAGAACAGAGCAACAGCTGAATTAGCATTTTGATCTGCAGAATACAACTGCTTTGTCCCAATCCAAGAAATGGATGAGGTACGGGAGTTTGCTTCTCCTAGTCATTCTGGAATAGAATGACTTGACAGACCACAAGAATAGACGACATTGATAACGCAATGCATGACATACTCTTGACTATCCACTTATAGCTGAAGGTCGGAATACAATTGAGGAGGGGCAACTCAAGAGCACATGATTTTTCTTGAGTTGTAGATGCATAGATTGGATATGTCGAACAGAATTCAACATATTTCTTCCAGACAATCCACGCAGAAATGAAGGATTGGCAGAGTCACAAGTATGGAATGGAGAACTCATCAGCAGCACTCATGTTGTGATCTTCCGTTCACAAAGAACTTCTGCCATAACTGATTCATGGTAGTGGAAGAATGATATACCACAAATCTTGAGGACTATAACAAGGTTACTAATATCCTAAAGGAACGAGCAAATATTATCAACGGGAATGAGCAGAATGATCCTTGGGTTCAAGAACCCGGATACAGGATACCTATTGACTAAGTAGCATCACAACATGCCTTTGATGATGATGGCCAGATTTATCACACTGAAAACATAAGACACCACTAGACTATTGGGTGGTTCACTGGAACAACACGGTTTCCTAAGCACCTTCATCAAACACGTCGAGGTAATATAGTACCTCAATTCAAGAATTAGTATGCTTTGTCTGGCCTAAAAGACATTAACTCGAGAGGAAAGAGTTTTGCAATTGCATCAGATAATTTAGAATTCTTGGATAACTCGGACAGCATAACGGTTGTACGGGCATGAAATATGAGGCAACCTGCAAGACAACTTACAACATGACATTGAATTCATATGGAGACTTTGATCCAGGAAGACAACGACTTTCCTATAGGTCTCCAGCATAGTAACTCGTCCTCCTAATAAATAGATGAGAAGGCCTAGTTCTTAATCCTCGTAGAATAAAGAAGAGGGTGACTCAGAATTAGAATGACACAAGGAAAGGAGTAAAAAGAGCCTTACGTTCCCTTCCACAATCAATTCCCATATATAACTAAAGCAGTTCTAGACTCAACATCGACCAGTTTGGCTTGGTAATCCTACAGGCAGTCAAGCTCTGATACCAAAGCTGCCGGGACCTCGATCCTAAGACATAAGAATCCAGCTTGTAACACATCACATCACTTTGCAGTCTCACGCACGGTTATCTTCACGGCTGCCACCTTACCTGGGCCGGGACCGTTTGCGTCTTTTGACTCACGTATGTGAAAATGTCGCTAGCATTCAAATGTCAAAGAACCCGGGCCGACATGACTAGTCGTAGAACCCCAAGTGGCACATCCGTACAGGGACAGGCATACGTAACCCAGCAATGCAGGTGTCGATCTCTAGCGTGTGTAGACGAGTCATAGCAAGCTACAAGGACTCCATTACGCCGTGGGACATAAATGTCATCACTGCACGTAGATGTCTTTTGACTCACGTATGTGAAAATGTCGCTAGCATTCAAATGTCAAAGAACCTGGGCCGACATGACTAGTCGTAGAACCCCAAGTGGCACATCCGTACAGGGACAGGCATACGTAACCCAGCAATGCAGGTGTTGATCTCTAGCGTGTGTAGACGAGTCATAGCAAGCTACAAGGACTCCATTACGCCGTGGGACATAAATATCATCACTTCACGTAGATGATTCGTAGCAGGCTACAGGGACTCCATTACACTGCGAGACATTTCCCCGGAGGGACAGACACAGCAGCAAAGAAGGATACATGCCGGTCAATCAATGTGTCCGGAGCAGTAGCAAGCTATCAAGGCTCGGTGGAAGCACAAAGAGGAAGTTCCCCGTAAAGAGCACTACTAAAGGCACACAACTAGGTGTCGGATCCCATGCATACCGTTGCACGTCACCCGTACGCACGACATGCCCGATATGCATAGATACAACTATGACATCACAACATAACCATACAACAATACAACAATTATTTAGAAGGCTCGGAAAATACAATAGATGTTACAAACAGGGGTCACAGGACCCAACATTCAGAGCATTCAAACAAGCAAGCGGAAGTTAAACATGTCTGGGTACAGACATCTACAATAGTGGCTAGAGGAGCCTGAAAAGCTACAACGACCCTACCAAAAGAACCAGACCTCTGTCTGGGATTCCCAAGCTAATCCGGTCGACATCGAACTTCACGTCGTAAATACCACTAATGAGACTGACGTCTCCTCTGCAAAACATAAATTAAGCAAACGTGAGTACAAGAATACTCAGCAAGACTTACATCAGAACTAACTACATATGCATCAGTATCAATGAAGGGGGTTGTGGAGTTTATTGCAGGAAGCCAGCTTTGACTCTTGGCTAACCTGTACTACGACTACAAGTACTTTCCCTGAGGTGGGGTAGCGCACACGAGTCCACATATTCACCAATCAATACACCACTATGGATCCACTTCTGTCTCCCTACAAGAAGGCCATCCATAGCACTCACGCTTATCTTGCGCATTTTAGAGTATCCACTTCAAATTGTCGATGAACCACATAAGTTCTCCAAGTAGTCCATGTCCGAGGACGCGGCTATTCGAACAGATCATTTCACCCTGCAGGGGTATACTTCTTCACACACGCTCTCGCCACTTAGCACCATATGCACGTCATGCATCTCGGCAACCTTCAAGCGAAAGCACTGGCGTGGGCATCGGCCACGACGTCAACCACACAAGACCCTAGTCCAGGTTTATCGCCTATCCGAGGTTGAACCCGCACGGAAGTCCGGCCGAAGTTTCCGCTACGGCCTCAAACGATGTGCGCAGGGTTCCCAAGCCCACCGTTCGGGTGCCACTTGGTACACCGTGCCACTGTGTCTGTACCGCATCATAGTCCACCCCGTCGGGCAGCACTATACACGGCCGCCAACACTTTCCCTACAAACGCCAGAAACTAGTTGCAACTCCTGGACAGAGGTCTAGGCGATTAATAAGTCGAGAGGGGTCGAGTTACCGGAGCCCAATGTGTGGTAGTATCTTGTTTTGAATAACATGCACAGAACTCAGTTCTTAAGGACGGTCCCGATGAGACAACCCGCCATGTACCTAATGAAGTAAAAGAGAGCAGGAGCAAGAGAGTGGGTTGATATCAGTATGCTCAAGGGGGTTTTGCTTGCCTGACGGTCATGAAGATATACTTCTCTTCATCGGTGTCAACGTTCACATCGTCGGAACCATCGTCTACCGAGAGAGAACAAGCACCGACAAACAGGAAGAAGGAACACATTCAATTTATGCAATGCACAATCATGATGCATGGTATGGCAAATTAAGGTACTTAATTAACCTAGAGGAGTGGTTAGCCAAGTTGGTTGAAGTGGAATTCAAACAAGTTTGAATTTCCAACTCCAAATGATATTTCATACATTGGCCTAATCATAAAATGTCCTACTTGGTGATGTTAACTTGTTCAAACATGCATGATCATGGCATAAACAGATTCATTAGATTTTTCTGATCATTTTTCATATATAAATTATTTCCATCTGAGCTATAGATTATTTTCTATGATTTTTCGAAGTTTAAAGCTTTTTCTAAAATTATTTCTAATATAGAAAATATTTATTGCGTCATGCTAAGGTCATGCCTACATCAGCAGGTCAACTGGACCAGGTCCGGGTCAAACCTGACCAGTGGAGCCCACTGGTCAGTGACACTGGGTCAGCTCTAGAGGCTGACTGGTGGGACCAGTCAACCCTGACGTGGCCAGGTCAAAGCTGACCTGGGGGTCCCACATGTCAGTGACTTAGAGTTAACCCACTGGTTATTTTAGATTAGATTATTAATCCGGTGTTTTAGTTAGTGGGTGGGTCCCGGCTGTCAGTGACTCTAGGGTTAATTAGCGTGGAGGTTAGTCCTAACTAACCTGCCACGTCGGCTTCGACGGAGGGAGGTCGCCAGCGGCGAGCCGATACGGCGGGGATCGCCGGAAATCTTCCTCCGGCGACCATTTGAGCAGCGGAGGGCACCTACGGATAGCTAAGGCTCGCGCGCATCCACCTAGGGCAACGGGAGGATGCGGGGTCACCGGAGTCGACGGCCATGACGACTTTGGCGGCGGCCGGAGCTCGGCAACGGTGAGGCTAGCGGCTACGGGGCGAGGAGGACCACGGGGAGAGGGGAGAAGGACGGGGAGCTCACAGGGAGTCGGACGGCTGGCCAACAGCTCGGGGACGACCGGAGCGACGCGAATCGACGACGGCGTCCGGCGATCGAAGGCGGAGAAGATGGGAACGATCGTCGTCCTTGGGGCTTCCCGGCGTGATTCCTCCAGCGTGGACGGGCAACTCGACGCGACGGAGCTCTTGGGCCAGCTGGAGAGGCGAGGGGTGGTCGGGGCATCAACGGGGCGAGCAATGGCGACGGCGGCCTTCGGGTTCGACGCGGGAGAGGGAGCAGGGGAGGAGGGAAGAGAGCGAGGGAGAGAGAGGGGAGGGGTCGTCCCGATCCAGACGGCTCTGGGGGCCTAATCCCCTCCTCCAGCGAGGCTGGTAGGCAGGAGGCGTGGCACCCTGGCCACGCTCGCCGTGCCTCCCTTCGCCTCTGCCTTCTGGCAAAGGTAGGGAACGACTGGCGATGGCCAGGTGGGCTGGGCCGGTCTGGGCCAGGTAGTCCCTTTCCTTCTCTATTTTTTTTAATTCCTGTTTTCTTTTATTCTGACAATCTTCTTTTATTTTTATGGGGCCAAAATACCTGGCACATTAATGCCCAAAATTTTATGGAATATAGTCTGATTATTTCAAATTTCTACAAAAAGGTTTGGGAATTTTTAGACAACTAACATATTTATAATGCTTTATTAATTGATTTGAGGAGCTATCTTATTTTATTTAACTCATCAAAATAGTTGTTAAATTATAGTTCACCCCTGATATGTTGTTGCCAACATTTATCAGAGAGGGGGAACATTTTTGAAAAGCATTTTGAGATCATTGAAAATTCAATTGTTGGAATTTGGTTTATTTAATGAGGTGCTAGGGTTTGACAATCCCCATTTCAGGTTTCATTTGAATCTAGACATGATGACATGATGCACATTCTGATGTTGATGCAAACAAATACCAAACAACTCTAGGGCTGTGACACTTTGTGCAAGCTTATATCCTGTTGTTGTTGCTAGCATCATATAGGTTGCTCAACTAGTTGCATATCCAGTCAACCTATTTGTTGCTAAACCTAATTTGTTAAGAAAAGATTGAAAATTGGCAGTTGCCTATTCACCCCCCCCCCCTCTAGTAAACCATATCGATCCTTTCACCGGAGAACTGCTCTTGGAAAGCCATCGGAAGAGTGGAGAAAATGGTGAAGGAGGAGATGGGGAGTGATACGTCTCCAACGTATCTATAATTTTTTATTGTTCCGTCCTATAATATTATCATTCTCGGATACTTTTGGGGGATTATTTGCTGATTCATATTATTTTTTAGCACTAGCCTATTAACCCAGTGCCAAGTGCCAGTTGCTGTTTTCTGCATGTTTTTGGCTTTTCAGGTTTACAGTACCAAATGGAGTCCAAATACCATGAATTTTTTTGATGATTATTTCTGGACCAAAAAAAAGACCTGGAAGCTTCAGGAGAAGACCGGAGCCCGCATAGGGGCCCCACAAGCCAATAAGGTGTGCCCAGCGGGGTGTCCGCGCCTTGTTAGCTTGTAGCCCCCTCCCGGCTCTTTTGACCTCGTACTCTAGCTTATAAGTTCTCATATATTCCAAAAAACCCAAGGAGCCTCCTGAAACACTTTTTCCATCGCCGCAAGTCTCTGTTCCATCGTGCGCCCATCTGGAGCCCTGTTCTGATGCCCTGTCGGAGGGGGGATCGATCACAAAGGGCCTCTACATCATCCTTGCTGCTCCCATGGTGATGTGTGAATAGTTCACCACAAACTTATGGGTCCGTAGTTAGTACCTAGATGGCTATCTCTCTCTCTATGTTCTTCAATACAAGGTCCATCCCATCTTTTCGATGATCTATTCGATGTAATCACTTTGTGTGGTGTGTTTGTTGGGATCCGATGAATTGTGGATTTATATTTAGATTGTTCATGACATTATATTGAGTTCCTTGCTGACCGTTTCATATATATGCATAATTATATGATAGATTCCTAATTCTCTCTGGTCTATTGATGTAGTTTGGCCAACTAGATTGATTTATCTTCAGTGCGAGAGGTGCGTTGTAGTGGGTTCAATCTTGTGGTGCTCAATCCCAGTGACAAAAGGGACAAGACACACATTTGTATTGTTGTCACTAAGGAAAAAACAATGGGGTTTATTCATATTAATTGGATTTACTTTGTCTACATCATGTCATTGTTCTCCAGGCATTACTCTATTTTACTTAATACTCTAGATGTATGTTGGATAGTGGTCGATGGGTGGAGTAATAGTAGTAGATGCAGGCAGGAGTCAGTCTACTTGCTTACGGACATGATGCCTATATGTAATGATCATTGTCATGAATAAATATTGCTAACTATGTGCTTTTATATCAATTTCCCAACAATAATTTGTTTACCCATTGTATGCCTTCTACACGAGAGATGCCTCTAGGGAAAAATTATGGGCCACGGGTCTATTCACAAATATATTTACAAACGCTGCTATTTACTTGCTGCCATTATTTAATTTTATTTAGTTTACACTTTATATTTATCCAAATATCATCTACACTACTCATTTGCTTGCAAGTAACGAGTTCAAGGTGATTAACAACCCTTTTGCTCGTGTTGGATGCAAGTGGGTGCTCTTTTGTGTGTAGGCGCTGAAGATGGGAAGTTGTGTGATGCTCCTATTGGTTCTATTACATTGGTTCCTACTGAGGGAAATACTTATCTATATTGTGTTGCATCATCCCCTACTCTTCAGAGAAAAACCCAACGCATATCACAAGTATCGAAAAGGATTTCTAGCGCCGTTGCCAGGGAGTATCATCAACTTACTATCAAGCACCTTCTCACAAATTATCGTTCACTTGTTATAATTTTTATTTGTTGTTATATTTTGCTTGCTATAAAAACAAAAAAACAAAAAAAATACCTTTTCTAGTTTACTAGTTTTCTTGCTTTACTTGCTAGTTTATTTGCTTCGCTTGTTACTTTGCTTGTTTGATCACCATCTCTCAAGATACTACTAAGTTGTGTGACTTCTCGAATACTAATAACAATGATTTTATTAGTACTCTTATACCACCCGTCACAAGTGCGGAGTTTTATGATACTAATGTTGCATTGCTGAATCTTGTGATGAAAGAACAATTTTCCAGAAGTCCTAATGAGGATCCCGCTGCGCATCTCAATACTTTTGCTGAATTATGTGATATGAAAAATAAAAAGGACATGGATAATGATGTGGTCAAATTAAAATTATTTCATTTTTCACTACGAGATAAAGCTAAGGCTTGGTTTTCATCTTTACCGCGTAATAGTACTGGAACATGGGATAAGTGTAAAGATGTTTTCATTGCCAAGTATTTTCCTCCTGCTAAGATCATCTCCCATAGAAATAAGATTATGAATTTAAACAACACGACCAAGAACATGTTACACAAGCTTTGGAGAGGATGAAATTGATGACTAAAAATTGTCCTATTCATGGTTTGAACTTATGGATGATTATACAAATTTCTATGCTAAAATAAATTTTGTGTCTAGAAATCTTCTAGATTCTGCTGCATGTGGTACCTTCATGCAGGTAACATTAGGAGAGGCCACCAAACTTCTGGACAACATTTCACCGAATCCCAAAGACCATTGCCTCCCACGAGGAAGGAAGCGACGGCGTTGGGCTACCCTCGAAGACGATGCACGTGCAAGAAGAATCGCCGGATACCCCTTTGTCTGGTGAGGCCACCCGTTCAAGCCCTCGTGCTATGTAGCCGCCGGTAGGACCTTGCCAAAGTACCATCACCCCTCGGTCAGAGGTTTAAAAGAAAAAACCTAACAGGATGGCCCCACCTATCAGGAACCAGTCACCTCTGAATCAATATGTAAGTGGAGGCGTATTCCTGAAATACGCTTTCGACGTGGCCGCTCGGTGGATTTTCCGAATTTGAGCATTTTCTCTGTTTTTCTTTTTCTGATGACTAAATTTTGACGAGCAATAATTCCTAAACAATAAGTCCAAATGAGTTGATTCTTTTTGCATTATTTTTCTTATATTATTCTCCTTCTATGGGATTTATTTGTGAATTATTTGACTTTTCGAGATATTGTTGGACAATATTTTGACTTAATGGCTTTATTAGTTTTTTGCTTTTTAACTTATTTCTAGAAGGAAATAAACCAGGAGGTGAAGAGCAGGAGTACCTTTATACTCCATTTGAGCAAGGCAAGCCACCACCTCCATTTTCTTGATGGCAGTGCAAGGCCATGGGTTCAACTTGCATTTTCTTCTTATACGTTTCTTTCCGCATTTTCTTTCGATGTTATGTTTAACTAGCTATGCTTAGGTTCAAGAGGTTATATCTGAATAGCTTAATAGTAGATACCTTGGCTAAAAGTATTCTTAGACCATAGGACAATCTTTTAAAACGGTAATCACTTTGACACCTTAAACCCTAAGCAAAGATAGAATTAACACTCACAAAGGATTTTGGGGAAAGACTTTACTTAGGGAATAAATCCTCGTGGGCATCTTGTTTAAGAAGTTAACCATATTGTGGATGACACTAGCTAGGGAATGATAGAATTTCATTTGTAAGCAACCCTAAACAACTGGTCAATCCTAGTGCCAGGAAAACAAACATCCTCGGTACAACCACATTTGCCCGAATGGGAGGGTCTTATTCCATTTATAGTTATTACTCTTTCGTATGACTCCAAAGAGGTAAGCTGGAATGTGTAGACTTCTTTGGCCAGGAAGTTGACATTCGGTGAAGAGAGCCTGAGTCAGTGGATGAGCTCGAGAGAAAGATTCCTGGGGGAACATAAGTGGTGCCATGAGGTGGCAAGGACCCGAATCCTCTCTCCCAGGGCTAGCCCATGGGAGGTCGGAGACATAGTTAGAGTGCCATGCTACGAATGGGATTCGTTGGACACATAGTCTATAGTATGGGTAAAGTTTACGACCTTTGCATGGTATGTATTGAAACTATTCGAATAGCCAAGTCCCCATCAATGGGACACGGTTCGTGTCAAGTCACACTATTTGACCAAGATCTCAAAACCTATTCACACGGTCATGGTAAAGCAGGTAACTTAATTGATGAGTCAGCAGGACTCGTGTCGGTAAGAGGTCCAAGGGACGTTAAAACCCTTAGACTAAGCTTTTGCAGTAAGAATTGTTAGTTTCTTTCGTGCTAGACTTTATTTAGTTGCTATGTTAGTTTACTATGTTCTTGCTTGCTTGCTTTGGATTGTTTGTGAGCTTGCGAGTACATTCCAAGTACTCACTTGGCTTATCACGCCAGATACTGGAGAGCCAATAGAAGAGTTTTCCGAAGAGTTCCTGTACCTGGACTAGAAGGTGTCCTAGCAGTGTCCCTTTGGCTTGGAGACCCACCAGTACCCTGTCTTCCGTTGTGTCATTAGTCTTATTTTCCATCTTTAGTACTTCGTTAAGAACCCTGCTAAATAAAGCCCTCTGGCTTTCGACAATTAGATGTGTCCCCTTGCTTAGCATGAGTATTGTATTATTAAGATGCTATTCTATATAAATACTTATTATAGTGGTCTACCAGTCCCAAACTATAATCGTGTTCCAGAATACATGGATCTCTGGTCTGGAACACGAGGACCTCCGATTCTCTGAATCGGGGTGTCACACTGCGCCACCAGCACCTCACCAGCCAGAGTACTCGGATGGAAGAGGAGGAGTGAGCTAGAAAGGGGGAAGGTGTTGTACCTTTAGATCTGAGAAGAAGAAGATCTCCCGCTGTGGCCACCAACCACCAGGGCCTCGCCACCCGAGCGGCCGAGGGTCCTGGGCACCAGCACCAACGACGGTCGCATGCCGTCAAGACATCGTCGCCTTGCCACCCGAGGTTGCCGCCCCGACAACCACTGCCCTTCGCGAGAGAAACTGAGCGGCGAGATCCCCGCGAACACCGTCATCGACGTCCAAGCGGGCTTGCCCGACGACCTCCTTGATTGGCGGCAAGAGAAAGAAGGAGGAAGAGGGTGGCGGTGCGAGAAAACCCTAGTCGCTGCCCGAGTGGAGGACACGGGGGCAGACGAGGGGGCGTGTGTCATCTGCTTGCTCGCCTGTTTTCCTAGAGAACAATGTAGCCTGTGTAGTTCTATCGTGTGATGTATTGAATCCACTCCACTCATAAGTTGCTTAGAGCATATCTAGCAGATACCGCAACCGTCCGGCCTGCAAAAATCATATAAGGACGCCCGCAAAATGTTTTTACGGGACCGCGAGCACTTGGCGAAACAGATGCCTGAAACCTGTCCCGCAAATGTTTTCCGCGACGCGTTTGTAGGATCTGGTCCGCGCCGGGGGACTCGCGGTACGGTAAATAAAATCGTAGGACAAATATTACCAAGTTTATCATCACTAATTCATCATTATTATATATATATATATATATACACACACACATCTAGTTCATCATCGTACTAGTCCATCACATCCAAAATCATGCGCAACATACTAGGTATCAAGTTTAGCCTTACAAATGCACAATCAAACAAAACAAAAGATGCTCAAATGATATTAGGTCAACATATCGGTATATGTGTAGGGAACATTTTGGCTACAAAATTCAACGACCAAAGCTCAAGCAAGTGTTTCGAACGGCCGAAACATAGACGACTGGAGCAAACCAAGCAAAAGAAAAAAATTATACCTCCCGGCCGTTTCATCGAACATGTTGTAGGCGTGGCCGGCGGCTTCACCATCAACGTGGATGTCCTTGTCGGCTGAAGGCGGAGGAGGGGCGTGGACCCTTGTTGTGATCGTATTTTTCCTCAAGGCCTTCGCCGCGCACCGACAAGGCCAGTGGAGGGGGGTCCTCTTACTCGCGCCCTTGACGCGTGGAACCGGAGCGGGGCCAAAGTTCAGTGGTGTCGCGCAGGTGCGCCACCTTGAACGGGGTGGTTCCCTTGCCGCTTGCTCTTGATGGTCGCGCGGTAGGAATTGGGGTGGCTACGGAAGGAGTTAGGGTCATGGGAGGCCAAGGCAGACGAAGCGGCAATGATGGAGAGGGCGACAGCTCATGGTATGACACACCCGAGGCGACGGGTACACCATTCGGTTGAATTCCTACACCGCGAGGCCGGACGGCGCAGTCGAAGACAAGATTCACGACAATGATGGCGTGGGAGGCGGGAGGGAACTGAAGCCGACGGAAATGCATTCGCGCAAACCAAAAGGGAATCCAACAAAATCTGGTGAAATCCCATAAATATGGAGGAATTGAGTTCGCGGATTCCAAATCCCACAAAAAAAATCGAGACGACCGAATTTAGAGGATCTATTCGGGAGGGGTTTACGGGCTCCATCCCGCAAACCGGCGGTTATAATACGAGATGGCCCGGTTTGTGGGATCTGTAAGAGATGCTTTTACTATTCACGACTCCTTAGAGCATTTCTAATCCTTCCCCTAAAATCTTTTAATCCTTAAAATGGTTGTTTAGGAAATTAACCCCTAGCTACCCTTGCCTCAAAACCTCCCCCAAAACTTGCAATCCCTCAAAAGTTTGAGAACCTCCTCAAACCCACCTCCTTTCCTGCTCAAATTTGAGCAGAAAGCGGCAATCCTCAAAATTTCTCTCCTCTCGCGACTCCATCTCTCCACCAACGGCACAGCTGCACCCCTCCCCGTCCTTCCTGGCCACGGACCCGACGCTAAGTTCGGGGGATTAAGTTTCAGGGAAGAGCTAGATACGCTCTTACCTCGCCTCATTTGCTCCAATTCACCTCGCTCGATCCGGAGCCCTTCGAACTCACCTAGCGCCGCCGTCAGAGTCTGATAGCTACTCCCTCTGGATCAAGGTTAGCTGTGCGTTTGGTTTCTACCTGCCAATATTAGCTCGCCAATTATTTGGTGAAGGAATCCTATTCCCTGGGTTGGCCATATTTTTGCCAAATATGTAAGGCAACAACAAAAGATCCATATGCAGCTAAATATTTGGCAACAAACAAAACAAGAGGATCACCCATTCAGGTTGTGTTTGGCCAAAACAGTTCAGGGGCTGCAATGAAGGCTCTTCTGCTTACAAGCAGAAAAGTAATATCCTCAGAGTTTCAGTTCATAAAAGGTCACATGATTGACAAATACTCAAAATGCAAATACGTTAAAACAGCATATATATTTACTGGCTCAATACGATGCTAAAATACATGAAGACGGCAAATAGACTACCCTGTCCCGTGGTAAAATATGGCCCATGTGCACAAGAAACAGGAAACTGCTTCAGGCATAATAACATGTAATAAATGCTCGAGCATTATTAACTGCAACTTAAATGCTCTGAAAATACAACCTGAAGTTATGAGTCATGACGCATTTCTTGCCTTGCTTGAAATGGTAAAGACAGACACGGCAAGAGGAAAGGTAAATACAACAAGAAATAGACTGGGTATCGGAACATGGCAGAACTTTCCAAGTTTCTCTAATGGTGCGCATCACAATGTTTAATTTACTAAACAAATGTTGCTAGCCTAAGCAAAACAGTGAATACAGAGCAACTTGGGAGCTAGAATACTCTACTATGTCACAGGCTCCCAAAAAAAAAAAAGAAATAGCAGCATTTGCTTACAGGGAACATCAAGAGCAACTCTCTACCTTAATTGTGTACATCGGAGAGCTCAGCTGGTGGCAAGGCTGGCAAGGCTTCGCCGCTGATAGGAATTTTGCAAGTTGCTTTGTTGTGACCATAACCTTTACATCTGCTGCAGCGGACTGCCCTTTTAATTGTGATGCGTGGATCAGCTGGTTTCTCTTTTGGTCTGCCAACCGGTCGACGAGTTCGAATTGGGAATGGGAATGTCGCTGGACTCTGAGAATTGTCCGTTAATATAGTAGGGGCCAGAATAACATCAGCTATCGGATTTATGGACATTGAATAGGTCGAGCGGTAACTTTTTGTCATGAAATACTTCACACAGTAGTCATATGCATACCTCCCAGTGTGCTCAAATACTGCAATTGCATGCATGCATGGCAACCCAGAAACATTCCACTTTCGGCAGGTGCAGTCAAACGTCTCAATGTTGACAACATTAACTGAGTCATCGCATACCTTGAACAAATTACCATCCCCATCACTTTCTGTGGGCATAACATTGAGTGAGTGAGCTTTGCTCACTTCTTCCTGCAATTTCTGGTTAGCTACACGCGTTAATCCGTCAGGCCAATCATTAGAAGACTCTCTGCGTGTGTACATCATCTCCATGAGCTTGCATCTTATTGTGTCAACCAACTGCACAACTGGAAGCTCATATTTTGGGGGGAGCCAGTTAACAACAGTGCTGGAAATATTGCATGAATACTGACCATACCGCAACCCCATGAAAAGGGCATCTGACCATCTCTCAGGTTTGGTCTCCAAAAGCCATTCAGCAAGCTTATCAGATTCACTTCTAATTTGCTCCATATACTGATTGAACTCATCAACTGTGCATGAAAATATGGCCCTCTTAAGAAGCTCAACCATAGCATCTCTTACTTCTTCAGTCCATGCATCGTCCAATTGCCTCTTAAATGCTTCAATAAGAAAGTCCATGCAATATCCATGATGACTGTCAGGGAACACCAATGGTACCTCATCCCATAATCCATTTTCTCCATTAGATATGAATGTTATGTCATGTGTTGTCGACAGTGAATATTTTAGTTGCTCAAGAAACCAATGCCAATTTTCACGGCTCTCGTTGTCCACTACAGTGAATGCAACTGGGAACACATTACCTTCCCCATCAACTGAAGTAGCAGTCAGTAACTTCCACTGCTTATTCGGTTTTGCAGATACTGCATCAAGGAAAAGGAGTGGCCTGCAGCCATGCTCAAAACCATAAAGCGATGCATGGAAGGCAACAAAGAAACAGAATTTTGAATCTTCCATAGTCACCACTGTTGCCACACTTCCAGGGTTTGTTTCCTTAATCCTTTCACAAAATAATGGTAGCTGGATGCATGCCTCATCATGTGCGCTATAAAGTTCTCTCTGAGCAATTGATCTTCCACGCCAAGCCTGCGAGTAATTTAGGCACAGTCCATACTCCTGTTGGAGATCATTTGCAATGTCTCTTGGCCTGTAGTGTGGGCTATCACGTAATTTTTCCTTTATAACACTAGCAACCCATCGCTGTGAGGCCAAACGGTGACTTTTCACAGTTTCAGATTCACAGGTGTGGGTTTCAGACATTTTCTTGATCATGAAATCTACATTGGCAGGAGACCTGGAAGCATGTATCCGCCATGGGCAATCTTCACCAGTACATTCTGCAGTAACACGAGTTGAGTCATTCTTGATAAATCTGTAATGGAACCTATGTGCAATGGCATACTTATGCAAGGCATCCCGGAAATCTTTAGGACTTTCAAATACTTGGCCAACTCCAGTGATCACATCCTTCCACTCTGCACACACCTTTTGTCTCTTAGACCCATCAGGAGTTGTTGGGACAACGGCAATTGCATTTGTAGGAGTGGCCGAGTCAGCAACAACGCTCTTGGCACTGTAAATATTCCATTTGTCATTTTGGCAATGCAAGTGGAAAAAATTATAGATGTTCTGAAAGGTACCTGTTGTCGACCTTCTTTATGACATATATGTATGTTGTCTCCGACTCTGCATGGAATTCAACCATGCGACGTAGGTCCTTGTCATTGGAAATAGAAATCAAGGTTCTATTATTCTTTGGGAGGAAATACTTGAACAAGAACTGGTCGACTTTGAGATCATTAAGCGTTGAAGATATCTCATGCTTAAATGCACCGAAAGTCCAGTCACTTTTGATAAGCATTGCATGTGCCTCCCCACCAGAATAGGACATAAGCCCATCAGCATCTGTGGTGAATTCGCCACCTATCTGAAGAACAGCCACAATT
This sequence comes from Hordeum marinum, assembly GCA_022496015.1. NCBI lineage: Eukaryota > Viridiplantae > Streptophyta > Magnoliopsida > Poales > Poaceae > Hordeum > Hordeum marinum. Next base: position 447,471,193 of record CM039678.1, on the reverse strand, counting down.
TGTCCCGTCCCCATGAGTGGCTGTTTCCTAACAAGATGAGATGAATACAAAAATTAGGCAACTGTAAGAAGTAGAACAGAGCTTTAGCCAGCAAGGCAACTTTGAGTAGTAGTTTCTCAGTTGGTTGTTTGAGCATTTTCTACAACAAGGAAATTTTCCAACAAAGCAACTTACCTCAAAGCTTTCAAAAATTAGGCCATTGCATTTTCTACAGGAAATTCCATGCAAGGAACATTGCGAAGGTGTAACTGGTAACTCAATCAATTATAATAATCAAAAGGGTGATTCTCTGTTCTTTTCCCTTTTGCGAAAGACAGAAAAGGTGACTTAACTGATCTGACGAGTTAAAGAATGACCAAATTGGTGGGTGGTCTGGAAGCAAGGTCTGTACACATACATAACGTTTATAGGCACACTAGTTCAGTTTTCCACTCCTGGCTCCATAAAGTCGGAGCATGTGCAAGCACAGGGCATAATATATTTGAATTGAGAGCAGAGCAAATCACAGAGTTCTCGTCGGATCACTAAATCATAGCTGAACCAGGTTGAATTGGGATGCTAACGAGTTGTAAAAACGACAGTGTTTCATTCTTTTTTACTATCAGTGCTCGCTTGATTTCACCTGTTTTTGCATTAGTCGTGGCAATTGCAAGCATATACAGTACCAATAACAGAAATTAGTAACCAATCCAGGCATAATTACCAGGAAACGGCTCGCTGTTCTGGGGCTCCGGCGAGAGCGACGGTGAGGGCGACGGTCCGGTTCCCGGTAGCGGAACCGGGGGGGGGGGGGGGGGGTCCTCAGGAAAGTACGGCGGAGTCCCGGCGAGGGGCGACTTGCGAGGTGGGTGGCCGGCGGTGGCCACGGGCACAACTCCCCGAGACTCGAGAGATGAGGCGGTGTATGTCTTGTCCGCGGCTCTGGATCTAGGGTTTGACCGCTCGGACCTACGTGTCAGGCACACGCCGTGGCCCGTGGGTACATACGGTTACGTGCTGCGGTTTGGCGATCCGAGGGCCGGGCTTTTAATACCGCACGGCTCGCCTAAGAGGGAGCCCGAACGGGCCCGGGCCCGTAAGCACATCCCGCGCTGCGCTGACTTCACAATGACGACGTGTTTTTTTATTTATTCTTCATTTCCGTCATATTTTTTTTCTTTTTTACACAAACACTTTACATAAAATTTTGAACTTGTTAAAATTGGAACTGAAAAATGTTAATTGTGTATAAAAGATGTTTCTAATGTATACAAAAAAATGTAACAGGAATGAAAAAAGTAGAAGATATTAGTCATGTGTATAAAAAACATTGTGAAAAAAAAGTCACATATTTTAAAAACACTTAGGTGAAATTTTAAAAAAGGTTTAACCAAATATTTTTTTATGCATAATTCATAAGAAATGTATCATACATTTCATAATGATGTATGTCACACTTTAACAAATCTGCACAAGTTTTAAAAATGTGATCATGAAATTTACAAAAGATGTTTAAACAAAGTACCAGAATGTCTGCATAGTTTAAAAAATATTTTTTATTCATTGGAAAAATGTTTCAACATTTATTTGTAAATATTGAACACGTATTTAAAAATATATTCAAAACATGTTTTTGTAGAAGTATTGAACATGTATTTGAACCAAATTAACATGTATAAAAATGTATAATATGTGTGAAAAAATAGACATGGGTTAAAATAGGTGAAAAGTAGACATGTGTTCAAAAATAAAAATAAAACTGACAAGAAACAAAAAGGAAAGCAAAGAGACCTAAAACACTCAAAGAAAACCAATGTATGAGAATAAGAAAGAAAAATGGAACAAACACTTTGAAAAATAAAGAAAATTGGAACAAAAAGAAAACAAACTCAAGAAAAGCGGCAAAAACTAAAGAAAACTAGAAAGAGAAAAAAGATTAAACACCGAACACAGCAACCGAACACGAACATGAAAAACCTCGAGCGACAACTGCTAATGGGCCCGCCCAATAGGTGTCCCCCCGTAGGTGATTCCTGTTAAGAATTTATACGGGTGAGACATAGCTCTAATGCAGCGGGATGTCTGCTCACCATATGGCCGAAGAACAAATGCACTGTTTGTCGTGGGATGAGGATTCGACCCACTAGGCCACAACGTGTGACCCTCGAACTGACTGGTGATGGTTACTTTGAAGGGAACCGCTAGGCATCAGACTACTGATGCCTAGCATTTTATCAGACTAGTAGAGAGGCGTTGGATTGGATCCATGCACCCGTTGGATAAGCAAGGCATCTTTCGTTTAGTGTTTTCAAAACTGAAACTAGTTAATGTTGATTACCTGTGATTCTGACGCTAGGTTTCAGCAGGTTGATTGCTAGTCCTTTAACGTAGGTCTCTAGTATAATATGTAGCTTGCTTCCATATAAATCAATGCTTCCTACACATAAATCGGTGCTTTCTTTTGCGGATTGCTTTCTCAGCGCATCAAAATCTGCAGTATGTGAAACGGTGGATGTGGCAAACCGGGAGCATCTGATGCATTCATTTTTGCTTCTATCGGCCAGCAAATTTGCTTCCATATCAACTGTATATAATTTCAATTTAGTCCAACATGACAATTTATTTTGCATCATCTAAGCTCAATGCAGACGCCTTGCTTCCAACATTAAAAATACATGCTTCCATCAAACATCTTTTTTACCATTGTTACAAACTCTTTCAAACAAATTAAATAGAAACGTGTCCTCAGAAGCATCCGAATAAATAGGAATTTGCTCTACATAATTTGGAATTTGCTTGAAAAGAAATGAGTATTTGCATCCATAGAATTTGGAATCTGAAACATCATTTGTACCGTTGTTACAGACTCTTCAAACAAATTAAGTTGGAACTTGTTCTCCAAAGAATCTGGCGAATAAATAGGAAATTTGCTTCCAAAGAAGTTGGGATTTGCATCCAAAGAAATGAGTATTTGCATCCATAGGATTTGGAATCTAAATCGAAAGAATTCAGAATTTGCTTTCTTGCAACAAAACTGATGCCTTGCTTCCAGAGATATATACTTTGCTTCAAATCATTATGATACCATTTTTACAAACAAGAAAAATTTCTTCCATACAAATATAGATTAGTTTCCATCATAAAGAAGAAGAGAAACTATATCATTATCAAATAACATGGGGAGTGCTTCCATGGTGATGATCATGCGTCCCCGTTGAATATAGAATTTGCTTCTCTGATGGTGAGTAAGCTCCACACCATCTCCGCAAACAAACCGATCGACGATGCGCCAGGTATGCGCAGGGGTGAGTAGGAGTGGATTGTCGTAATCCTCGTGGACAGCGCGCAAGCTCATTGTGTCTGCAGTAGAAACATATCCAAGAAACAAATAAGCATGGTTCAACACTCTTTGAAGGAAAGTTTCTGTACAATAAACACATGTACATGAGATTAAGGAAGCATGAGAAGCAAACCACGCCGTACGAGACATCGATAGAATTAGCAGTAGCATGGGGTGAAGGTGGATCCTCGTTCAGGGCATCACATGTTGTCATCTGGACGCACTGCCTCGCCTGCCCACATAAGTTTGCACAAATAAGCCATCGGACATGGACACCCAAGGATGCATCTGGACGCATTGGCACCAAAGTTGAGGATATTTGTGATCAACAAACAAAATCTATAAAAAAGTAGACGAACTCGAACATAGGTCGTAGCATCAGAAGCATAGAAATTTGGAACCACACAGACGTGAACGAGATGACATGAATCAGATGTGTGTACTGTTGTTGCTGCTAAAAAAGACAAGGACATGCGAACGAGATGGCAGCAACGTTTTATAGCCTGATGAGCCGATCCCCTGATTGGGATGCGTATGAATACCACCTACCGAGCCGTCGGCACTCCGTTGTGGTGGAAACATGGAACTGGAGGAGCACCTGGTGAGGATGATGGAGAAAAATCGGGCGATCGAGGTGAAGGCGCACATGGGAGAAGCACCTGGATGACGTTGTGGATCTGGAGCAGCGGCACGGTGGTTCCAGAGCTGAAAGACGATGTCGTAGACTAGCGTTGATTAATTAGGGAATAACGCAACTAATTTAATGACTGGAGGGATTAAAGGATACGTGGGCGCGTGAAGAGTGAAAACTCCCGGCCGTGATGAAACAAGAATTCAACGTCACAGAAGTGGTCTGACAATTTCTTTGTACCAGACTACTGATGGAAAGCGTTTCCCTACTTTGAATTAGCTTCACCCCTCAAATAAGAATTATTGTGAACTAGCACCCATCCTTCATAAAGGATCATTAATCCAAGCACTTCTAAACGTCGCCCTCACTGCTGGTTTTGGCTACTGGTGCTCGACAGAGACGCCTAGCGGGCCGGCCCAACAATTCTTCCTTCTGGAACGTGACGTTGGAACGAGATCAACGGACCAATGAAACTATTTAGAGAAAAGAATTATCGATGTAATTATTCGTTCACTCTCTCTAATTGGTTGAACTTTTGATAGTTGATGGTTACCTTTTGTAAAACCTCATAAATATTTAAGGAAAAGTTAAATTTGAAAGAGTTAGTTTTTTTTGCAAAAAAAATAGTGCAAATATGAAAGAGTTCATAAAAAGGAAAATAGTTCACAACTTTGATAAAATGTTCATGAATTTTAAAATTGTTTTGGAAATATGAACAATTGAAGAATTTGAAATGATTTCGAAAAAATATCACAAAAAATAGAAAAAAAAGTTCATGAGTGAAAATAATCATAGCTAAAAGTTAAAAAATCATGATTTAAAAAATATATATTTAAAAGTGTTTGTGAAGTTTGAAATCAAGTTCAAATCTAAAAGCTCATGCACTTAAAAAATGGTCACGAAATTGGAAAAACTTCTTTTTTGCGAAATTAAAACTTCATTCATCACGCAGAGCATTACAGTCTAGCTTACATAGGGCTAAGATATGTTCAGGGACATGGCGTAGCCAAACCGTTGTACGAGGCTGCCTCCCTAGGTGTGCAAGTGCATGGCGAACACAATTCAAGCCTTTCCTAACATGTATTATTTCATGTGGTCGTCCCAAGTTCAGCATATGTTTTTCTTCCTCCACGATCGCCGCAGCTAGTGATCTATCAACTTCTATGCCATTTAGCAAGATCAAAGCCATGGTGGAATCCATCTCCAAGATGAAGGGTAGCGTGCTCTGTAGGGTAACGCGACAGAAAACAAAAAAATCCGACCTACGCACTAGCCCAGGACCACTATGGAGACCGCATACAAGGTTTGATCCTTTTCGTTACCGACTCGTAGCGCAGTGGAAGTAGAGTCGATGACGATCGGCGGTGCAGATCCCCGCAACTAGGATTTATGACCTCCAAACCGCGAGGATGTATACCCTCATTTGCCCCTCTGATAGCCCTCCGGGAGGCGGTCGGACAGTCCTCCGGACGGTGTCATGGACAGCCCTACGGGAGGACCATCGAAACTCAGACAGTCTCTCGGACAGCCCTTCGAGAGGACCTTCAAAACTCGGATAGCCACTCGGACAGCCCTTCGGGAGGCACTCTCGAACTAAGACCGAAACTATGATCTCTCTACAGAATTGCACACATACGGTGTCATCTATCCGGCAGGGCTTCGCGTCCAGAACTAGATCCCATCAAAACCCAGACAGCCTTTCAGCTCTACGAAACTATTTTGCTGGGAGGGAGAAAAAAAGTCAGATCATGCATGGCACTTGTATGTGAGAAGGGATGAGCTTTGGGCTGCCCCCTCCACCTCTATTTATAGGAGAAGGAGGGGTGGAGGGGCTGAAATTTCAGCCACATCCATCCATGTCATCTCCAAGATATTTTGGAGCAAAAGCCCAAAAAGGTGGATTTCCAAAAGGTAACCATAAAGCTGATTTCACTATTCACGACGATATTTTTCAGTGTCTGATCAAACTGGAAATATTTATGTGGGTTTAGAACATTTTCAGTACCCATTAAAATAATTTTCAACGCGTTCTGAAACAATTCCGGTTTAGTGATTTTCATCTGCGAAAAGCATCTGAAGCGGTTTCGGCAGCTTCAGAACATTTCCGGTTTTCATCCTGGAAAATTCCAGAAAGTTTTCAGAACGATTCTGGCACCCTCCAAGAATTATCAGGCATGTGCCAAAACCAATTTGACTTTATGGTATCCCCTGAAACAACTTTTCGGTTTTATCGGAACTCATCCGATGACCTCTCTCTTCGAAACTTTTCCGCTTGTTTCGAATTTTTTTTCCAAAAACTTTCTCTCAGACTCCCTGTCTAGTATTCAACAGATAGATGACCCTTAAGCGTGTGACCCTATAGGTTCGGTGAAGTATAGACATGACCTAGAACCCCTTCCGATCAATGATCAACATCGGAGCCGTGGACACCCATATTGACCCCTATACCCACACGAATGAATATCCGAGTGAACCTCCAGTTGTCGTGTGCTAGCTATTCCTGTTGCTTCGCGATATGTTATAAATACCCGAGGTGAGACATGTTTGCATCCCCGTGGATCAACAACTTGTCAACTATGCCGGTTAACTCGTTACCGGTATTGTTCTCTTTTCTCGTTACCGTGTTCCGGCATCCCCGTGATCAAATCACAAAGTGTCTGGCTAGACGATGATGGATACCGTAACACTAAGAGGGCCCGGAGATATCTCTCCATCGTTGGAGGAGCAAATCCCAATCTTGAGCTATCAAGTTACTTGACATACTTTTCCATGAACCCATAAGCCGCCATAATAACCACCCATTTATGGATGATGTTTAACAAACCCCAAAGTTTATGAAGCAAGCATGAAGAAACTCGATACTCTCATGGTCTAAGGAATCATGCAAACGTTAACCATCTCTGTGTTATAAATCATTAACTTGTGACGAATGTATCTCATAGCATAACATCAATTCGGGTCGATTCAACACAAGTGTTCTACCAACATTGCGCCCTCAAAATTGTTGGCATAGACATGCCCATGATCAGGAAAACAGAACCATCATGCAACACTTGAGCTAGTCTTAGAGGCCAGACTAGGAATACATTTTACCGTTTATTATCCCATACGTGCATATGAGTCTTCCTTCGAGCCTCGTGGTTATTGCAGACTCAGGAACCATAGCAGTTATAGCATGGAACATAAATCTAATTATGAATAGGGAGATAATCAATAACATTTGTTATTGCCTCTATGACATATCTCCTACATGCTCCACTCAAGAGCGAGTGAGATCCCTTCTCGACAAGCAGTGAGTTATGCCTCCAGCACACTCGCACATGACGTTAAATAGTGGCAAGATGCAAATATCACCCCACCCTCGGCATTACGAAGAAACATACCAGCAGCTCCTGTTTTGTCCGCTTCCACGAAGGCCCCATCGACATTCATTTTGCACCATCCCTCTGGCGGTGCGTTCCATCTCTCCGGGGGCCTTGGGTTGTCAGCAAGGGAGAGACAATATTGCTTTTTCCTCTCTGTGTGACCATAGCTGACCACCATCTTTCCTTTAGCAATGTCTGCATTTCGATGTTGTTTAATGCACAACAGCGAGTCCATGTAGCTCGAGAAGAATCGTCGAGATGCATTAGTAGGTGGCGTCGGCTTATTGTGGGTGATCTCATTGTATACATGCCATATTCGTGAAATTGGAAAAACTTGACGGGCTAAAAGTCCACGAATTCAGAAAAAAGTGTAGGAATTCGAAAAAAAAGTCATGGATTTGAAAAACTTTACCCTAAAAACTGAAGAAAAAAAGAAAATGGAAAGAGAGAAGAAGCAAAATGAAGAAGAAAAAACAACAGGGAAAACCAAAAAAATCCACTAAAAACGTAATAAAAAACCATTGTACAAATATATTGGTCGTGTACAAAAATACGTGGTGTGCGTTCTGTACCAAAAAGGCATTAAGCGTGCCAGACCAATATCTCGTCTATTGTGAGACGAACCACCTGCACGGATCAGCCAGCCCATTTATCAAGTTTTCTCGCTCGCTCAATCATTTCGGTTTATCCCGGTTTCATTGCGATCGATCACTAGGTTTTCAATTTCAATTTATTTATTTATTTTCGTTGTCTCTTTCCCTTCGTTTCTTGTTTCTTTCAGTTTTCTTGTTTTTTTCTTCCTATTTTCCTATTTTTGCATCAGTTTTTTTCTTTTTTTTACTATTTCCTTCGTCCGAAAATACTTGTCCTAAAAATGAATAAAATGAATGTATCTATAACTAAAATAAGTCTAGATATGTTTATTTTTAGGACAAGTATTTTCGGACAGAGGGAGTATTATTTTGTCTTCAGTTTTCTTTGTTCTTTCCTCGGTTTCCATCTTCTTCTTTTTCCAGTTTTTATTGTTCATTCTTAGTTTTCTACTCCCTTCGTCCAGAAATACTTGTCCTAAAAATGAATAAAATGGATGTATCTATATCTAAAATAAGTCTAAATACATCCATTTATAGGACAAGTATTTCCGGACGAAGGGAGTATTTGCCATTGTTTTATTTTTTTCTATTTTTTTATTTTCATCGGTTTTCTTTGAGCTTTTTAATACATGTCTAATTCTTTGGAAAAATTGTACAATTTTTTTATGCAATGGAAAAAAAAATACACATATAGCATTTTATATATACGTGATTAAATTTTATATAAATATATGTTTTTATGTCTACTTTTTTGTAAGGCTGTATATTCTTTATACACAGAAGTAACACTTTTTACACATGATTAAAATTTTCAAATACATGAATAACAATTTTAATAAAAATATGTTGCATGCCTGACTTTCTTCACTCACAGTACATTCTTCATATATATAAGAAAAAAAATCCAACACGAAAGGGGAACTTTCTTTGTCTACATGTTTAACATTTTTTACTTATACATGTTCTCTTTTGGTTTTCTTTGCTTTTTTCATTTTATCTCAATGTATGGCTATTCTATTGAGTACATTCTACATCTTTAGTATAAACGGGAAACCTTTTTTGATACATGTTAAACTGTTTTCAATACCCGAATGTAATTTTTCTCAGATACATATATTGAACATTTTTTTTCTCATGCATGTTTAAGCTTTTTTATTGGTTGGAGATTTTTTTATATATTGAACTACATGCATTTTTTTAACATTGTATAAAAAATTCTTCAAAATGTCATGGACATCATTTTAAAATGAAAAACAGTTCTTTAAAATGTCACGTATATTCTTTGGGTGTTGCGATATATTTCTTTAATTTATGCAAACTTTTTATTTATGTTGTATAAACAGTTTTAGAAAATAATGCATAGCTTATTTGAAATTGTGGAAATATTTTTAATTGTCACAAACATTTTCTTAAGTGCTATGAACATTTTCTAAAAGTTGCGCAAATAGTTTGTTTTACTCTACGATAACATTATTTTGGGAATGTGCGATAAAAGTATTATAAAATAAGATAAAGGAAAAGTGTGTGGCTAGGGAGCTAGTGCTCCTTCTACTCATTGGGCCTGCCTAAGTTGGCCACACTAGAGACGATGCTAGGTATTTCTAGTCATGTAAAAAAATGAGGTGGTGATGATGGTATATCTGCCATTCTCGATTTACACCCATTGAATCTGCATCTAATAGACAAGATGCACTCTATAGTAGTTTTGCAAAAAGACACCCGCACTCGGATCCATATTTTCATAGCCTCACTGTTTCTCCTGTTTAGCCACATTCTAATAATACGCCGTACAAACTGATATGGCTCGATGGCTGCTGTCGTCATCGTCTGCACCCCGCCACCTCTCCAGCCGATCGCCTACCACTACCTCCACTCCATCTTCCTTGATGTCTCCCACACTCCCTTCCCCATCTCCCTCGACCCTGATCACGAAAAGTATGACGCCGACATTGTCCGTCAGTCGATAGCTTGTCGGCTTTCTCCTTTGTTGCAACAATTTAACTACCCACCGCCAGTAACCCCCCTCCTCATCCTTGTTGTCGCCTACGCCTCCTCCCACGTCTCCTCCGATGCCTTCCTTCGCAAGTTCGTCGTCAGCTCCGCCAGTGCTCGAACGCCCCTCCTACCTCCTCCATTTCCTACTGCAGCAGTCCCCAACCCACCATCCTTGGTGATGCCACCAATTGCTTATCTCCTATTACCGCTGCAGACTTGGACTAATGGAATTGCTTGAAGTGAAGACCAGTGAATAAAAAGGATTTACACAAAAGAATTGTTGACCTCTTTCGGGATAAGGCATGATCCTTCGATGTCGATCTCTGCAAGCACGTTGCCGGCTATGTGTTGCTTGTCCTCGGCAACATTACCATCACATACTACTAGCAATAAATGTCATCTTTTTCTGGATAGGAGTTGCGACATAAGTAAGCAAACAATTTTGTCCAAAGATAACAAAAAAAGATATGACTAAATCCAGCTGGTTGCTCCGAAGGCCATGTTAGAGCAAAGTGAATTTGTGGTTACATGGTTGATGGATTTGGATGAGGCGCGACGACACAATTTAACAAACTATGGCGTGGTTCAAGAGGTTTTGCGATGACAAAGGGGATTGAGTCATCGACTGAGGGTGGTGATAGGAGGGGGTTGTGTGGGTATCTCTCTACACACTCCCATTGTGAGGCTCTCCATAATCGATACATAGCCTCACCCCACGGGGGTCGTCGAAATGTGTACCCCTCCATCACATGCGCCCCTTTTTTATGCCAGCCCATTTGCAGGTCGGGCGCCCCTTTTTTTCGTTTTCTATTTATTTTCTTTGAAAAATCAGGGTTTCATTTTTTCTAGAATACATAAATGTTTCTGAATTAAAGAAACACCACAAATGGAGAACACTATTCATGTATTTAAAAGAAATGCTCTAGAATTTCAAAAGATCTCGGGAAATTGAAAAATGTTCACAAATTTAAAAAATGTTCATGATTTCAAAAAATATTCTTGAGTTTTAAAAGGAGTTCCTGAATTTTTAAAAAAATACAAGATTCAAAAAACATATTCAAGATTTGAAAAAGATGTTTCAGATATCTAACATTGCTCATGAATTTGAAAAATCGTGTTCAAAAATACAAAAACATTTCACGGATTTGAAACAAATGTTCACAAAGTTGCCACGTGTTCTTGGTATAAAAAATATTCATTGATTATGAAAATATCAGCGGATTTTAAAAATGCTCACTATTCAACAAACTATTCTCAGATTGCAAAATTCCCACGAACCTGTAAATAATTTAATTGAATTTTAAAAATGATGAGATATAAAAAAAGTGTTTAAAATTCAGAAAATGGTTTGAAAGTTTAAAATCATACCTGGGTTCAACAATTATCAAGGAATTGAAATAAAAATTACTATGGAAGAAATAAAAGAGAAAACAAAATAAACAAAACAGAAAAACGGGAGAACATACAATTGTGTGGAAAAGTTCTAGAGCTTTCCCAAAACCGAAACATGGGAGGTAGTTGGGCTGGCACAACTGATGTAGCGTCAGCACATGGAGTACGCAATACGTTGATATCATTCGCAGTACGCGGGGAATAGGATTCCCGATGAAGGATTCATGACAGGAGCAGCGCAAGGTAACCTGAGATGTGCCGACCCTTTTTTAGGCTTCGGTATGTTCCATAGATCTTGGTTTAGGAACCTTCTAGAAGGCTCTTATTCCTGACTTTTTACCTTATTGTCGTTTTTCCTGTTTCATTTTTTTGTTTCCCTCTTTTTAGTTCAAATATGTCCAAGTTTGTCCGAAATTTAAAAATGTTCAGAAAAACAAAAATTGATTATAATTTAAAAAAGATTACTTTTTGAAACAAGTGTTTAAAGTATTAAAAACTACTCGGAATTTTATCAACGTTGTTGGAAAATATTTGAGATTTTTAATTGTTTGTAAAATCCAAATTTACTTCAAAATCTTCCAGTTTTCAGAAATTAAAAGAATTCAAAATTGAAATGTAGTAAAAAAAAACATGATGAAATGCTCACTGCACTCGATACAGCAGCTAGCACTTTGGGGCTGGCCCGCCACGAGGGAGCACCCTGTACGGGAGTCTGTCCTTTTAACACAACAAGGCTTATATAGGACCTCAAAAAATGAACTAGAAATGTCACTGTAGATGTGAGGGTACCTTTGGATCCTAACTATCTTTTTTTTCACTTCTGTGTTCTGTTGTATTTCCATTGTACCTTTTTTCATTATCCCCATATTAATCAAATCAAAGATGCTTTTTGGGTCTCTTTTCTTAGGAAATGAACTAAAATATTGAAAGTTCTACCACTTCTTGAAATGTAGTGTAGCTGAATTAAAAATGGTCATTGAATACCATAAAGAGTATCTATTTACACCTTTATTTAAGATCGCATGCTCTCATCGCACGAAAAGCTCTGGTGGAGCAGTGGCGGAGAATTTGATCATAGTGGGGGCAAAGATGATGGTTTAAATACCATGTAGTATTTGAATCAATTTACTTGATTTACACCCCATGCCTTGCTTGCTCCTTCGGCCCATCCTCCTTTGACATTTGACTATCATTTTGGGGTTGAGCTCATCAGTATCTGTTTCCTTGGAGGCAGTACCCCACAACACGAGAAGGGGGTGTGGCAATGGCTTGGAGCAACAAGCAACCATCAAAGGGGTCGATGGGCTTTGGTGGTTGGTGTACAGTAGATGTGAGGCCACAATAGAAGTTGATATGCTATTTGTACCTTTTTATTCTTGATCTTTGCATTTGGTGGGAGAACCAGTTTTTTGTGAATTGGTTGCTCACATGTTTCTGAACAATTTCAACTTTTTCGGTGATATTTTTTCAGCGGCACCAGGCATGCATATGTGAACATTTGCATATGTACTTTTTGCTACAAAAATCCTGATGTTGGTTGTTTTAGCGTAAGAACTGGATCTTTTTTTTTTTGAGTGGGCACAACTGGATGGGCCTACTTTTGTGTGCCCAAAAGGGAAAACATCCGGCTTTACTGACGTACACTTGATATTGGGCCTCTTAAGTGGGACCTCAAGTACTACTGAAAAAATGTACAAATGATGAAACTAGTAAAAAAGGTCAAATGTTTCTCAAAAAAAGAAGGAAAAATGTTCAAATGGTTTCCGCTCAACCAAAAAATAGGTAGAAAAAATGAGCGAAACTTAGGGATCTTTATTATTGCTTAAGAGAAATTCAGTTACAACCTTTTTTATTCTTTTCTGTGATAGTAAACTAGCACATATGCCCGTGCGTTGTAACCGGAATGAAAAATTAAGAAACACTCAAATTTAATGAAAATAAAGAATAATAATGCTTCACTAAAATACGCTATTTTTTCCAAACAACAAAATTAATTACTAATTGAGCCTTATGGTTGGTGGTTATCGGTTGTCTATCCGGTATTATTAGGTTGCAAATTTAGTTGGTCGTTCCATATTTTCCATGCAAGTCATCCTACTTTTATGCTCATATGTAATCAGGTCTAGGGTTCACATAGACACTCCGTATTTTTCGTGTAGGTCGTTTGGCCCTTATGCTCATACGTAAACATGTCAGGTTCACATAACCACATCTGTATTGTCCGTGTAGGTTAGTTGGCTTTGTTTGTGTTCACCTAGCCGTGTCTGTATTGTCCACGAATGTCAGGGTTCCACTTAGCCATGTCCTTATTCCGCATCTTCGGCTCTTATGCTCACACGTAATCAGGTCAGAGGACAACTAAGCAACTGTATTTTACGCAGACAAAAAAAGTTTCAGCATCAAATTTCATTTTAAATTCTTCTTGCTCATATGTGGCTCCCGTCCTCACCACATCCGACGTTTTTTCTATAAGCCCAGCCTTTTGTTTCTTTGAGACAACAACCCAGCCAACTACTGGACATAAACCGCATCCCCGTCCTAACCCGCTTATCCTTATCCCCTCGACTCTCTTCTCTCTTTACAGGATGAACCCAACCACACACGCATCATCGCTAGCCGATTGTAAGATCGGAAGTAGATTTAGAAAGAAAGAGTGATTAGAATACTTGACCAAATAAAATTATGTTTTTTTTTCTAATTTTAATTCTTAACAAGTTTTAGCATTCATAGTATGTCAAGTATATCCTACACATGCATGTCTAAGAGTATAGTAGCGGAAAGTAAGGACATTGCACATGTAAGTAAAGAGATGGTAAGGAAAGCAAACATAATTGATGACACGAAGATTTTTCCCGTGGTTCCGATAGGTGGTGCTATTGTACGTTCACGTTCATGGAGTCTTCTACCCACAGAGGGTAACGGTCGCGAGAGTGCACGGAGGGCTCTACCCACGGAGGGTTCCACGAAGAAGCAACCTTAACTATACCATGACGGCTTCCGTTCACGAAGGAATAGCCTCACTATGGGTAGATCTTCATGAAGTAGGCGATCTTCTTGCCCTTACAAACTTCTTGGTTCAATTCCACAACACGAACTAGGAAGCTCCCAAGCGACACCTAACCAATCTAGGAGGTACCACCCTCCAAAAGGTAATAGGCTCGGTAATGTCGATGAACTCCTTGCTCTTGTGCTTCAAGATGATAGACTCCTCAACACACAATCACTCTCTCACAGATGTGGCTTGGTAGAAGAGATGAGATTGGTGGAAAGCAACTTGAGGAGGCTAGAAATCAAGATCCATATGGTTGGAGTGGAAGATCTTGCCCTCAACACAAGGGTAGGTGGCTCTCTCTCAGAAAATCTGTTAGGATAGGTATGGAATGGTTCTGAGTGCTTCTCTTTTGAGTAGGTGGTGGTGGAGGGGTATATATAGGCATCCCAAAAATCCAACCGTTACACACAAAATGACCAACTCGGTGACACCAATGTGTTAATCTCGGTGGTACCGAAGCGACCAAAAGGTGGCAACTTTTGAATCTCGGCGAGACCGATATAGGAATCCCGGTTGCACCGACAAGGTGACCAACGGTCAGAATTGCCATTCTCGGTGACACCGATTCAACATTCTCGGACTGACCGAAAATGTGAACTTGCGTAACAGAAACTTGACAGCCCAACTCGGTTGCACCGAAAGCAGTGTGGGCTGCACCGATGTGGCTAGGGTTTGGCTGGGTCTGTCTAGGGTTTAAAATCGGTGGCACCGGGATGGGAATATTTGTTGCACCGATTTAAGTGTTTGTCTTAGAATAGACTTTGGTGGGAGAGTTTGTGGGTGTCTTTGGTGAGTATCACTTGTGCACGTATGAGCTTTTTGTACACCAACAAAAATTTATCCCCTTTTAATAGTATTGGTTGTCCTATGGACTCAAGGCGATTTCTCACAAATATAAAATGTAGAGTCCTCTTGCTTGAAGCTTATCCAATCCATTTCCTTGTATCTTGGGGTGTTCCACAATCTCTTTGCCAATCCATCATTGATCTTTTCCTGAAATATACTTGATGGAAAGATTAGTTCAATGACTTATATGTTGTTATGAATTACCAAAACCACCAAGGGAGTAAATGTGCTTTCAATCTCCCCCTTTTTGGTAATTGATGACAACATATAGATCAAAGCTTCGACATATGATATAATCAATGAATATACTCGTCGCTTTCAGAAGTATGTGATAAGCAAGAGCTCCCCCTAAATTTGTGCATTATTTTGAATTTGTGTTTGAATACAAATGCACAATCGATTAGGTGCATGGGGCACTTCTTCCATGTCACATACATCTAGGTGGTGTGCGATAGTAATTAGAATGAACATCATAGCACAACACAATCAAGCAATGTAGAAAGATTATCTCATGAAGCATACTTCTCCCCCTTTGTAATAAGATGATAGGAAGTAGTAGCATCACACAAAGTGTATCACGAGCAACCAAAAGACAAAAGTTTTTTGAAAAGCAATAGATACCAAAACTCTCTCTCTCACTCGAAGCCTAAAGATCTATATACACATCCCCCTTTGGCAACAAGTTACCAAAAAGTTCAAATGCATATATCTAAGCATTCTTGGGCTGATCACCTCCGGTTGTTGATGAAGGAGTCGAGAGAACAACATCAGCGAAGATCTTTGCAAATGTCGTGGATGGAGCTGGAGTGGACATAGGAGGAACTGGAGCTGATGGAGCAGGAGCTGAGCTGACAGTAGCATGAGCTGATGAAGAGGGCCTCAAGTCTGGAGCTGACACTGTGGCTGATCTGGCCTGAGTAGGAATCTGTGTGCTTGTCCTGAGAGGTGATCCATCCTCCTCCTCCTCAGCATCATCATCATCATCATTAGAAGAAGAAGCATGAGGTATGTGCACTGAGTCAACTTCCTTCTAAAGCTCTATGATTGTCTTAGTCACCCTGTCCACCTTATCATTGAGAGTCTTGATCCTTGTTTCAAAGATCCTCACAAGAATGTTCTGGTTGTCCAGAATCCCCATAATGTCCTTTTGCATGTTCTGAACTGATGAGATCAACATATCCATTTTCTCACTTTTGGATCTAGGAACCTGAGCACTAGTGGCTCAAACTGCCTCTGCATCTGCCTGAGCTGCAGCTGATGTGGGATGATCTAGGTCCATCACCACAACATTATCCTTGAGATCTGGCTTAGGGGCAAATGTGGATGATCTAGAGCAAATATGTGCTTTTCCAACTTGGAGTTGATAAGCATCTGGATGTAGGGTGCATAGCAGCAAGAGCACTTCTGAGCAGCAGCAACCCTCTTAACTGTCTCAACAATCAAGTCCATGACTCTGATCCTGGTGTGTCTGTCAAGGTGGATCAACATGTTGATGGAATATCCTCGGATCATCTTGTCATCTCCTGACTTGGGCATCAAAGTATGCCTTAGAATGGTGTTGATGGTGCGGAGGCTAGCCTGAATAAAGTAGGTGCATCCTAGCTTGTGAGACTTCACATTAGCAGCAGGGATCTCCTTGTACATTTTGGCCATAGCATTGTGGCTCTCCTTGGATTCTGAGTAGACATCCAAATCACCATCCTGTGCCTCTGGAACTCCTAGAATTGCAGCCCATTCATCAACAATGGACTCATATCTTGCTCCTTCAGTCATCCATACAATCCTACCATCTCCATAGAAGTGTGCAGGAGAGTAGAATTGCATGATCATTTCATCATACCATGTAGTAAGCTCTCTGCCAACAAATTCATCAAGTCCAATGCAATGGAAATTGTCTTGGACACTTGGAAAGTAGTCCCCATTCTCCTTAATGAATTTCCAATCAACATATCTCATGTCACTGACTGCTGGGCTCTTGTCTAGCAGGATTGTCTCATAGAAGTCTTGCTGCTCCTTGGTGTAGAATCTGTAATCAACAGCAGTCTTCCTCCTATGGGCATGCCCTCAAACCCGAGTCTTTCCTCTTCTTCATATCTTCAGCAACTAGGTGGCTGACATCATGTATTGGAAGATGTGGTCCGAGTTTCATCAAGGTTGTAAAGTCATCATCATTTTCAACTCTGGAGGTAGTTCCTTTGTTCTTCTCAAAAGCTGGAATTTTCCTGGATGTCCTCTTAGGCTTTTCAGTAGCAACCTTCTTGGATTTTGTGCTCTTGGATGTGCCTGACTTAGGCATAGCATCAGCTAGAAGTTTCTTGGCCTTCTTCTTAGGAGGAGCCTTTGCAGCTGGCTCGATCTCCTCTTTAGCAGCAGCTGTCTCCTTTGGATCTTCATACATAGATGTAGGCCTGCCAGTCACATGAATAATCCTCTTTCTGGCTCTCTTTTCCCTTGTCTTCTTAGGCATAGACTTCTTTGGGGGCTCAATAGTCATTGTAGCTCTGGCACTTCTCAGGTGCTCTGATAGCTTCAGGAGGTGCATATGTTTTGCTAACCACCCTCCTGAAAGAGGTGGCCTCGTTAGCTGACTTCTTGACAACCTTTTCTTGCTTCTTGGAAAGAACCTCCTCAGGCACAAAGTATGAATCTTCCTCATCTGAATTTAGCTTCTTCCTTGCCCTAGTGGCAGCCTTGGGCAACCCATGGGAGCTGGGGTGCCTCGATCTGAAAAAGAACTGGCCTCAGGACTAGTGCTTGAACTCATGTCAACTCCATGCTCTGGTAGATATTGAATGTCTGACTCTTACATGCTGACCCTGTGAATAGAGTATAGAAGAGTGGAATAGGATAAGTCATCACAAAATGCAGCTGGTTTTTGAAAGTTTGAACACATGATTTTCAAAGTTTTGCATTCTGTCAAATGAACATCGGTACAACCGAAGCAAAAATATCGGAGTTACTGAGACTGACTTTCTCCTTAGCCGAAACTTGGCACCCCTTTCGGTGAGACCAAAAGGTGCACTCGGTTTCACCAAGAAAGTTCTCAGTAACACAGACATACAAATCGGTGACACCGATTTGCTTGCGTCTGTTCCACCAAATTTCATCGGGCGGACGACAAAACCCTAAAAATCCATGGTTCCCTAATCTACGGGATTTTCTTTGTGGATGGAAGGCTTTCAATATGTGGCAAGATAATGTAGAAATCCTAATGCGCAAGATTTGAATATTGGAGCCCAAGAGGGGGCCGAATCCGTACCCTAGCTTGGCGACGGATCCGCTACGGCGGTGACGGGGGCAAGATTTCGTCGACGGCGGCGATTCCCAATGGTGGAGGAGTGCGGGAAGACAAGGGCGATGACCAGGGGGTCCTTCTACGACATCTTAGGGCTTGGGGTGTGACGGTTCGAGGATTGAAATTCAAAGCATCAGGGTCCATCTGTTATATACCCTTTACTGTCGGTGACGCCGATTCTAAATTTTTGGTGTCATCGAGTTCCTCAACTGTCATCTGACAGGGAAACTCGGTGTAACCGAGAATATGGAATCGGTAGTACCGAGGCAAGAAATCCAGATCAACCCTAGGCATTCGGTGTGACCGAGATTTTGGTGTTGGTTCCACCGAGGTGCTCTTGGAAGGTTTTAATGGCCAGCCCTTGTCGATACGGAACTCCGAGTGCTCCACACATACAGGGATCAAAAAGCACTTGTTCAAATTTTATGATGCAACATGAATAGATTATGAGGTGAGAAAGCATAGATAGCTAAAGGAGTGGTCCTAGGTATTCTTGTATATCCAATTGGCAAAAGATAAATCAAAAGCCAAATAGAAACAATTGGATATCCTCGAATGAGTAAATAAATGCAGACCAACATGCTCACACAACAAGATGTCAATTGAAATCATGGCAAACATGCACAAACACAATAACATCTATCAAGCACTTTGGTGATGAAGGAGTCATCTATATATGAGTATATTGACTTAGGAGCCAAGTAAGAATACTTGATCATAGGTCATACTCATCGTTTAAGCACAAGTGGGGTTACCACTTTTACATAAAGCATTTAATGTTGTCACATTCTTTTGAGATGCTTTAACTCAAGTCTTAGACTAAAGCTCTGCCTAGATGTGACATCCCCCCATAAGAGGGATAAACTAACCTTGGGTTTTGTCAATGAAGACTTCATGTTGGTGAGGTAGTGGTGGATTCTCAAAGTTGATGAAGATCACCAAGAGTTGGGAGCATCCTTGTTGTTTCATTACTCTTCTCACCTACATGGGTTAGTCCCAACACACAAGAGACAAATACAAGGATATCTATGGACATGGAGTGCAAAGCATAAGTGATGATGTCCATCGATTTGTTGATTACCTTGTCCCTTGCTTACCTTTGAGGGAATGTGTGACTCCTTGAACTATTGCATAGAGTTGATGTTGATTGCAAATAGTCCGTGCTAATCATGAATATGAGTGAATTTCATTGGTGGAGTCACCCCTCAAGAACTCTCTAGTTCTTCTTCTTGGGGACCCACATCAAGTTGATGGGGATCCTTGGTGTTGAAGTAGCACTTGTAGAAGTTGAGCTTGTAGTAGCCTTGGGAACCCACTTCACCAAAGCTTGGCATTGATCTTCATATGAGTCAATGTCCTCTTGAAGCTTGTTCTTACCCTTGAACTTGGTGTATTGTGGTGGAAGGTCATCTTGCAACTTTGTTCCCTTGGGGAGAGTATTTTCATACTTCTCCTTTTGAGGAACAAACTTGGGATTGGGGTATTGACCTTCTTCCCATTCAACTCCATTAGCGTTGAAGTAGCCAGCACCACGATTCGTCCGGTATCCTCCATGCTTGCGTACAATCTCATCAAATTGTTTGCACCCTTCAAGACTCTTGTAGATACCTTTCTCTATAATCCCTTTCAAGAGTTCATTTTCTTGCTCAAGTGTAACTTGGCTAATAGAAGAGTTAGTGGGATCAAGAGAACTACTAGAAGAAATATCATTGGATTTGTCATTTTATTGCTACTAGTTGAAGAACCTTTCTTTCCTTTGTTACTAGCTTTCTTAGACTTAACTTGAGGCATGAATGTAGATAAGATAAGTCATTTGGCTAGATAAGAGGAAGTCTTCTTTTGAAGATCTTCATTGATATCTTTAAGGAACTCATGCTCTTGCTCTAAATTGAGCTTTTCGAAGCGTAGCTTCTCATGTGTCCTTACAAGCTCTCTATGATCTTCTAGAGTTGACTCATGAGCTAACTTAAGACTTTATAGTTCTTGAGTTAGTCTTTCTATTTCCAACTTATCATCATCACACGACTTATCTATACTAGAGTGAGTACTAGCAAGTTCCTTTTGACTATCATTACTAGTTTTGTCAAATAGAAAGTCATCTTCAATTAACAAGTCATCTTCATCACTATTGAAATCAAGATACTCGGGGTGTGATACCTTGGGGCCTTCAGCCATGAAGCAACTTCCACTCCCTTCATTTGGTGAATCAAATATGTTGTAGGAGTCGGTCGTCACTAGTGCAATTATGGCAACACCTTCATCTTGATTATAGTCGGAGTTGGAGTGATAGCTTCTCTCGGAGTGGTTGTCGGAGTCGGAGCCGGAAACCCATTCACCAACATGAGCTTTATGTTTCAGTCTTGAGTAGATCTTGGTGTACTTGTCCTTCTTCTCCGAGTCTCTACTTCTCCTTGAGGGTCTTCGTTATAATGATCATCTCTACTCCTTCTCTCTCTTCGAGGTGACTCGTCTCTTGAGCTACTTCTTCTTGGCGACTCTTCTCTTCGTTTGTAAGGAGCCGCGCACTCATTGGAGTAGTGTCCGGGCTTCCCACAATTGTAGCAATTTCGATCATGACTTGACGAACGCTTCTCTTCATATCTTGAGTTGGAGCTTCGATCTTTGCTTCTGTTCTTGTAGAACTTGTTGAATTTCTTGACCATAAGGCTTATCTCTTCATTTGTGACAAGGCTGTCGCTTGAGGTAGCGGGAGCATCACTTGTGGCTTTGTAAGAACCGCTAGACTTGTGATGAAGCTCTTCCTTGTCTTTGAGTGTCATCTCATGAGCAACAATTCTACCAATCACTTCCGTTGGTTTGAGATCTTTGTAGTTGGGAATCATTTGGATCAATGTGCAAACAGTGTCATATCGATCATCCAAAGCTCGAAGTATCTTGATGATGAATTTGCCTGTCATTTCTTTGCTTCCTAAGCTGGAAATCTCATTGGTGATGAGAGCTAGCCTAGAGTTTTGGGGAATGTTTCATGGGAAACAAAAAATTTCCTACTCACACGCAAGATCTATCCATGGTGATGAGCATCTACGAGAGGGAGAGTGGATCTACATAGCCTTTGTCAAATCCAATCCAACTAAAGTAGGAGAAACAGACACCCGCCAGCCATCTTTGTGTACAAAATTACACGGAACCGGTCTCTCGTAAGCGTATGAGTAAGGTTGGTCCGGGCCGCTTCATCCCACAATACCGCTGAACCAAAACACGACCAAGGGAGGAAGCAATCTAAGCATCAACGCCCACAAACTCTTTTGTGTTCTACTCGAGATCTCATCTACACATAGACCTAGCTCCGATACCACTGTTGGGGAACATTGCGTGGGAAACAAAAAAATTCCTACGCACACGCAAGATCTATCCATGGTGATGAGCATCTACGAGAGGGAGAGTGGGTCTACATACCCTAGTAGATCGCTAAGCCGGAAGCGTTAAGAAACACGGTTGCTGTAGTTGAACGTCTTTGCAATCCAAATTGCCGAGCGTCCCATGATCCCATCACGATCCATCTTGTGATCCAATCACGATCCGTCCCACGATCCCATCATGAACCGTCCCGCGATCAAATCATGAATCGTCTCGCAATCTTGATCATGGTCCTTCCCATCTAGCATCGAACGGACGTCACCTCTGCGTTCAGCACACATACAGCTCGATGATGATCTCCGCCTTCTTGATCTAGAAAGAGGGAGCGGAGATGTAGATGAGTTCTCCGGCAGCACAACGGCGTGGCGGCGATGGTGGTGGAACAATTCTAGCAGGGCTTCCCCTAAGCACCGCTGAAACGATCTAGAGGAGAAACTACGATCTAGAGGGAAGGGTAGCACGTGGCTATTATGGTTAGATGTTGGAAATATGCCCTAGAGGCAATAATAAATTGGTTATTATCATATTTCCTTGTTCATGATAACCGTTTATTATCCATGCTATAATTGTATTAATCGGAAACTCAGATACATGTGTGGATACATAGACAACACCATGTCCCTAGTATGCCTCTAATAGACTAGCTCGTTGATCAAAGATGGCTATGGTTTCCTAGTCATGGACATGAGATGTCATTTGATAGCGGGATCACATCATTAGGAGAATGATGTGATGGACAAGACCCAAACTACGAACGTAGCATATGATCGTGTCAGTTTATTGCTACTGTTTTTTGCATGTCAAGTATATGTTCCTATGACCATGAGATCATGCAACTCACTGACACCGGAGGAGTACCTTGTGTGTATCAAACTTCACGACGTAACTGGGTGACTATAAAGGTGCTCTACAGGTATCTCCGAGGGTGTTTGTTGAGTTGGCATGGATCAAGACTAGGATTTGTTACTCTGTGTGAAGGAGAGGTATCTCAGGGCCCACTCGGTAATACAACATCACAACAAGCCTTGCAAGCAATGTGACTAAGTGTTAGTCATGGGATCATGTATTACAGAATGATTAAAGAGACTTGTCGGTAACGAGGTTGAACTAGGTATGGAGATACCGATGATCGAATCTCGGGCAAGTAACATACCGAAGAACAAAGGGAACATCATATGGGATTAACTGAATCCTTGACATAGAGGTTCGACCGATAAAGATCTTCGTAGAATATGTAGGAACCAATATGGGCATCCAGGTCCCACTATTGGTTATTGACCATAGAGGTGTCTCAGTCATGTCTACATAGTTCTCGAACCCGCAGTGTCTGCACACTTAAGGTTCGGTGACGTTTCAGTAGTATAGAGTTATGTATGGTGGTGACCGAAGGTTTTTCGGAGTCCTGGATGAGATCTCGGACGTCACGAGGAGCTCCGGAATGGTCCGAAGGTAAAGATTGATATATAGGAAGTCCTATTTTGGTCGTCAGAAAAGTTTAGGGCTTATCGGTAGTGTACCGGGAGTGCCGATAGTGTACCGAGAGACCATCGGGAGGGGTATTTCGACCCAAAAGGCCACATGGGCTGTGGGAGAGTTAATACCAGCCCTTTGTGGGTGGTGGAAGTCCCACACAAGGCCCATGCGGCTGGGAAGAAAAGCCCAAAGAGAAAAAAGGTGGAAAAAGGCAAAAATAGGGTGAATCCTAGTCCTACTAGGATTGGAGGTGGATTCCACCTCTCCCACTTGATTTGGCTGACCCAATTGCTGTCCTTTGAGGGCCAAGCCTCCTCCTCTCTTCCTCTTATATATAATAGAGGTTTTAGGGTTTTTTGGCACCAGATTTTAGCCACGTGCTGCCCGTTCCTCTAGTGCATAGTTTCTCCTCTAGATCGGATTTCTGCAGCGCTTAGGCGAAGCCCTGCTGGAATAGCTCCTCCACCATCGCCGGAGCGCTGTCACGTTGCCGGAGAACTCTCCTACCTCTCCGCACCCTCTTGCTGGATCAAGAAGGCGGAGATCGTCATCGAGCTGTACGTATGCTGAACGCGGAGGTGCCGTCCGTTCGGCGCTAGATCGGAAGGACCGTGATCAAGATCGCGAGACAGATCGTGATGAGTTCGCGGGACGGATCGTGATGAGTTCACGGGAGGGATCGCGACGAGATCGGGGACGGATCGTGATGAGTTCGCGGGACGGATCGTGATGAGATCGCGGGACGCTCGGCGATTTGGATCGCGAAGACGTTCGACTACACCAACCGCGTTTCTTGACGCTTCCCGCTTAGCGATCTACAAGGGTACATAGATCCACTCTCCCTCTAGTAGATGCTCATCACCATGGATAGATCTTGCGTGTGCGTAGGAATTTTTTTGTTTCCCATGCAACGTTCCCTAACATTAGCTTTCCCCTCTAAATCCTCTAGTATACATAGGAGGGAGGGAGGGGAGGAGGAATCCTCAAACCCTCAAGGTTTGGTCAAAATTGGAGGTGAAGGAGTCCTACTCCAATCCTATTAGGAGTAGGATTCCTCCTTTCCACTTGGAAACTCTTTCCACCTCTCCACCTTTTAGGGTTTTCCCACCCCTAGCCGCATGGGCTGTAGTGGGGGATTAGTCCAGCCCACCAGGGGCTGGTTTGACTCCTCCCACAGCCCATGAGGTCCTTTGGGTCGAGACACCCCTCCCGATGGTCCCCCGGCACCCTCCCGGCACTCCCGGTACACTACCGATGAGCCCGAAACTTTTCCGGTGACCAAAACAGGACTTCCTATATATCAATCTTTACCTCCAGACCATTTCGGAGATCCTCGTGACGTATGGGATCTCATCCGGGACTCCGAACAACCTTCGGTCACCACCATACATAACTCTATACTACCGAAACGTCACCGAACCTTAAGTGTGTAGACCCTGCGGGATCAAGAACTATGTAGACATGACCGAGACACCTCTACGGTCAATAACCAATAACGGGACCTGGATGCCCATATTGTTTCCTACATATTCTATGAAGATCTTTATCAGTCGAACCTCTATGTCTAGGATTCATTTAGTCCCGTATGATGTTCCCTTTGTTCTTCCGTTTGTTACTTGCCCGAGATTCGATCGTCGGTATCTGTATACCTAGTTCAACCTCGTTACGGACAAGTCTCTTTACTCAGTCCGTAATACAAGATCCTGTGGCTAACACTTAGTCACATTGCTTGCAAGGCTTGTTTTTATGTTGTATTATCGAGTGGGCCTTGAGATACCTCCCCGTGACACGGAGTAACAGATCCCAGTCTTGATCCATGCCAACGCAACAGACACCCTCGGAGATACCTGTAGAGCACCTTTATAGTCACCCAGTTACGTTGCAACATTTGATACACACAAGGTACTCCTCCGGTGTCAGTGAGTTGCATGATCTCATGGTCATAGGAACAAATACTTGACATGCAGAAAATTGTAGCAATAAACCGACACGATCATATGCTACGTTTATAGTTTGGGTCTTTTCCATCACATCATTCTCCTAATGATGTGATCCCGTTATCAAATGACATCTCATGTCCATGGCTAGGAAACCTTAACCATCTTTGATCAATGAGCTAGTCCATCATAGGCATACTTGGGACATGGTGTTGTCTATGTATCCACACATGTATCTAAGTTTCCGATCAATACAATTCTAGCATGGATAATAAATGATTATCATGAACAAGGAAATATGATAAAAACTAATTTATTATTGTCTCTAGGGCATATTTCCAACAGTCTCCCACTTGCACTAGAGTCAATAATCTAGTTCACATCACCATGTGATTCACATTGTTATGAATCTAACACCCAATGAGTTCTGGGGCTCGATCATGCTTTGCATGTGAGAGAGGTCTTTTAGTCAACGGGTCTATGATATTCAGATTTTTGTGTACTTTGCAAATCTCTATGTCATACTGTAAATACTGCTACCACACTCCACTTGGAACTATTCCAAATGGCTGCTCTACTATACATATCCGGATTGTTACTAAGAGTCATTTGGATTGGTGTTAAAGCTTGCATCAACGTAACTCTTTATGACGAACTCTTTATCATCTCCATAATCGAGAAACATCTCCTTAGTCCTCTAGTTACTAAGGATAATTTTGACCGCTGTCTAGTGATCCACTCCTGGATCACTCTTGTACCCCTTGACAAACTCATGTCAAGGCACACACCAGGTGCGGTACACAACATGTCATAATATAGAGCCTATGGCTAAGGCATAGGGGACGACCTTCGTCATTTCTCTTTCTTCTTCCGCGGTTGAGTTTTGAGTCTCACTCAACTTCACACCTTACAAATCATGCAAGAACTCTTTCTTTGACTGATCCGTTTTGAACTCTTTCAAAATCTTGTCAAGGTATGTACTCACTAAAAGTCTCATCAGGCTTCTTGATCTATCTCTATAGATTTCGATGCCCAACAATTAAGTAGCTTTATCTAGGTTTTCCTTTGAAAAACTCTTTTCAAACAAGCCCTTATGCTTTCCAGAAATTCTACATCATTTTGGATCAACAATATGTCAACCACATATACTTATCAAAAATTCTATAGTGCTCCCACTCACTTTATTGTCAATACAAGTTTCTCATAAACTTTGTATAGACTCAAAAACTTTGATCACCTCATCAAAGCGTATATTCCAACTCCGAGATGTTTTCTCCAGACCTTAGATGGATTGTTGGAGCTTGCATACTTTTTAGCATCCTTAGGAGTGACAAAACCTTTCGGTTGTATCGCGTACAACCTTTCCTCACAGAAACCGTTAAGGAAACTATATTTTGACATCCATCTGCTAGATTTCATAATTGAAA
The DNA here is from genome assembly GCA_022496015.1 of Hordeum marinum. Taxonomy (NCBI): domain Eukaryota; kingdom Viridiplantae; phylum Streptophyta; class Magnoliopsida; order Poales; family Poaceae; genus Hordeum; species Hordeum marinum. The sequence continues at coordinate 447,444,490 of CM039678.1, read as the reverse complement.
AACCACAACAACTGCTAACATAATTCCAACAGACTTTAGCATCACTACGAGTGATAAAGTCTCATCATAGTCAACTCCTTGAACTTGGTGGAAACTTCTTTGCGACAAGTTGAGTTTTTATAAATGGTGACATTCACCATCAGCGTCTGTCTTCATCTTAAAGGTCCATTTGTACTCAACCACCTGCCATTCAACAGGCAAGTCTGCCAAAGTCCAAACTTTGTTTTCGTACATGGATCCTTTCTCGGATTTCATGGCCTCTAACCATTTCTCAGAATCCGAGCCCATCATCGCTTCTCCATAGCTCGTAGGTTCATCGTTGTCCAATAACATGACCTCTAAGACAGGGTTGTTGTACCACTCAGGAGCAATACGTGTCCTTTCGACCTATGAGTTTTGATAGTAACTTGATCCGAAGCTTCATGATCACCATCATTAACTTCCTCTTCAACTGACGTAGGCTCCACAGAAACATCTTTCTACGCTGTGCCACACTCTGGTTGAAACAAAGGTTCAACAACTTCATCAAGTTCTATCTTCCTCCCACTCAAATCTTTTGAGAGAAACTCTTTCTCAAGAAAGGACCCGTTTTAGCAACAAACACTTTGTGCTTGGATCTAAGATAGAAGGTTTACCCAACAATTACGTTAGGGTATTCTATGAAGATGCATTTGTCCGCTTTGGATTCGAGCTCATTAGGTGAAAACCTTTTTCACATAAGCGTTGCAACCCCAAACATTAAGAAATGACAGCTTAGGTTTCTATCAAACCATAATTCATAAGGTGTCATCTCAAAGGATTTAGATGGTGCCCTATTTAAAGTGAATGTAGTTGTGTCTAATGCATAACACCAAAACGATAGTGGCAAATCGGTAAGAGACATCATAGTTCGCACCATATCCAATAGAGCACGACTAGACGTTTGGACACACCATCACACTACGGTGTTCTAGGTGGCATGAGTTGTGAAACAACTTTCACATTGTCTAAATTTGTATGTTAAACTCGTAACTCAGATATTCACCTCCACGATCATATCATAGAAATTTTTATCATGTTGTCACGATGATCTTAAACTTCACTTTGAATTTGTTTGAACTTTTTAAACAATTCAGACTTGTGTTTCATTAAGTACATATACACTATATCTACTCAAATCATGAATGGAGGTAAGAAAATAACAATATCCACCGCACGCTACAACACTCATTGGACCGCATACATCAACATGTATCATTTCCAATAAGTTACTAGCCCACTCCATCATATTGAAAATGGGGTCTTTAGTCATCTTTCCCATGAGGCATGGTCCGCATGTCTCAACCGATTCGAAATCAAGTGAGTCCAAAGATCCATCAGCATGGAGTTTCTTCATGCGATTTATACCAATATGGCATTTAGCGGCAGTGCCACAAGTATGTGGTACTATCATTATTAACTTTGTATCTTTTGGCATCAATGTTATGAACATGTGTATTACTACGATCAAGATTCAACAAACCATTCTCATTGGGTGCATGACCATTGAAGGTATTATTCATGCAAACAGAATAACCATTATTCTCTATCTTAAATGAATAACCGTGTTGCAATAAACACGGTCTAATCATGTTCATGCTTAACACAAATACCAAATAACACTTATTTAGGTTCGTCACTAATCCCAAAGGTAGAGAGAGCGTGCGATGTTGATCACATCAACCTTGGAGAAACTTCCAACACACATTGTCACCTCACCCTTAGCTAGTCTCCGTTTATTCCGTAGTTATTTCGAGTTACTAACATTTAGCAATCGAACCGGTATCCAATACCCAGGTGCTACTAGGAGTACTAGCAAGGTACACATCAATAACACATATATCAAATATACTTCTATCGACGTTGCCAGCCTTCTTATCTACCAAGTATCTAAGGTTGTTCCGCTTCAGTGACCGTTCTCCTCATAATAGAAGCACTTAGTCTCGGGTTTGGGTTCAACCTTGGGTTTCTTCACTGGAGCAACAACTGACTTGCCATCCATGAAGTTTCCCTCCTAGACCTTGCCCTTCTCGAAACTAGTGGTTTCACTAACCATCAACACTTGATGCTCCTTCTTGATTTCTACCTTCGCGGTGTCAAACATCATGAACAGCTCAAGGATCATCATTTACATCCCTAGCATAATTATAGTTCATCATGACGTTCTAGTAGCTTAGTGACAGTGACTTGGAGAACTATATCAATCACTATCTTATCTAGAAGATCAAGTCCCACTCGATTCAAGTGATTGTAGCACCTAGACAATCTAAGCACATTTTCAACGATTGAGATATTCTCCTTCATCTTGCAGGCAAAGAATCTTGTTGGAGATCTCATATCTCACAACACGGGCATGAGCATGAGATCCCAATTTCAGCTCTTAGAACATCTCATATGTTTCATGACATTGAAACGTTTTGGTGCCTCAATTATAAGCTATAATGCATGACACACTAAACTATCAAGTAGTCATCGGAACGTGCCTGTTAGATGTTCACAACATCTACAGACGACGCTAGAGGGGGTGGCGCACCGAGTGGTGCATTAATGACATAAGCCTTCTGTGCAACAATGAGGACAATCCTCAGATCACGGACCCAGTCCGCAATATTGGTACCATCATATTTCAACTCTATTTATCTAGGAACATATAAAAATTCAAGGGAGCTACAACGTGAGCTAGTAATCTACAACATAATTTGCAAAGACACTACTGACTATGTTCATGATAATGAATTCAGTTAATCATATTACTTAAGAACTCCCACTCAAATTGACATCCCTCGGGTCATTCGAGTGATACATGATCCAAATTCACCAACTCAAATCTGATCATCACGTGAGTTGAGGTGGTTTCAATGGTGAACATCATCATGTTGATCATATCTGCTATATGACTCATGTTCGACCTTTCGGTCTCTTGTGTTCCGAGGCCATGTCTGTACATGCTAGGCTCATCAAGTTTAACCGAGTGTTCCGCATGTGCAACACTGGCTTGCACCCATTGTATGTCAATGTAGAGTCTATGACACCCAATCATCACGTGGTGTCTCGACATGACGAACTTTCGCAATGGTGCACACTCGGGGAGAACACAATTGATCTTGAAATTTTAGTGAGGGATCACCTTATAATGCTACCGTCGTCCTAAGAAAAACAAGGTGCATAAAAGGATTAACATCACATGCAAATCATAAGTGACATGATATGGCCATGAACTTGTGCTTTTGATCTCCATCCTTAAAGCACCGGCATGATCTCCATCATCTTGATCTCCATAAATGTGTCGCCATCGGGGTTGTCGCGCCCACCATGCTTCTACTACTATTGCTACCATTTAGCGATAAAGCATTACATAGCGCTTAAAGATTGACACGCAGGTCATACAATAATTAAAGACATCCCTATGGCTCCTGCCGGTTGCCGTACTCATCGATATGAATGCCGTGATATTCTATACAATACATGATCATCTCATACATCACATATATCTCATCATGTAATTGGCCATATCACATCACAACATTCCCTGCAAAAACAAGTTAGACGTCCTCTAATTGTTGTTGCAAGTTTTACGTGGCTGCTACGGGTATCTAGCAAGAACAATTCTCACCTACGCAAAAACCACAACGGTGATACATAAGTTGCTTTTCAACCTTCTCAAGGACCGCCTTTGTCGAATCCGATCCAACTAAAGTAGGAGAAACAGACACCCACCAGCCATCTTTGTGCAACAAAGTTACACATCAGTCGATAGAACCGGTCTCTCGTAAGTGTACGAGTAAGGTTGGTCCGAGCCGCTTCATCCCACAATACCGCTGAACCAAAACACGACCAAGGGAGGAAGCAACTAAGCATCAACGCCCACAAACTCCTTTGTGTTCTACTGGAGATCTCATCTACACATAGACCTAGCTTTGATACCACTTTTGGGGATCGTTGCATGGGAAACAAAAATTTTCCTACGCACACGCAAGATCTATCCATGGTGATGAGCATCTACGAGAGGGAGAGTAGATCTACATATCCTAGTACATCGCTAAGCCGGAAGAGTTAAGAAAAGCGGTTGATGTAGTCGAACTTCTTCGCGATCCAAATCGCCGAGCATCCCATGATCCAACCACGATCCATCTCGCGATCCAATCATGATCCGTCCCGCGATCCCATCACGAACCGTCTCGCGATCAAATCATGAATCGTCTCACAATGTTGATCACGGTCCTTCCGATCTAGCGCCGAACGGACGACACCTCCGCGTTCAGCAAACGTACAGCTCGATGACGATCTCCGCCTTCTTGATCCAGCAAGAGGGAGCGGAGAGGTAGATGAGTTCTCTGGCATCATGATGGCGTGGCTGCGATGGTGGTGGAACAATTCCAGCAGGGCTTCACCTAAGCACCGTTGAAAAGATTTAGAGGAGAAACTACGATCTAGTGGGAAGGGTAGCATGTGGCTATTAGGGTTAGCTTTCCCCTCTAAATCCTCTAGTATATATAGGAGGGAGGGAGGGGAGGAGGAATCCTCAAACCCTCAAGGTTTGGTCGAAATTGGAGGTGGAGGAGTCCCACTCCAATCCTATTAGGAGTAGGATTCCTCCTTTCCACTTGGAAACTCTTTCCACCTCTCCACCTTTTGGGTTTTTCCCACCCCTAGCCGCATGGGCCTTAGTGGGGCCTTAGTTCAGGCCACCAAGGGCTGGTTTGACTCCTCCCACAACCCATGAGGTCCTTTGGGTCGAGACGCCCTCCCGATGGTCCCCCGGCACCCTCCCGACACTCCCGGTACACTATTGATGAGCCCGATACTTTTCCGGTGACCAAAACAGAACTTCCTATATATCAATCTTTACCTCCGAACCATTCCGGAGATCCTCGTGACATCCAGGATCTCATCCGGGACTCCGAGCAACCTTTGGTCACCACCATACATAACTCTATACTACCGAAATGTCATCGAACCTTAAGTGTGCAGACCCTACGGGTTCGAGAACTATGTAGACATGCGAGACACCTCTACGGTCAATAACCAATAGCGGGACCTCGATGCCCATATTGGTTCCTACATATTCTACGAAGATCTTAATTGGTCGAACCTCTATGTCAAGGATTCATTTAATACCGTATGATGTTCTCTTTGTTCTTCGGTATGTTACTTGCCTGAGATTCGATCGTCGGTATCTGTATACCTAGTACAACCTCGTTACCGGCAAGTCTCTTTAATCATTCCATAATACAAGATCCCATGACTAACACTTAGTCACATTGCTTGCAAGGCTTGTTGTGATGTTGTATTACCGAGTGGGCCCTGAGATACCTCTCTCTCAAACGGAGTAACAAATCCCAGTCTTGAGCCATGCCAACCCAACAGACACCCTTGGAGTAACAAATCCCAGTCTTGAGCCAACCCAACCCAACAGTTACGTTGCGACATTTGGTACACACAAGGTACTCCTCCGGCGTCAGTGAGTTGCATGATCTCATGGTCCTAGGAACATATACTTGACATGCAGAAAACAGTAGCAATAAACTAACACGATCGTATGCTACATTTGTAGTTTGGGTCTTGTCCATCACATCATTCTCCTAATGATGTGATCCCGTTGTCAAATGACATCTCATGTCCATGACTAGGAAACCATAGACATCTTTGATCAACGAGCTAGTCTATTAGAGGCATACTAGGGACATGGTGTTGTCTATGTATCCACACATGTATCTGAGTTTCCGATCAATACAATTATAGCATGGATAATAAACGATTATCATGAGCAAGGAAATATGATAATAACCAATTTATTATTGCCTCTAGGGCATATTTGCAACAGAGGGACGGGACGTTGCATGTCCATCCCAGGGTCAACGGAGGAGGTGGCCCAGAGGCAGCCGGCCGCGCCCAGCCGGCCGGGGGTCGAGCTGGCTCCTCGACCAGCCGGCCGTGCCGCCAGCCGGCGGTAGCTCGAGCCGGTCGTGCGCAAGCCGGCCATGGGCAGCCGGTCGCTTATTTTTTGTTTGAAGTGGGAGGGAAGATTCCTGTTGCTTTGGCATATCTAGGGGTAATAAACCCGTTAGTAGTCCCCGAAGTCGGTGAGGGCCCGCGTCCGGCAGATGAAGGGGAGCTGGCAACTTCCCCCTAGCGGTACCCACCTCCGGTGTGAAGCCGAAGGGCCAGCCGGGTCGGCCGTTGGACCCGACGCCTCGGGTTCTGACGCATCACCCCGGGGACCGAGCCGGCCCACCGCGCTCCACGCGGCAGGTAATGATGTGGCGGGCCATGCGCACGTGGGGAGATGGGACGTCGGCCTGGGCCTAGCCCGCTAGGCCCCGGGCATAGCCCAGTAGGCCTTGGGGTGCAGGCCAGGATCCTCTGCACCCCGAAGCGGCCGTTACGGCCCGGGACCACCCACGCGCGCGCGGAGTTTCCGGGGGAGTGGGCGCAATTAATCCGCACGTCCCCCGGTCGTGGCCTCTCCATTTAAAAGGGAAGGAAGGGCAGGGGGCGGAGATACCCGCATCCCCTTTACCTCCTCGCTCCTTTCCTCTTTGTCTTCCTTGCTCCTCTCGTGCAACACCGCGCCCGAGCTCGCAACCGCGCCCGCACACTGCCCTTCTGCTGCAATGGCCGACGAACGCGGAGGAAGCTGGGTTGGTTTTGTCGTCACCGAGGTGGACATTGCGGAGCTCCGCCATGCACGCATGCTGCCCCTAGCAGAGCGGGTGGTTGCCCGCGCGCTAGGCGATGAGGTGGTGTCGGCGCCGCAGCGAGGGGAACATGTCATCTTTCACTGGCATTTCTCCCGTGGTTTCGGGCTGCCGGTGAGCCACTTTTTCCGTTTGCTCTTAGATACCTTCGATCTTCAACCGCACCACCTCAGACCTGATGCAATCCTCTACCTCGTCGTCTTTGTGACACTGTGTGAGGGGTATCTGGGGGTCCTCCCCTTTCTTGACCTCTTCAACGCCCTTTTCTATCTCAAGGCGCTGAAGAGCAGCGCCTGCAGGGGCACGATGGTGTGCTGCCGCGGCACCACGCGCTTCCCGCCCTTCTCCAATCGAGTCTACCAAGGGATGGCATTGGGCATTCTTCTACGTGAAGAATGCCAACCCAAACCTGGACTTCATCCGGCTGCTGCCGTTCGTCGACGTGCAGTCTACCCAGGTGAACTGGCTGGGGGCCGCTCCGTGCGGCATGGCTCTGGCGGTGCTCAGCCGGCTCGCGCAGCTGAAGAGCTCCGAGGGGTTGGTCGCCGCCGATCTGGTGGCGGCCTTCATCTCGCACCGGGTGCTGCCTCTCCAGCTGAGGCTGCACCAGATCTGCGATATGTCCGGCCGCTGGGACCTGCCGGCTGACAACCGTCGACCTGACGCGGGCTCAGGTGGCGACGCGGGTGAACGCCCTCATGACGTTCAAGGTGAAGCCCAAGTCGTGGACATTTGGCATGGAGCCGGAGGTAAGTCTTCGACGAGACGGCTTTTCGTTGTTTTATTCTTTCTAGCCGCCAGCCGGCGGCGGACCTTACTTCGCTGTGCTAACCGCAGCTGTTGGTGTGACAGAACACGCCGGACGGCCCGCACCCCCAAGTCTTCGAGGCAGAGCGTGAACACTCCGACTCTGAAGACTACGAGCAGGGAGGCCTGCTGGAAGAGGGGTGGACTCCTTGGGAGGAGTCAAGGAGCCGGCGGACCCGCGAGCCGGCGACCCTAGCGGAGCTGGAGGGTCTGGCGCAGCCGGGGAGCCCAGCGGAGCTGGTGAGTTCCCTATCGGTCCCTCGATCAGGGACTGGACAAACGACGATGATGATGTGATGATTCTGAACGTGCCTCCCCCTTAGCTCGACAGGGACGGCGGAGCAAGGAGCGGCCGGCTCGAGCCCCGGCGGCCGGAGTGTCGGCCGGGCGAAGAGGCCGGCTCAGGAGGAGCCGGTGGCCCACCACCCGTCCAAAAACGGGTGAAGGTGGCCGCACGGAAGCCGCCGGCACGCGCCAAGCAGCCTTTGCCTGTCGTCATCGGGTAAGCGCTCCTTCCTTCCTTGCATGTGTTTCCTTTCGGGTCACGAGCTGGTGGGTGATCTTCCTTTATGTACGACAGGGACCCCATCGAGATCCATGAAGGGGAGCCGACGGTGGACCCGACGGATGCCGCCAGCCGGATGGCCCGTGAGCACGCGACCACCCAGCGGGAGGAGAAGAGGAGGCTCGCGGAGCTGCGAGCCTCAAAGTCCGAAATGCTAGGCGGGGCCTCGCACTTTGGGACTTCGAGCGGCGGGAGGCGAAGGAGGTCCGCGGACCCCGCACGGGCATCGGACTCGGTGGCGGAATCAACCCGTCTGTCGAGGCCCCCATAGAGCGAGCCGCGAGGGGCGGCGGCGGAGCCGCCCGCGCTTCCATACGCGGAGGAGGCGGCCCGAACGAGGCCGGCAACCACGGAGCCGACGACCGAAGCGGCCCGGCCGGAGGTGGCGGTCGTGACACCGCCCGAGGCCGAGCCGGCCCGGGTCGACGTGCCGGAGGCTTCGCTGGCCCGGAGGTGGCACCGGAGGTGGCAGCCATGGAGACGGAGGCGCCGTCCATCACGATCGTCACGTCGGAGCGGTGGGAGGGGGAAGCGGTGATGGCACCGAGCGAGGGAGGAGGAGGCGACTCCCGGGCTCTTGCCATCATCAACCCACCCCCAGCGGCCAACGCCGTGGTGAGCCCGGGGTCGAGCGACAACGGCGGCCGGGCCCGGAGGACCCTGAGGACCATGCAAGAGGTGCTCCGGGACTGGGAGGCGCTGGCGTGCGTCCCAACCCTTCCTGCTCCCCCGATAGGTGGCCCGGTCCCCTCGTTCGGGGAGTTAGGGAGCGTTCTGGACCGGTGCCTCCAGGAGTTGGCCCGGTTCGCGGAGGCGGCAGACGCCAACCTACAGCGCGCGGAGGTAAGCCCAGTCATTCTTGTTAAAAATTTCAGTGGGGGCGCACGAGCGCACCCACTAGGTGTAGCCCCCGAGATGCGGGCCGGCTGACCGGCTGACACGCAGCCGGGCCGGATCTATTTGAGCATATTTTGACTTTTGGCTCTATGTGACAGGAGGGGAACTCCCTGCGGCAGAAGCTTTTCGAGGAGGTGGTCGCCATCCACAACCGCGGCAAACATGGCTTCTATTGCCTGGAGGAGGAGCTGGTGCGGGTGCAAGGTATGTTGAGTTTCACGGAAGGGGTACGTAGCCCCCGAGAGCCGGCTAACGCCTGCCTTGTCTTGCAGGTGATCTGACCGCCCTGCGGGCGAAGAAGACCGGGCTTGTCTCCGAATGGGACCGACTGACACAAGGCGTCCAGGCGGTCACGCATGAGAAGGACCGGCTGGCCGCGCTGCTGGCGGACGGGGAGGCGGCCCAGGACTGCCTCAAGGCCGACGTGGCGAGGGAGGTGGGACCCAAGGAGACGGCTGTCAAGGAGGCGGCCGCCTCCGCCCAGAGGACCGCCGCCCTCCAAGGCGAGGTGACCCGCCTCAAGAGGTCGCTCGAGGGGCTTAAGGGCTCCCTCGCCAAAATAGAGGCGGCGTTGGCGTTGCAGCGGAAAGCGTCGCTCAATTTCGCCATTGAGGTCGACGATGCCATCGAACGTAAGTGTTTATTTCTTCTTTTTCCAGCTGGTTGCCTTTTCCTTTGCTGGTTCTTGTTTTTGATTTCCTTCTCCCCCTTCTTCCCTTTCTTCTCTTAGGGAGCTTCCCGGAAACTAGCGCCGTGCTGAGCGCGTCGTCAAGGAGCACCGGGAATGCCTTCGGGCGCACAGGCGCTCCATCGAGGAGGACACCGCATGGGATGTGGCGGAGCTTGGGCTCGCCATTGAAAACTAGCTGATCCACCTCGAGCGAAGCGTGGAGTGGCTGAAGATGGCCCGCAAGGAGATCATCGCCGTCCTGTGGCCAGGCCGCGGAGGAGCTCCGGAGAACCACGTGGCCCTGTGGCTGGAGCAGGCCGTGGCCCGGCTGGAGGCCTGGAAGGCATCAGCGGCCTGAGCCGGTGCGCAGATGGCGTTCCGGTTCGTCACATCGTGGTATCGCGGTGTGGACTTGGGCTGGCTTGCAACCATGTGGGATGAGCCGGCTGAGGAGCGGGAGGTCCATGAGCTGGCCCTTGTCCGTCGGGCCAACGAGCTTGCGTCATACGTCAACCCGGACAAGCTCCTGCCGGCCCTTGGCGAAGATGGCGAGCCGGTGCCTGAAGACTCCTTCGGCACCCCCAAGGTCCGGAGGACCAGGAGGTTGCCGACGAGAGCACCGACTCTAGCGGCGAGACGGCTGAGACCGCGGAGGCCGCCTCGAAGGCCAAGGAGGCCGACCCGAATGCCGCGACCACCTCCAGGACGGGAGTCGAGCCACCCAGCGATGCGCCGGCCAGCGACACGCCGGTGGCCTGAGCCCCGAGGCATCTTATCATTTTTATTTCTTTCTCCTGCATGTTAGGCTTTAAGTCCACCAACTAGGGGTGTAGTGTACTGAACCGTGATGCCCGTGGGCCTCTATTGTCTTTAAATTTTGTACTATGAATGTGTTGATGTGTTTGCCTTATTGCGCATGCCTGCTCGTCCTTACCTTTTTTTCTCTTTTGGTTCTTTCCATTCCGCCCCTTTTCCCCTTTGGTTTTGGCCCTGCCAGCCCAATTGCCGGTAGCCGGTCTATAGCTGGCTTGGGGCGTCCTCCTCGAGGGAGCCGGTTCTGAACTTAGGAACTGTGAGATCTTTTTGGGATAAGTAGAGTGGCATAGGCGAGGTGGTGATCCGGCTGAGCCTAGTCAGCATCTCTTTTGCGATCGATCTTTCGTGTGAGCTAAGCTTTGCCTCCTGAGGCCCCATCAGTCGGACAGCCGGGAGCCAGATCTGTAGCTAGGAGGGGTTGGAGGGCTTTGCTCAGCTCACACTACTTGGTCAATTTTTCAAGAGAGGCGACCTAGGACCAGCCGGCAAGCCCCCGGGCCCGGGAGCCGGGTCGGGGAGCTGGTGAGGGAGGAGACCTTCGAGGGAAACGAAAAGGGCGTGCCGCAAGATCCGGCCCGGGGCACCCATTGCATTCATAAGCCCAAAAGGGGAGGGATACATACATACACTAGTTTTTTCAGCAGTAAAACAGACGGAGGAGCGCCACGTTCCATGGGCGCTCGGTTTCTTCGCCGAAGGCGTCTCTTTTGCGCTTCTGCGGCTTCTGGGTGTCTATCAAGTAGTACGCGTTGTTGTGCAACGCCTTGCTGATGATGAATGGGCCCTCCCATGGGGAGGACAGCTTGTGTTGTCCAGCTGTCCACTGGATCCGCCTGAGGACCAGGTCCCCTTCATGAAAGGAAAGCGACCGGATCCGCTTGCTGCGGTAGTGCCGGAGCTTCTGTTGGTAGATTGCTGTCCGGATCAAGGCCAGTTCGTTGGCTTTTTCGAGTAAATCGACGCCGTATTCTCTTGCCTCCTTTGCGTCCTTCTCTGTGTATAGGGCGACCTGAGGCGAGTCGAACTCGATGTCGGTGGGGATGATCGCCTCGGACCCGTACACAAGGAAGAAAGTTGTGTAGCCGGTTGATCGGTTGGGGTGGTCCTGAGACTCCAAAGGACGGCCGACAACTCGTCGATCCAGCAGCCGACCGACCTTACCAGTGGCGTCACGAGCCGGGGCTTGATGCCGGATAGGATGAGGCCATTTGCCCTCTCAACCTGGCCGTCTGACTATGGATGAGCGATGGAGGCCAGGTCGAGCCGGATTCCTTGCTTGGAGCAGAAACGCGCGAGTGCGCCCCTGGCGAAGTTCGTGCCGTTATCGGTGATGATGCTATGGGGGACGCCGTAGCGAACCGTGATGTCGTCGATGAACCGGACGACCGTGGGGCCATCTAGCTTCTTGATTAATCATGCCTCGATCCACTTGGTGAATTTATCGACAGCCACCAGCAAATGTGTCATGCCGCCTCATGCGGTTTTGAAGGGACCCACCATATCCATCCCCAGATGGCGAAGGGCCACGAGAGGGGGATAGTCTGGAGGGCCGATGCCGGTAGGTGGCTTTGCGTGCTGAAGCGTTGGCAGCCCTCGCATTCGTCGACCAATTTCTTGGCCGCCTCGAGAGTCGTGGGCCAGAAGATGCCGTGGCGGAAGGCCTTGGCCACCAGGGTCCTGGAGGCGGCATGGTGCCCACACTCACCCTGGTGGATGTCGAGGAGGATCTCTAGAACCGTTTCCGGCTCGATGCACCGCTGGAAGACGCCGGTGGTGCTGCGATGGACGAGCTCGTTGTTGATGATGTTGTATGCCGAGGCTCGACGCTGGATTTGCCTTGCCATGGCCTCATCCGGGGGAAGTTCGCCGCGTAGAAGGAACGCCAAGATAGGCTGGGCCCACGAGGGAGCCGAGACGGGGGCCGGCTTAGGAGCCCCGGGCCAAGATGATCAGTCCCCAGAACCGGCTCATCAGCCCCCGGGGCCGGCTCGCTAGCCCCCGAGGCCAGCTGGTCGATTGTCATCATGACAACCGCGTCGTTGGAGCCGGCGGCCTCGGATGCGACTGACTCAACTGGTGCAGGTAGGGCGGCCGAGGTTGGGGGAGCCGATGGCGAAGATGCTGAAGGGATGACCGGAGCCGTTGATGGACCGGCGGCGTCCATTAACACGAAGATGGATTCCGATTCTGGGGAAGGCTTGATCGACGGCTTGAGAAACTGCTCGAGGGAGACACCAGCTGGGATGGCCTGCTGGGTGGAGCTGATTTTTGCCAGCGCGTCGGCCGCCTCGTTGTCCGCTCATGGGACATGGTGGAACTCACAGCCCTCGGAGGAGCCGGTGAGTTGTTGTACGAGGAAGCGGTAGCTGGCCATGTTGGCGTCCCTGCCGTCCCATTCGCTAGAGACCTGCTGTACCACGAGGTCGGAGTCGCCGAAGCATAGAATGTGCCTGATGTCGTTCTCCTTGGAAAGCCGGAGGCCATGGACGATGGCCTCGTACTCGACCATGTTGTTGGAGACGACGAAGTGGATCTGGAGGGCGTATTTGAGCTGGTTGCCTTTTGGAGAGGAGAGTACTATGCCGGTACCCAGGCCGGTCTTCATTTTGGAGCCATTGAAATGCATCCGCCAATGCGTGGAGTCTGGGGGAGGCGGCACGAACTCGGTCTCCGCCCAGTTGACGAGGAAGTCAGGCAACGCCTGTGACTTGATGGTGGTACGTGGCTCATACCGGATCTCATGATCGGCTAGGGCGATGACCCATTTGGCGATCCGGCCAGTGGAGTCTTGGCCGCTCATGATCTCGCCAAGCGGGGCCGTGCTCACAACGGTGATGGTATGCTCCTGGAAGTACTGCTTGACCTTCTTGGCAGTGAAATATATGCCATAGCACATCTTCTAGTAGTGGGGGTAGTTCTGCTTGGACGCAGAGAGGACCTCACTCAGGTAGTAGACGAGCCGCTGGACTGGTAGGGACTTTCCCTCCTCCGATCGCTCGACCACCAGGACGACGCTGATGACGCGGGTGGTCACTGCGATGTAGGCGAGCAAAGGTTCCTTCTCAGCCGTCACGGCTAGGATGGGCACGCGGGTGAGAGCCTTCTTGAGGCCGCAGAAGGCCTCGTCTGCCTCGTCGGGCCATCGAACATGCCCTGCTTCTTGGTGCGACCCGGCTCGACCAGAGCCGTCTTGCGAAGGAGCCCGTAGAGGGGCGGGGCCTTCTCCTGTTGGAAATATGCCCCAGAGGCAATAAATAAAGTGTTTATTATTATATTTCCTTGTTCATGATAATCGTTTATTATCCATGCTATAAGTGTATTGATTGGAAACACATTACATGTGTGGGTAAATGGACAACACTTTGTCCCTAGTATGCCTCTAGTGAACTAGCTCGTTGATCAAAGATGGTCAAGGTTTCCTAGCCATTGACATGTGATGTCATTTGATAACGGGATCACATCATTAGGAGAATGATGTGATGGACAAGACCTAAACTACAAACGTAGCATATGATCGTGTCAGTTTATTGCTACTGTTTTCTACATGTCAAGTATATGTTCCTATGACCATGAGATCATGCAACTCACGGACATCGAAGGAGTACCTTGTGTGTACCAAACGTCGCAACATAACTGGGTGACTATAAAGGTGCTCTACAGGTATCTCCGAGGGTGTCTGTTGAGTTGGCATGGATCAAGACTGGGATTTGTTACTCCGTGTGACGGAGAGGTATCTCAGGCCCACTCGGTAATACAACATCACAGTAAGCCTTGCAAGCAATGTGACTAAAGTGTTAGTCACAGGATCTTGTATTACGGAACGAGTAAAGAGACTTGCCGGTAACGAGGTTGAACTAGGTATGGAGATACCGACGATCGAATCTCGGGCAAGTAACATACCGAAGAACAAAGGGAACATCATACGGGAATAACTGAATCCTTCACATAGAGGTTCGACCAATAAAGATCTTCATAGAATATGTAGGAACCAATATGGGCATCCTGGTCCCACTATCGGTTATTGACCATAGAGGTGTCTCGGTCATGTCTACATAGTTCTCGTACCCGCAGGGTCTGCACACTTAAGGTTCGGTGACGTTTCGGTAGTATAGAGTTATGTACGGTGGTGACTGAAGGTTGTTTGGAGTCCCGTATGAGATCCCATACATCACGAAGAGCTCCGGAATGGTCCGGAGGTAAAGATTGATATATAGGAAGTCTTGTTTTGGACGCCGGAAAAGTTTCGGGCTAATCGGTAATGTACCGAGAGTGCCGGTAGTGTACCGGGAGACCATCGGGAGGGGTATTTCGACCCAAGAGGCTTCATGGGATGTGGGAGAATAATTAACAGCCTTTTGCGGGCTGGTGGAAGTCCCACACAAAGCCCATGCGGCTAGGGAAAGAAAGCCCAAAGAGAAAAGGTGGAAAAGGGCAAAAATAGGATGAATCCTAGTCCTACTAGGATTGGAGGTGGATTCCACCTTTCCCACCTGGTTCGGCCTCCTCCTCTCTTCCTCCTATATATACTGGTGGTTTTAGGGTTTTTGCACAGAATTTTAGCCACGTGTTGCCCGTTCCTCCAGTGCATAGTTTCTCCTCTAGATCGGATTTCTGCAGTGCCTAGGCGAAGCCCTGCCGGAATAGCTCCACCACCATCACCGGAGCACCGTCACGCTGCCGGATAACTCTTCTTCCTCTCCGCTCCCTCTTGCTGGATCAAGACGGCGGAGATCATCATCAAGACGTACGTGTGCTGAACGTGGAGGTGCCATCCGTTTGGCGCGAGATCGGAAGGATCGTGATCAAGTTCGCGGGACGGATCGTGTCGTGGATTTATCACGATAAATGTTCAGGTGAACGGACTTGTATTCGAGGCCATCGCTAACGTGATGGACTCAAAGGGGTTGATTGGGACGAAGGACACGAGTTTACCCAGGTTCGGCCCCTCAAGTCGAGGTAATAGCCTACGTCCTGCTTGTTCTTGTATTGCTTGTTGTACCGATTACAAGGGAGCTAAAGCTTGACCTAGTTCTCGATAACCTGATCTCTAAGTCACCCCAGGTCTGCCTCTATATAGGAGGTCAGGACCACGGGTCTTTACAATTGTCTAACCGAGTCTCATTGTCTATCCGAGTCTTCCTCTATCTTCTTGTCCAAGCTGTCCCCGAGCGGCTACCCGCCCGGGTCTTCTCCGTCCGGGCCACCTTGAGCCGCTTATCTTCCTGGGCCGTAGACTTTACGGCTCATCCTTGGGCCGACTCACGAGCCATCAATGTGACCCAGAACCTTAATGGAGGGTCATATTGCGGGGTTATATCCCCAACATTAGGCTCCAGGTTGAATTGAGCTTGCTCACTTCATCCCTTTCTTCTGCTCTTCGGCGAGTCGCCTGGTGATGACCCGGCATGATGTCACGTGGTCCTTGCAAGAGAGATCCGCTGACGTGCCACCGAATCTTTTATTAAATGGTCAGCCCGAGAATCGAGGTGTCCGCCTCGGTCAAATGATTTCCATCGCCTAGATTTTCGTGCTTGTCTTGTTCTCCCTTTAAATAAGACCTGTTGTAGGTGAAAAACTTTCCTTCTCCCACTCGCTCTTCATCTTCTTCCTCTTATCGCCTCCGCTCCAGCGCACTCTGCTCCGGTGCCGTCTTCGCATCGTCGTCAACCAGGCCGCTGCATCAACCTGTGTCAGTCCAGTTTTTCTTCTGCGTCCGCCGCTTCATCATCGGTAAGCCCAAGCTCCTCCTTAGATCCATCACCATCATAGTAGGGTTTGCGGAAGCTCCGCTGCTACCTCTCGGGCTCCGTCCGCACCATCATCAGTGTACTCCCAATGTCGTTGATGCCTTTAACGCACATCCTTGCCGTGCCACCGCGTACGGGGCGGCCGTGCGCAATGCGCGGATCGTCGTGGCTCTATTTTCTTTCTTCTGCTTTGTTTGTTCTTTGCTAGGTCGAGAATAAGAACCTGTTTTCCTGATTTTGTAGCTCCGTAATTTTAGCAGTAGTTTGCGAAACCTGTTTTCAGGACTTAGCCGATTTTCGCTCCTCCTTTCCTTGTTGAACCGCCAGGCCTCTCCGGCTCTCATCAGCCGGACTATGGCATAGTATTTGTAGAGACCTTAAAATTTTAAGCCTTCACAGATATCTGCTTGCTCTTAACTCGCCACGTATTTAATTTTGCATAGTCTTTAAGCCGCCAGTATGTTTCGCGCCTCCAACTCATGCAATAGGGTCGGGTCTTGCATCACGAAAGAGTATTTAACGGATTTCATTGGCGCGGGCACTCTTCCTTCCAAGGAGATCCTTCACTGGCGGGTTCCGGGTGACGAAACACGGCCCTCTCCCCAAAAAGGAGAGGTAGTAGTTTTCTCTGACCATATCGAGCGAGGATTCGTGCCACCCGGCTCGAAATTCTTCCGTGATGTTCTTCACCTATACAAGCTTCACCCTCAAGACTTGGCCCCCAACTCCGTTTCAAACATATGCAATTTCCAAGTGCTTTGTGAAGTCTACCTGCAAATCAAGCCGTCTGTGGGCTTGTTTCGAGAGTTCTTCTATGCCAACCGCCAAACCGAAATGATAGGCGATCCGAGTCTGGAGCTTGGCGGTATTTCCATTCAATGACGCAGAGACATCATCTTTCCGGCTGTGTAGATGCCGAGTCATCCAAAGGATTGGAACAAGACTTGGTTCTACTGCAAGGACACCTCTCCTAAGGATGAGCACCCATTGCCGGGTTACCGTCCCTCCCGGCTCAGGACACATTCAGAACTTCCTGGTCAGCTCTTAGCTTCGGAGCGTGCCAGGTATGAGCCGGCTCATGCCAAGATCAAGGCACTCATGGCCAATGGTTTAACTGGATTGGATTTGATCCGCTGCTGAATTTCTTGGCGGATCATGCCCTTAAGCCATAGAAGCCGGCTTATGTGTGAATATGAAGGCAAGTATGACAGATTCTTATGCTTCAGCCAATCAACCCTAACAGAGGATGACATTACCACTGTCATCCGGAGCCTTGTCCATGAGGCCTCCAGCTCATGCAGCGCCATTGTCCGGGCGCCTTTCAGCGTCAACAATCCGGCTCCAGATGTAAGTCAATTTCTTCCCATCCATCTCTTGGATTTTTGTTTGTACCTTGCTGATCTATTACTCTTCTCCGGGTTATTTTCGCAGGCCGACTCTGATTTCTGGAAGAAGGAGTACACCCCTCCTCTGAAGAAGCTCAAGAATAAGGCCCCAGCCCAGAAGCCAAATAAAGACACCCCGCGAGAGGAATGGTTCGACCCACCACAATCATCCAGCTCACCAGCCGCGCCAATGCCCCTGAGGTAAACTATGTTTCTTCCGGCTCAGAGTATTTGTCCCCCGAAAGCCGCGGCGGGTTACCATAAAAGTTCCTCTTTCCCATCCTCTCGCTTACCTGGCTCCCGACTTTCTTTTGAAAAAGCAACAACAGGATGAACGTCGCCAGACCCGGAGCGTCGGCTCCACTGAGCTTATGTCCGGCTTGCCGAACTCGCTGGCTCCAAAGAAACGCCCCACAGGGGTATGTGTTTCCTGTTTGATTCATTTCTCTTTATAACCTTGGTGCTGTCTCATCTTTCTTAAATTTCATCTCAAAAATCACCCTCTTCCGGCTACTCTTCGGCGACCGCTCTGCCGCCTCCCAAGATCAACCCGCTGTAAGTGTTTTTCCACTATAACATCTGGTTCTTTGTAGGGTAGTAATATCCTTTGGATTCTGATCTTTCTATCTTGCAGTGTTCAAGCCAAGCGTCGGAAGACCAACAAGCCCTTCCCTAGTCCTGCTGCTCAAGAGCCGGAGCAAGAACAACCGGAGGAGCCACAACCGGATGTAGATCCGCCAATTGCCTTCACTGAGCCGGCTGCTGAAGATATCATCCCGGAGAGCCCTCTAAGGGGTCCTTCGAAGACGCCAAGTCCTGCCAAGACGACTGCCACTCCGGAAGTCGTGATGACCGGTTCTGCTCCTCAGTCTCCTACGGCTCACATGCTGACCAGGCATAAAGAGTCGACCGAGGCCTCCAAGAAGCTGGACTTCGACTCTTCTTTTGAGAAGATGACGGCCGAAGAACTCCACGCCGGGTATACGAACCGGCTTTCCACCAGCCGAGATCTAGAACTTTGGCTGGTCAACTTGATGAAGATAAAATATGAGATACTCCTCCTCTTGCTATAACCTTACTTAGCCCCCAAGGGCCGGTTCAATTCTAGCTTAAGAGTTGAACCGGGTCTTTTCTGGTCCTCTGTAGAAAATCCAAATCCATTGCCCCCAAGGGCCGACTCAAACTTGATAAAGTTGAGTCGGAGCTTTAAAGTAGATAGCCTGAAGAACCACTTGTAGACCCCAAGGTCCGACTCAAACTTGATAACGTTGAGTCGGAGCTTTTATTATAAGTCAATTTGAAGAGCCATATTGTAGCCCCCAAGTTCCGGATTAACTTTGATGAAGATGAGCCAGAACTGTATTGATTTCTTGAAGATCAAATATACATTGGCCCCCAAGTGTCAAACATATTGCTTGCAATCTGCTTGAGACTTGTATAACTTTGTCTTTAACCTTCATCATTTGATACGATTTCCATTCTGGCGACTTATTATGTATTTTGATATGTCACAGGAAGCCTTAAATGAAGCCGGGTCGCAGTTGATGGACCTGAAGACCAACCTGGCGGCTCAACAAGAGGCCCGCAGCGTCGCCGATGAAAAGTGTCGGCTTCTCTCTGAGGAGCTGGCCACATTCAAGGCCGATTTTGCTGCTCTTAAGGAGTCAGCTGGATCTGAGAAGACTGTTTTGACCCAACGGGCGGATGACGCGGACCAGCGGTTGATAGCTGTGGCGGATGAACTCCAAGGCTTGAAGCGCCACATAAGCAAGATGTCAGCCGCCCTCTTTGGTAATCTTCTGACAACTTTGTGCTTCAAATGGCTATATCTTTACTTAGACTAGCGACTCATCTGAATTGTCCGGTTTATACAGGTCCTAGGAGCCGGCAGTTGGCTTCTGATAGCCTGCTGCCGTTGAAGGCCATCTATACCTTAACTGAGCAGTTGTACTGCGGTGCAATCTGCACTATCAAGGTCGTGCAATATAAGGATAAAATTCTGGCGACTCTCAAGGGTGTCTTAGAGCTCTTCTCCACCATGCCAAAGCAGATCGCCGAGCTCAAGAAGTCAGCCGCCTGCCAAGGGGCCATTGCGGGCATTAGCCGGGCTTTGGCCTTTTCTCCGGGCCTAACAGTCGCCGAGATGATGGAGGGATTCCCTTCAAGAAAATATGACAGCTCGGAATTTACTGACGCTGACTACAGCCGGTGCATGAAGGAGTCCCGGGTGTTAGCTTCTGTCTTGGCGGAGGAGGTTGATCTGTCAACTTATCAAGCAGCTTATGACCCGGGGCAGAAGAGAGTCCGTGATCCTCTGTATGAGTGCAAAGACTTGACACCTGCTCGGAGTAAGGACCTCTTGCTCCAGATCTTGACCCGTCACCTTATTTCGAAGGCTCTTTTGCGGCTCTAACGAACAGCAATTGGGATTTGGACAACCTCCAGATCAGGGCCACAGAAGAGCCGGCACAGGATGACCCATCAGCTAATTAGCTTCTGCTTAAGAACTTATATCAGGTTAACCTGCCGTGTGACGGTTGGAAAACTTGTCCGAAATTTTGATGTCCCCTGGGAGTGTAATAGCTAGATGAAACTTGTCTGAAACTTGTCATGATGTTTTTATAAGATGATCTGGTTTTTGGCTGCCATTTGTCTCTGTATGCTTTGAATCATTTAGACTTGCCTTGTCATCATAGAAGACACCTGCAGCCAAGATTAGGTAAGCTACACCCGGAGGTGGTGACTCCCTTTTTGGTAATTACGGCTAATCTGGTCAGCCGAAGATGGCGTAAAGCCTAGACGATAAGGCATTTTAGAAGATACACCCGGAGTTAATAATATGGCGTAAACACCGGCGGATAAGCATTAGAAGCTGTACCCGAAGGTAAGAAGCCGCCCTCACCACGACTAATTTTCCTTTGATGGATTTTTATAAGAACAACTAATAGACGTTAGAAGCTATACCCGAAGGTAAGAAGCCGCCGTTCATCGCAGCTAATTTACCTTAGCTGTTTTTACATGGCCTTACGCCGGCTAATAGGCATTAGAAGCTGTACCCGGAGGTAAGAAGCCGCCGTTTGCGTGTCATGAGATGTTAGCTACCCGTCGGTAAAAAACCTCTCATAACCGCGGCTAAACTGGTTAGCCGGAGATGGTATAAAGCCGGCTGATAGGGTGTTAGAAGCGGTACCCATCGGTAAGAAGCCCCCCTCAGCAATACGGCGTGACCCGCCGGCGGATAGGCGTTAGAAGCTGTACCCGGAGGTAAGAAGCCGCCCTCGCCACGACTAATTTACCTTAGTCGGTTTTTTGTGGCAAAATGCCGGCTTAATAGGTGTCTACTACTGTTCAGCAATACGACGCAAAGCGCCGATGGATAGGCGTTAGAAGCTGTACCCGCTAAAGGTAGGAAGCCGCCCTTGCCGCGGCTCATTTTCTTGAGCCGGATTCTGTGGCATAACGCTTGGCTAATATGCATCTACTGCCGCTCACCGACTTCATTTGGTGCATCAACCGAAATATTGTTTAATCTTCTCTCATACGAGGACGTGTGAAACAGCAGAGGCTTCTTTGTTTATTCATATAACTGTGATATGTCCAATGATAGTGTACAATGGTAGATCTTTACACCCTTTAGGTGAAATAAGGCCAGAGATGCGCGATGTTCCATGGCCGACGGGTCTCCTGACCCGCCGTATCTGAGTCGTCTCGGATATCGATGAGGTAATACGACCCGTTGCTGAGATTTCTGCTAACTACAAAGGGTCCTTCCCATGGAGGTGACAGTTTATGCATATTTGTCTGGTCTTGAATCAGCTGGAGCACCAAGTCGCCCTCCTGGAACGTCCGGGTCTTGACCCTACGGCTATGATAGCGGCGCAGGTCTTGTTGATAAATTGCCGATCGGGCTGCTGCTAACTCTCGCGCCTCTTCCAAAGCATCCAGTGCATCTTGGCGCGCCGTCTCATTGTCCGTCTTAACGTAAGCCGCCACTCTTGGCGAGTCATGTCGGATGTCATTGGGCAAGACCGCCTCGGCACCGTACACCATAAAGAAAGGCGTGAAACCCGTAGATCTGGTAGGGGTGGTTCTAATGCTCCATAAGACGGAGGGTAATTCCTCTACCCAACACCCGGGCGTTCGCTGCAAAGGAACCATAAGCCGTGGCTTAATACCCCTTAGAATTTCCTGGTTGTCACGCTCCGCGTGACCGTTGGACTGTGGATGCGCCACTGCTGAAACATCAAGCCGGATATGCTCTTCGTCACAGAATTTTTTCATAGCCCCTTGGATAGATTTGTACCATTATCAGTGATGATGCTGTGGGGGTAACCAAAACAGTAGATCAACTTTTTAATAAACTGAACCGCCGTAGCCGCATCACACTTGCTGACCGGCTCTGCCTCTACCCATTTGGTAAACTTGTCAACCGCCACCAGAAGGTGTGTTTTCTTGTCCTTGGATCTCTTGAATGGTCCCACCACGTCAAGCCCCCAGACCACAAACGGCCAAGTAATTGGTATCATCCTTAACTCCTGAGCCGGGATATGAGCACGTCGGCCAAATTTCTGACAGCCGTTGCACTTATGGACTAGGTCTTTTGCATCTTTGTGAGCCGTCAACCAGAAAAATCCGTGCCAGAAAGCCTTGGCCACCAAAGACTTCGAGCCGGCGTGGTGTCCACAATCGCCAGCATGAATCTCATTCAAAATCTGCCGACCTTCCTCTGGTGGAACACAACGTTGGAAAACGTCCGTCACACTGCATTTATGTAACTCACCATTAACTATTGTCATAGACTTAGAACGCCGGCTGATCTTCCTAGCTAGATCCTCATCCTCAGGTAACTCGACCTGGGTTAAATAGGCCAGATAAGGAATAGTCCAATCTGGGATAACATGTAGAGCCGCCACCAATTCTGCCTCCGGGTCAGGAACAACCAAATCTTCCTCTGAAGGTATCTTGATAGTCGGATGGTATAAGAAGTCCAGAAAGACATTAGGCGGAACCGGCTTACATTGGGAACCTAGCCATGATAAAGCATCAGCCGCCTCGTTCTTCCGACGATCAATATGATCTACCTGATACCCATTGAAGTGACCCACAATAATATCAACCGCCTGCCTGTAAGCCGGCATCTGCGGATCCTTGGAGTCCCAAGTGCCAGAAACTTGCTGAGCCACAAGATCTGAGTTGCCCAAACACCTGACCCAGCTCAAATTCATCTCCTTGGCTAATCTAAGACCATGAAGCAAAGCCTCGTACTCAGCCGCATTGTTAGTGCAGGGAAACATCAGCCGGAGCACATAACAAAACTTATCACCCTTTGGGGATGTCAGGACAACCCCTGCTCCAGACCCCTCTAACTGCTTGGATCCATCAAAGTGTATAGTCTAGTATGTGTTATCTGGCTTTTCTTCAGGAGCTTGACACTCTGTCCAATCATTTATGAAATCCACCAAAGCTTGGGACTTGATCGCCGTGCGAGGAACATACTTTAAATTAAGAGGTCCCAACTCTAACGCCCATTTAGCAATCCTTCCTGTGGCTTCTCTGTTCTGGATAATATCCCCCAACGGAGCAGAACTGACCACAATTATCTGGTGCCCTAGAAAGTAGTGTTTTAATTTGCGGTTGGCCATGAAAACTCCGTATACCAGCTTTTGCCAATGCGGATATCTTTGCTTAGATTCTGCTAGGACCTCACTGATATAATAAACCGGACTTTGCACGGGATACTCCTTCCCAGCCTCCTTGCGCTCGACCACAATTGCAACACTGACTACCCTGTTGTTAGCCGCCACATAAAGGAGCAACGGTTCTTTCTCAGCCGGAGTGGCTAACACTGGCGGCTCAGTCAGCTGTTTCTTAAGCGCCTCAAGTGCTTCACCCACCGCTTTGCTCCAGATAAACTTGTCTGCCTTCTTCATCATCTGATATAAAGGAATAGCCTTCTCTCCAAGGCGGCTTATGAACCGGCTCAACGCAGCAATCCACCCTACCAGGCGCTGAACGTCATTAATGCACGATGGCTCTCCTAGAGAAGTAATAGCCTTGATTTTATCCCAGTTAGCCTCGATGCCACGCTCAGAGACCAAGAAACCCAAAAGCTTTCCTGCTGCAACCCCAAAGACACACTTGGTCGGGTTAAGCATCATCTTGTAGACCCGGAGATTGTCAAAGGTTTCCTTTAGGTCCTCCAAAAGAGTCTCCTTCTTTCTGGATTTGACTACCATGTCATCCACATAAGCATGAACATTATGACCAATTTGACTGTGAAGGCAGTTCTATACGCACCATTGATAAGTCGCCTGGGCACTCTTGAGGCCGAAAGGCATAGAGACATAACAGAACGCCCCAAAGGGTGTAATGAACGCCGTCTTCTCTTGGTCTTTCACTGCCATCTTGATCTGATGATAACCGGAATAAGCATCCAGGAAGCATAAGCTTTCACATCCTGCTGTAGCATCAATGATCTGATCAATACGTGGGAGGGCAAAGGGATTAGCCGGACAAGCCTTGTTAAGGTCCGTGTAATCCACACACACACGCCATGTGCTGTTATTTTTGAGCACCAGCACTGGGTTAGCCAACCATTCCGGGTGAAAAACTTCAACAATAAAACCTGCAGCCAAGAGCCGGGCAACTTCTTCCCCAATAGCCTTGCGTCTCTCCTCATTGAACCACCGCAGAAACTGTTTGATCAGCTTAAACTTTGGATCCACATTAAGGTTGTGCTCAACGAATTCTCTTGGTACACCTGGCATGTCAGAGGGCTTCCATGCAAAGATGTTCCGATTCTCACAGATGAATTCGGTGAGCGCGCTTTCCTATTTGGGATCCATATGAGCTCCAATGATGAACTGCTTAGATGAGTCGCCCGGATTGAAATCTACTGCCTTGGTATCATCTGCTGAAAACTTGAGGGGCGGCTCAACCTCCGTGGTTGGCTTTTTCAGGGGGGTCATATCCTCCGGATCAACATTCTCCTTATAAAACTTAAGCTCCTCCTGGGCACAACTGGACTCTGCGTAAGCCTCATCTCCTTCTTCACACTCAATAGCCGTGTTTCGGTTACCATGAACGGTGATGGTATCATTTAAGCCGGGCATCTTGAGTTGTAAGTAAACATAGCAGGGCCGAGCCATGAACTTAGCATAAGCTGGCTGTCCAAACAAGGCATGATAAGGGCTCTTGATCTTAACTACCTCAAACCATAAGGACTCCACTCTGTAGTTGTATTCATCGCCAAAAGCCACTTCCAAAGAAATCCTGCCCACCGGATACGCCGACTTACCTGGCACCACACCATGAAAAACAGTGGACGAAGGTTTTAAATCCTTGTCGAGCAACTTCATCCGCCGGAAGGTGTCATAATAAAGGATGTTTATGCTGCTGTTGCCATCCATGAGCACCTTGTTCAACATATATCCACCCACTTGGGGGGCTACAACCAAAGCCAGCTGCCCGGGTCATCAACGCGTGGCGGGTGATCTTCACGGCTCCATGTTATGTCATATTCAGACCACTTTAGATACTGTGGAACAGCCGGCGTAACCGCATTGACCGCCCGTTTTCACAACTTCTGGTCCCGTCTATTGAGACGTGGTACTGCCCGGAGCTGAGCTGCTTTGGGTTACTCTGAAAACCGGACTGATTCCGCTGTTGCTGCTGTTGTTGATTATTATTACCAGAGTGCGGCTGCTATCCCCCGTGATTATCCTGACCCGGATGACCGGATGCTGAACCGCCAGAACCAAATCCGGCTCCTGACCCGCCAGAATTAAATCTAGCTCCTGACCCGCCATGTCCTGGGCCGTCTGGCGGGCCGCCACCACGATGGTTAGGTTGTGTGACATACCGCTTGAACTTCTGCATAAAAGAACAACTCTCCCATGTATGATTTTCCGGCCTATCAGGCAAACTGTGATTTGGACAAGGTCGCTTAAGCAGCTCTTCCATGTTCGAGGAAAAATTATCCCTGCCCGAGGGCGATCCAAACCTCCTGTTTCCCTTGGGATGATTTTGCTAGGCCTTTGTGTTGGCCACCAGCTCTAATCCTGCTTCTGGATTCTTGCGCTTACTCTGGCTACCATTGTTGACCGCACCCTTGCCTTGGTTGCCCTTCTTGCCTTGACTAGCCTTTTCCTCATCAGAACCCGGATCCTTCGTGCTGTCTGAGTCGGCGTACTTCGTGAGAGCCGTCATGAGCTCTCCCATGTCCTGACATGTACGCTTGAGACGGCCAAGTTTCTACTTTAGAGGAATAAAGTGGTAGTTCTTCTCTAAGATCAACACTGCTTGAGCCGCCGTGATCTGCTTTGATGAGTGAATAATTATCGAGACCCACCGTACCCAATGATGAGCCAACTCGCTCTCCTGTTGGACACAGTGATCAAGATCCACAATAGTCATAGACTGCTTGCATGTCCCTTGAAAGTTTTTAATGGAGCTCTGCCCATGAATTGATGGTATTAGGTGGTAACCCCTTTAGCCATGTACGAGCTGGGCCTTCAAGCATCATGACGAAATACTTGGCACAAACCGCCTCACTAACATCCAGCATCTCCATGGCCAGTTCATAGATTTCCACCCAGGCCTCTGGGTAAATCAGCGGTGTAATTTGGGACCTTGCGGGGACCTTTGAAGTCTTTCAGCAACCGCTCGCTCCGGAGAGCCGGCGATAGACACGGTAGCCCTCCCATCCTGGGGGTTACTCCTGCCCCTACGGAAATGGAAGGCCCGGGCTCTTGGTAAGCCGGCCTAACTGGCGCCTCTTGCGGGCTTCCCGCATGGTTTACACATGCCTGTGTATCTCTTCGCGGTCGGTGACCCGTTGGAATCTCTTTGTGATGGTTGCTGCTGGAACCTGCTCGTGACTCGTAGCACCGGCTAAAACTACGGCTAGGAAGAGGGGATGAATGGACGTGGCTCCGGCTATGAGCGTATCTCTCCTGCTGGGCCATGGCCGTCTGCAAGTACCCGATGGCGTTTCGCACATCCTATGCAAAGGGTGCTTCATCCGGGATATGGATCGTCTCAAGCCGGGCGGCAACTGCTACCATATTCTCGGCCGGGTTAGAATAATGACCCGCCGGCGTTGGAAAGCCCCCAGGTGAAGCTTGGTTACGTTGGGCTGGGTGAGTCGCCGGCCGTTCCGTTAGGCGGCTCTCGAGCGCGCCCGTGGCTCGCCCCGCGCCAGGGGTATTAAAGAGGTTCCTTGCTTCATAATGCTCTAGTAGACGAGACTGATGCCTCCTCCGGTGTACCGCCGCTGCTGACATTTGCTCCAGCCCTTGACGGAAAGCATCTGTCTTGATACGCTCTGCCTCTTCTTCCATCTGGACCTTCAGCTCAGCCATCCTTTGTCATTCCTCTGCCATCCGGCCCTTGATCCTTGCAATCTCTAGATTCCGAGCTGCTTGATTATCTGGTGTGACTTCAGTGGCCATGAGAGCCGCGAGTTCATCCATTAGCTCCACAAGAACTTGAGCCGGCGGCGGCGGGTTATCACCCGAAGTGGTGGCTCCCGCGGCTGCGTTACTTGCGGCTGGAGCTGATCCCACCATGAACACCGCCGCATGAACCGGAGGTTTCATAACATCCGACTCAAAGCCATCTGACTCATGGTATGCATCATCGTAGCTCCCAAGGCCACCGTTGCGGAGCTGGTACACTGATTATGTTTCTCCACTTGAAGATTCATCTTCTGAATAAACAAGGGTTTCCTGTGACCCGGATGCTTCAAGATCCATACCTTGAGTGAAGTCTACAAAGACATGCCTCTGACCCAGATTGGCGTGGGCAGGTCGCACGTTACTTGTAGATTGGAGACGCCGAGCCGGCTCGACGATGTTGGTGCAGACATCCGGCCCGGATGTAGATCCACCAGCCTTTCCGATGAAACCGTGGATCCCACCGAACGGAACCCAGAATCCATACTCCACGGACTCGGCGTCAAGCCCCTAGCCGACATCGTCGATGTAGAACCGGCCGCGGAGACTCTTGCTCATCCTTCCGACCACGTATCCCTCGAGCCCTGGGAGAGAGCCCTTTGAGAACTCAACACCACCAAGCGCAAGCCCCACGGTGGGCGCCAACTGTTGTGGATTTATCACGGCAGATGTCCGGGTGAACGCACTTGGATTCGAGACCATCGCTAACGTGATGGACTCAAAGGGGTTGATTGGGACAAAGGACATGAGTTTACCCAGGTTCGGCCCCTCAAGTCGAGGTAATAGCCTACATCCTGCTTGTTCTTGTATTGCTTGTTGTACCAATTACAAGGGAGCTAAAGCTTGACCTAGTTCTCGATAACCTAATCTCTAAGTCGCCCCGGGTCTACCTTTATATAGGAGGTCAGGACCACGGGTATTTACAATTGTCTAACCGAGTCTCATTTTCTATCCAAGTCTTCCTCTATCTTCTTGTCCAAGCTGTCCCCGAGCAGCTTACACGCCCGGTTCTTCTCCGTCCGGGCCACCTTGCGGTCCACACCTTGAGCCGCTTATCTTCCTGGGCCGTAGACTTTACGGATCATCCTTGGGACAGCTCATGAGCCATCAATGTGACCCAAAACCTTAATGGCGGGTCATATTGCGGGGTTATATGCCCAACAGATTCTGATCAAGTTCGCGGGACGGATCGTGATTGGATCACGGGACGGATCGTGATTGGATCGCGGGACGCTCGGCGATTTGGATCGCGAAGATGTTCGACTACACCAACCGCGTTTCTTAACGCTTCCCGCTTAGCGATCTACAAGGGTACGTAGATCCACTCTCCCTCTCGTAGATGCTCATCACCATGGATAGATCTGCGTGTGCGTAGGAAATTTTTTGTTTCCCATGCAACATTCCCCAACAGTAGCATCATGAGCTAGGTCTATGTGTAGATGAGATCTCAAGTAGAACACAAAGAGTTTGTGGGCGTTGATGCTTAGATTGCTTCCTCCCTTGGTCGTGTTTTGGTTCAGCGGTATTGTGAGATGAAGTGGCCTGGACCAACATTACTTGTACGCTTACGAGAGACCGGTTCCCTCAACTGCAACTTGTTGCATAGATGGCTTGCGGGTGCTAGTTTCTCTCACTTTAGTTGGATCGGATTCGACAAAGGCGGTCCTTGAGAAGGTTGAAAAGCAACTAGTGTATCACCGTTGTGGTTTTTGCGTAGATGAGAATTGTTCTTGCTAGATACCTGTAGCAGCCATGTAAAACATGCAACAACAATTAGAGGACGTCTAACCTGTTTTTGCAGGGTATGTTGTGATGTGATATGGCCAATTACATGATGTGATATATGTGATGTATGAGATGATCATGTGATGTATAGATTATCACGACTTGCATGTCGTTGAGTACGGCAACCGGCACGAGCCATAGGGTTGTCTTTAATTATTGTATGACCTGCGTGTCAATCATTAAGCGCTATGTAATGCTTTACTTTATCGCTAAACGGTAGCAATAGTAGTAGAAGCATGTTGGGCGCGACAACCCCGATGGCGACACGTTGATGGAGATCAAGATGATGAAGATCATGGTGTCATGCCGG
Source organism: Hordeum marinum (assembly GCA_022496015.1). Classification (NCBI taxonomy): domain Eukaryota; kingdom Viridiplantae; phylum Streptophyta; class Magnoliopsida; order Poales; family Poaceae; genus Hordeum; species Hordeum marinum. Next base: position 447,415,337 of record CM039678.1, on the reverse strand, counting down.
TGATGATGGAGATCATGCCGGTGCTTTCTAGATGGAGATCAAAAGCACAAGTTCATGGCCATATCATGTCACTTATGAATTGCATGTGATGTTAATCCTTTTATGCACCTTGTTTTGCTTAGGACGACGGTAGCATTATAAGGTGATCCCTCACTTAAATTTCAAGATGAATTGTGTTCTCCCCAAGTGTGCGCCGTTGCGAAAGTTCGTCGTGTTGAGGCACCACGTGATGATTGGGTGTGATAGACTCTACGTTCACATACAACGGGTGCAAGCCAGTGTTGCACATGCAGAACACTCGGGTTAAACTGGACGAGCCTAGCATGTACAGACATGGCCTCGAAACACAAGAGACCGAAAGGTCGAACATGAGTCATATAGTAGATATGATCAACATAATGATGTTCACCATTGAAGCCACCTCAACTCACGTGATGATCGGACTTGAGTTGGTGAATTTGGATCATGTGACACTCAGATGACCTGAGGGATGTCAATTTGAGTGGGAGCTTTATTAATTTGATTAACTAAACTCATTATCTTGAACAATAGTCTAAGTAAACTTTCCATATTTATGTTGTAGATCAATGGCTCGTGTAGTAGCACCCCTGAATTTTAATGCGTTCCTAGAGAAAGCTAAGTTGAAAGATGATGGAAGTAACTTTGTTGACTGGGCCCGTAATCTCAGGATTATCCCCACGGCTTCCCAGAAATCATATGTCCTTGATGCACCGCTTGGTGACCAACCAGAAGACATGACCTCCGAAGACGTTGAGAACGCTTGGGAGGCACGTACTGGAGATTACTCAATAGTTTAGTGTGCAATGTTGTATGGCTTAGAACCGGGACTTCAAAGATGTTTTGAACATCATGGAGTATATGAGATGTTCCAGGAGTTGAAGTTTATCTTTCCAGAAGAAAGCCCGGATCGAGAGGTATGAAACCTCTGATAAGTTCTATGCTTGCAAGATGGAGGAGAACGGGTCTATCAGTGAACATATACTCAGAATGTCTGGGTATTCAACTCGTCTAGCGAAGTTGGGAATTGCCCTTCCACTAGAGGCGATCACTGACAGAGTTCTTCAATCACTGCCGCCTAGTTACAAGAGCTTTGTGATGAACTATGACATGCACGGGATGAAAAAGTCGGTCGCCGAGCTGTTTGCGATGCTAAAAGTCGCTGAGTCTGAAATCCAAAAAGAACATCAAGTGTTGATGGTGAATAAAACCACTAGTTTCATGAAAAATGGCAAGGTCAAGGGCAAGGGCAAGAAGGGTAAAACCAAGAAGGATGGCAAAGCAGTTGCTACTCCTGTAAAGAAGCCCAAGCATGGACCCAAGCCAGAAACTGAGTGCTTTCATTGCAAGGGAACTGGTCACTGGAAGTGGAACTGCCCCAAGTACCTGGCTGACAAGAAGGCGGCCAACGACAAACAAGGTATATATGATATACATGTTATTGATGTGTACCTTACTAGATCTCATAGTAGTGCCTGGGTATTTGATACCGGTTCAGTTGCTCACATTTGCAACTCAAAACAGGAACTACAGAATAGACGAAGGCTGGCAAAGGATGAAGTGATGATGCGCGTGGGAAATGGTTCCAAGGTTGATGTGATCGCCATCGGCACACTCTCTCTTTGATTACCATCAGGATTAGTGATGAACCTGAATAATTGTTATTTAGTGCCTGCGTTAAGCATGAACATTATATCTGGATCTTGTTTATTGCGAGACGGTTACTCATTTAAATCAAAGAATAAAGATTGTTCTATTTATATGAGTAATATCTTTTATGGTCGTGCACCCAATGTGAGGGGTTTATTCATATTGAATCTTGATAGTGATGACACACATGTTCATAACATTGATGCCAAAAGATGTAGAGTTGATAATGATAGTACCACTTTCTTGGGGCACTGCGCTTTAGGTCATATTGGTGTAAAATGCATGAGGAAGCTCCATGCTGATGGACTTATGGAGTCACTTGATTTTGAATCACTTGACACATGTGAACCATGCCTCATGGGCAAGATGACTAAAACGCCGTTCTCTGGAACAATGGAACGGGCGAGTGACTTATTGGAAATCATACATACTGATGTGTGCGGTCCAATGAATGTTACAGCGCGTGGTGGATATCGTTATTTTATCACCTTCACTGATGACTTAAGTAGATATGGGTATATTTACTTAATGAACACAAGTCTGAAACGTTTGAAAAGTTCAAACAATTTCAGAGTGAAGTTGAGAATCATCGTAACAAGAAGATTAAATTCCTGCGATCTAACCGAGGAGGTGAATTCCTGCGTTATGAGTTTGGTAGTCACTTAAGACAGTGTGGAATTGTTTCACAGTTGACACCGCTCAGAACACCATAGCGTAATGGTGTGTCCGAACGTCGTAATCAAACCTTATTAGATATGGTGCATTCTATGATGTCTCTTGCTGATTTTCCACTATCGTTTTGGGGTTATGCATTAGAGACAGCTGCATTCACTTTAAATAGGGCACCATCGAAATCCCTTGAGACGATGCCATATGAACTGTGGTTTGGCAAGAGGCCAAAGTTGTCGTTTCTTAAAGTTTGGGGATTTGATTCTTATGTCAAAAAGCTTCAGCCTGAAAAGCTGGAACCCAAAGCGGAGAAATGTGTCTTCATAGGATACCCGAAAGAGACAGTCAGGTATACCTTCTATCTTAGATCCGAAGGCAAAGTGTTTGTCGCTAAGAACGGAACATTTCTTGAGAAAGAGTTTCTCTCGAAAGAATTCAGTGGGGGGAAACTAGAGCTTGATGAGGTTATTGAACCTTTACTTCAACCAGAAAGTAGTGTAGTACAGAAAGATGTTTCTGTGGAACCTACAATGGTAGAAGAGGAAGTTAATGATGATGATCATGAAGCTTCGAATCAAGCTAATATTGAACCTCGTAGGTCGACAAGGCCGCGTACTACTCCTGAGTGGTATGGCAACCCTGTCTTGGAGGTCATGTTGTTGGACAACAATGAACCTACGAGCTAGGGAGGAGCAGTGATGGGCCCGGATTCCGAGAAATGGTTAGAGGCCATGAAATGCGAGATGGGATCCATGTATGAAAACAAAGTATGGACTTTGGAAGTATTACCTGAAGGGTGAAAGGCCATTCAGAACAAATGGATCTTTAAGAGGAAGACATACGCGGACGGTAATGTCACCGTCTATAAAGCTTGACTTGTGGCAAAGGGTTTTTCACAAGTTCAAGGAGTTGACTACGATGAGACCTTCTCACCCGTAGCGATGCTTAAGTCCGTCAGAATCATGTTAGCAATAGCTGCATATTTCGACTATGAAATTTGGTAGATGGATGTCAAAATAGCGTTCCTCAACAGTTTCCTTGAGGAAGAGTTGTATATGATGCACCCGGAAGGTTTTGTCGATCCAGAGAATGCTGACAAAGTTTGCAAACTCCGGCGATCCATTTATGGGCTAGTGCAAGCATCTCAGAGTTGGAATAAGCGCTTTGATGAGGTGATCAAAGCGTTTGGGTTTATACAAGTTTATGGAGAAGCTTGTATTTACAAGAAAGTGAGTGGGAGCTCTATAATGTTTCTAATATTATATGTGGATGACATATTGCTGATTGGAAACAATATAGAAATGCTGGAAAGCGTGAAGGAATATTTGAACAAGAGTTTTTCAATGAAGGACCTAGGAGAAGCTGCTTTCATATTAGGCATTAAGATCTATAGAGATAGATCGAGACACTTGATAGCACTTTCACAGAGCACATACCTTGATAAAGTTTTGAAGAAGTTCAAAATGGATCAGTCCAAGAAGGGGTTCTTGCCTGTGTTACAAGGTGTGAAGTTGAGTAAGACTCAATGCCCAGTGACTGCAGAGGATAGAGAAAAGATGAGTGTCATCCCCTATGCTTCAGCCATAGGCTCTATCATGTATGCAATGATGTGCACAAGACCCGATGTCAGCCTTGCCATAAGTATGGCCGAATGGTTTCAAAGTGATCCTGGAATGGAACACTGGGCAGCGGTCAAGAATATCCTTAAGTACCTGAAAAAGGACTAAGGAAATGTTTCTCGTTTATGGAGGTGATGAAGAGCTCGTCGTAAAGGGTTACGTCAATGCAAGCTTTGACACTCATCCGGATGACTCTAAGTCACAAACCGGATACGTATTTATTCTCAATAGGGGAGCGGTAAGCTGGTGCAGTTCCAAGCAAAGCATGGTAGCCGATTCTACATGTGAAGCGGAGTACATCGCAGCTTCGGAGGCAGCGAAGGAAGGTGTCTGGATGAAGCAGTTGATGACAGATCTTGGAGTAGTGCCCAGTGCACTGAATCCAATGAACATGTTCTGTGACAACACTGGTGCCATTGCTCTGGCCAAGGAACCAAGGTTTCACAAGAGGACCAGACACATAAAGCGACGCTTCAACTCCATCCGCGATTACATCGAGGAAAAGGACATAAATATTTGCAAAGTGCACACAGATCTGAATGTTGCATACCCGTTGACTAAACCTCTTCCAAAGGCTAAACATGATCAACACCAGAACTCCATGGGTGTTTGATTCATTACAATGTAAATCACATAGTGATGTGAGCTAGATTATTGACTCTAGTGCAAGTGGGAGACTGTTGGAAATATGCCCTAGAGGCAATAAATAAAGTGTTTATTATTATATTTCCTTGTTCATGATAATCGTTTATTATCCATGCTATAAGTGTATTGATTGGAAACACATTACATGTGTGGGTAAATGGACAACACTTTGTCCCTAGTATGCCTCTAGTGAACTAGCTCGTTGATCAAAGATGGTCAAGGTTTCCTAGCCATTGACATGTGATGTCATTTGATAATGGGATCACATCATTAGGAGAATGATGTGATGGACAAGACCCAAACTACAAACGTAGCATTTGATCATGTCGGTTCATTGCTACTGTTTTTTGCATGTCAAGTATATGTTCCTATGACCATGAGATCATGCAACTCATGGACATCGGAGGAGTACCTTGTGTGTATCAAACGTCGCAATGTAACAGGGTGACTATAAATGTGCTCTACAGGTATCTCCGAGGGTGTCTGTTGAGTTGGCATGGGTCAAGACTGGGATTTGTTACTCCGTGTGACGGAGAGGTATCTCAGGGCCTACTCGGTAATACAACATCACAGTAAGCCTTGCAAGCAATATGACTAAAGTTTTAGTCATGGGATCTTGTATTACGGAATGAGTAAAGAGACTTTCTGGTAACTAGGTTGAAGTAGGTATGGAGATACCGACGATCAAATCTTGGGCAAGTAACATACCGAAGAACAAAGGGAACATCATACGGGATTAACTGAATCCCTGACATAGAGGTTTGACCGATAAAGATCTTCTTAGAATATGTAGGAACCAATATGGGCATCCAGGTCTAGCTATTGGTTATTGACCGTAGAGGTGTCTCGGTCATGTCTACATAGTTCTCGAACCCACAGGGTCTGCACACTTAAGGTTCGGTGACGTTTCGGTAGTATAGAGTTATGTATGGTGGTGACCAAAGGTTGTTCGGAGTCCCAGATGAGATCTCGGACGTCACGAGGAGCTTCGGAATGGTCCGGAGGTAAAGATTGATATATAGGAAGTCCTGTTTTGGTCGCCGGAAAAGTTTCGGGCTAATCGGTAATGTACCGCCAGTGTCGGTAGTGTACCGGGAGACCATCGGGAGGGGTATTTCGACCCAAGAGGCTTCATGGGCTGTGGGAGAATAATTACCAGCCTTTTGTGGGCTGGTGGAAATCCCACACAAAGCCCATGCGGCTAGGTAAAGAAAGCCCAAAGAGAAAAAGTGGAAAAAGGAAAAAATAGGATGAATCCTAGTCCTACTAGGATTGGAGGTGGATTCCACCTCTCCCACCTGGTTCGGCCTCCTCCTTGGGCCACGTGCTGCCCGTTCCTCCAGTGCATAGTTTCTCCTCTAGATCGGATTTCTGCAGTGCTTAGGCGAAGCCCTGCCGGAATAGCTCCACCACCATCGCCGGAGCACCGTCATGCTGCCGGAGAACTCTTCTTCCTCTCCGCTCCCTCTTTCCGGATCAAGATGGCAGAGATCGTCATCAATCCGTACGTGTGCTGAACGCGGAGGTGCCGTCCGTTCGGCGCTAGATCGGAAGGACCGTGATCAAGTTCGCGGGACGGATCGTGATTGGATCGCGGGACGCTCGGCGATTTGGATCGCGAAGACGTTCGACTACACCAACCGCGTTTCTTAACGCTTCCCGCTTAGCGATCTACAAGGGTACGTAGATCCACTCTCCCTCTCATAGATGCTCATCACCATGGATAGATCTGCGTGTGCGTAGGAATTTTTTTGTTTCCCATGCAACGTTCCCCAACATCTCCCCTAGCCGGCTGATGAACCGGCTAAGCGAGGTGAGGCAGCCAGTGAACTTCTGGACGTCGCGAAGCCGGGTCAGCTTGGGCATGCGCTCGATTGCGCTGATCTTCTCGGGGTTAGCTTCGATGCCGCCAGCGGACACGAAGAAACCTAGGAGTTGGCTGGCTGGGACGCCAAAGACACACTTCTCCAAGTTGAGCTTGATCTTGTACTCGCGTAGGTTCGCGAAGGTATCCCGAAGATTGCCGAGGGGGCTGAAGTGCTTCTTGGTTTTGACGATGATGTCGTCAACGTAGACGTGGACATTCCTGCCTATCTGAGGCAGGAGGCACTTCTGCATGCGCCGCTGGAAGGTGGAGCCTGCGTTCTTTAGGCCGAAGGACATGGTGATGTAGTAGTAGGCTCCGAAGGGCGTGATGAAGGAGGTCTTGAGACGGTCCTCCGGGTCTAGCTTGATCTGGTGGTAACCAGAGTAGGCATCCAGGAAAGACAGCAAGTCGCAGCCGGTCGTGGAGTCGATGACTTGATCAATCCGTGGCAGGGCGAATGGGTCCTTGGGGCACGCCTTGTTTAGGCTAGTGTAGTCGATGCACATGCACCAGGTCTTGTTTTTCTTCAGCACCAGGACTGGGTTGGCCAGCCAGTCCGGGTGGAAAACTTCCATGATGAACCCATCTGCGAGTAACTGGGCAATCTCTTCTCCTATAGTATGCCGCTTCTCCTCGAAGAAACGGCGCAGGGGTTGCTTGACCGGCTTGACGTCCGACCGGACGTGTAGTTTGTGCTCAGCGAACTTCCTCAGAACACCCGACATGTATTTGGGGGACCATGCGAAGATGTCCTGATTCTCACAGAGGAATTCAACAAGCTCGCCTTCCTATTTGCTATCGAGGCGGGAGCCGATGGTGATGCACTGAGCAGGGTTGGCCGAGTCGAGCGGGATTTTCTTGGTGTCCTTGGACGGCTAGAAGGAGGCTTCGCCGACGAACTACGAGGGGGAGCCAACATGGCCGACTGGCTGGTAGCGAGGGCCACGAGCCGGTCGAGCTGCCGCTTTTCCTCGGCGATTTTGAGGGCCTTGGCCAGTCGACTGCCGTCTTGAGCGCACTCGAGCGACATCTTGTAGTCGCCCGTGATGGTGATGATTCCCTTGAGGCCCTTCATCTTGAGGTTGAGGTAGGTGTAATGGGGGACCGCCATGAATTTGACGAGGGCCGGCCGGCCCAACAGCGCGTGGTAGGGACTCGCGAGGTCCACGACCTCTAACAACACCGGCTCGCGGCGGAAGTGGCCGGGTCCGCCGAAGAGGACGTCGAGCGTGATCTTGCCGACAAGGGAGCAGGACTTCCTAGGCACGATGCCGTGGAAAACCGCCCGGCTCGCCTGCAGGTCTTCTATCTTTAGCCCCAGCTTGCGCATCGTGTCGAGGTAAAGGATGTTGATGCTGTTGCTACCATCTATCAGCACCCGCGAGAAGCGGCAAGTGTGCTCCTTGGTGGCGATGGTGGGGTCTAGAACCAGAGCGTAGATGCCCGGATTGGGCATTACGGCAGGGTGATCCGCCCGACTCTAGGTGACCGGCCGCTCCGACCAGTGCATGAATCGGGGAGTTGCCATCATGGTGGCGTTCACCTCACGATGGAGCTTGCGCTAAGCATGTTTTCTCGTCTCTTCACTGGTGAAGAGGACGTAACAACCGTCCTGGTTAGGGAACTGGTCGATCAGACGGCCGTCGTTCTGGACCGGAGCCGGAGCTGGCATCAGGGCGACAACTGGGGCTGGGGCTGCCGCGTGGGCAGGCGGCACGGGAGGATCCCGAAGGCCGCCCCCCGGGACAATCACTGTGAGAAGCTGCACTGCCGGAGCATGTGCGTAGAGGGTTTGGCCCCTGAGTGGTTCTTGCAAGGGAGGTCAAGCATCTGCTCGAAGGTTAGCTTCGGCTGCCAGGCAGCCTTGCCAGTGCACTGGCGCTGGCTGGAAGACTGGGTAGCCGGCTCCTGCTCCTCGATGGTGTTGACCTTCCGGCTCCCGTAGCGGGAATCCAGCTGGTCGTTCTTGCGTTTGTTGTTCTGCGGCTATCGGTTGTCGGCAGCCGGCTAGGACGTTGCCGGTGTCGTCGTTGCCTTGGCGGGCGGGGTCGTCTTGACCCGGATGGCTGAATCAGTCGTGGCCTATTTGTCTGCCTTGGTCATGAGCTCGGCAAGTGAGGCTGGCTCGAAGCACAGAAGCTTGTGCTTGAGGGGGGTGCCGTCTCGACAGCCTTCGATGAAGTACTGTATGGCCTGCACCTCGTGCACCCCCTCACAGGAGTTGCGGAGCTCGGTCTACCGAGTGAGGTAGTCGCGGAGGGACTCGTCCAGCCCTTGAACGTACATGGTGAGTTCACGGGGGCGGCAAGGCTGCTTGTAGGTGCCGGTGAAGTTGCGGACGAAGGCCTCCTCGAAGTCCGTCCAGGTGTTTATGCTGCCGGCCGCCAAGCTGTTGAGCCAAGTGCGGGCCAAGCCGATTAGCATGAGGGGAGCATAGTGAACGGCTACGTGCTTGTTCCCCCTGACGATGCCAACAGCGGTGGTGTAGTCTATCAGCCAGTCCTCAGGCTTGGCGGCCCATTTTACTTCGGGGTGTCTCGGGGGAACGTGAAGCCAGTCGGAAACGGCTCGTTGCGGATCCGAGGGCCAAAGTAGGCCAGGCCAATCGAGCCCTCCTCCTCGAGAAGGGCTGACTGCGCGAGCCGGTCGATGTGGAGGCGGACATTGTTCTCGCTATGAGGGACACGTGGACCGAGCTGAGCCGAGACCTCGGGGCGGATGGTGAGTGGAACCGATCGCTCCGGCTCGTGCCGCGGGGGTGGACTAAGCCCGTGGCTGCGCCGGCTGCCGGAGACGCGAGGGGAGCAGGAGTAGTGAGCCGGCTGACGGCCAGCAGTCCCCGTGCCCTCGCGCTCAAGCCGAGGGCCTTCAAAGGCGACGCCGCCCGTCGCGAGCAAACGCTACTGCGCATCGGCAGCGTCCATGAGCTCCTTGATGTGACGCTCGTGGGCGGCATGTTCTTCACCCTCCAAGGTAGCCAAGTCCTCGTAGGATACATTGACGGCCCATAGGTTGGCTGCGGGGGTGTCGTAGATGGGCATCTTGCCGCCCAGGATTTCGGCGACCACGCAACCGCGGTCGCGCACAACCCCACGCCGGCTGAGCTCAGTGCCAGCCCGGGTGAGACCGTAGGAGGAAGCGTATTCCCACTGGGAGGCCTCCATGCGGCACCGCGTGGCCACGAGGGCGGTGGCATCCTCGAACAGGACGCGGCGAGCCGCCTCGAGGTCGTCCGTGGTGCCATCGGGGTCTGCCATCGGGGCGATAGGGGTGCTCAGGCCCCGGAGGGCTGCACCGAGCGGGTCGGAGGTGGAGGAGATGATGGCCATTGCCCCCACGTGATCGTGGGAGCCTCTAGACTGGGTCGCAGCGAGTGTGCCCACGACCGTGGGTGGACCGGCGCAGACGAGCACCTGCCTGTGGTACTCGTCCGCGGTCGGAGCCTCGGCAAGGCTGAGACTACCAAAGCATTCGGTGAGCGTGTCGATATCGATCATGAGGTTGACGGAGTCAACCGCACGACGTGGCGAGGCAAGCCCCACGAGCCCACGGTTTTGCCTGAACGTGCGGCGGTGGCGGGGAATGGCAAGGGGTCCCGCCCGAAGCAGGAATCCGGCCGACGCCATGTACGGCCCCATGATGGGCGCCAACTGTCGTCGTTTTCTCACGAAATATGCCATGGGTAGGCTTATCGTAGGTGGTTGGGTCCGGAGGACGCTGACGGGCTCCGGGTGCGGGATTATGTACGAGCAATGGTGACACACTATGTACCCAGGTTCAGGGCCCTTCGTGGGAGGTAACAGCCCTAGTCCTGCTTGGTTTAGTTGGATGGATGGGTATGTTTACAAGGATGCTCCTAGAGCCGTGTCTTGAGGAGGAAGAAGGAGCATCCGACTCGTCTTCCTCCGTTTCTAGAGATGATAAGCAAAGAGAGTCCCGTGTGGGTGTGTGCGAGAAAGTTGTCCATCCCTATTGCATGGGGGGGGGACTCGAGGGGTTTTATAGGCCAAGCCCCCGGCCCTATAATATGTTCTAAAGTACAGGGGTGGAGGGACCCGGCTGACAACCTCTCCGGCTGACCAGGGGGTCCCGCCCTTCATGTCGTCTTGTCATCCGTAGGGTCCACCGGCTGAGTGGTCCCGTCTCCTGCTGGGGCCCGCCAGCCAGCTCTGCGATTGGCCCTCGCCCACCTATCGCGGCACGGGTCGCCCGGAAGGCGTCGCCTAGTGCCAGCCGGCCGAAGTCTTCGCTACGACCGGCTGCACTGTAGCCACGCCGGGGCAGGTAATTGAGTGGGTGAGGGCGTGCCGGCACTGTTTCCCCACCGGGTTGCGCGCACCAGGGCCAGCGGCCTGGACGGTCAAACTGTAGCCATGCGCACCCGTGCGTCAGCGGCCATTGTGGCTATAGTGTCGCCCGTCGTGGCGGTCGCTTCGTGTCATCGTACCCGCGCGCAGAGGGACGAGACATTGCATGTCCGTCCCAGGGTCAACGGAGGAGGCGGCCCAGAGGCAGCCGGTCGCGCCCAGCCGGCCGGGGGTCGAGCCGGCTCCTCGACCAGCTGTCCGCGCCGCCAGCCGGCGGCAGCTCCAGCCGATCGTGCTCCAGCCGGCCGTGGGCAGCCGGTCGCTTAGTTTTTCTTTGAAGCGGGGGGGGGGGGGGGAACCCCGTTGCTTTGGCATACCCAGGGGTAATAACCCCGGCACAAGCTGACCTTGAAGAATGTATAACTTGGATTCTCACGGACTCAGTTCCTTCGTGCATATCAACCAAAGTATCCCAAATCTCTTTTGCGTGTTCAAGACGGCTAATTTTTTTGAATTCTTCGGGGCATTGGTAGTGAAGAGAATGCCACATGCTTGAGCATTTATTTGCAACATCTTTAATTCATCTGCAGTCGCTTCGCGATCGGGTTCGTTTCCTTCCGCAAAGAATTCACCTTGCAAGCCAACACGAACAACAACCCAAACGGCAGGATTATGACCAAGTAAATGCATTTTCATTTCGTGCTTCCAACTAGCAAAATTTGTGCCATCAAAGTACGGACCTCTACGGCGATAGTTTCCCTCACTAGATGTCATACTTCTCCTAGGTTGTGAAACCAACGCAATGGAGACCAAAGCTTTGATACCACTTGTAGGATCGAAAGTAGGTCTAGAGGGGGGTGATTAGACTACTTGACCAAATAAAACTATGCTTTTTCCCAATTTAAATTCTTGGCAAGTTTTAGCATTCATAGTTTTCAAGTACACCCTACATGCATGTCTAAGAGTATAGCAGCGGAAAGTGAAGACATTGCACATGTAAGTAAACAGAGGGTAAGGAAAGAAAACATAATTGATGACACGAAGATTTTCTCGTGGTTCCGATAGGTGGTAGTATCGTACGTCCACGTTCATGGAGTCTTCAACCCACGAAGGGTAACAGTTGCGAGAGTCCACGGAGGGTTGTACCCACGGAGGGTTCCACGAATAAGCAACCTTGGCTATACCATGATGGCTTCCGTCCACGAAGGACTAGCCTCACTATGGGTAGATCTTCACGAAGTAGACGATCTCCTTGCCCTTACAAACTTCTTGGTTTAACTCCACAACATGAAGTAGGAGGCTCCCAAGCGACACCTAACCAATCTAGGAGGCACCACCCTCCAAAAGGTAATAGGTTCGGTAATGTCGATGAACTCCTGACTCTTGTGCTTCAAGATGATAGACTCCTCAACACACAATAACTCTCTCACATATATGGCTTGGTAGAAGAGATGAGATTGGTGAAAAGCAACTTGGGGAGGCTAGAAATCAAGATCCATATGGTTGGAGTGGAAGATCTTGACCTCAACACAAGGGTAGGTGATTCTCTCTCAAAAAATCTGATAGGATAGGTATCAAATGGTTCTGAGTGCTTCTCTTTCCAGTAGGTGGTGTTGGAGGGGTATATATAGGTGTCCCCAAAAATTCAACCGTTACACACGAAATGACCAACTCAGTGACACCGATGTGTTAATCTCGGTGATACCAAAGTGACCAAAAGGTGGCAATTTTTGAATCGCGGTGAGACCGATATAGGAATCTCGGTTGCACCGACAAGGTGACCAACGGTCTGAATTGCCATTCTCGGTGACGCAGATTCAACATTCTCGGACTGACCGAAAATATGAACTTGCATAACAGAAACTTCGCAGCCCAACTCGGTGGCACCGAAAGCAGTGTAGGTGGCACCGAAAGCAATGTCGGCTGCACCGAAGTGGCTAGGGTTTGGCTGGGTCTGTCTAGGGTTTAGAATCGGTGGCACCGGGATGAGAATGTTGGTTGCATCGATTTAAGTGTTTGGCTTAGAACAGACTTTGGTGGAGAGTTTGTGGGTGTCTTTGGTGAGTATCACTTGTGCACGTATGAGCATTTTGTACACCAACAAAACTTTACCCCCTTTTAATAGTATTGGCTTTTCTATGGACTCAAGGTGATTTCCCACAAATATAAAATGTAGAGTCCTCTTGCTTGAAGCTTACCCAATCTATTTCCTTGTATCTTGGGGTGTTCCACAATCTCTTTGCTAACCCATCATTGAACTTTTCCTGAAATATACTTGATGGAAACATTAGTTTAATGACTTATATGTTGTTATGAATTACCAAAACCACCAAGGGAGCAAATGTGCTTTCACCGATCAAGGAGGCGGCCGTCGGAACCCACCATTGCTCCCTCCGTGTTCATATCCTCCCGTGTTGAACGCTTCTCCGGCTGCTTGCTGCTGAGGATCTGCGTTCAGCAGCATGGACGACCACATCGACAATTTCCTATAAGATTTTATTAGATCAGTTGTTGCTTGCTGATTCCCAGTCGGCTTGCGTGATATTGCAGATTACATAGAAACGTCTATAAACCGGTATAATTCGGTGTTACAGATCGGTGTGGGACTATTCAGTACAAATATTCTATATTTCTTGCACCGAAGTCGCTGATTTTGTATATAAAAGATGCGGCCGAGGGACTCCGCGGGAGAACGGTCAGGTACAACCGGAAGAATCTTATTTTTACAGGCCCAACAACGCAGCTACCTCCGCAGCATGGTTCGATGCACTCGACGTTGTTCCTCAAATTAGTACCACCTTGCGTATATATTTTTAAATATAAAATCACCTATGTGGGACGAAATTAAAAAAATTATTTTACTTTATTAATAGGTATAGACATAAGACGAGAAAACCTGGGTTCTCATCAATCCATCACTCGGAGGTTCTAATCAGTCCATCAATCAGAGCTACTCAAAGTAGGAGTATGTTCGGCACAAATGTCTGCTGGAACATTAGCATCCCTTCTAACATGTTGAGGATCCTGCAAAAAAAAAAAAAATCATGTTAAGGAGGAGGGACAAACGTAAGATCTTTCCCCTATTTCTTCAAAGATAGGCGATGAATCGATGATGAACAGAGGGATTGCTGATTATTGATTAAGGGTGCGTAGAGAGCAGCCGTGCCCATTTGGTTACCATGGCAGTGGCGTATAAACGGACCACGAAATACATGCGTGTTCACCGGCAACAAAAACGTGTCCGCGATATCTCCACCGTGCCCTGCCGAAGAAGTGCATGCAACCAACCAGTTCAGTTCATACCAAGGCCATTAGAAAAGCTCCATGATTAAGAGCGCACTATCGACTGCCTGCTCACTAAGCAAACAGGGAGACAGTAAACGCCTTTGAGCAAAGCCGTCCACACCGCGCGACACGATGGCGCGCCTGGAAGCCACTCCTGGGCCGAGATCGGGACGCGCAACATGGGCATGGCACATGCAGGAACAAATTCCGGTGCTCCGTCGCTCTCTCTTTCGCATGCCTCAAGACCCGGCTCCTGGCCGCACACAGCTTACGCATCACATCACCAACCAAAGCCACCATCGTCGGGAGCCGATCAGTCAGGCTTCAGCCCAGCGCATTTCCCATCACGTCAAAATCGTGCGTCGAATCGAGAGCACAGCACACCGACGACGGGGCGGAATGGCGCCGTGATGTCTATCCATCCTGCTACCAACACTACTGCCGAGTATTGACCTAGCCGTACGTAGGGTGAGCGGGACGATCGAGCGCTACAGACTGTGTGTGTATGGCGTGATCGTTTAAGGGCTGTTTTGGTTCCTATCCACACATTGTCATACTTTGCCACAGGTTACCTTAGGCAAGTTTGATCAAGTTAGGTGAATGTTTGGTTCTAGGCACACCTAAGACAAGATTTTTTTAATGAGAAGTAAACCCCACATGTTATAGACATAAAAAATATGGCAAGATTTCCTTAGGTAAGACAAAGTGTGGCTAACAATTTGAGCAACTCAAATAAGACAAGTGTGACAAAAATATAATGTGACAATATATGGCAAAGATAGTCACAATCCAAACAGCCCCTTATTCTTGGGTAATGCCGTCGAGCCGCCGCGTCGCAATCGATCGGCGTGAGGGCGAGGACAATTTTTATGTTTCGACCTTTTGGACTAACAAATTTCAAATTTGACATAGCTTTAAAAAGAATTCGAATCTGACCTTTTTTGTGACGTCAACATCCTTGGCGTCTTGTCTGCACGGATGATGCCATGGTCTCTAGTGTCTGGTCTGTCTCCCGCACAACCGGCTAACCTGTTGATCTACTGACGTGGCAAAGGACCAGACGCCAAGCACCCCGGCGTCTGGTCCATCAAACGCCAGGGACCTTGGCGTCTGGATGACGTGGCCCATATTATGAGAAAAATGTTATATGATTTGCTAGGACCAGAAGCCAAGGTCCCTGGTGTTTGGCACCAGACTCCAGGGTCCATGGCGTCTGGACCATTGCCACGTCAACAAATTAATAGGTTAGCCGGTTATGCGGGAGACGGACCAGACGTCAAAGACCGTGGCGTCTTCCATGCAGACCAGACATCAAGAATGCCGGTGTCATCTAAAAGGATCAGATTCGATTTTTTATTAAAGATAGGTCAAATCTGAAATTTGTTAGTTTAAAAGGTCAAAACATAAAAATTACCCTGAGGGTGATGCCTCTACAATTTGTCAAAGATCGGGCACTACCAGCGGCCGGCTCCTTTCGACGTACTCCTCAAGTATTTTTCTTGGCAGTAGCAAGTAGCAACCCTGGGCGATTGAGCATCGTGTGGCGAATCGTTTCGCACTCATCAACTATATATATATTTTCAGCCAAAGCGCCAAGCACGGTGAGCATAATTCGGATAATGCACTCCCTGAATAGACAGAGACCGTGGTATACGGACACTTTATTTTCGTTTGGAATGACAGATGGAGATATATGAACCTCATGAATATATGCTCAGCTACATCAGAGATATATACCTCCTCTGATCTTTCTTTTTTTCTTTCTTATGGAGAGGACTTTGTCGTTCTTGAATCATATCCTGCTTCGAATAACTATTTGTCTTTTGTTCTCTTCCTGGTAGGGTGCCATCCCGTTCCTTGGGAAAGTGATGCGAAAATCTAACAGATCATGTTTAATTAACTTTTGGATCGAATAATCTCAAGAGCCGGGCGAATCCACAAATTTAACCAGCGGTATGCGCCTGGCTTATTCTTTCTTCCGGAATGGTTGTGCTTAATTTCATATTATTTGCGAAGGTCAAACTAATTTAGTAATCAGCTGTTAACAAAGCTAGCATCATATCTGGATGTTGGGTGAGCCTGCGGATTTCTCCTCAAATATTTCGCTTCCCAGTAGCCACCCTGAGCGATTGAGCATTATGTGGCGAATCGCTACGCACTGATGTACTACATTTGTTTTTTCTGCCAAAACAAAGCACCAAGCATATACGTAGTTAGCAGCATTCGGATAATGTACTGACTGAAAAGACAGAGATCTTGTATGTATACGGATACTTTGTTTTCGTTTGATTTGATAGGTGGAGATATACGAACCTCATGAATATATGCTCAACTATATCAGAGATATGTACCTGTTATGTATCTGAAAATTATTTATCTTTTCTTCTCTTCCTGGATGGGTGTCATCCCGTTCCCCACTATTGAAATTTTCATATACGCCGAGTGTCAGGCTCTTCGCTGAGAGCCAAAACACGGGCTCTCGGCAAACATATATATGCCGAGAGCCATTCTCGACAAACACGAATTAACGACAACTAACTATATATGTCGAGAGCCATCCTCGGTAAACACGAGTTACGGTAACTAACTACCTTTGCCGACAGCGGCTCACGGCAAACGAACACCTAACGGCAAACGGGGCATACGTCGAGAGTCAATCTCGGCAAAGAGTAGCAACATGGCATGGCCGTTGGGAGTTGAGACGGCGCCGTTACTTGGTTCAATTATACCGAGAGCGCCGACATAGCTCTCAGTAAAAACACGTCACAAAACATTTTCATGCCTGACATGTGGTCTCACTGGTCACATTTATCAGTAAAAGTTTTAAATTATTTGCTAAATATATAAAATGAATAATATGACTATGTCTTTGCCGAGAGCCAATCTCGGCAATGCCCTCGGCAGATGGTAATCCACGTTTTGCTCTTTACCGAGAGCAACACTCAGTACAAAGGTGAACCTAGATTTAGGGTTTTATCTTTACCGAGAGCAACCCTCGGCAAATGATGAACCCTAGATCTAGTGTTTAACCTTTACTGAGAGCCCCACCGACAGACTCTCGGGAAACATCTGCGGGACACTTAAGTTCCTTCCCCGTGGGGCTTTTAATTTTAGTTCACTGGCTCCGTTCTCCCCTCCCCGACCGGCGCCCTCCCCTCCCCCTCCCCAATTGGCCGGCGCCCCCCTCCCCGCTCGGCTCCCTCCCCTCCCCGCCGCCACCCACCCCTCTCCGGACGGCGCCTTCATTTTTTGGTATGCTTGGATGAATGCTAGATATATG
Organism: Hordeum marinum; assembly: GCA_022496015.1. NCBI lineage: Eukaryota > Viridiplantae > Streptophyta > Magnoliopsida > Poales > Poaceae > Hordeum > Hordeum marinum. Next base: position 447,397,997 of record CM039678.1, on the reverse strand, counting down.
TTAGATGAATGCTAGATGGATATTTACTAGATGTTATGAGTGCTACATGTTGGATGAAATGTTAGATGAATGCTAGATGAATGCTACATGTTGGATGAAATGCTAGATGTTAGATGAGTGCTACATGTTGGATGAAATGCTAGATGTTAGATGAATGCTAGATGAATGTATGCTAGATGTTTGTTTGCATGAATGCTATATGGATGAGTGCTATGGAAGAAAATCAACTTTTGCCGATGGCGGTCGATCTGCGCAAGTTCGTCCTGTGATGTACATTTGTCACGCATGATGGACTTGCCTAGCCTGACCATCACCGAAAGTCGAAATGCTCGTGAGAGAGTGTCCACCATATATACCATCACCAGAGAGAGTGTCGATGAGAGCTGTTCTTGGAGGAAGAAAATCGACTTTGGCCAATGGCGGTCAAACTACGCAAGTTCATCATGTGATGTACATTTGTCATGCACGATGGACTTGCCCAACTTGACCATCACCGAAAGTCGAAATGCTCGTGAGAGAGTGTCCACCATATATACCACCACCAGAGAGAGTGTCGATGAGAGTTGTTCTTTGAGGAAGAAAATCGACTTTTGCCGATGGCGGTCGATCTGCGCAAGTTTGTCCTGTGATGTACATTTGTCACACACGATGGACTTGCCCAGCTTGACCATCACCGAAAGTCAAAATTCCGGTGAGAGAGTGTCCACCATATATACCACCACTAGCTAGAGTGATCTTTGATGTTTGATTCTTATGTTATTATTCATTGTGTGAAGCGAGGTGTTAACACCAATCGATTTCGTGGCTATGGCTTCCTCCGACGACACATCTTCCTATAGCGTCGACTCCACGGTTAAGGAGAAGCGCGCTGATGACTCCGCGATTAAGGAGAGCAAGACACCACCGCATAAGGAGAGCAAGGCCCCACCCTGTAAGGAGAGAAATGCCCCACCATTGAGTCCACCGACCATCATTCCCAACGACGCTTGGTCCCCCAATGTGGCGGATGGCCCCACGTGCTCTGACTCCACGATCACTGGTTTCACCGACTACATCTCGGACTCCTCCACCGGCTGGTGCCCTCCCCCATAGGTGCCCCCCATCTCCCACTGGCTGGCACCCTCCTCCATCCCACCAGCCACCGATCACCCCACTTTAGGATAACTGTAGTGATTGTACTTGCTAATGTAGCCTCGGAGTATAACTTGAATAGAACTTGTGATGTTGCTTTTGGGTATATGAATCATTAATGCTTATGTTGGATATGTTTTTCTTGTGCTCTTCTAAACTTTTGTTGCTTCTCGTGTTATGCTTGTTCAAATCATATTCTTCTATTCGTAGATGAGGTGGTATGTGGTGTGTAGAGGGAGGTCTCTAGGAATTTACGATTCGTGGGAGGAATGTCGTGAACAGGTGAATGGTTACAACAATACCGACTTTAGAGGATTTCCAACTAGGCAGCAGGCAGAGGATCATTACTCTGAGTTCCTGCTCAAAGCGAGTCATCTTGATATGTACGATTTGTTTGAGTATCATTGCTCCTGGCTCTGGTGCCAAGCGAAGCGTGATGGTGGAGTAAGCAAGGGTGTATGCCAAACTTGCTTTGGTGGCATGAAGAATCTGATAATCTTCGTCTAGTTCGTCGTTATTTTGGTGTTGATGATATCTTGTGCAAGGTTAGTATACATTGGAATAATTGTTATTTCTTTTCTATTGTTATCTCACTTCGTTATTCTTTTTATACAACTGATGAAATAGTTTCATGATTATTTTGCAGATGCTTTAATAAAATGTGCACGATGGAGCTCATGGATGCGAACTTGATGCACTTACATGCTATGTTCATACCGGTGGAGCTCATGGAGCTTGTGTTTACCTATTTGCACTCATGAACTTGCTTTTAGCTCTGAATTTGTTGGATATATATCTATGCACTTGGTGGAGATATCCATTAAATGTTGAATATATATGTATGCACTTGGTGGAGATATCTATTACATGTTGAATATATTGTTGGATATGTATTTTAAATTGATGGAGATATCTATGCATGCATGTTTGATCTAGCTAGATGGAAAAACAGAAGAAACAGACAGTGGCACGACCTTTGTTTCAGTTCAAGCGACCCCTTTACCGGGAGCCGCTCTCGACAATATGCCGTTTCTGTGGTTAGCTCTCGAAAATGTGTCACTTTTACCGAGAGCAAGGAAACAGAAGAGTAATAAAGTGCTCAGCTGACTCCTTTTTCGAGAGCTACACTCGGAAAAGGAGCGCCATAATAGTAGTTTCAGTCAGGCCACCCCTTTCCCGGGAGCTGCTCTCGGCAATATGTATTTTTCCAAGTGTAGCTCTCGGAACAGGGAAACAAAAGAGTAATAAAGTGATCAGAACAGGGAAATAGAGGAGTCATAAAGTGATCAGAATAGGGAAACAGAAGAGTAATAAACTGATCAGAACAAGGAAACAGAGGAGTAATAAAGTGCTCAGCTGATTCCTTTTCCGAGAGCCACACCCACAAAAGGAGTTCCACGACCGTTTAGTTTGGTTGTGTGAATCATGAGGGTTGTGAGGTAATAACTTCCAGACCGATGATGATCAAGACTTCAAGACTTCAAGTTTTCAACTTACCTCTGGGTGGATGATGGTTGAACGGCACCCTAGAGAAACCAGTGGATTTGCCTAGGTGTTGCTAGAGATGGCCAGTATTCACGCGGAAAGGTCCACCCAGGCACGAAAGGATGGAAGGATGCTTCAAGACTGTAACATCCCAAAATTCCATTTTGGAATGTTATGATTTATAGTTATGCATCCATCTGCATCATTGCTTGATTGTATGTGTTAGTTGAAATGCCTCTTCTGAATTCCAGAAAGCTCTTTCTACTTTTCCCTAAGTTGCTTTCACCCATTTGAAATTTTGGTTAAAAGTTCAAATAGGAGAGGAGGAACATGACACTCCACACCAGGGACTAATTGGTGATATATTTGAACAATAATAACCAGGGGTTATTTTGAAAATATTTGCAAAAAGGACTTAAAAACAATTAGGCAATTTCTGAAAATATTATTTTTTTCAGACTATTCAAATGATAGAATAGAAATGTTCATTAAATAGCATTTATTATTCTGTTAATTTTGATATATAATACCCCTATATTTATAAAAGGTTTGAATGCTTTAAAATCTTTTGAATGTCTCTGGAAAATTATTAAAAGGAAACGGTAACCGTTTCCGGTATTAAACGGGCCGGCCCACGAGCAGTTACTCGCGAATAGATTAAAAGCCGGCCGACCGACGCGCATTAATATCTCTCTCTCACTGACGCTGGACCCCACCTCGTTCGCTCGTAATGACCGAGCGGTCATCACTCTCCTCCCCGCGCGCGCCGGACTCGACGCCGGCCGTTTCTTTCCCCCCGGATCTCCCTCCTCTCTCCTCCCCCGCACTCCCCAGCACCCCTATATGAGCCGGACACCCTCCGCACTCCGTTCCTCCCCGAGCCCCCTCTCTTCCGTCGCCGAGACGCTGTCAATTCCTCGCCGGAGCCCTGCCACCACCGGAGCTCCCATTGCTCGTGCCCGTCGCTCCACTCTTCCCCTCGCCCCTCCAACCTCACCATTCGACGCAGGACATCCGTCGCCGTCTCCCGGACCACTCCATCGTCTTCCTCGACCACCGGAGCACCACGCCGTCGACCTCGCCGTTTCGGAACTCGCCGGAGAACCCTCGTCGGCGACCTATTTCTCTGTGAGCCTTCTCCTTCTCACCCCCTCCCTCCGATCCAAACCCAACGGCTCAGATTAGAAGCCACTTATTCCCGAACCGTTTTCTGTTTAGGATCGGTTGACCGCCCGAAGCACCGCTCGGACACCCACCTCAGCCACTCACAGGTCGCCACGTCACCCTAGTCGACCGTTAGTTAGTTTTCCTTTTCAGTTTTGTTTTTCAGAAAACAGTATGATTTCAAAATTTGTTTTAGCTATATCTTTTAATCTATTTAGTGTTTTGAGTTGATTCTTTTTGCAATAGCTCACATTTTACATGTAGTTTCACCCTGTACTTTTAAATTTCAAATTTAAACTATGGAATTTGAATTTAATCAAATTTTCTCAAAATCTTCAAATCTGAATAACTAGAGTTTGAAAATAGTTTTTCACATGAATCTTTTTGCTACTGTTTGGTATTAGTTAGGACTATCTTCATGCTTAGTTTGAGGATTTTTAGGTTTAATTTGATTAATGTTTTAACCAAAAACAGAATCTGCTTAGTATTATAATATAGTTTTATAAACTCAATTTTAATTAGTTTGATTTAGAATTGGTTTTATTTGTTTATTAGGTTCTGTTAGTAAACATTTAGTGTTTTCACTCACTGATAAGAAAAATATAAATTTGCTTAGTTTAATTTTATTTAACATAGGAATCACAACTTCTTTTAAAATAGGCATAATTTGATTAAAACAACTAACTAGTAATAGTTTTGTTTTCAAACAAAGTTTTGTATATTTTAATTCTGTTTTCTAAGACAGATTTAATTGTAAATTATTTTCTGTTAAGAACATGTTTTACAAATAAGTAATAAGTTTAGTTTTTCATTCTTTTGTTAATATAACTATAGTTGATTCATATAGTGTTTATCACAAACTTGTATAAACTTTACTAAACTTTTCCCAACAAACTTAAATTGATTTTATTCTGTTTATTAATAAAATATTCTATTGTTTCCTTGCTGACAACAATTGTTTTGTTATTACAAAATAGTTTTATTATGATAGTAGTGTTTTATCAATCACCTCCTAGTAAACAAAACTTTGTGTGTTTTCTTACTTGAGATTTGTGCATTGTTTTGTCTTGATTGTTTACTAGTTCTTGGTTGATGTTTGTGAGTTACAATATTCTGTTGTATGCTTATTGAGTGCTTGTTTGCTTCGTTAGATTATCCGGAGTGCGAAGCTTGTTACTTAGAGTCACTCACGTACGAAGATCATCAATCAGGCAAGTCACCTTGATCATGTTTTACCCATGTTTTATATGCATTAGTTCTACCATCTCCCCAGTTGCATGCAAGATAGGTTAGTTGGAAACTTGGTTACATTGTAGTAGTATCATGTGGTAGGTACCCCTCTCAACCCTCTTTGACAACTTTCGCCCCGGGAAACGTTGTTTTATTTTGCTATGCTATTAGTAGACGGGGTTGGACGTGTGATTCATGAGAGCTGAGAGAGTTAATAATTTCTAGACCTACATAAAGATCAAGATTTTGAAGACTCCGAGTTTTCAACATACCTCTGGGTGGATGATGGTTGAACGGCGCCCTGGAGAAACCAGTGGTTAGCCTAGGTGATGCTGGAGATGGCCAGTATTCACGCGGAAAGGTCGACCCAGGCACAAAGAGATGGATGGGTGCTTCAAGACGGAAGGCTTACCTGCATAGCCACAAGTCATTATGGGCTCTGGCTTGGTTGGAAATCATGGTGACCCTGGACAGGCGGTGCTACGAGAGGTAGAAGAACGGTAGGAAAGGATGGGCACCGACAGAGTCGCAGGGAAACCCTTTGGAAGACCATGTTTTGGTCATCCGTTTCTCAAACACCCTGAAGTGCGAGAAATCAAACGGAGGCGACCAAATCTTGTGGGGAACGTGTGCAAAACTCTGCAGAGTACTCAAACCTAATCGATTAGCCGTGTCCACGGTCATGGACGACTTGAGCCAAAGGAATTGAAACTTCCGAAACTCTCAACACAATTAATATGATGATGTGGGTATTTAATAATTTTGGGTATGAGAAATTGTTGGTGGAACCATCTCATTAATCAACCAACTTAGTAATATTTTGCTTAGCCCCTTTTCTTGATGTAGGAAAAATTGGCTTTACGCAAAACTTACCACCCCACCTGCCATATATGCATATAGACTAGCTGATTATTTTCACACCTCTACTGTGACTTTGCCGGCATATTCCATATGCTGACCTACACGGCTGTAACGTATCATGTTGCAGAGTACTTTTCCGACCAGGAGTGAGGACACGTTCTATGCTCAGTGAGATGCCCTTGGAGTCGGATGGACTCATCTACCTTCGACGCTTTCGCAAGATTTAGATATTCTCATGAGTTGGCTTTTAGCCACTTTATTGTAATCTTTATTGTAATAAAGGACTCGATATGAGATTTCGATTAATATAATGCTGTGTGATTTCCCTTTGATATATACATTGATGTACCGTGTGTGTACCAGCATGATCTTGGGATGGTACGGAAACACCGGAGACTTGACCTTTCAGGTCGGGTCGCTACAGAAATGGTATCAGAGCACACGCCGACCGTAGGACGTAACCTCTAGGATTGGAAAGCCTTAGGATTGTTTCTCTTTGTCTTTAAATATCTTATACTCTCATCTATTCGTTTCTGACTCCTCTCCGATTATTTCAAAATTTATAGATGGCCACCTTCATCCCAGTGTTGATCACGGAGTTTTGCCAGCCTGACGCAACGATGCCCTTTGGTAAGGAGCTGATGAGGATCGTCAAGGACGTATGGATTGCTTTGCCGAGCATCACCGGGATTCCTATCATGTCATTTCCCCAAGATGGACGCTACAGGATCGAGGTGCATATCCCATGGAAGACTTTTGGGAACCGGAAGGAACCCATCGACCTCAAGTTCGTGGCACCCCGTTGGATACTTGGGAGAGACATGGCCATTCATCGTGCCCTTGGACGTATTCAGGAGGAATACAGAGGTGGAACCATTTCACCAGGACTCAGCGTGGTTTGTCGCAGAGATGCCAATGGAAACATCATAACTCCTCCCACTTCAAACACCACTATTTCCTATATCCAGACCCTGGAGACTCACATCAGGACTCTGGAGCTTCGAGTTCGTGCTGATACAAAGACAATCAAGAATCTGATGAACCGCGAGCTGGACCTTGAAGCTGATCTGCGAGAGGCCAACTATGAACACGAGCATGAAGTGAAGGATTTCCTAGAGAGGATTGATGAGCAGAATGCACGCATCGCAACTCTGGAGGAGCAGCTAGACATGGGGGAAAACCTTCATCCCGAAGGAGACATGGCACCCTTCATCAGCGACGATGAAGACTATGAGGAAAGCACCACCGGAGGACCTACGACTATGCACTTTTGAGGAGAACCTTAGTTATGCCCTCCAATGTATCTTTTATTTTCGTCGTTAAAGCGTAGGTCGATGCTTAGTTGTTTGAGATTTGTATTCCCGATGTTTGACGTTGATTGAATAAATGAATGAGTGTTTGGTGTGATATGTTTGTTGCATTGCATATGGGTAGTGAATTTCTTCTAGACCCTTGTTCTATTCTAATTCTCATCCCTCTGAAAACAGCAAGATGCCTCCACGACGTGAGACCGACTTCACTTTCCCACCGGAACTCACTCAACTCCTTCAGCAACAGAATGCACTGATGCAACTATTGATTCAGAATCAGACCAACAATCAAAACAACAATAACCATCACCATCCACCCCAGACTGACAATCTCACCCGTTTTCTGAGGTTGAATCCTCCAACTTTCTCCAGCAGTACTGAGCCCATTGTGGCAGATGGCTGGCTCCGCAAGATGGAGAGAGAGCTCATCACCGTTGGATGCACTGACGCTGAGAAAGTGCGATTTGCCGCACATCAACTGGAAGGACCAGCATCATCATGGTGGGAGAATTACACCACCACTTATCCTATTACAGATGTGACTTGGGAGCAGTTCAAGCTTGCTTTCCGCACCGCTCATGTCTCAGCTGGAGCCATGTGTCTAAAGAAGCGCGAGTTTCGCAACTTGCGCCAGGGTAATCGCTCTATGGCCCAATATGTGGAAGAGTTCAACATGTTGGCCCGTTATGCCCCAGGAGATGTGGCCGATGATGCGGCCAAGCAAGAAAAGTTTCTGGAAGGACTCAACGACGAGTTGAGCATACAGCTGGTAGTGGCTACTTTCAACAACTACCAAGAGCTGGTGGACAAGGCCCTTATTCTGGAGGGTAAACAAAAGCAGATTGAGAACCGCAAGCGGAAGTACACTCAGGGGAAGTTCAGCTCTGGAGCTCATCAGAAGCTTCGCTACTCCCCGTACTCCGGGAATACCGGATCAGGAAACAGTAAGTTTGGAAAGCACACTCATGCTGTGCACAACCATGGAGGCCACCATCATGGAGGAAATGGGAACAACCGTCCCAACCATGGTAACTTCAAGAGTGACAATGGGAATGGGAACAACAACCAGCACCGTCAAGTTCCTACTCAGAAGGATCTGAGTCACATCACCTGTTTCAAGTGCCAAAAGACAGGGCACTATGCTACCGAGTGTCCCCAGAGCAAGCAAGGCAGTGGAAACGGCAACAACAATGGCAATTCCGCAGCCAAGAAGCCAAACCTTTTTCCTCGTGCCCAGGTGAACCATCTCGACGTGGAAGAAGTCTATGATCAACCCGAGACTGTGGTTGGTAAATTTTTATTGCATTCACGTCCTGTTACAGTACTTTTTGATTCTGGTGCAACTCATTCATTCATATCAAGGGTAGTTGTGGATAAGTATGGCTTGCCCACCAAAACCCTTAGTCAGCCCATTAAGGTCAGTTCCCCAGGAGGTATGATGATGGCAGGGATAGGATGCCATGCCTTGAAACTCAATATAGGAAATCATGTTTTTCCCACCGACCTCATCGTCTTAGAGTCACAAGGATTGGATGTAATCCTAGGCATGGATTGGATGACCAAGTATGAAGGAAATCTTGATTGCCTCAGCAAGTTTGTTTCACTCACCACCCCGGAGAACAAGAGGATTAAGTATGTATCCCGACGCACACGTATGAGTGCTACGTTAAATGCCCTCACGGGAGTTGTTCAGGAGGAAGTACCTGTGGTAAAAGACTTTCCAGATGTATTTCCGGAAGAATTACCTGGAATGCCACCAGATAGGGAGATTGAGTTCTTAATAGAGCTACAGCCAGGGACAGCTCCAATTTCCAAGAGACCCTATCGGATGCCCGCAAATGATCTGTTGGAAATCAAGAAGCAAATCAAGGAGTTATTGGACAAGGGGTATATTCGCCCAAGTTCATCACCTTGGGGAGCCCCAGTACTTTTGGTGGAGAAGAAGGATAAATCTTTGAGAATGGTAGTTGACTATCGTGCCTTGAACGAGGTGACTATCAAGAACAAGTATCCTCTGCCGATGATTAATGATTTGTTTGATCAGCTAGTAGGAGCCAAAGTATTCTCCAAGATCGATCTTCGATCAGGGTATCACCAGTTGAAAATTCGTGAAGAGGATATACCCAAAACAGCTTTCACCACGAGGTATGGCTTGTATGAGTATACGGTCATGTCTTTTGGATTGACTAATGCTCCTGCCTACTTCATGAATTTGATGAACTAGGTATTCATGGAATACCTAGACAAGTTTGTTGTGGTGTTCATCGATGACATTCTGATATTCTCCAAGAACGAAGAAGAGCATAAGGAACATTTGCGTTTAGTTCTGGAGAAGCTGAGAGAGCATCAACTATATGCCAAGTTCAGCAAATGTGTATTTTGGCTGACAGTCGGATTCCTTGGACATGTTATTTCCGGAGATGGAATAGCAGTGGACCTTGCGAAGGTTGAAGCCGTCACCGAGTGGAAGTCCCCTACCTCAGTTAAGGAGATCCGCAGTTTCCTCGGACTTGCCGGTTATTACCGGAGGTTCATTGAGAATTTCTCAAAGATTGCCAAGCCCATGACAGAGTTGTTGAAGAAAGAATCCAAGTATGTTTGGACCGAGGAATGTGAAGCCAGTTTTCAGGAGTTGAAGAAACGTTTGGTCACAGCCCCAGTATTGATCTTGCCCGATATTCGGAAGGATTTACAAGTTTACTGTGATGCCTCACGTCAAGGACTTGGAGGAGTACTTATGCAGGATGGAAAGGTTGTAGCCTATGCATCCAGACAACTACGAACTCATGAGTTGAATTATGCCACACATGATTTGGAACTAGCAGCCGTAGTGCACGCACTCAAGACTTGGAGACATTTTCTTATCGGAAATAGTTGTGATGTTTACACCGACCATAAGAGCCTGAAATACATTTTCACGCAGAAGAGTTGAACCTCAGACAGAGGAGATGGTTAGAGTTAATCAAGGACTATGACATGAGATTACACTACCATCCAGGTAAGGCTAATGTTGTAGCCGATGCCTTGAGTCGGAAAACTTATGTGAACACACTCACAGCTGGAGGATTACCCCAAGAGTTAGTCGATGATCTCAGAGAGCTCAAGCTAGAGATAGTTCCAAGAGGATATGTTGCTACACTGGAAATTCAGTCCACCTTGACCGAAAGAATTCGAGAAGCCCAGAAATCGGACAAGGAGATAGCTGAGATTAAACAGAGAATGGAAGATGGTAAAGCTAAAGGTTTTCGTGAGGATGAACACGGAACTTTGTGGTTTGAGAACCGAATCTATGTGCCCAATGACCCAGAGCTCAGGAAGTTGATACTTCAGGAAGCCCACGATTCACCTTACTCGATACACCCAGGCAATACCAAGATGTATCTCGATTTAAGGGAAAGTTATTGGTGGACAGGTATGAAGAAAGATATTGCGGAACATGTTGCAATATGTGATGTTTGTCAGCGAGTAAAGGCAGAACATCAGAAACCAGCAGGGTTACTCCAACCTTTGCCGATACCCGAGTGGAAATGGGAAAAACTTGGTATGGATTTCATCACAGGATTACCCAGGACCCGTTCAGGTTATGATTCCATCTGGGTAGTGGTAGATCGCTTGACCAAGGTAGCTCACTTCATTCTAGTGAAAACCACCTATACCAGTGCTAAACTAGCCAAGATATATATGACCAGAATCGTATGTCTGCATGGATTTCCGAGGAGTATCGTGTCAGATAGAGGAACACAGTTTACCTCAAAGTTTTGGCATCAGTTACATGAAACTTTGGGTACAAGGCTAGAGTTCAGTACAGCCTTTCATCCACAGACAGATGGACAGACTGAGAGAGTCAACCAGATTCTGGAAGATATGTTGAGAGCTTGTGCGCTAGATTATGGATCTAGTTGGGATGACAACTTACCTTACGCAGAATTTTCGTACAACAACAGTTATCAGATCAGTCTAAAGATGGCCCCTTTCGAAGCTTTATACGGAAGGAGGTGCAGAACACCGTTGACATGGGATGGTGTTGGAGACCGACAACTTTTTGGTCCCGACCTTATCCGAGATTCTGAAGAGAAAGTCAAGTTGATTCGTGACAGACTCAAGATAGCTCAATCTCGACAGAAGAGTTATGCTGACAGCAAACGTAAAGAAGTGACATATGAAGTGGGAGACCGAGCATATCTTCGTGTATCCCCGCTTCGTGGAATCAAGAGATTTGGTGTTAAAGGAAAATTAGCACCCAGATTCATAGGCCCCTACAAAATTCTTGAACGTAGAGGCGAAGTTGCATACAAACTGGAATTGCCGAAAGGATTATCCGAAGTTCATGATGTGTTCCATGTGTCCCTGCTGAAGAAATGCCATGCTGAGATGGCTGATATCCCTTTGAGAGACACCGTGCCCCTAGAGGCTATACAGCTTGACAATGATCTGACCTACGAGGAGAAGCCTGTCAGAATCCTCGAGACTGCCAACAGAGTTACCCGCAGTAGGATCATCAAGTTCTATAAGGTTTTGTGGAGTCATCACATCGAGGAAGAAGCCACCTGGGAACGCGAAGAAGATCTTCGTAGAGACCACCCGCACCTATTTTCTAGCCAACCCGAATCTCGAGGGCGAGATTCATCTTAAGGTGGGTAGGTTTGTAACATCCCAAAATTCCATTTTGGAATGTTATGATTTATAGTTATGCATCCATCTGCATCATTGCTTGATTGTATGTGTTAGTTGAAATGCCTCTTCTGAATTCCAGAAAGCTCTTTCTACTTTTCCCTAAGTTGCTTTCACCCATTTGAAATTTTGGTTAAAAGTTCAAATAGGAGAGGAGGAACATGACACTCCACACCAGGGACTAATTGGTGATATATTTGAACAATAATAACCAGGGGTTATTTTGAAAATATTTGCAAAAAGGATTTAAAAACAATTAGGCAATTTCTGAAAAAATATTATTTTATTCAAAGTGTTCAAATGATAGAATAGAAATGTTCATTAAATAGAATTTATTATTCTGTTAATTTTGATATATAATACCCCTATATTTATAAAAGGTTTGAATGCTTTAAAATCTTTTGAATGTCTCTGGAAAATTATTAAAAGGAAACGGTAACCGTTTCCGGTATTAAACGGGCCGGCCCACGAGCAGTTACTCGGGAATAGATTAAAAGCCGGCCGACCGACGCGCATTAATATCTCTCTGTCTCACTGACGCTGGGCCCCACCTCGTTCGCTCGTAATGACCGAGCGGTCATCACTCTCCTCCCCGCGCGCGCCGGACTCGACGCTGGCCGTTTCTTTCCCCCCGGATCTCCCTCCTCTCTCCTCCCCCGCATTCCCCAGCACCCCTATATAAGCCGGACACCCTCCGCACTCCGTTCCTCCCCGAGCCCCCTCTCTTCCGTCGCCGAGACGCTGTCAATTCCTCGCCGGAGCCCTGCCACCACCGGAGCTCCCATTGCTCGTGCCCGTCGCTCCACTCTTCCCCTCGCCCCTCCGACCTCACCATTCGACGCAGGACTTCCGTCGCCGTCTCCTGGACCACTCCACCGTCTTCCCCGACCGGAGCACCACGCCGTCGACCTCGCCGTTTCGGAACTCGCCGGAGAACCCTCGCCGGCGACCTATTTCTCTGTGAGCCTTCTCCTTCTCACCCCCTCCCTCCGATCCAAACCCAACGGCTCAGATTAGAAGCCACTTATTCCCGAACCGTTTTCTGTTTAGGATCGGTTGACCGCCCGAAGCACCGCTCGGACACCCACCTCAGCCACTCACAGGTCGCCACGTCACCCTAGTCGACCGTTAGTTAGTTTTCCTTTTCAGTTTTGTTTTTCAGAAAACAGTATGATTTCAAAATTTGTTTTAGCTATATCTTTTAATCTATTTAGTGTTTTGAGTTGATTCTTTTTGCAATAGCTCACATTTTACATGTAGTTTCACCCTGTACTTTTAAATTTCAAATTTGAACTATAGAATTTGAATTTAATCAAATTTTCTCAAAATCTTCAAATCTGAATAACTAGAGTTTGAAAATAGTTTTTCACATGAATCTTTTTGCTACTGTTTGGTATTAGTTAGGACTATCTTCATGCTTAGTTTGAGGATTTTTAGGTTTAATTTGATTAATGTTTTAACCAAAAACAGAATCTGCTTAGTATTATAATATAGTTTTATAAACTCAATTTTAATTAGTTTGATTTAGAATTGGTTTTATTTGTTTATTAGGTTCTGTTAGTAAACATTTAGTGTTTTCACTCATTGATAATAAAAATATAAATTTGCTTAGTTTAATTTTATTTAACATAGGATTCACAACTTCTTTTCAAATAGGCATAATTTGATTAAAACAACTAACTAGTAATAGTTTTGTTTTCAAACAAAGTTTTGTATATTTTAATTCTGTTTTCTAAGACAGATTTAATTGTAAATTATTTTCTGTTAAGAACATGTTTTACAAATAAGTAATAAGTTTAGTTTTTCATTCTTTTGTTAATATAACTATAGTTGATTCATATAGTGTTTATCACAAACTTGTATAAACTTTACTAAACTTTTCCCAACAAACTTAAATTGATTTTATTCTATTTATTAAAAAAATATTCTATTGTTTCCTTGATGACAACAATTGTTTTGTTATTACAAAATAGTTTTATTATGATAGTAGTGTTTTATCAATCACCTCCTAGTAAACAAAACTTTGTGTGTTTTCTTACTTGAGATTTGTGCATTGTTTTGTCTTGATTGTTTACTAGTTCTTGGTTGATGTTTGTGAGTTACAATATTCTGTTGTATGCTTATTGAGTGCTTGTTTGCTTCGTTAGATTATCCGTAGTGCGAAGCTTGTTACTTAGAGTCACTCACGTACGAAGATCATCAATCAGGCAAGTCACCTTGATCATGTTTTACCCATGTTTTATATGCATTAGTTCTACCATCTCCCCAGTTGCATGCAAGATAGGTTAGTTGGAAACTTGGTTACATTGTAGTAGTATCATGTGGTAGGTACCCCTCTCAACCCTCTTTGACAACTTTCGCCCCGGGAAACATTGTTTTATTTTGCTATGCTATTAGTAGACGGGGTTGGACGTGTGATTCATGAGAGCTGAGAGAGTTAATAATTTCTAGACCTACATAAAGATCAAGATTTTGAAGACTCCGAGTTTTCAACATACCTCTGGGTGGATGATGGTTGAACGGCGCCCTGGAGAAACCAGTGGTTAGCCTAGGTGATGCTAGAGATGGCCAGTATTCACGCGGAAAGGTCCACCCAGGCACAAAGAGATGGATGGGTGCTTCAAGACCAAAGGCTTACCTGCACAGCCACAAGTCATTATGGGCTTTGGCTTGGTTGGAAATCGTGGTGACCCTAGACAGGCGGTGCTACGAGAGGTAGAACAACGGTAGGAAAGGATGGGCACCGACAGAGTCGCAGGGAAACCCTTTGGAAGACCATGTTTTGGTCATCCGTTTCTCAAACACCCTGAAGTGCGAGAAATCAAACGGAGGCGACCAAATCTTGTGGGGAACGTGTGCAAAACTCTGCAGAGTACTCAAACCTAATCGATTAGCCGTGTCCACGGTCATGGATGACTTGATCCAAAGGAATTGAAACTTCCGGAACTCTCAACACAATTAATATGATGATGTGGGTATTTAATAATTTTGGGTATGAGAATTGGTTGGTGGAACCATCTCATTAATCAACCAACTTAGTAATATTTTGCTTAGCCCCTTTTCTTGATGTAGGAAAAATTGGCTTTACGCAAAACTTACCACCCCACCTGCCATATATGCATATAGACTAGCTGATTATTTTCACACCTCTACTGTGACTTTGCCGGCATATTCCATATGCTGACCTACACGGCTGCAACGTATCATGTTGCAGAGTACTTTTCCGACCAGGAGTGAGGACACGTTCTATGCTCAGTGAGATGCCCTTGGAGTCAGATGGACTCATCTACCTTCGACGCTTCCGCAAGATTTAGATATTCTCATGAGTTGGCTTTTAGCCACTTTATTGTAATCTTTATTGTAATAAAGGACTCGATATGAGATTTCGATTAATATAATGCTGTGTGATTTTCCTTTGATATATACATTGATGTACCGTGTGTGTACCAGCATGATCTTGGGATGGTACGGAAACATCGGAGACTTGACCTTTCAGGTCGGGTCGCTACAAAGACCCAAGGCTTACCTGCACAGCCACAAGCCATTATGGGCTCTGGCTTGGTTGGATATTGTGGTGACACTGGACAGGCGGTGCTACGAGATGTAGAAGAACGGTAGGAAAGGATGGGCACCGTCAGAGTCTCAGTGGGACCCCTTAGAAGACCATGTTTTGGTAATCGGTTCCTCAAACACCCTGAAGTGCGAGGAATCCAACGGAGGCGATCAAATCTTGTGGGGAACGTGTGCAAAGCTCTGCAGAGTACTCAAACCTAATTGATTAGCCGTGTCCACGGTCATGGACGACTTGAGCCAAAGGAACTGAAACTTCCGGAAGTCTCAACACAAATTAATATGATGATGTGGGTATTAATAATTTGGGTATGAGAATTGGTTGGCGGAACCATCTCATTAATCAACCAACTTAGTAATATTTTTGCTTAGCCCCTCTCTTGATGTAGGAAAAACTTGACTTTACGCAAAAACTTACCACCCCACCTGCCATATATGCATGTAGACTAGCTGATTATTTTCACCCCCTCTCTTGTGACTTTGCCGGCATATTCCATATGCTGACCTACACGGCTGCAACGTATCATGTTGCAGAGTACTTTTCCGACCAGGAGTGAGGACACGCTCTACGCTTGGTGAGATGCCCTTTGGAGTCAGATGGACTCATCTACCATGACGCTTCCGCAAGACTTAGCTATTCTCATGAGTTGGCCTTCGGCCACATTATTGTAATGATCATTGTAATACAGGACTCGATATGAGATTTCGTTAATAA